>KK499794.1:678632-1367614 GCA_000688715.1 Glossina pallidipes | reverse complement strand
TTATGCCAGATGTTTGTTTGAAAAAGCCTTTTTCTTACAAATGAGTTAGTCGTTAAAAATGGGCAAAATCAAATATCTTTCAACATTGCATTATTGAATTGTGGTCAAAGTTAGCAATTTGAGTAATGTTTGATAACAATATCCTCTGAGAGTATATATGTAAGAATTTTGTATTTTTTACTCTTTCTTTTTTTTGCAGATGTTGATGAAGCTTCTAAAAAAGAAATTAAGGACATCTTGATACAATACGATAGAACTCTTTTGGTCGGTGATCCACGTCGTTGTGAGCCTAAAAAATTCGGTGGTCCCGGAGCTCGTGCCCGCTACCAAAAGTCTTATCGTTAAAGAGAATATTAAAATTTGTCTGGTTTGTTTCATAAACAGAAACATTTTTTTAATCTTAAGAAATTTAAATAAAAACACAAAATGGATTTTTTTTTATCTAATTAAGGATATATTGTTGTATTAAACTATTTGCTATCGTTGCAATGTTGAGACTATATGGCGAATAGGATGCCAAAATAGGTGTCCGGGCTACGATGGTCGTTGGAGTCTTCTTAATCGGTTTAACATCGGCTAACTCAATTTCATCGAGCCCATTATGTTTTCGAAAAGGTAAAACAAGTAAACGTTTGCCATATACAACCATCACCGCGCAATGTGCCTCAACACAAACCTAATATAAATAAATTACATTTAAAAATTGAGATAAAAGTCAAAATTGTTAGGTTATACGTATATGCTATTTAAACATCAGCATGGGAACGTAATAGCGTCCCGTCCAATCTTCAAAGCAAATGCGTCCGGATCGTGTTGCACCACCGACATCTTGGCATCCTTAAAACTGATAAGCAAAGCATCCCTCATTGAACCACAAAGTGAAAGAATAGAATATATGTGCATAAAAATATATGTGAATAGAGAATATGTGGATAAGCATTCTAAACGCATTTTAGGCGGTGAAAGCGTGTCGTTAGCATTTAGTTTCTGTTGACGTTGTACCTGATCCATGTATGGATAAATTCTGAAAACTTCCAATACATTGCCGCCTGCCACAACAAGATTTTCCTCACTGTAGCATTTAGTTTCTGTTGACGTTGTACCTGATCCATGTACGGATAAATTCTGAAAACTTGCAAAACATTGGCGCCTGCCACAACAAGATTTTCCTCACTGTTATTGAAAAACGGACAAGATATTATAAATTTAACTGTAGTGGCTGGATGAGATTGTTTACAGACAGAGAACATTTTTTCTTTTTCTTGCATGTTGCGTTGACTAAGCCAATAAGATTTTTACAAATCGTAAGTACTTTTATTTTAATTTTAAATATATTTGTCAAATCAAAACATTTGAGCAATTCGTTTGCTCTGTTTCACTGCGTTAGTAAAGTCCCTTTTAATCACTTATTCTTCTTTCATTATTTCGTTAAACAATCATAATTCGTTTTCACATTAATTTTCTTATCGCTGATCCGAAAACTGAATTATTGTACTTAGCCTAAAAAAGCCAAAAAAGTAAAACTGTGATGTTATATACATTTAAAGTTATGTGAAGAAATAGATGCAGCTATTGGACAATTGAATCGAAGGCTTCATAAATATAACGCCAATGAACTTCTCAATGCGTCATCATGAATGAGGCGGAGTTACAATTGAATTTTTCGCCAACTCATAAGGAAGAACTCTATAAGACCGCATGTCCAAGTCGCGATAATTCACCAAACACGAATAACGGCTCGGAAAGTATAGAAATTGTTGTTACTCCCTCTAATACCATTAGTGGATTGTTGCAAGAGAGCATTCTGAGCTCTGCTAGTACCAATAATACTGACATTTGCGTCTTGGAAGAAACGCACTATGAACAAGAGAATCTTGACAATTTACCTGATGGCGATGATGAATATGTTGACGGCGAACCTGATAACGATGAAGTATTCTTGAGATCCATTGATATTCTAGAAAAAGCAGAAAAATTCACAATTGTTCAAAAACCTGCAAGATCCCGACGAATATGCGACGAATACTATGGCAAACGTAGACCTACTTATTCGGGCACAGATTCGGACGTGGAAGTTTTAATATCTGAAGAAATTATAGACTCAGATTGGTCGGAACATCATGATCATGATTTAAGAGAAACACCAAAATTTAATGACAACAAAGAAGGGGAGAAAAATGGGTCGACATCTTGCATCAAGCAGCAACCATCGCAAAGGCAATCACCTACAGATTTCGATGGATCGGTTGGAGACTTTCGCGATGGAGCTAAGAGTAATTATGATGGATTTAGTAGAGCACAGCTGCTTCAAGTAATACAAAAACAAGAAGTACATGTTCAATTCCTAGAAGACATTGTTAAAAAATATCAGAAGTCTCAACAAAAATTGTTTGACCATGTCGACGCTTTACGTTTGGAGCTGAACAGTATACATATTGCACCGTTAGGAAAGATCGGCATGGACAATGTGACGGCGCACGAAAAGTAAAGATAAGTGAAAGTTGTGTTGATCAGAAATATAGGTATGATGGGTATATTGATAGGTCCCCAACTTGTTAAACGTTATATTAGTGTTTACTAAGGTTTTTAAGTTGTTGCACGAGAAAAAAAAGCTTGCTTAAAAAAAACCGTATAAAAGAGTCTAAGACACTTGAAAACAGTCTTAGCCACTTCTGAACAATTCTTTGAAAAAATAGCGTAATTCGACAAAGAAAACATAAAGGATGTATCAGATGTATGTACTGCCTGTCGCAGAGCTAGAATAGTTTATTAAACACTTGTATGTAAACACTTTGAAAAAAACCTTATAAAACAGCCTAAGACACTTGAAAACAGTTCTTAAGAGCAACAGCAAACACACCAATAAGAACGGAGGCTAGCAAAACATGGAAAAATAAAATTTAGATGTCTACATTTATTGGAACTGAAACGATTGTGAGATTACCATTAAGGGTGATAGTTTTTATATTCAGGATATCTAGATTTGTTTTGAATGATTGGTATGGCTGATAGCATGACCAGCTTTCATTTGGTTGGCGAGCAACAAATTGCTTTATCAGATGCAAATTAATTTATTATTTGGTTTAATATTGGACTTGGTGATCACCGAGCTTATGAAGGCCGCAGTTAGAAGGCGGCCTTCGCCCACCAAAAACATCTCAACTGTAGGTCCCAATAAGTTCAGTTTTGCATGTGGTCTTTATAACCGTTGCATCCCATATTTTGGGCACCTTTAATGGTGTTTTGCTTTTGCATCTCTTGTTCCCTCGCAAAGCGACGCTTCGTTCTAGACAGCATATGCGATTTTTTATTTATTTATTATAAGCATGTATGTATATTAGCGAACAAGACGCAACGAACCTGTTACAGACGGATTGGGGAGTGAACTGGGAGAAGATTTGGAAATAACAGATTTCCTCTTAAAGACCACATTAAATTTTTTCTTTGTTAAAATCTTAGTTTCATTATCATCCCTGATCAAAATGACGGACGAGTAATCCAACGAAGGGAAATTTTCATCGTAGGAGTTGTCATCCAAACATTCAAAGTAGTTTGAGGAAAACTTCTCTTTCACTGCTTTATAAGAAAGATTTTTAATGGCCATAATCTTGTTGATATTTAATTCCCGCTCCATATTCGGGCAACACTTGTTTAGAGCGTTGTGCTCGCCTCAACGACAGGACAAGCACTACGACGTTTCACTGTTTACGCACTTGAGAGATTTCCCATAGTTCAGACATCTGAGCTCCTTGGCGCTACAGAACTTTGACCATGCCCATATCTGCAGCATTCCCTTAAAGCATCCCTTTAAGGTGGGTACGAAGCACTCCACAGGTAGATTGCAAAATTTGAATTTGATCGCTTTGGGAAGGGCTTTGCTTTTAAAACCAATTTGAACACTCGTTATGGGAATAAAATCGTCCTAGTTGTTAGGATTTCTTCTTCGAAACTTAACAGCAGATTCAATGGGAACATCCGACACCGCTTTTTTAATGATCCCGTTTACATCATACTCAATGGGGATGTTACGAATTTTTAATTTTTTTCATTAAAATCATTGTTTTTACCGAAGTGGTTAGTATTAAGAGCAGAGCTGAACAGCAATTTGGCTTTGCGCCTGCTAACCACTTTTAAATCTTGTAAGCCATTTTAGGAATAAAAGCCTTTATAAGAAGCCATTGATAACTTCCTTACCTTCAAACTCTGCGTACAGTAAATTTTATATAGGTCATTAATCTCGATGAATGTTTTCTTAAAAAATTAGTGCAAGTTTCAGTGAATCTTCTTCTTCAGACTTCAGAGCACAATTACTTTGTTTTTTACTTATTAACGTTACTTGCGGGTAAGGCACATCTGCTCTTATTTTTCATTAGTAGAGAGGCGTTGATAAATTTATTATTTGGCATGTTAGGGGAAAACATTGCGAACTTCTGTTTTGGATGATCGGGAAAAAATAGAAATATACATTCCCAAAATCCAAATTTCTGCAATTCTTGCTAGCGAAGGATGCAATCATTACAACAAAATTTGCTACATTTAAAGCAATAAGAGCTCATAGTAAAGCCCTTGGAATTATTGGCCGGAATTATCCGGATATTTTTCCTTGAGATTGTGTTTTTTATCATATTTTTTACATAATTTCCACAAACTTTAGTAAAGGCGTGTACTCCAAACGTGTACAATATACAAAAGAAACCTTCAAATGTCGTAAAAATTACAATTATTTCTGATCATTACTAAACCCGGAATCCATCTACGCGTAGCTGTCGGTCTGTCTGCTTGCCTCTGATAAGAAGATATATCTATTTTAAATTTGAGGAAAATCTGAACTTTTTACATCTAGCTTGTTATTGGAAGTGAGCAACGTTGCCCTTGAGCCGTTCCCACTATGCGACGTAAACTGAGAGTACCTGGGCTTTCAAAAGTAAAAAGTTGGGAGTGCTTTTTCATCAAGTTTACAATAGATAGGCCGATATTATCTTATACATTCCACGGGTGCACAGAATTGGGAAACATCGCTCTTGTCTAACGGATTCAAAACTTCACTTTTCTTTTTAGAATAGAATATAAAAGATATTTTTGTATAGTATATGTATAATGTTAAACTGCAAGCGGAAAAAATTTGTTTGATTGTTTTAATTTTGGGGATCTATCTCACAGCCTAGCGTCTAAATTATTATATTAATTAATAATAACGTTTTTTATGTAGTTAATTATTTTCATAGGAAAATATACTAAATTCCTAATTATCACGACAGATCAAAATTGTATTGGATTTGCTTCGTACTGGGTTTTATGAATTTGGAGCAAATGGATAAGGCAAGGACGCATAACCTTTATCTCCTTTCATGGAACTTTCCTTAATCACAAACACAGAAAGCGTCTTTCCTTTATGACAACTATTAATATTAAATTATGGAAACATTATTTCCTTTTATTATTTACTTTCATTTCTATCCATTCAAAATAAAAGCAGCGAAAACAACGACGAAAACGTCAAAGTATTTATCAATTGTAGTTTTTATAATTTAAAAGCCAAGTGATCCCCACTAGCTGCATGGTGTCTAAGTTATCGCTTTTCTTTTAACAGAGTGAGATATTATAGCTGTTAAAGAGCGACTCTGGGCTTCATTATGAAAAAAAAAAAAGAAGATAATTGCTTAGATGAATAACAATTCTCCCAGTTATTTGAAATAATTAACTCGGTATGCATATTAAATGACGGCAAGCCAAACTCCCTAACCACCAGCACACAATGGCGTCAAAAGTGTATGAACTATGCATAAACTAAATGATGAATTTAAAGAGCTTGCACGTGTTAACCTCAGTTGCCTTTTCTATAAAAATAAATCCCACATTTGAATTTAAAGCCTTATCAGAGGCTTTCTTTAATACCTTTGAAATCAAAATTTCTTATAGACTCATGAGTTGTCACACTTATGATAAAATGTATTTCAAAATAATTCGTTATATTTGCGCAGCTTGCAATATTACCAAGTTTGTTGAGCATCTAATTTTTAGATGTCATAGGCTTGCTGGTATTAGAAGTTCTTTTGGCTTAAGTTATATGGTGACCTCCTCGATCTCTTTACAGCAAAAAGTCTACGTTATCTCGGGGAACTAATTTGCTTTATTTGAAAAGCGAAGTTATCTTTTTAATAAATGATGTGTAGCTTTTTTTCCTTTTTTTATTACCTTCACTTATATTTATCTGCATAATATTCTTTTTTTTCGAGCGAAAGTTTCCAACACTATTTTTACACCACTTTCAACAACTCAACAATCTACAATACACTTAACATATCAGCTTTCGCTATCGTAGTAGCAGTTTTTTTTTTTTTATATACATTTCTTGCTTTAGTGTCTGGATATATAAGGCACAAGTTTTATTGGCTTCGTCCATCTTAAAAAGGAAAAAATGTACATTAAATCTGTAATTATTGACGGTTTCAAATCGTATGGGCGGCGAACGGAAATTCATGGTTTTGATTCGGAGTTTACTGCCATTACCGGCCTTAATGGTACCGGCAAATCGAATATATTGGATTCTATTTGCTTCGTTTTGGGTATCATGAATTTGGGACAAGTCCGAGCCACTTCATTACAAGATTTAGTTTATAAAAGTGGTCAAGCGGGCATAACCAAAGCGACTGTAACCTTAATTTTTGACAATTCAAATCCAAGTCAATGCCCTTTAGGTTACGAAAAATGTAGAGAGATATCGGTAGCTCGTCAGATCGTTGTTGGTGGCAAAAATAAATATATGATCAATGGGAAATTGGTGCAGAATAAAAAAGTATCAGATTTCTTTTGTTCGGTGCAGTTGAACGTAAATAATCCGAATTTTTTGATCATGCAAGGACGCATAACTAAAGTGTTGAACATGAAACCACAAGAGGTATATGGTAAAGTTAATTCTTCTCCATTTAGTAACCTTATGAACTTCATTTCCATTTAAAGATTCTTTCAATGATTGAAGAAGCTGCAGGCACCAGCTTATATGAAACTAAACGGGAGGCCACAACTAAATTGATTGAAAAGAAGGATGCCAAAGTCCGTGAGACTAATACTTTGTTGCATGAAGAGGTTGAACCGAAACTAGAAAAGTTAAGACGTGAGAAATCGGCGTATATGGAATATCAGAAAATTTGTCGAGACATTGAATATCTGACAAGAATTCACATATCATATCTTTATCTAAAATATAAAGACAGTTTAAAATCAATAGAGGCCAATATAGAGACATTAACAGGTCGTATTGAGACAGCTAAACAAAATATAATAAACAATAATGAAGAACGTGAGAGAATCAAGGACAAAACTAAAGAGTTGCAATGTCACATCGATGAAACTAGTGGTGGAGCGTTAAAGGAGGTGGAAACTGAACTAGAACGGGAACTAATGAATGAAGGAAAAGCTGCAGGCAACTTGAAGGCCAGTCAAAGTACTATCGACCAGGAAGAAAAGAAGTTGAAAAGTATAGTGAAAAGTATGGAAGATGACGAAAAATCTTTGCAGTTGAAACAAAAGGAAATGGATAAAGCTAAAAACTTATTCCAGAACTTAAAAGAGGCCGACTCTGCGGATACTTTAGCATACGAAGAGGCGCAGAAAAAATATGAAGCTGTTAGCCAAGGTTTATCAACTGATGAGGATGGTCAAGCTTCTTCGTTGCAGGATCAATTAATGAGTAAATATAAATTGAAAAAATTCTCAATAGCTTCCAAATTCCAATATCATTTTCAGATGCCAAACAAAGTTTGAGCGAGGCTCAGACGCTTATTAAAACCTCGGATATGGAATTAAAACACAGTCGGCAATTGTTGCGTCAGAAGGAAAGCGAAACGCAAGTTAATGACGCGGCGTATACGAAAGACAAAAATTTACATGATAAGTTACAGTCAGAAATACACAACATTACACAGAAACTACAAAGTATCGAATACCAAGATGGCTCATTTGAGCAGTTGCAGGAACGTAAAAACGTTCTACAGCACGAGACGAGGCAATTGCAACAACAATTGGATCGTCGCAATGCCTATCGCTATGAATTGCAGTATCGAGATCCAGAGCCAGATTTCGATCGCTCCAAAGTTCGTGGTATGGTTGGCAAATTATTCGATGTATTCAATGGAGAGTATTGCTTGGCTCTAATGATGACAGCCGGTGGTAGTGTAAGTTAGATTGAAGTTCCGTAAAACCAACTTCCAAATCATTGTTTCTTCTTTTCTTACTTAGCTTTACAGTTATGTTACAGATGATGATCTAACAAGTAAGAAAATTTTACAAAAAGGCCAATTGCAACAGCGTGTCACCATTATACCCATTAACAAAATAACCTCCTACGCCATCCAAAAGGAAGTCGTTGATTTTGCTCAAAATTTAGTAGGAAGTCAAAATTGTCAATCAGCTTTATCTCTGATTAATTACGATCCCTATTACGAACCTGTAATGAAATTTGTTTTTGGTCATACGCTAATCTGTCGGGATCTTAATGTGGCTAAACAGGTTGCGTGGACAATGTCGTAACTAATATCTCTGTTTATATATTAACATTATTTTGCGATCATTTCAGGTGACTTATCATCCTAAAATTCATTGTCGTTCTGTAACGTTAGATGGCGATGTAGTTGATCCTGAAGGAACTTTATCAGGCGGTTCAAAACCTAAAGGTAGCAATATATTGCAAGAGTTGGCTGAAATTAAACGCCTAGAAAATGATATCAAAGAACGTAAACGGGAAATTCAAATAATCGATCAACAATTAAGGTAAGTAACAAGTGCTTTTCACAACGATTCTCACTTTCATTGTGCAAATTCAGACTTTTTCTCAATTTCATTGTGCTTTTATATTCGGTCGTATTTCATATCTTTGGATTTGTTCAATATTTTAGCTCATTGGAGAATAAAGCTCGTTCGTATCAGAAACTCAAAGAGACTATAGAATTGCGACAGCACGAATTGGATGCTTGCAAACAACGTTTGTCGCAAACAACATTCCAACAGCATCAAACAGAAATCCTCTCCCTTAAGGAACATATTAAAAGTCTTGAAGACGACTTGCTTAAAGCCCAGAATATTCAAAAGTTATCTCAAACCAAAATCAAAGATATTGAAAGCAAACTGGCCGATGCTAAAGGTTATCGTGAGCGTGAATTGAAAAAAGCTGCCGAGGCTATGCAAGCGGCTAAACAGAGAGCCGAAAAATCTCGCAACAATTGGAAGAAGCATGAACAGGACCACGATACTTTATGCATTGAAATTGAGTCATTACAGAAAGATATTGTTCAAGCTAAGGAGCAACGTATTAGTTTAGAGGATAAAATCGCAAAACTTAAAACAGAACAAGAAGAAATGCGCAATAAGGACGCTAATGTTAGAGAGAAAGTAGCCGAGTTGCGTCAGAAAATCAAACACCAAAAGGATAAAATTAATTCGCAAAATAAGGAACTGAAGGCTTTATTCATCAAACTTGAAAAATTGGAAAAGCACAATGAGGAATTTAATTTAGAAATTAAGAAAAAAGAAAACGAGGTTAATAAAGTACGCTCGGAAAGCAAAGATTCATTTAAGAAAATAGAAAATCTTGAATCAAAATACCCCTGGATTAATGAAGACAAAGAATTTTTTGGCATGAAAAATACGCGATATGATTATTCGAAAGAGAATCCTGTAGAAGCCGGTCAGAAATTGAGTTCGATGGGCGAGCAAAAAGAGAAAATGGAGCGTAATATTAATCTAAGAGCTATGGTGTTATTGGAGCGCGAAGAGGAAAATTATCAAGAAACGATACGACGTAAGAAGATTGTTGAACAAGACAAGGAGAAAATTAAAAACATTATATGTAAAATGGATATAAAAAAGAGAGAGAAAGTTGAAAAGGCTTGGATGATTGTAGACGAAAATTTCAGCAGCATTTTTAGCACTTTACTACAAGGAGCTCAAGCTCGACTGAATCCGATCAAGGAGAATAATCAATTAGTGGGTCTAGAGATTAAAGTTGGCTTTAATGGCATATGGAAGGAATCGCTTGGTGAGTTGTCAGGCGGTCAACGTTCTTTAGTAGCTCTTTCGTTAGTATTAGCAATGTTGAAGTTTTCTCCTGCTCCCTTATACATTCTGGACGAAGTTGACGCTGCCTTAGACATGTCACACACACAAAATATTGGTAACATGCTTAAGACTCACTTTACTTCATCCCAATTCATTATCGTTTCACTAAAGGATGGCATGTTTAATAATGCCAACGTATTGTTTAGTACTAAATTCGAAGAAGGCGTTTCTGCGGTAACGCGTAAAGTTAATTCGCGATTGCAAGCGACACGCCGTTGATAAGCATTTAATGTTCAAAATTCTAATTTCAAAAGCTTTGATTATAAAAATATATTTTGAAAATATTTTACTGAAAAATGTAATCAAATATATATTTACTAATTGATAAATTGATCTGTTAGCGGGCTTTTACTCTGTGGAACGTGAAAATTATTGCGTTCAATGTATCGAGGCTATATAAAACTTTAAGTAGTTTTAAAAACAATTCATATATTCATTCATACTTCTATCGCATTAACCGTTAACGAAAGGCAGTGTTTGCCACATTTTGCCGCGTCCAACAGACGCTTTGCCTTATCTCAAAAAGAAGATATTATTTCAAATGTCAGAATTTTAACCTATGCGTCAAAATCCCGAAATTTTAATTTCCTTAACAGAAATAATGCGAAACTGACAATAGGGTTTACTTTAGGGAAACGAGTTTTATGTTTATACGTTGGTCTCTGTCATACAAATTGGTTATGTCTTATAGAAGGCTATATAAACAAGTCATCATTTTTTGCTAAAGCAGTGCTTGTTGATGATTTTTGATTATTGTGTAAAGCGTGGTGTGCTCGCTTGTTTTGCAAGTGTTTTTTTGTTGTTGCTCGATTTTTTGTTTTTTTACAATCTAAGCGTTTTTAAAGCCGCCATTTTTCAAAGCAAAGAAAACGAATCATTTTCATTTTGCAAAAATTGGAAGCTGTGTGTTTAGTTTTCTTTTTGCAATAATCTGTGGTGAGTGCGAATTTTATTCGTGTTCATATTGTTAAAAAGTGAAAGAAATTGATTTACAGTCTTTTTCATTGCAAGGTATATTGATTATGTCTGGCGAATTGGCTAGCATAACTGACGAGGCCAGCACATCTAACGCCAATGAAGTACGACATAGGTGTTTTTAATATCAGACAATTTAATTCCTTTTATTTTTCTTCCATTATTCCGCTTGAATTAGCATAAAAAATTGGAGACAAAATCTGACAAAGCTTCGCGTTTACGCTCATTGATAATCACCGAGTGTGGATTAAAGATCACAACCACGGAAAATTATTTGAAGCGCTTACAAAACCTACGGAAGGAACTTAATTACATTAACGAAACTGATTGGATGTACGAATCGACAGACAGGAAAAATCATTAACATTGCTTCATCATGTTGTCAGTATTACGAAATTGGTTGGTAAGTTCTGCGGAAAAAAGAAGAGATAAACTGATAGAGAAATATGAGGAGGAAGAGGCGCGTTTGGATAAAGAAATTGCTAGGGAAAGCATTGAAATTGATAGCCAGTCAACAACATTTTGTATGCAAAATGTTATTGGAGGTGTTCCAACTTCACTTCGTTGCAATGTTAGTGACGCACCAAAACAAAGCGATTGTGTTAAAAGCACCGGTAAAATACATAATCTATAGATGCAATCGAGATTTAATTTTATAAAGTTCCTCTCTTTGCAATGTAGGTATCATCACCAGCCTAAACAGCAATCATGCAACCATAGATAGGAATATATTCTTTGAGTTAAATACTTCGTCCATACCTAGCGACATGAGAATAGGCTCCCGCGTCGAATATTTAGGTTACATGAATGAAGCTACCGACCAGTTTAAAGTTGTTAAAATTGAGCTCGTCGTTGAAGGTTCCTGGGATGAAGGGCCGCCCAGTGAAGAGAAAGTCGGTTTGAATTTTTGAATCAGAAGTATTGGAGTAAAATGTAATTTTACCAATTTATATATCAGATTCAAGAAGAGATAAACGGACTGAAAAATGAAAAACCTACTTATTTTAACACACATCAGCGTAATATTTTGGGCTTAATAACTGAATGCAAGCCTGATTCGATTCTCATTGATACCGAGTACAAGACAATGAATGTTCGTTTCGATTCTGTAGAGATTAACTTTGTTCCAAAGGAAGGCGATAGAGTTAGTATTTGTTGTAACGTTCAAAGTGATGACGGTTTCGTCGATAAACAAGGCGAAATATTAGACCAAATCAGTGTGGACCCAGCCCTAATTTTAACTCAGCAAAGGTGTACGGTTGAACGGATCTTCTCGGATTACGGCGTTCTCGGCAAAAATGCGTATTTCACATTCGATGTACTCCCAAGCGGCTGTAAATTAAATGAGGGTGACGTGGTGAAAGCCGATTTAATCGAATGCGACTGGGTCTGCTTTGCAAACACATACATTGCAATTTATTTACTTTAATTTTTGAATTTAATTGGTTTGTAGGGTCAACATGAATGGCGTTGCATTAAGTTGTCGTTGGTAGAGCAAGGTGGTCAAGTGGCGTCAAAACTACGTTCACAACCAGAAAACCGTGCTGTTAATGTCAGTCCTGATATTACTACCGTTTTTAGTTCGACCTTTGTAAAGCGTGAACTGGAATTTTCTTGCACTAACAATTATGATCGAATTTTCCGCGTACTATCTATTGAATTTATTTCACGTAGGCGGAAAAATGCGCTGTTGCGCTTAATTGATCGTGAGCTAGCCAATGGATTTGATCTTGGACCTAACGAGAAGCGTTTGCTGAGATTTGAGGTTGAGCCTCAAGCGTATGGTGACTTTTATGAACAATTTGTTATAAGATTTGAAAATTTTCGCGTTAAACGCTCCGTTAACATTGTTGTTTGCGAAAATGAGAAACAAGCTGAAGCTGTAAGACAGAGTTTGAACGAAGCAGATCATAATGCCAAAGTGTCATATAATGATAGGAATGTGTCACAAAAATCCCGCTTTTACTCTAGTCAGGTAAGATGTGAATAGTAATTTAGAGTTCCATTGATAAAGAGCAGTGACTTCCCTCCAGATATGGTCTACACGCACAGAGTGTATACCAGGTGTGCGTATGCAACCCAAACGTCGCTTTGTAGCCAATCGTATCGGAAGCTTTGATGTTCCTGAACGACTAAAACGGGCGTATCTTACTTCGAGTTGCAAAAAGGACATGTTAGAAAACATTGAATATATGTTCCCGAGTCTTAAAGAAGAATTAAACATAAGTAACTACGTGAGTCGCTTTCAAACACTCCTATATTTAGAGGAGATTGAGTGTTTTGTCAATTTCCGCATGTATGACCGTGAACGAGCGCATTTCACACGTGAGGGAGAGTATTTAGCTCTCACCATAGAAAATCTTTCCGAACGACGTCCTTCGTTGGTAATTGGAGACGTTGTCAAAGCCAAAAACCCCTGGGCCGATGGCGAAAATCTCAAACGCGTGTATGAAGGAGTGATTCACAAAGTGCTTTTCAATCGCATTCTGCTTAAATTCGATGCCACCTTTCAGCAAAAATATAACGGCGAAGATTATCGTTTAGAATTTTACTTCTCGCGGTACGGGTACCGCAAGCAGCATTACGCTGTCTCACGAGCGGCTAAGAATTTAGGCGGACAGTTCTTGTTTCCCTCCCGAGTGCAGACGCGTGGGTCAGCACAATTAGATGTACAATTAAATGATGAAGAAAATCTTTTGTTAGACAGTTGCCAGTGTAAATGGCACAATTGCGCACTGAACTCTATACAGAAAAAAGCCATAGCAAATATACTAAGGGGAGAAGTATATAACATGCCGTACGTGATTTTCGGACCCCCCGGCACAGGAAAAACTGTAACGCTAGTGGAAAGCATTTTGCAAATTTTTAAATTGATACCCAGTGCACGTCTGCTTGTAGGCACACCTTCCAACAGTTCTGCTGATTTAATAACGACGCGTTTGATTGAATGCGGTGTACTCAAAATGGGTGAGTTTATACGTCTAGTGTCCCAGAATCAAGTCGAAAAAGAACTTATACCAGAGCATTTGATGCCGTATTGCGCAACAGTGGATATTGGCATAGATGATAGCTGTAAAGATGACATGATTGTGACTGAGTCCGGACTCAAACTAAGATGTCAAATGAAGTATTTAGGACGCCATCGAGTAACGATTGGCACTTGCGCTACCCTAGGCAACTTTTTGCAAATGGGTTTTCCACCCAATCATTTTACGCATGTGCTAATTGATGAAGCCGGCCAGTGCACAGAAACTGAAATTATGGTTGCTGTTGCGCAAGTCTCAAAAGAGCGTGGCCAAGTAATCCTTGCTGGAGATCCCCATCAATTGCAGGCAGTCGTTATAAACAAATATGCTCTTGAACGCGGTTTTTCGCTATCATTTCTGGAGAGAATTCTGTCGCGTGCTCCATACGTGCGAAATGTTGATAGTTTTCCCCTTACATGTGGTTTTGATCCTCGCCTGGTTACAAAATTACTCTACAATTACCGAGCGTTGCCCTCCATACTGAATGTTTATAACGAACTGTTTTACAATGCGGAACTGGTACCAATGATAAGAGAAGAGAATTCTAGCGAAGCTAAAATGCTAAAGCAACTTGACGATATACTGCCGCAATCACTAAAGCGGCAGAAAACCCATGGCATATTTTTCTGCGGAATACGTAGTGTAAATATGCAGGAAAAAGACTCGCCATCGTGGTATAATCCTTACGAAGCGAAGAACGTAAGATGTCTTTAGTGTAAAAGCACTATCCGTTCTATCCAATATTTGGTAAAATTTATTTCATTTTTGAAGGTCTTCCTAATGACAGTTAAATTGTACCGTAATAACATTAGTCCTGACTCCATTGGCATCATAACTCCGTACATGAAACAAGTTAAACATTTGCGTAAACTTTTCGTTGATGCCGACGTAGCAATGCCTAAAATTGGTTCTGTGGAGGAATTCCAAGGACAAGTATATCCTTCGTAAAATGACACTAATGTTGGGATTAACACTAGCGTTGCTTTCGCTTGTTTTTTTTTTTAGGAACGCGATATAATATTAATTTCAACAGTGAGATCAGGCAAGGAGCATATACCTACCGATGTGCGCCATGCATTAGGTTTCATTCAAAGCGAGAAACGAATTAACGTGGCGATATCTCGACCTCGTTATCTTCTTATAATATACGGCAATCCCTACCTACTCCTTTTGGATTCTCGTTGGCGCACGATTATGAAATACTGCGTTGATAATGATGCCTACCTCGGTTGTGATTTGCCGGCAACGTTGTCTGACCCAACAAAACTGGCTGAGGAGACAGCCAACAATCAAGATAATTAAGTTACTTTTGGCCTCAATAGTCAGCCTTTAACATTAATAAATAAAAAATAAGACTATTTTTTCATTTTCTCATAAAAGTTAATGTATTTTTTTATTAAACATAAAACAATAAAATTATTCCAATTTATTTTGTTTAAAAAAATGTTGATGGCAGAAGAGCAATGGAGGATGCTACTTGAAAAATTTTACTGGCACCGTAATGCGATCGTTTTCCATGCAAACCACTACAAGTATTTGAAGATTTGAGGCAGTCGATAATTGTGGGCCATTGATAGGCATAATTTTGACTTCTACTCGGCCACCGTCGGGCTCTATGTAGCCATCTGTGGGCTTAAATTGTAAAAAATTGCGGTGATTGCAGATCACTTCGTAATATTGACGTGATTTGAAACCATTGTGTATAATTATTGAAGAGACACACCCTACGCGTGACAAATCTAATTCAACCACCCTTGGAGTAACCCACCATGACTCTTTTCCCGTTAATTTTTCAAGCCGATCTTGGTCCTCTTCAGCGCTTTTGGGGCACAAATTATTTTCTTCTGTTTTAGAGGAGGAGACGGGAGTGTCAACCAAATAAATTGATCGGAAAAGAATCGTATCGTCGGCTTCCGAAAGAAATGTTGAATTTGTTTTCAAAGTGTCATTCATAAGATCATGGTTAAGAGTGGCTTGCATTTCGATCACTCGAAAGCCGCAAAACATATCCACAAAGGAATCCGGGTGATCTTGCAACATCTTGAGTTCATCTTTAGCTATTTCTCCAGGAAACGAGGAAAACATTTCCATCGTGTAAAGCGGTATTGTAGAACGTTCCTCTTGGGTCATTCGTTCAAATAAACGTAGAAACCTTTGACGGCTTGCTTCCGCTCCATTAATTACGCGCAAATTAGCTAAGGGCATTACACTGTCTACACTGATTTTCTTCATGATTTTTCTGATGAGTTCACGCTTTGGGCGAAAAATGATGCGCACTTGGGCTGTGTCGCCTGCAGCAATGATTAACTTCTCTGGGTGTATTTCGAATGTATCGCTAAGGCTTGGAATAAGTAAACCAATCGTGTCCACTTTAACCGAAGCGAACGCATCTAGCGGTCCTTTATTATAAATTGTAATGGCCCGCTCCATCGGCCGACCCAATTCGCTTACCCCGCCCATTGGTAAAAAGGGGCAACCGATGGGACCTTTTAAGATATTCTTCACAATCACAGAAGCGTGTCCGCCATAAGCATAAAGAGGGACGACAAGAAATGGAAGATTACCTACAATACTTTTGTATGAGGGGGCGTAAAAAGAAAGTTTTCCAACTGCAACACCCCGTACGGTTGGACAAAAGTTTACTGTTATTGCTCGGCTTTCCTGCGAGTGCAAAATTATTGTGCTGTTACCATGATCAGAAACAATTTGAAATCCCGGCCCGATAACTTCTATGCGTAAGGGCAGACGTTTATTTGATATGTTCTTGATGTGCATAGTTTTTTCACAGTTAGTACGTAGCTTGGCGCTATTCCAGGATAATTGAGTTGCACTAGTTTTTATGGGCATCAGCTTACCATCACGATTAAATCCAGCACTAGCACTTGAACAACGTGAACTACCTCGTGCAGAAGCCGACGTAACGCAAGAGGAACTGCTGGATCCATCACTGTTCGCAGGCGATTTGCAAACGACTGCAAAGCGATAATCGTTACTGCTAGTGACGTCAAACATTAAAGAATTGCGATTGTTATTGGTGTGAGATGGGGAGGATAATTGGTACCGGCGCGGTGACCATGATGTCGAGACAACTTTTTCAGGGCTGACTTCATTTAATACACGACCAGATGGCAAAATATTCTCATTTTCCATAGGCTTTACTGGATTTTTTGAAAAACGCAAGTTAGGCGACGCAGCTAAAATAGAGTCGTTTGCCACGTTGTTCTCAGTTCGTGGTGAGCAAGAAAAATTCGATGGACTTTCGCTGTTGCCCGTGCTAAGAGATCGCAAATTACCTGATAATTTAGTGTGGTCTTCATCCTCATAGTTATTTAAAGTTTGTTTCCTAGTTCCGTTATGAATACTATATTTGCTTACTGCGTCCACTTCAATTGGACTGAGTGGCAGACGTGCTTCAATGTTATTGTTATGCTTCTGTTTTTTCATGTTTCCGCTCGAGTTCGTAAATTTATTACCGCCATCGGCCTTACTTGATTTTATAGCTTGAGGATCTAAATTTTCTTTGTTTTCCAATATCATTTGTTCCATCGAACTAAGATTTCCTACACCCTGAAAAGCATTCTCATTCGAGAAATTCCTTCCGCTATTCGATGGTTCCATACATCCAGAATCGGTTAAAAATGCTGGTTTCTTTACTTGTTTCGTTGTTAACATATCGTTGGTGTTTAATTCGTTCCATTCGTCGATACCCAAATCACCTGCAATAAAGAAATCCAAAAGCTGTTCAGGCTGGCCTCATAGAAAATATAACATACGAGTAGAACTACATGTAACAATTTAATTTCGTCGTTTGTCTCTGCTTGTGAAAATATAAAAGATGCAAATAAATGTTTATAAGTTACATAGCATAAAAACCACATTTCCTTCTGGTGCTTGCTACAAGCGCAAAGAAATGATAGGGAAATAAACAATACGAGAGCTGCCGTTCTACAACTAGTAGCTAAGTCACATAATTGTTTAAGGATACATCGCGCTGGTAGTTTTCTTTTCTTAATTGGCTATATTTTTAAGTTTTATTCGCCAATCGAATCAAAATTTGTCATAGTGGACTTTTGTACATAACTCTAGCATGCGCCGATTATGAAGTATAAGCGTAAATAATGAAACAGACATGCATAGGAGGTGATATATGCGTATTGCTTGTTATACATTAGCAGAGAGCAATACAATTTTCTTATAAGAGAAGGCAAATATGGATCAAGTGAACTACTATGTACGGCCAACAATATTTCGAAAAAAAAAAAAAAACATGAAATTGATTTGTCTTACGTAATGCTTGCTCGAACACACAAACACTCTCTCTATACGAGACTTCGGAGGCGTTTCCCGAATCTTTGCTTTCTTGCTCGTTTGGAGGATGCACAGGATATAATGCTTCAGCGTTTGAAATAGTCGTATCCTGAGTTGTGGAGTTGATATTACCAGCTATTGCTGGGCTGCTGTTAGTTTCCGACTCTAATAAAGAGCTAGTAACATCTTCATCCCTGTCAGAATTCATAGCTACAGACGTACACCGTTTATTGGGACTTTTGATGGCTACAATTTTTGAAATTTCCTGAATATCCTCGGAGAACTTGTTAAAATAACTTCCCAAAGAATAATCCATCATTGTGCTAAAGAAGAAAAAAAAGAGTTAGGAATTTCCAGCTTAACCAAACAACAATTTACTCACTTTAAAGCATGAGTTGTATCAAAGCGAGTGGTATTTTCAAAGTTTGTTTGACCGGTTTTCTCGTTTGCTTGAGCACTTAAAGCCTTTGTTGGAATCGCAGCAAACTTTTCAGCACATGAAATTTCGTCTGATAGAAACTTTGATAACATGAGCTCGCCAGGGACGTAATCGTCCGCTGAGAAATTAATATTATTGCAAGATTCTTTTGCCATTTCATCGAACATAATTGCTCCATCGAAATCATTTAATGACTTTGAGGTGCTTGATAACGACATATCTGCAGTGTGCGGTAGACTGTGCATTTTATTATAGCTCGTAAAAGAACTGCATTCTAATGATGCCATTGAGGATATTCTGTTCTGTGTGCTACTATTAGCGTTTTTTAAGCTTTCGCATAGATTTCGTATTTTAGGAACAAATGAAGTCGCAAGGATTTCTTCTACACTCACTGTCTGTGCTTCAGATTGTTGCCTCGAATTTTTCTTCAACTGTGTTGAACGCCCGGTCATCTCCGCAGGCTCGAAAGAAATTGTATTATCTTTCAACATTGCAGATGAAAATGAATCTGTTGTATCTTTTTCCAAATGAATTGTCTCATCAGTGATAAGGTCTGATATATTGATGGCTTCTGGGTAACGAAATAATGAATAATCGGAATCACCCAATGAATCTAATAAAAAGCAAGAGAAAAGTTGTATTAAGTTATACAGGATCAACTAATTTACATGCTAAAAGACTTGTTCGCTGCTTACGTTAATAGAATATATGGCACCAAGCCATCAATATCTCTAATCATAGATTTATACGGTTTGACATTGATGTCTTATTGTACAAATTGGAACAAAATCTTCGTACTTGTTCTAATTTGCGTATGGGTTATTGAAATTAGTGTGCAAAATGATTCCTTTTCAGATAACGATTGCGTCTAAAAATTATTTTCGTGGTAATCAGTGCGCATTGATTTTCAAACTCAAATTGACAGAAATGACAAAACGAAATCGGGTCTAAGTTTTGTCCAGAACAAAGTTTTAAGACCGGTTTCTTTTTTTTTTTATAAACAATCACTAACGGATGTCCAGGATGAAAGAAGGGAGAAAAGAGATAGGGAGGTAGTGGTAACTGCCACGCCTTTACCGCGTGGACACTTAGTACTATAGATACGACCAAAGCATACTTGAAATTTGAACACGCGAGCACTGTCTAAGGACGATAGAGGTTTTATTCATACCGCGCAAAGTTCAAATTTGTTGTGTTTTTCTAATAAATAAGAGGTGGAGATTTTGTTCATACCGCATAACCTTACATAATTGGCTGCTCATGTGAATAGTTTAATAAACGGACGGATAGACAACACCGTTCACGTAAAACTATTTGCAAATCTAACATATCCTATGAAGAGAAAACAGAAACCTGAACGGAACGGTTGATCCGTTAACGTAAAACTAAATCTAATATATCCTCTGAAGAGAAAACAGAAGCCTACAAATTTGGGACCACCACTTTGGATCGTGTATACTTACTTGCGAACGTGTTTAAGTTCATAGCACTGGCTGTTCGAGGGTATGGTTTTTTAAATACGTCAATATTTTTTGATTTTTGTAAAGCGTCCATAGCTTTTCTGCGTTCGGTCTATAATCATACATAAGTATAAGATCACTTTTTACATTTTTATCGGATGAAATAACTTACACTCAAACGACTACTTATGTCGCTGTTTGCAACATCGACTGGTTGTTTATGATGAGGATCACCAAAAACTAAAAAATATGTTATATTTTCATAATTTGCAAAGAGCATGCTTGAATAGCTTACGTGACTTTTTGCTTTTCGTGTTATTCTCCATGTTTAGATGATGAGATGCTTAGGATTGTTTATCCTCCTCTTTAAATTTTTGGGTGACTTTACATAAACATTAAATGTGGTCAACAAGCACGTCAATCAATGCGAGTCTTCATCAATATCTTTCAAAAATTTTTTTGTGATGAAAATAAAATCTAGTTTTTTCTCCACTAATTGCCGCCAAATAAAATGTATAGGCGATTTTCTTAAGAACCTTCGTTTCTTATCTTCTTTATGTCAGCAAATTTCAATTTTATCTGAATAATATTTCAGAGTATTTTGGTTTCGAAAAATTTTTTTTATTTGTGTTTGAGCTAAGGATTATTTTAACAAAGTACTTCGCTTATCAAAAGCTATTATAATTCTTTGTAATAGTTTTCACGACTGACAGGATGAACAGAACGGTAAACAATAACTTAACGACGCCATGTTGGAAAATAGTAAGGTTGCCAAACCCATATACTGTAGCCATTATTACATGTACAATGAAGTAAATCTTTTAATACCAAGTTTAGAAAGAAGATCAAACTAATCGGAAGTTTTAACCGATTTTTAGAGTTTTTATTTTATATATATTTACTTATATTTTGACCCAGCCAAACAAATGATTGCATTTGTGCATGTGTGTGTGTCCAGTGTTCAGTGTGTTTTGCGGTAAAGAAATAACGCCGGCATTTGTAATGGCTTTTCGCGAACAAGCTGATGCTGTCGAGCCCATAACACTTTTTCTACATTCTTGCTTTAATTAATCGTGTACCTACTTGCTGCTGTTTTCACGTTCAACATTCACAATGCATCTATGCTTTCGACGTGGATTTTCGTCTCGTTCCTTTTCTACTACGTTATGCACTTTAATTCCAAGCCGAATGTAATTGTACTCTTCAGCGTCACATTCATATAATGGAAATCAAGATACCAATGAAAGCTGGCAATCCTAGTAACAATGAGAGCGTTAAACCACCTGTTGTTCGGCGCGATTATTTCTTGAAAATAATGTAAAAGTAAAGAAAAATATACTCCAAAGGGAAAGTAAAGTATTGATGTCGGATTTTAGTGGATACGTTTGCACAGCGATTTATTAAGTGCTTATAGTGTATTCAGTTACACGTCGAAGACTTCATGTGCGTATTTATATATTCTTGATTATTATATTGACATGATAATATTGATCTCCCAATTTTCATAGACAGAAAAGCAGGTCACCGTTACATTCAACTTGGTTCAATTTTTTTTTCTTTTTTATTGCTGAATTACGTGGAATCCGGAAGAAGACGTTGATAAGTTACAGTAACTGCTTATCATTTTTCTATATCTACAGGTCAACATCCTTAGAAGCAAGAGGCAATGAATAATTAGTATTAATTAAATATTTTTAAAAATTTTAGGACCATATGGCACCAATAATTAAAATAAACATCGTATCCTCAAGCCGATCCAACTGATTATTGAAATTGACCAGAAGAGCCTAACCCGGTAAATATCTTCAATGATAGACTTGAGCGTTTTGAAACATGTATCGACATTATGCTCGATTAGTTTAGATATTATTTAGTTTCAAAAAATTCTGAAATTCTAAGACAGACTTGTGGCTTTATGTAATAAATACGTTTAAAAAAATATTTAAATATCCGTCTTTCGAAGAGGAATCTTTCATTTCTTTCATAAAACGAGCGAATTACGCACTTTCCATTTCCATTTTATAATTATTATTGTATAAGGAAGAGTATGGTGATGAATTTTACATCATAGTTAATAATTTTAGTTTACTTATAGAAAATTTAATTAAAAATTTAGTTTATTGATGTACAAGAATATGTAAAAGAAGATTGAAAAATTACATTTTCAAAAATATTAATTAGAATTTTATTATGGTCAGGGAGTTAACTTATTCTTTTCGGTTAGTTTTTTTTATAAATTAATATATGCCTAATAACCAAAACTTGTGTAAAGTGCGTATATAAAAAGATTTAAAAAAAGTCAGCAGTAAGGTATATATTTTTACGTTTTTTCATGTAAAATATAATTTTTTATACATTATTTTATAATTTTACTGAAAAAAAGAAAAATTTCATATTTCAACAATGTTTGAAATTTTTGAATTTGCTGAGAAATAAATTCAATTAAATTGTGTTTGCTGAACATTTCTTACGCAGGGACTAAACTAAATGGTGAGAGAGCTGAGAGAATTTGCATTTTTGTTGTAAAATGTTTTTTAAAATGATTCATTTTATTACTGGCAATGCTCGCATAGAAATTTCTTTTAAATGGCAGCACTGCTGTTGGTTGACGGTTTCATTGAATGTAGTGGTGAGTGAGTGAGATGGTGGGTGTGACGAAAAACACAAAGACGACGACAAATACAATACAAGCAATTGTCATTAGTTTTTTTGAGAACGATGTTGTGACGACGACGAATAGTCAGAGGAAATGACGAATTGTGAAAAAGACGAAAAGTAAAATTCTTTAATAAGAGAATTTCAACAATTCGTAATCAAAAAAGTCTTGTACATAAATTCCCGCATCTAAAGTTCGTTTGTTAGCGCATTCAATATGGTGAGTGTTTATAGAGACTGCTTTTTTATACTAATTTGTGGATAATTTAAACAAAATGAAAAACGCAAGTGATTTTTGCAAGACAAGTTAACGAAAATGATTATGGGGTGCTCCGTGCTTCGCTTCCATATACATAGAAACAAAAAAAAAAGAAAAAAAGAAATAGGAACTTCTCACGAAGAATATCAATCACACACACGCGACACACACAGATACACACACACACAAAGTCTAACGATGTAATTCACAATAAACAGTAGATTGTATGCGTTTGTTGGCTGTGAATGCGATTGAACGACCGACCTTTAACAGCGGGTTACTAAAGTATTCGTACGTTGAATGGGAAGATACTTTCACACACTTGTTTTTGTTTAAATTCTTCCTCGTTTGTATTTTCTTTATAATTTTATTAAAATTCAATTATAATTTCTTGCATGTTTACCTGGCTGTTGTTGTTCTTGTTGGAATTAGAATTTTTGTGTGCAATTTTTCGAACTTTTTGCCTTTTTCTTTTCGTTTCTTAATTTCAAGGTTTTCAATATTTTATTCAAGGATCGTGTTACAAAGCCTCAAAAGAAGATGCTTATCACTTTGCTGAGAGAAACTAAGTTTATGGAGGGCAAAAAGGAGAAGGAGTGGTATTGGGAGAAGATACAAGAGACCTTAAACAAAATTGGCCCCAAAAAGACTATTATACAATGGAAAAAGGTAGGTGTTCATGGGAAGTGACATAAAATTTAAGCCTTAACAAAGTTTATTTTCTTTCTTAGTGTTGGCGGGATATGCGTTTAACTACGCGCAAAAAATTGGCTGAATTGAAACGTTGCCAAATGGGTGGAAATTCGCCCCCACCCGGTATTGAATTAAGCCAAGAAGACAATGACATTATCGATATTGTAGGCACGGAATACTTCTATGAAGAGATGAATGGTGAACTAAAACCAGAGAATTTCATGTCTGGTTTTGATTATGTGCCCGAACATTTTTGTGATGCCATACTTACAGCCGCGGCTGTATCCAGTGGTCAGCAGCATATGCAGCATCAGAAGGAGCAACAACATACTTCTCAACAGCAGCAAGATCATCACACTAATGATGGCGAAACCAGCGACGCACCCGGCTCTTCGAATCATACTGACACACAGGGTGGTGGTTTTCCGCAAGGCAATGTTGGGCAAATGTCAGGACATAATGGTGACCATACCAATACTACTGGTTCGCTGCAACAGCATAATCTAATGCCACAGCACCCTGCATTTACAGGTGGTCTGCATCCTCATTTAATGCGCCGTCAACATGCCGCTGCAGCTTTGCAGCGTGAATCGGCATTCGAAGAAAAGTTATTACAATTTATGCAAGACGCCTTTCCTAAAAAAAGCAAAAAACGTAAAAATAGGGATCCTGACAAATTGTTTCTACTCTCGTTGTACGACGAAATCAAACGAGTGCCCGAAGACATACGACTGGACGTGAAAGCGGAACTGATACAGGTATTAAAAAAGTTTCAAAAAAAGATACCAACGAAGCAAGACAAAACCCACCATTCCCATGGCCAATCATCGTCCAGTTCTAGTAAATCCTCTGGAGGATCTACACCTACCGACAAGTCCTTATCACTGCCACAACACGGTCAATTGTCGCATGGGTTGTATCAGTTACCGAAAAAATACGAGAAAAATGAGAAAGAGCCCTCACCACAATCTCAGGTGGATCGTGTACAACATGCCCGCGAACAAGCTACGACCAGTGTATCACTCCATGCGCCGCAAATACCACATCCTTTGTTTCAAATGCAGAAAAAATATGACGAGGGCGCTGTTGAAAAGGTCCATCAACAAAATGAACAACGCAAACATGTGGAAACGGCTCATCAACAGCATCAGGCTGCTCATCAGCAGCCACCACCACCACCGTCAAATGAGCAGCAGCATCTCCACCATACGCAAATGCCACACGGCATTATGTTTCCATTACCACAAATACGTGGTAATGAGCAGCCCGGTGCTCCGCAACATCATACCCATAATCCCCACCAGCAAGCTCAAGCTCCACAACATCCTCATCAGCAGGCTCAGCAACATCATCCACCACCGATATTTGGGAATTCAACGGCCTCTACGACGGGCATGAGTACAGATCGTCCTGCTATGGCGTACGAGAACGTTGGATGAATGTGGAGTCGATTATGGGAAGCCGCTTGGGAGGCCAGATTTCCTGTGTTATCATCGGTTTTAGAGCAGAGTGATTCGTGTTAAGCTCTCTTTTTCTTTCTTCCCCACTTCTTCTATCGTGCAATAATTTAACCGTTAAAATGGTTTATTTTTTGCAGATCGGGCTCTCTAATGCTACGGCGGCTACAAAAAAAAAAAAGAAATACAATAAAACTTTTTATGAATATTAGTTGATAACGATACAAAAAAAAAAACAAGGAAAATGAAAAAGAAATATGTTTACACATATGTATAGCATTAAAATATAAAATATTTAGAATTAAATAGAAATGTAAAGTCAAAGAATCCGTGGTTTGAGATGGAAAAATAAAACGGATAAAAATAAGTGATGAACATTCGCTTGCAGGTTGACAAATCTACCGCGGACAACACATCCGTTAATTAGTAAAATCTTATAGCCTTAAAATTGCATACATATGCATAAGCTGATTACGTCAATCTTAGTATTGTTGAACTAAAAATATCAACATTTTCTGCACCTGTTCGATGGTTGAAGATGCTCGCTGAGGGGGCAAAAAAAAAGATGGATTGATGCTTTAGCAACTAGGCAAAAATACTTTTTTATTTTATGTTTGCATCTCTATGAGTACCGAGAACAATTTTGAATACCGTGGTAGCCAAAACTGAATTTTGTATTTTTTGCCCAGTTCCTTCTTCGCTTGCGAGAGATTAGTTGGAGAAGATATTGGATTAAGAGCCTTTTTCTAGCGTTGTCACCGATCGGTAATTATAAGAGAGAACGATGTGTGTTCTTACGGCTTTGCATCCAATTTGGCATACGAGAAGCAACGTCACAATAAAAGTCGATTTTAACAACTTCGTTAAGACCGATATTCGCTCGCGAAAATCACAAAAAAATGGTTTCGTCGTCTCTGCGATGCTAGACTCAGAGTGGGCCTGTATTTCTATTGTGACGGCTCTTATTTTTGGTTCAAGATTTTTTCGTCGAGAAGATCCCATCCTTGACTTGAAAAGCATTAAAATTCATAAAACATTCAATAATAATTGTCATGTTGCGGATATAAGAATACACGTGAAATACTGAAAGCTGGCGAGTGGCGCAAATATTCGCAGAAATCTCACCTCTTTTTACAGTTACTTAAAGCGCCTTTGCAAAACGATTTGGTAAATTACCCCTTTGCAATTCATGCCATACTGTTGTTTAGCAACAAAGTTCTGCCTCCCAACATGGGATAGTTTCTTTTTAAGCAGTATTTTCCTTTTTTGCTTTTGTTTATTCATGATTTACTTACATTCCCCCAGTCGTACGTCTGCTTATTTGTTATTTAAGTAAGTAAGTGCCTTTTTTCTTATAATAATTTGAACAAAGTAACCTGTCTAACCATCTACTATTTGAATATTTCTTTTATTTTTTTCAGATCCTTCTATCCGAAAGGAAGTATTTCAACCACAAGGAAATAGATTAAAAAAAAATAAGTAATAACTATTAATATTTCATAATGAGGATGGGGAGTATTTAGACAAAAAAAGGTTTAACTCTACTAAATTTGAATCATTCCAGTATAAGGCGTTTTCCCAAACTTTGTTGTGGAGGGGCAGAGCAAATCCCCTTCGTCGCTCAAAATTATTAATACATTGTAAGCATCGTAATACGCGATTTTTATTTTTAATTTTACTTCTCCGTACTATCTATAAATAAAACAAAATTTCGCAATTAATTATTTTTTTAATTAAAAACTTATAATTTTGTTAATTTTATTTTGCTGATAAGGCTATCTCAAAGTAGAAAGGTTACGTCGTTTATCGTTTTATCTAAGCTCCCATTAAAAAAACATATTTTCTAATTCAAGATGATCTTCTTTCCCCAATTTTTCTTTATGAAATTGCTGGCCATGTTTACCAAGCGAATCCGTGTTCCAAACGTCGTCTTTTAAATCTTGATTGTTATTATTTAAAGCTGAAAGCCCAATTTTCTTTAAAGAAATCATAAATTTATTGCTTTGTGGAAAATGAATTAAATTTTAAAAGTGATATAATGTGAGATGATGATCGAAATACAAAAACTGTCCTGGTTAACTATGTAGTATCGGCATTCTGTTTTTGTAGCATGGATTAAATAATACAGGATTAGCTAACACACCGCGTAACAACTATTCCATTTAATTTAAATTAATTTGCTATATATTAAAAAAGGGTATTTGTTATGTTTTCGATAGTAACGATATTAAAGATTAATAATAATAATAATATTAACATTTATTATATATATATAAATTGTTATAAATAAACGAAGTAATAACAATTCTGAAGAACTCTAAAGCTGTAAACAAATGAACAAGTGTAACAACAAAATGTACAGGACGCTTTTACAGCAACAAAATACATATGATTTCAATTCAAGACAGCAAGAAATAAACTGAAAATGCATACTTGTACAGTACGTTAACAAAAAGAAGAAGAAGCAGTTAATCACATGGTCATAGTTTTCATAAAAATAAAAATCTGATTGTAATCTCTGTTAAATCTATCAAATCGCGTTTCTATCTATGTTAAATATAAAAATCTGTATAAAATTATAATCTCTACAACATACTATCCAGCCTATTTTATAAAGTTTTAATTGACGCCATTTGTTGTTCACAATAATTTTTTCCTTCATTTCTTTTCATTTAATACGAAACACATGAAACACAAAGATGGCAATAAAACTTTCCGTTGTTTATTTGTTGAAAGCAGAGTAAGAAGAAGAAGACATAAAATGTATCTGTAATTATAGAACTGAAACACCTGATTTTTAATCATATGTTTCTTTTCTCTCGTTTATTATTTTTTAATAAGCGCGATTTTCAATTAGTGAATCTCTTCTTCTTTTTTTGTTATTCAGCAAATCAATGACCGAAAATTCGTTGGATTTAAAGGCGACCCAATGTGAACACAAAGGGAGGTATAGCGAATAATTGAAACAATTTTCTTATGCCTTAACTCTATTTCTCTCTCTCTGTCAATATTGTTGCTATTTAGTGATGTGTTTCGTCAAGCGTCTACTGCGTTATTAATATGCGAGTGTCTCCCATCCGATGCTGCGTCTTTCCTTGCTTGGGCTATTGGTTCAATGGTTAACCGATGTTTTTATTTCATGTTTTATGTAGTTCATGCTTGTTTGGCGGTAAGTTTTGGCGAAATAATGAAGAACTAAACACCATTAAAATACGTCGATATAAATATAAATATAACTTAAATAAAATTACAACACAATTTGATTGATGAGCAATGATTTAAGTAATGTGCGCTCTACGTGTAATACGTGCAATGGTCAGAAAATGTGGGAAAAGAGAGGAAGAGATAGGGAATGACCGACGGATAAGCTTAAATTGGTTTAGAAGACAAGTGAAAACACTATAGTTATCTACGGCCCATCGTCAAATACTCTAAACGACCCTAAAGTTACGTATATAACGTCTTTTCAAAACAAGCTGTTATATGGGAAGTACTCCGATCCGGGCCAAAACATTTCGGTGTACTAGATCTCGGCAAAATATCTCAAAAATTACGATCGGTTAGTTGAATACAAGAAAACAACATGGACGGACAGTCAGGAATTATTCAGAATTAGTTTCTGAATTGATCTAAGCTTGGCAGCCCGTCGGTATAGTAAATAATGGGTTTATTTCAGATCCTGTACCGAAAGTGTTGCAGAGTAAAAAATTGAATAAGTCATGAAAAATTTGTGAAAGTTGGTTAGTATATGGTTCTCGATATTGAGTAAACTCAATAGCTATGGATTACGGGTTCGTTGTAATGAGCAAAGATGTTGTAGCTGTCGATAAAACAGATAAAGCAATCGTAAGATTTTTGTCAAGTAATATATTCATATTATGACCGAGTTTATACGATATCGGGAACAATTAATCGGCTGCAGATGTGACTATGAGCACGAGGTTTGACGAAAAAGTAAAAGGAATTTTTGACTTTGACAAATTTTTTATTTGGAATACATATGTACCATCGTTCTAACCAACGCGATTTTCTATATGAGGACGCTGAAGGGGCGTCTCCTTAGATATCCTCTTTCATCCTTACTTTATCCGTGATTGACAAACGTTATTTTTTGACATTTGTTTTTTTTTCTTTTTTTGGTTTTCGAAATATGGCACTAGCCATGCGGGTAGTCACATTTTAAGAATCGTGTTGAAAAGATTAGTAGAACTTAGTTCACATGTCTTTTGTGACATCTCTCTTTTTGAGACAACTGCTTCAACGTTCGCCTCTTTAACTTTTTTCATTTCCAAAGGGCTTGCTGGAGTGTTCACCTATCAGATATTATAGGATTTTTGAAGAATCGTTTGTAGTTACTTTTCAATTGCGTTCACTGGCTTACGTTCAGCTTGTTATTAACTTTTAGTTTCAAATTTTTCAATTTGACTCCCTTCCTTAGCTATTGCCGTCATTTTGAGGAAAACATTTCAAAGTTAATGTAATTGGAAGGAATAGTTCGTTCACTTTCTATTATAAATGATTAGCAAGCTTTCCAACATTTCGATATTCCGAAATGGATTACTCCTTATAATAGAACTCTTACTTTGATAGTTTTTCCCAACAACATTTTATGTTATACTTTAATACTTACTTTCTTTTACTGGCAATCTTTGTGATAAAATTCTTACTCTGATAACACTTTTTTGCAACAATAAATCGGATTGCATTTTAATATTTCGTTTCCAGAAAGTTTCTGCTAAGGGAAAAATTGCAACATTTTTTTTACTGAACATCAAAAATTTTTATTTTAACGTAAATGCGAAGGTTTTTATTATAATTTTTACAACTTTTATTGCTACTTCTCCGTCCATATAGATCCGCTAAAAGATAACTGAAGTCGATTGTAAAAATATGAGGACAAATTTTGTATAAATATACGCGGTCATGTGTATATATTTTCTTAGTGCTTAAGATTAATGTTTTGTTGTTAGTTCGAAAAGAAAAGAAAACCTTATTATCTTCATAAAGAAGAGATAAACGATTTTTATTTGAAATTGTAATACAATAAGTGTCGTCATAACAATCAGTTAGTCGTTCTTATAATTTTTTAGATCATTTTGTTTGCACGTGAAGCGTCGATAAGCATACAACGGTTGTACATGTTTTTTTTTTTTTTGTAGGCATCTTAATATTAACTAAATATATTAGGTTGTAAGTTGTTGAGAAGTTGTAAGAAGTAATTTTCGCTTAGGAAAAACTTTAGCTCATTTTCGGAGATGAACAAAATTGAATTTAAAATTTTGGAGTTCATCGGAAAAATTTTGAATCTTAAGGACAAGCCTCACCGGGGTTGGCTTTAATTACGCCGATTTTGTCTTCGGGATACTGGGAGTCTTATTCCGTGTGACGTCAGTTAAAAACCATTGAAAATTCGGGCTCAAGCATATAAAATTGTCGACAACTTGCACATGTTGCTATAAGGAACGCGCTATCATGACATGGTAGGTTGTAGGAGGTCCACCTTATTAAGTTGTGTGTAGGGGCGTGCGGTGGGGATGTCAAATTTTATTTTCTTATTTTTATCACTTTTAATATGCATTAAGTATTGCATCAGAGTTGTTGTTTTCTATTTCTTTCATACGGATTTCGTACACGACATAAACCCACACAAAAGGAGAAGAACGGAAACGCAATTTCAATCTGCGAAATAATAAAACAACGTGGAAGTATTGTAGAGAGCCATGGCTCACCACCAAATATCCTATGCCGCTTCGCCTAACAAAGCTACTCAGTTCTAACGACTTTGCAAAATAAGACTTTGTAGGGGAAGTTGTCTGATCCCAACTATGGCCAATAGCTTTCGTCATTTGGCCGAAACATGTCGGTGTAGTCGATTTCATCAAAATATCAAGCTCATTTAGAAGACCAGAAAAGCTTAGATGGATTTAGGAAGTGATTCTGAAAGGTGGGTGTATTTCAATTCTATCTGGGCGCTATATATAGATTCACAAACTTACTATGCGCCTGTATTAGAGGTGGTGTAGGGTACAAAAATGATGTATGTGTTTGCCAAAGTTATTGACATTACTTAAACATTCCTGATACGCTGAAGACGATGAGAATATTTCTCAGAAGCATTAATCCAACCCACGCTTAATTGCATGAAGTCCACAGCGAATTATTTGTACATAAGCGGTCATGCCATGATACAATTAAGTTCTTAGTGAGACTTTTCACGCGACACCTTGAAAATATTTTACGCACGAAGAGCATTGACATTCACTTCACAAAGCTCATCAGAGCATCTGAAGTGGGACGCAACACTACAGCGTTCATTATATGTTTTGCAATAAATCATTTAATCATCTTCATTGGTCAGCATTACCCAGATTGACAACAATAAAGTGACGCAATACAAGAGTCGAATCCATTTATGAAGACATTTGGGGTTCAGGATGCTTTCATGACTAACAACTTGCTTTCGCGACCATCCGAAAGCGGCGGGGATGACAGCCTGACGTATACGGGGTTACTCAAGGTCTTTAAAGGTCTTCAAGCAACATTGTAAAGTAAGTGAGCGGATGCTTCGAGAGTCTTGCTTAACTTGATAAGGATAGCTTAACTTGTTAAGTCCCAAACGAACTGAAAATTGACTTAAATTTTCATAACTGAAATTTTTGCTACTCTCTGAAATATAAAAAAGGTTTTGATGAATTTTCCGATGATCTCCGGTACTCCGGTACGGTGGGTTTTAGCTTCGCTAGAGAAGCCTATCATAGGTTAAGCTTTAATTAATAGATGCTAGCATGTATTTTGATTAGAGACGTCTGTTGGTGTAAATGGTAAAGTAATGCGAAGTATCAATGTATATAACGATTAAATTTCCATTTAGTACTATTGAGTTATTTAGTGTAGACTGACATTGAAAATTGCATTTTCGGTATTCACTACTTTTGCTGTTCGATTTGAAGAAATCTGCTACCGAGACCCATCAAACACTTTTTAAAGCATATGGTGATGGTACTTCATCGTATCCCAATTATTTTTGGTTCCAAAGGTTTGAAAGTTTTGATTTCATTGACAAAGAACGGCTTGAAGGACCAAAAAAGTTCGATGAGAATGATATGCTAGACTTGTTGGGTAAAAACTCAGTTCTCACTCTCAAGGAACTTTCGAACAGCTTAGCAGTTCATGAATCACTGGTTTCTAGGCGATTTCAGGCGACGGGAAACATCCAAAAGGAGTTAAAATGGCTACCATACGAATTGACCGAAAGTGCACATACACATCGAGATCGAAGCGGAATAGTCATGCCCATAAAGTAGTGCCGGGCATCAGCTAGGTGTAGTGTATTACGAGCTGCTGAAACCGAATGAAACTGTTACTGCATTGAACGATGTATTGTTGCAAGAAAGACCAGCGGTAGCGGTTAACAGACGCAAATTCATCCCCTCGTATGACACCGCTCGACTATACGTAGCCAGAGTTGTCAAAGATACACTGTTGTAGCTCCAATAGGAAGTCCCGACATAACGTCCTCTGATTACCACTTGTTCAGATCGATGCAGCATGACTGGGCTGACATGCGGTTTCGAAATGCTGAAGAAGTGCGAAAATGGGTCAATGATTGGGTTGCTGTTAAATCAATAGCGTTCTTGCGACACGGTATATATATATTCATGTTGCCAGAGAGATGGGAAAAAGGTGTAGAAAATGTTGTGCTTAGTACATATCGTTCCAATTTTCCTCAATAAATGTCTTTTTCAAGTGAAAAAACGATCAAAAAACATGCAAGCATCTGTTCGAAATAAGCTTGAATTTTCCGACGACCTAATAAACGTGGATTTATTTACAAAATTAAGATCGGTGATCTTCTATTAAGAGTGTGCATTGATACGTAAATGATTGTTTACCTAAGTTATAAATAGTTGTCTATCGGTGCAGATAGACAGATGATTAATTTTAAGTTTTCAATTATATGCAAACGTAAACACAAACATTGATTAAAAGAAAATAGTTAAGTTCTTATCACAAACATACATACACCGTTGCATAGTCAGTCTGGGTGTCTATGAACTTACGAAACTTTAATGATGAATTAATCACTAAACGTATGTAATCGTATACGTATGTATATGTGTGTATAAATCACTATTCCCATAATAGCTCGAGTGGTCTATAAAATGTGATTTTCTTTATATTTTTGTTAATTTATTTCTTTGCAAAATTTTTTTATATTTTTAATTTTTTAAATATTTTTATTGCTGTTGTTGTTGTTGTTGTTGTTGTTGTTGTCCGCAAATTAACTCTTTGAAATTACGATAACGAGAGATTCTCGCGCACACTTAAAGATCTCGCGCTTTATCTTTTATCAGTAATACTTGAAGAGGTAAAAGTGCTCATTAAGTCGTCCGAATGGAATTTTATTTGAAATTAGTTTGGCACTGTTACTCGAATGAACAATAAGGAATGAATTTAAGACGGCGTAAATTAATTTATTTAAATTAAATTTCTTCTATATCGGTTTGCGAAGTTTTTTGCACTGCGCGCGGGTCAATCAATCATTAATCAATAATTAAAGGATTGTTTAAAAGCAAAAGAAAAAAAAATAAATAAAAAGGCAATGTGTGTGTAAAAGTGTGTGAAAAATGTTCCTTTTTTAAATACAAAGGAAACAAAGAAAATAACTTTCCATTCGTAATCTAATGGACTGATCGCCTGTGATATTAATTTGTACTCAAAAATTTTTCAACTTAATCCATAAAAGTTTACACAACATGTCGAAGGGTAAGATGAAGGACCTTCCTCGTTATCCTTTAACTAAAAGAACAAATCCTTAACGAATCCTTAAAAATTCGTGCGAATTGTTGTTATGCCTTTTAAGTCAAAGAAAGTCAAAAATTTCCATTTATCATAATTCCTTTTATATGAAGCTAAACATGATTCGTTTCTTATGAAGGAAAAGCGACAAGATCACACCTCTCTAGGCCTTAGATGCCAAATCACTTAAACAAATGTACAGAAATTGTAGAGTAATAATTATAAGGAGCTTAGAAGTCGACTGGAACTTTTAAGGTATAAAATAAAAAAAGTCATAACCGAGGGAGGCTTGAAGATCCATTTTACTCCTAATAAATATCCAAAAATCGCGGTTTTTGCGTAAATTCGGGTAGCTACCCGTTGAAATTATTTTTGCATCGAACTGCAAGACAGAGGTCTCTGGAATAGCGAGGTCAGGACTATTCATATTTACAAAAAAAAAGGTATATAGTTATCTTAAAGAGGACTCTTGAGACCCAGCACTTATAGTAAATATATAAAAATCGCGTTCTCTTTGATATCGTTATAATTGAGAGTCAATCAGTTGACCGTTGGAGCCAATTTTTAAGTTGAACTTTAAATGATGCTGAAAGGTATTTCTGATAAATTTTAAAGATCTTGTCAGTTTTTGGCTGTAAACGAATCTTGATCAGTTTCAAATTTAACCGACGGTCATTAACTAATCTATTAATGTATGTAACAATTATTTATTGAATGCAGAAGTTGTTTACCTCTTTGTTCTATTTATTATTCTATTATTGTTTATTTATATATTTTCCTATGTTACGTAGACGTAGTTTAAACAAGTGCTTAATAAGCATGTTAGCCTTTAGTTAACTTTGAACATTTTTTGTTACATTAGTTGTATAAGTTACAGTCTTGACTTAACATTATTTTAACAGACATTGCCATTTATAGAAATCGGAGGCATATTCAATTTGTTAATGCGTTTCGAAAGTATATTAAGCGGGAAGCATTTTGATCAGCGTAAACTTATATCTAAAAAGAGTGTCGCTCGCTTATCGGTTAAATCATTAATTCGTTCCTTTGGTAGTTTATTTATCTGTTTGAACGACCGATCAATTGTTAATGCAGTTAAAGCTCTTGTTTTTCCAATTGACTATTAACTATGCCTACTTTCACCTGCCCAGCGATCCTCTGTCTTCAATTAAGTCCTTTCTTTTAAGCGGGTTGTTCATGAAGACGCTCACGACAGTTAGAAAATTAAAACTTAATGAGAAAACAAACAAGTAGGAAAGTTACCACCACTATGCTTTTCGCACTCTACTCTCCACGTTCTTCTATTTGATACCCATATCACTGGTATTGTTAAGAAAATAGTATTCGCGGTGACTGCCGTATTTATTTTAGAATTAAACCATTTTTAGGCAGATAATATATCTTCATTTGAGGAATGTACAAATAGTTTTGAACATCGTGTCTTGTTTGCGTTATGATAAGTAGGCCTAAAAATTAAAAAAAGTGAAAAAAAGTGAAAAAGTTAATCACCTGTAACTTTGTGCGAGCAAGAATCTACAAATTTTTGTTAAGAAAAACGGAGTTGCCTTCAGTTTATGCGCCAATGCGGGCTGCTGCTCTTAAATTCTGACTTGATTTAGCCACGTCTGTCCGCCCGTGTGTCTGTGCGGTGTTTGCTGTAGATACTGTCATGGTCGCAAAAGTGAAGATATCGCCTTCAATTTTGGCAAAAATATTCGAAATTCTTGCGGTTAGGCTCGTGCCGAGAACTGGTCCGGTCGAAACGTGGGCTCACTATACAATAACAACTAAAACCATCTCAGTTTTCAAAAAAAAAATTTTTTTTTTTGCTTCCTATTCCTGCGATAAACCTTTCCACATTTACCTACACACATACATTTATATTTTATGGGGGGATTCTACATCTGTATCTGTTCAAAACTGAGAAAGAATCCCCGGCTCCCCAGCTAACAGATGTGAGTATCTGTTATAAGCTTCACCGCACGGCAACCGATGGTACACGGGCTAATTCCTATAAACCAGGGGCCTGAACTGCACCGGAGAAACCAGATATATTTATTGTCTATGGCCCTATGAACCCATTCTGGGGAATGTTGAGGCCTATCATTACTTCTTAATTATTCGCTTTAGGAATGATCAAACCACGATACTCCCCGAAGGGCCGTATCCAGCAGACAGGATTTGCTATCGCAACTACAAGATTCCATTTCTAAGAACTTCCTCTACGTTAGAAATAGATGGGAAGTGGGATCCTCATCCCGTGGAGCTGAAATTTCCACATCTATAAAGCCTTTAGCCCTACTTTACGAGACACAGTCACACTTGCCTTCGGACCGACCCCTCCCCTTTCCAACCAACAGCAGAGAGTGTGGATATTTCAACTTTTTTCTTTTCAAGAAAAAAATGGTAGATACAAAAAAATTCGTCCTTAGCTGAATATAATTTGTTTATTTAATTTTTATTTATATTTAATTATCCGAGAGTAATAAAGTGAGAAGTGACCAATTATTGAAGATGTTAAAAATTTGTATTAATTAGTGGTATAACATAGTGGTTTTTTTTGAGAAGTAAGTCCAAGTAAACAAATATTAATATTTGTCTAGTAATATTCGCCAAAAATGTGTCACTCCCACGAAGTGTGTAAAAAGTACTCAACTGTGTGATGATATTAACGAAATAGAATTTTTTTTTATTTTACATTTAAGTCAAATTAACGTTTCATTCTCGTTAAAATTCCTTCATAGGAAACACGATAGATTGGAAATAGTAAAATTTATCCTCTGCTCTCCGAACCACACAGCGACTCTGGGACGGATTTCAGATTCCCATCTGTTATTGGCTGCAAGTTATTGATACAAATATCTACATATTCGCATTTATTTTTTAAATTATCTCGATATACTGTCTTAAGCAGATGTGCTTACCTCTCTCTCTTCTTCTTTTGATTTTTCCCTTTTTCCAACTTTTGCATCTGCAGTGTACGCAATTAACCGAATTTTTAGCTTTCTGATACATTTCCATGATATATGGAAAACAAATGATCGTACGGACAGAGGGACAGACGCGTGACTTTTATTTGATTGATTGAATTCTTTCGCCTGTGAGGCTTGTGTTGTCTCCACGTTTATTACAAAGTTACAAGTGTAGAAAATATAAACGTTTTGCATTCGTATTCAGGGTGTTCTTAGACCTGATCTGGGAAATTAAACCAAAACATATACTGACCATGAGTACAATAATCTTTTCCGAATTGGTACGCTTGGTTTCCCCGTCATTTGTCGCTCGGTTACGTCTCTACTTGTCCAGATTTTCGGCAATCTGCCCGTCTCTCTAGCCGCTTATCTGTGCGTCTGAATTGTGCCAATCAGCGTTTCTTCAGTCCATCAGCTGGTCCAATCATTCGTTAAAAGTGCCATCACTGCAATGTCTCTCCTTCCAGTTAGTCGGTTCGTATAATGTAGAACTAACCGATTGTTAATCTCTTGATTGGTTTGTCCATATGTCTTTCATCAATCAATCTCGTTTCTATTCTTTATGCAACTTCTGTCACAGAAATTTGTTTACCATTCGCTGTACATAGCGTTGAAACTTCACCGTAAAAGAGAGAAAGAATTTTGCTTGTCCTCCACAGTAAATAAATATAAGACGTAATGATTTTTTAAACTTTGGGTTCGCTTGCGAGCCGATCATAATAATTTTTAGAGTTTGTGTGCGTAATGTTTAAAAAACTGTCACGAGTAAGTACTTCGACTGCGGTTTGGTAAACAAAGTTAGAGGGAAGCGCTGCAGGATTTCGAACAACTAAAACAAGCAAATTGACATAGTTATAGTAAACCGGTTCGATATTTTGCTTTTGAATGAGTTTGCATTCAATTTTAACGCAAACTACCCTACGTCAGTGGTGTATCACTTCTGTTATCTCACTTGTAACACATCAGAAACTTTAAAGAAGTGCGTACTTTCTTGAGGAGTACAGCATTCGTAATGATGGCAGTGTGGTACTTGTACGTCTATATAATCGCAAACATGAAGATAAAAGTCTGAAATTTTTCACTTCTTCCTTTCTTTTCTCTCTCGTCAAATTTTTTGCTGACCATCATCGCGCTTACGTGAATAGAGAACAGACACTGAAAAGTGTAGTTCAAATATAAAAAGGAAAGGGATAGTTAGATAAGATGGACCAAGCGATTGCCAAAGCGATAGACTCTTAAGAATTTCATTGTGATTTGCTTTTCCTTATTCTTCCCCCCTTTATCCCTCTTTACCTATAAACCTTCTTAACTACCACCGTGCCCGCGAAAAATTTAGTAGATATAAAGGATGTACAGAATTAAGCGTAACTCATATTCAACGCAGCGTTCGGAAAACTGATACGCATAAAATTAAGAAAAAAAATCTTGCGAATGTCGTCCATGTAAATTTGTGTTGAACCTATAGATCGCAATGTTTGAGGGATTTTGATAAAATTTGACATGTTGACCTATTTTGATTGACGGACGAACCCTCTTGAAAATAGTAATACTGCTTCGAAGTTCTAAAAATTTAGTTGAGCTGGGGCAATTTTCTGAACTCTTTCTCCCATAACCGTTCCTAAGAAACCTGAATCTTTCCATGATAAAAAGATCTAATTTTCAACATTTTATAGCGGAAAAGTGTTCACAATATTAAATTAACATAGAACCACCGTAGAACCACGCAGGTTTGACCACATAGGTCACGTATTTCAAGAAGGCCTAATTGTTAAGGTTTTATGATGAAAATTTGTTCGTGATAGCACTTTCGCATAAAAGTTAAGTGGACCAAATTTGAATAACATGGGTCTATTTCTTGGACTCCGCTTTATAAAAAATTTGTTTTGGGTACTACTTAGCCCTTCAGAAAAGGGTTTAATTTTTCATATTTTTCGATGAAAATTGGTTCGTGGTAGCAATTTAGCAAAAAAAATTAACGTTAGGAAATTTGGATCAGATAGGTCTATTTTTTGACCCTAACATAAATAGTGGTTATCACGAAAAGCAAGCCTTTATATGGAAAGAAGGTATAATTCCTAGGTTTCTGTGACGAAAAATGAAGAAAGGTTTAGGAAGTAAACGAAGTGTGAACGATTTGGATCGCGTCATACGATATTGAGGAATTTTTGATGTCTTATTATTTTAAAAGCGCGAAAAATACTCGTACTAGGCGAGTTGATGTAGGGTATTCAGCGATCGGCCTTACCCGACAATAACTTTTTTTATAAATTTTTGTGTTAATTAGGCAAAGTTTTGAAAATGCAAATATTTTTTCTTTTTTGTTTTGTTAACAGTACAAGCTCGTACCGTATTATGGTATCTCGTGTTCATGGGATTTGCTGTAAACTACATGATACGCATTAATCTAAATATCACTATAGTGGAGATGATAACTACTAAGAGGGCAGCAACACCAGTATTAAAGATAACAAGAGCAGCTAATGAAAACAATGGTACCGCAACAAATCAACTCTTAACTCATTATACTGCAAAGCAGAATTCGAAATTTTCTTTCGAAAAGCATTTACTAAATTTAGCAAACGTAAAGAACTTAACATTTTTTTTCGAAATGAAATGAAGAACTAAGGATAGACCTTTATTTAGATACCATATGAAGATGGATTTCATTGGGATGAATATCAACAGGGTTTGGTATTGGGTGCCTTTTTTTGGGCGCATTGGATAACGCAAATTCCTGGTGGAATTTTGGCGAAAAAATTCGGCACTAAAATAGTGTTTGGCTTGGCCAACGTTATCGGTTGTTGGCTGTGTTTTTTAATACCGATTGCTGCCTACTTAGATTATCGTATATTGATTTGGCTGCGTTTAGCGCAAGGTTTGATTACGGTAAGTGAGAGATCGATAGATAGGAAGATTGATGTTAATTGCTTTTTAATACGAGCGAATACTTTCAGGGCTTAGCTTGGCCGGCTATGCATGTACTCACTGCTAAATGGATACCACCAAATGAACGCAGTAAATTCGTTACCGCCTATTTAGGAAGTTCTGTGGGCATTGCTTTGTTTTACCCTTTATTCGGTTATGTAATGCATTGGGCTTCTTGGGAATGGGTTTATCATATATGCGGTGTATTGGGTACATTTTGGTGGTTGGCTTGGATGGCCCTTGTATTTGATAGTCCAATCCAGCATCCTCGCATAAGCGAACAGGAGTTACATTATATTGAGAAATCTTTAGTGGCTTCACGACAAACCACTGGCTCATCATCGTTAACGCCATGGAAATCAATATTTATGTCGCGTCCCGTGTGGATGAATGTTATAGCGCAATGGGGTGGTATTTGGGGCCTATTTACGTTGATGACACAGGCTCCTACATATTTTCGTGTGATCCATAATTGGAATATAACCGCTGTAAGGAAAACTAGTATTTACTTGAAAAAATTTTTTTTCATTTTTGTGTGAATTTTTATTATCTTTAGACCGGAATATTATCGGGCTTACCGCATTTAATGCGCATGCTATTTGCTCTTGTGTTCTCTATGTTTGCCGATTATCTTCTCAAATCCGAAAAAATGTCCCGAACTAACTTACGAAAACTAGCTACCGCTGTCTGTGAGTTTTGCATTCATTTAGGAGCCCGTTCTTTTTATTAGTTTCTTAACTCATTTTTAATTCTTCCAATTTTTCTAAGGTTGCATCGTTAAAGGTCTAATGGTTTTGGCATTGGCTTATTTCGGCCATAACGCAACGGCAGCCGTTGTTTTGCTGACACTTGCCACTATGTTTCATGGTGCTGTGTCTTCAGGCCCTTTAGCCTCCATAGTAGATATTGCTCCCAATTATGCCGGCATAGTATTGGGTATAAGTGGCACGATTGGTGTTTTACCAGGCTTTATTTCACCGTATGTCGTGGGCGTGCTGACATTAGGAAATGTAAGTCTTTTTAGATATTTTTCTTCCTTTACTTTTGTTTTATTTGTTTTTTTTTTCAGCAAACTTTTGAATCCTGGAAAAATGTTTTCCTCATTTGTTCTGCTATGCTAATCGGTAGTGGGATCTTGTACGTTTTCTTTACTGATTCCACATTACAATCATGGAACGGCCATTCCACATCCAGTGACGATAAGGAATTGCAAAAATTGACTGATCATAGAGATGAAGATTTAAAAAATAATAAAATAAATTTAAGTGAAACAATTGAACAATTAAGTCGTGGTTAGTAAATATAAGAAAAACAAATAAGAAAACAATTTGTTTTCATAATCGGCTGATTTCAATGAAATGAGTTAAAGTGGTAACGCAGAACAATCCCGGTCGAGTCGAACAAATTTGACCTGTGTGTTTCTGACACTTGGGTATGATTTTGGGAGACTTTATTATACAGATATACTTGTATTCTACGCCAACATAAGTCGTGTCTATCTGTCAGCGATCTTGCACTTGTGTGTCCTCGAAAAAAAAGGAACAATAGAACATTCGATAATTCGTTGGAAAATAATTGCCTTTTAAAAACGAGCTAAAGTTGTGAAAAATTTGCTATATTTTACAATATCACTTCGACCACGACGACAACACTTCGCAGTCGCGTGAAAACATTTGTGATGGTTATTGTGACGACGCTTCATCCGCAAAGTTTGATTTGAGGAATCGTTAATGAATGTATTATCATCTCAAATATGGATCCATGGAGGGCCGTCTCGATAAGTCGCATGCACAAAGAACAGCCGTATGCTTTTCTCAATGTGTACGAAAAGTTGGCTTGAGGGCGACAGTAAGCCTGACTGGGGAATGTCGTTGTGGCTGTGGTTTGCCCAAACTAAATATATTACTTGGAGGTGCTACATAGGCCTCGTCTTGCCCAGAGAGGATGGTTTGAACCACGCCCAAACTCTTACATTTGATATATATGGTGATGAAACTTTGGTGTAGATCCTCTAGGTGATGCCTAATTGTCTTGTCAACGGGTGGGTGAACGGGAGGGGGAAGGGCGCAAGTTATCGCGTGCGTATCATATAACTCTTCTTGGGAATATCTATCTTTAGAATGCTTGTTCTTGGAAATTGTCATCCAAAGTTGCTGGAGAAACGATCGTGTGAACGTTAACTAAGCGCTCGTCGAAGAGAATCTTAAAAAATCATGGGTTTTCCTTTCAAATTCTAAAGTATTTCTTTGAATGAATATTTAGTCGCTAATTTACTTCTTTTCCATGACGATAGAACAAACGGTCAATTGAGACATAGCCGTACAACGGAAAGACAATAAGTGAGCGATTAAAACCATGGTTCAGCGGAATATCTCTCACCCTTGCGTGAAGCCTGAAGTTGACACTGATACTGATCCGCAGGCATGGATCAAAATATAAGTCAATACTGTATGGTAGTAGACACACGCTCTCTTGAAACACTCCCCTAAAACTTAATTGCCGACGCTTTAGTATCTACGATGATGAATAAGAGATTTGTTAAAATTGCAAAGTGACATTAGGTAAGAATTACGAGTAGTCGGTGACTTTAACTCAATGAAAGCCTGTTCATTGTAATAGTGTTTACTTTAGATAGATAGTTTTTATATGCAAATACGTAGAATCAGAAAGAAATCTTGGGCAAGTGGCTTTCGTACAAATAATGTATTCGACAATTCTATGATTTATGGCATAATGCAGAAATGCTTTAAAAAATTCTTAATTGCCTGAGATAATCGCAATTATTTCGCTGCGGTTTTACAAACAAGCCTTCTATCGCACAATCGTGATGATAGGTCTTCTCTTTCCCGGTACTTACTTTTCGAATAATTAATAGGTGCTTTGTAATGAAACTGCTCGTAAAAGCTAATAAGATTCTTAACCGATAACTTCTGTTTGTTTTACAACAATTCATTCATCATCTATTTATAGGGTTTGTGCGCTTGCATGTTTGTTTGTTTTTATTAAATGTATTTATACGCGCTTTTTTTTCTTTTCATAAAGTTGATTAGAAGGCAATCGAAAAAATGTTGAAAATTATTTTTTTTACACTTTCGCTTATATTCTAATCACAAATCAATTAATATATTAAATGTGAGAAATGTTGCAATCGAAAGAGGAAACTTAGTTCTAGATATCGTTATCTTAAAGTTTCAAATCAAGTGTGCGGACTATGAACCTATCGCAACTTTTACTTTATATATATATGTATATGTATGTATGTATGTATATTTCTTTCTTTCTATTTGATTTAGAGTAAAACTGATTTTAGCTAATTTATTATTTTAAATATTTTGTTTGTCAAGATAAATACCGTACTTGAGCTTTCATAATCAAAAGATTAAATAATAAGAATTTTTAAGTGCTTTATAGTTTAGCGTATGGGAGTGCGCTCTCAGTTCCTAAGTTTCGCTATGAAAGATGCGACGACTTCACGTAGTAAAGAACTCGTGTACATCATTCAGTTGTCTGTTTTTCTTATTGTAAGGCGCTAAGGAGCACAAGGAAAAACAAGGTGAGGGACAATGCCAATCAATAAGCACCCTACAGCTTAAGACAGACCGGCTTTTATTATACCGAGTCTGTCTGTACGCCGGCCCGACTGATGTCTGTCCATGTAAATTTGTATTCAACACACAGGGCGCCATTTTTGGAGATATTTTGACGAAATTTGCTATACTAATGGATCAAAACGCCAAGGACGAATCCTATTGAAAATGGTTCGGTCCGGTCTGCTTTTTCGCCCACTCTGCCTTGTTTTGAGAACTCCTTTGAAAACGAGAATCTTTACACAGTAAAGAGTTATCACCAATATTTCATGGTGAGAATTGCTTCGCTTATAGGGATTCTAAAGAATTTTGGACCCTTGTATGTGAAAAAGCCTGATTGCTAATGTTTTATAATGAAAATTTGCTCATAATAGTTGTTTGGTATAGAAATTTACTGGACCGGATTTGACTCATATGGGTCTATTTCTTGGTCCCCACTCCATATCTCATGAATAGTACACCTTTCAGAAAAAGGTTTCATTTTTGATATTTTATGACGAAAATTAGTCTAGAGTAGCAAAGTATTAACATTAGGAATTTTGGATCACATAGGTGTAACTTGTAGACCTCAGGATAAGGATTATTATGAAATGTAAACTCTTATACGGGTAAAAAGTATTGTTACGAAAATCCCAAAACCAGTTAATGTTAACTAATTGATTTTTCCCAAGTAATAAATTCCCTAGTCCACATGCGCGGCGCGTCATGCAGCTGCCGGCCGAGGAAAACGATTAGCGGAAAGGCAGTTTAACGGATTAAAAATGAAGCCATGAAGTTAGGTAATAGTAACATGCTTGTAGAAATGTACAGAAACTATTTGCGGAAGCCAGAGTCAGTCGGACAAGAACATTGAGTTGGACAAGAACATTAGAGTAGAGAAGTCGAGAGTATTGCCACTGTGTAAATAATCCTACCCTTGAAGAAATAGATTGTAAATAAAGAAACTTGAAATTAAAAGAATTTTGAAATGCATTTCTTTCAAAAATAATATCCACGTATTGAGAAAAGCGAAGTTCGTAACAGTATTATTATTATTATTATTATTATAATTTTAGACTAATGAAATAAATTCTTAGAATAAAACAAAAAAGAAGACATTGAACACTAGCAACACAGGCTATCGGCTCTAATTTATAAAAGTACATTAGATAGTGAGTCTAGTAGTTTTAATAAAGTAATTGATTGTATTGAAATTCTGTTATGTGGCTGATTGTAGAATGTCCATAGGGTTAATCGCTCCAAATGCCAAGGAAAAGTTAAGGCAGTCACCGAAAATGCGCTTTATAGTGAGAATTTGTCCACATTTGCAGATTGGGGAGAAAGACTTCTCCAAGATCCATGGGTGAGTTGTAATTGTACGGCCAAGGCAAATTCTCGAAAATATTTGGATCTTGATTTTCTCAGCATTTGTTGGATATAAAGGTGGAATTAATTGGGAGCTAATAGAGGAGTACTGCTGATGATGGTATTGTAGATTTTCTTCTGTTTAACTTTTCTTCCAATGTATTTTTGTAGATCCAACTTCTCTATAACTGACGGCTACGTTTCAATCGATTTAGAAAATAAATAAAACCGCTGTAGTCGTGTAGTAAAAACCCTGCAATTATTCATTTATAATGACTTTTTACAGTAGGGCTTTATATTGGAGGAGGTCGAAGAAGTGATTCAATTCGAACTACTTTCAAAAGCTTTCGTCTACGGGCCAAACCACGTCGGTGTGCAGAATTTCGTCAAAATGTCACAAAAATTGCAACCTGTAGGATGAAAACAAGAGGGACAGACAAGTTTTGATCGATTTAAAAAGTGATTCGGAAATGATTAAGAATAGACAGACAAGTTTAGACCGATTCAGGAAATTATTCTGAGTTAGTTCTCAACTAATTCCTTTTTGTTGAATCGATGAAAACTTGTCTGTCCGTGGGTATAATAAAAGATGGATCAATCTCAATTCCTTCTGGGTGTTACATACATCCGCACAAACTTAATTCATACCACAGTTGGTATAGCGTGTATTTATTGTAAACCGATTACTATACTAAGATACAGATCTAACTCAAATCGTTTTGCGTTTTGCGGGCATTTGTATAAACCTTATATTATTGCAGGTATTTATTCCTTCTATTATAAGGGAAGGAGTGCCGATTAAATCTAATGAGGTCCTTCTACAAATTTTCCCTTGTTCGCCTTAAAGAGATTGCGATTAACATACAATTTGTTTCATTTCAATAAATTTTATGGTCTCAACCAAAGGATGGAAGCAAATTCGCTCTGCTAAAACATTTGCATCATCCAAGAGGAAGCTTTGCAAGCTAATTAAATTTTAATTAATTCTTGTTAGGCATCGAATTGTAAATAAAATAACCAATGTCTGTCTGTATGTCTTTCCGTCTGTCTGTTTTTGTAACGTCTGCGGCAAACTTTCTTCTTGTCGCAAAGATTGAAAATCTTTGCCGAATATCTTAGTATTGAAAATGGGCCCAATACGTCTACAGTACCACATAACCTGGAAACACCTCTATCTTCCAGAACAAATATAGTTTAGCATAAACGATAACAGACAAAATGATGAAAATTTCGACATATATTTTATGGATGATCATAGAGCAACTGTAAAAAAATGGAACAAATTTCCCAAGTCCAGCTAAGGCTATATTGCGCAGACAATTTGTTATATGTCGTTTATTTTTCTAAAGACAAAAGTGGTGAATAAAAGATAAGAGTTTCGACTACAACCAAACATGATTTCGTTATTCGGTCGCGATGTATATTTTCTAACATTAGTCTACTTTTTACTTTACAGATTGTTCATGTTGATAAAGTTACTGCATTAATTATATGATGCATGTAACAAGAACCGATAGGATTAAGAACTCACCTACAAGCAGCTAAACGCGGCTACACCAAGGAATAAGTATTCGCGACCATAATGCCTACAATTACCGGGTTTAACCAGCATCATTGCCGCGGCGAAAAGGAACGTACACACAAACACAGGCACACGCACAAACACATTCCTTAGAAGAAAAACCGCAAAATGTAAGAGAGAGTGCGGCAAACTTCTATCACTCCCCAGTGAGCCATCGAATGTCAATAACGGGAAGTTTACACCAAATTTAATATGAGACTTTGAACCAATTATTAAAACAATTTATAAGAAAAAGAAACTGTTAAAAATTAAAGATTATTTATTTATTTTATAGCGAAAAGAGAAAAATGAAATTTTAGACTCGAAAAAAATAGAAAAATTAATAATTGATCTTTGGTTATGCTTAACACGTTTTTTCTTAACTCTTGTATGCAATTGCGGTCTTCGTATGGAGGATTAAAGAAATATAATAAATTTTCCACCATCAAGACGTTTAGGATTCCATTGAATACAATAATAATAATAATCATCCCTTTTTCTAATGCTCATGTTACGTTATGCTTTTTTGCTTTCCTAAAGCATATCGTTACTCATCTTTGGCCAGATGACAATTCAAAGGCTGAGTTATAAATATTGTGTTTTCCTTTTTTTTATTTATTTTTCTTAGCTTTTTTTACTTTTTTTTTTCGTATTTTTGTTGGCAAACATCAGGCGAAAAAGTTTCTGCAAACATTAATCATTGCTTTCCATTTTGAAAGTAAGCGATAGATGTGACCGCTGTATCCCGTTTATAGATTGGTCAGAATTGTGGTCGTCCATATTACGTTATTTTTGTTGCTACTATTCGCACTCCTGCATATCCTGGACGTGTTGAAACTAAGAAATTTCAAATGTTTGAAAAAAACGAAACAAACAAAAAAAATATGATGATATATTTCGTTCGCAGGACACAGGAATTTCCTCAGAGAATTCACTTTAAAAAGATGTATATATTAATTCATTTTGGTTTTATATGTACATATGTATTTTGGTATACAGTTATAACGTAAAGGTCGTTGGCAATTGGTGGAAGGGTAGAAGGAATAGCCGAAGAGGTCTTCTTCATATTACAAAATTTAAGTTTGTAGTGAGTTAGGTGTCTAAGTTTGACAGCCGTTTGGGACTTTGAATGTCTGTTTGAATGCGAAGAACAAGAAGAAGCATTGAACTCTGCGGAATACCATTCTTTTCGTTTTCAACATCAGCTTTGAAAGTTTAAGTATTGAAAATAAAGACAACGACAAGCGAACGTTAAAAGCTATTATGTTAGCAAAACAAAATTTCGTGTGGATGTCGAAAGTCCAATATTACTAAAATCACTCACATACCCCGCTACTACATATATTTATGCCCATATATGGATTACACTAACGATTTCACTAGAAAGACTTCTTGCTCAGCTTTTGGATAAAATATTGCGGACACAAAATTATAATTTTATTCGGATGTTGTGGGTTTCCGCTCATGAAATTCACCCAATAGTTGAGATCATCGGATACATTTGTGCACTAAGTTTCCCGATCGCCCGATTGCAAGTTCTAGAAGGTGCTTGGTCGGAATCAGAATCAGAAATGAAAAATCCCTTCCTTATCTTCACTAATGTCATGCAAGCCTTCGCTAATTCTGCCGCAACTCCATGGAACAGAAAAGCGGGCACATGTGTGGCGATAGTAAATTTTAGATAATCAAATTGCGGTCACTGAAATTGTTCGTAATTTAAGATTTGTGTTTTTAACTGTAAAACATATCCAGTCATTCTTCATCTTGTGATTCCCACTGGAAATATAAAATCTAATCTATTCTTAATGAAAGACTTGCTGGTCCCGCTAAAAGTATAAAACCTGTATGCGGGCTCTTTTCAGCTAACTCTTCCTTGCACATATACTCCAGCGTTTTGAATACAGTTTGAATCAATGGAAAGGGTACAAGGAAACAATTTGCTTCTACAAGTCATCCTTTAATCGATCTATGAAAATTGGGCGAAGAAGTGGGCTTAACGCTGTTCTTCAAGCACTTAAGTGAAGTACATTAAGGAAAATATTCCTTAACATATTATTTTGTGATATGGTTTTTTTTTTTAACAATTCCGGATATTTTTTACATATATCTTTTTTTTGGTCTCTTCCCTCTCTCTTTTTCTGTTCGAAATCTATAGATGCCTATACAGCATAGCATTGTGATACAATTATTCTAATTTGCTGCAAATCTTCTCACTTCCAATTAGTAATAATAACTGCTTTCCTGCGTGCATGGACACTTTCAAGCGGCATTAGGAAGCGCGGAAAAAAGTCAATAAATTGCTCTGAAATGTTTTGTTAAAATTACAAATTCGATCCGTTTTCAATTTGGTGTTTAACTAAAGCGGAATTCGGTTACTTACGCTATTTTCAAGTGCATGTTTTTTTTTCGAATTCTGTTAGTTGTGTTTTTCAGTTTTTTTTTTTTTGTGTACTTGCAACAGACAAGAGATTGAAATTAGATCGCATGTAAGATGTGTTCGGGTAATGATTTGCTCTGCTAAGGGAGATTTTAATTTACGACATATTGAAGTGAGAGAACAATCTATAAAACGAGAATGGATTAATAATAGTGAAAATTGAAGGTAAGTTTGTATGGATATGTGTATATATGCATTGGCACGAAGTGAGTGCATATATATATCCGCATTTATATATCTCGCTTTTGGAACTCGTCATAATGATGAATAGCGGAATCATCTTGGTAAACTTGTTTGCGCGTCTGTTTTTGTATTGAAGACTCTTTTCGTTAGTGAATACCAATTAGTCTAAGAAAGATGATATTGAGAATAATAAAAAAAATAGGAGAGAGAATATAATTGAAGAGAAAATCTGCAGCTACTTGGGGAGTTTTCTAGAAATCTGCAATTCTGAAGCCGAGCCATTATAAGACTCCGACAATCGAATAGTTCACACATTGATACAGATTAGTAAATGTGTATGACTTTTGTAAAATATATATCGTAGCACCGTAAGGATGCTTTTTCCCTACTCTTTTGTATGGATCATAAAAGCATATCGTTCTTCTTAGAGTATTTCTCAATTTGCTGCATCCAGAAATAGGGGCCAGATGTTTTCAACCGTATATAAGTGTGATAAGTATAAGAAAGATTACGAGACGATGTCTGTGCGTTGCTTTTCGTTCACCTTATTTGAAACAAAGCACATATAGTGATTCGAAAACTGCAGTTCGAATTAAAAAAAAAGACTGACTCGCCCACAATTACAGAAAACTGTACCTTGGATTGCGTAGCACGTATTAATCTCAAACTTTCTGAAAAGGGCGAAAAAAGGGCGTAACTGACCTACAAATCTGACTCTGACTGAAAATAAAGATATTAAATATTAACCTGGTGCCAGCACTCCCACACGCCACCCAAAACTCTCAGTATTTTCAATTATCTATATATACGAATACGCACACATATTACGTGTCAAACATAATTAGAGAAAAATTTAATTAACACCTGCACACATTCGAATCGAATGATTAGTGCAACGGTTTGCGTTGTTGTCTTTTAAGTCTCCCGTACTTTGTTTCTAGTTTTTAAAACTGTCGTTTAAATGTCTTGTTTTAAACAAAAAGACAAATAAAGAGCATTTCCAAATGGCAGTAAGCCAGCTACCGCAAGCTTCCATTTCCAAAGCAATACTACTTAGCTTATCAACGAAACTATACACTTGTTGTGTGCAACTTTGAGATAATGAGTATTAGAAATTCGCCATTCGAGTATAAGTTTCGTGTATTGTCAGTTTGTCTCTTATACCATAAGTAAAAATAGGGGGCCAGCGCCCACCATTAACTTCTACACCACCTTGCAGTTATCATGCAATGACTTTTCAAATTAAAGCGTTCTATGGCAAGTGGCTGAAAAAGTGATCCAGCCCGCACCATTTTCAACAACAGTCGTCCTTGGGTCAAAACATGTCGGTGCACCAAACTTCATTAAAATATTTTAAAAATTTCGGCCTGTAGATTGAGCAAAAAAAAAAGACCCGCAGACGGACACATACAAGAAAGTGATTCCGCGACCTGTAGGTTGAACACAAATTTACTTTGATGGACAGACAGGCTCGGTATACGGACGTACGCTCGTTGTTCCATATGTCCGTACAGCCCTAATATACCCATGTATCGCCAGTGTTACGGAATTAATACATAATAAGATTATTGAACTCTTGCAGACTGAACAAGAAAGATTCTGCTGATTGTTCCGTTGTTGATAAAAGTTTTTTTGGAATTTATCAAAAGGTTGCCGCTACGCGTATGTTCTTATTATCAAGAGCAAAATATATCTTACATTCTCTGCGTCTAAAAGGCATCTTTAGCAAAATCATTTCATGTATTTGTTTTTCCTAAGGGACCTAAATTACTTTAATGATTTAAGACTAGTATAGGCTCTCTTTAAACTAAATTAGAATTTTTTTACTTAATGCTTGGAGGCCACTGCGTAAAACACGCCCGTCCTCTGTGCCCTGTTGCAATATTCTTGCATTTCCTTACAGCGTTCGGGTCGGAGCAGAAATTGCTTGGAGTACAAAAACTTATCAAAAACTTATGCTGTATTTTGTCCAAACTTTCTAGCACACTTAGTAGTAAATGCTAAGTTTCCTTCTACTGTCTATTTGCCATCCTTTGAATAATTTTCGGGGGTCTGTTCAGGTACTTGCGCAATTTATATTCTGCTCGGCCTGATATCATCCGATCTTTTTTTCAATTGTCGTATACCCCAATAATTGGCAAAATGTTATATAACAAAATATGTAAAAAAATGTAGCACATGCCCAGTCAGTAAATGCTTGGATTTTCTTTATATTACCTATTGCCTCACTAATTGTGCTCTTCTACTATTAGAACCAATCTGCTTGTGAATATTTTGTTGTTGTTAATTGTCGTTCCAAGTCGCCTTTTTTTAAAGATAAGCTTTGCTACCCGCCTCTTACGTATTGTCCCCGGTAATCACTGCTCTAAGTTGCCTTTATTTAAAGGTAGTCTTTGATGTTTCTCGGAACATTATAAGAATTCAAGCCCCAAATATGCTTACAGTGAAAGGTATTGTTCTAACACGCCTTTATTAATGGTTTCATGGTTACACAGAATATTCATCGATATCGATACTGTTGAAGTTTCCTATTCTAATTTCTAATGACTAATTTAGTCGCGTAGATAATGGATACTGGAAGGTGTTTACTCAATTTTTGGGACACAACTGGAAGCTTGGATGGACAATTTACAGGATGCTGCTGAAGACAAATCGAATGTTGGCACGACATCTTCATATCTGTGTCGAAGGTAGGCTCGCATGTTGCTCAGAAAAGTTTGTTGTCGTTGTCATGGAGGTATTCTGTTACACATTCCGTGGCTTCTGGTTGGTTATTGTGCGTTCTTGATGACCAAAAAAACCAATTGGTGAGAAATAAATGCGATTTTAAAAATTGTCAGTGGTGACAATTGTGACATTGTGTGTGGTGACATTGGTTCTCAATCTTCAATGGTGACATACATATCTGCTGTAATGGCAATTCGTTAAGTCTTTCATTGTTCCTTGATGATTAAACGCTAAATGAGGGACACAATAAGGTACAAATAAGGGACATGATAATGCCCTCTTCTTTTGTTGGACCTTTAAAGCTTCTTAACGACACCGGTATTGGTTTGAATGTTGGAAAACTTTACGAAAGGAATTTATCGTTTAACGTGTTATGGTGGTATTTTCGCTTTATCCACTTATGTAGTAGTAAGGATTTTAACGGTTGCAAGTTATCTCCAACAAACACTTTCTACCTGGGTCTCGATCTCCATGTCGCCACAGCCTACTAACATATCGTGCTGCTTACTTTCATATTCTTATTCAACCATTCTTGCGCGCTCAGTTGTCTGCTTACGAATTTTGATGGGGTTTTCTTTAAAAGGGAATACTTGCGATGAACGTACTACGAAAGGATCTAATAGAATCTACTAAGCAATCGGTTTTTATTGGAATTTTTTTTCATTTGCCAAAAATGATCATAAACTTCAGAGGAATAACTTCAACAAATATACGCATCGGGGCTGAAATTCAATTATTTTCTATATCCGTAGTTGAAGTGGATTTCGATATCAATGTTTTCTTTTCCGCCATAGGCATCGGGTGACTCTGAATCATTGGCAGTGATTCTTTCATTTGCGACACTGTCGTTGGCGGCTTGTAAATCCCTACTGATATTAGTTTCTCATTTTCGACCGTATCAGTGGAACTTTGCTGTTTTAGATTTCGCTGAAACTCGGGATCAGTGGAACTTTGCTGTTTGAGATTTCGCCTAAACTCGGGATTGGTAAAAACGATTGATCCTGTGCAAACGGATGACAAAATGGCTTGATTGCTATGTATTTCTCTACTCCCAGCTAGGACAGTGTTACTAGGCGTTATAATCTTTGCAGCTTGTGCCTCTTCTAATTGCTGTGTCACTGAATCGCAGCTAATATTGCTACGGGTTTCCGAATGACTGCTATGTCGTGTAAGTAAAGCACCCTTTAGCTTTGACTTAAGTTTATTATGTCGAAAGGGATCAAAGCCGCCAGAACCACCGCCACTTAAACGTGTTATACGCTTTACGATGTCACGCACGAGTTTCTTCTTCTCATTTTTTGTAGCGCACCTGTTATTGATCAATAAACAAATTAATTGTATACCCAAATCTAATTCAGGTGAGTTCTGCATAATGGAAAGGACACTGCTTGGTATATCTGTGGAAAATATAGAGTCAACCTCTTTGAATTCTTCGAAAGGTTCCTCAAGAGGTTCTTGAAATTTAACTTGCAATTTTTCTACTTTGGGAACATTATTAGAATCTTGATCGTATTTTCCCTGGAAAATCGAGCGCCGCATTATATCGTCAATGAAATGAGGCTTTGACTGTGTGACCAACTGTCCTCGGGATATCGATAATATATTAGAGCCACGATATAAAGATGTTGACAATTTATTAGAAGGAGATTTATTATAGTCAGAACTGCGCGGTTTATCGCTTTCTTCGCGCAGTGAAGAAGACGTCGATAAATTTGCTTGAATTTCTTTACTTTTTACTTGCGGTACTTCTAGTAAGATTGTTTGGCAAACACTGTCAATATTTTGTTCATGAATAGTGCAAGTACCCTGCGAGAGCTTTGTAGGTAAATTCATTAGAAAATTCGATCCAACTCCAACATCTACTAAATTACTCGAATCCAGAGCTTGATACTGTCTGCCTGAGAAGAATGATGCAGTTGTAGATGAGCCGCGAGAATCTCGCTTCGATGTGCATGCATATCCATAACCTTTCACCTTCATCGGCTCGTCTGATGGAGGGCTTGCTATGCAACTTGCGCTTGGGGTTGAGGAGGACAAATCACACAAATATTCATCAGAAATACTCGTAGCGGTTTCAATGATTTTAACGCGTCCTAGTGGATCTTTTGGGTTTAAACATTTTTCGTTATTCAGTCTGCTTGCATTGCGTTGTGTTGCGGAAGCTCGCAGTCCTGCACTGCCGCCGGCCGATTCCATTTCGTGTTCAATATGATGATTGTCGGGAGATGCTTTGCTAATTTTTCCCGATTTTAGATCATTTACACTGTTTTCCAGGGACAGCAAATATAAAAGTCTTTTAAAGTCCCGATCTCTGCCAAATTTCATATAAAAGTCAATTATTTTATCACAAACTCGCGGCTTTCGCTTTAAACTACGCTCTGGAATATGTTGACATTTTTTTTCCATAATCGAGACGAAAAAGTGCTAAGCCTCTACTACTTTTAACAATAACCAACTGCCCTTTCAAGCAGATGGTTATAGATGTTTCGTTGAGCTTTAGAATAAGAAAATTTACATTGAGGTCGAATGATATTTTTGTTGGTGAAAAATTCAAATTGAAAAAAAAGCACAAGCAGCCTTAGACATAATTGTAATGTGACGCATATGGCAGCAGTGGTTAAGCAAGATGCCGGTTTGTATAATTATTTGCTTTAAAAAAGGCTCGTCACTGATTTTCACGCTAATTAAAAATATTGGATAATAGATCGCTCAAGAGTTTATGCATTTGTGCGTGCATTTGTTTTCTCATACGGTGCGCTCATTCTTGACCGACGTGAATAGTCCAAACGACAGTGACTGAAAACAGAAGAAATTACCTACAGAATCTAAAGTAAATAACGGTCTTTTTCATGGAAACTAACTGCTTATTATTATGGCGAACTTCGTTTACTTTATTCGAACCAGTAGTCTCGGCAGAATTCGTCCATGTATTAGCAGGACCAAGAAGAGTGGGTGAAAAAATGCTGCAGGGTTTATGTAAAGATTTATGTCCTTAAGATTGTCGTAGTAAACTTATTGCATGGTTTCTGCTTCGGAATAACACTTTGTTTTTATCGAAAAATTCTTTTTGAGGATAGCTAGAAATCAGCCGAGTGCGGCAGGTTACTGCAAAAACTTTTTTAGAAAGAGTTGGCGGCCAGTGACTATCGAAGAGCTTGTAAGAACTGCTTGCTTTAGAAGTCATTATAGGAGATCTTAAGGAGCTTCCGCCTTTTATGATATCAATCCATTCAGTTGTCTGTCCATCTGGCCATGTAGTTTTGTGCTCAACCTACACCATGTAAAGTTTGACGACATTTGGTACACTGACGTGCTTCGACCCAAGGACAAACGCTGTTGAAAATGCTTTCGGGTCGGTCCACTTTTTCGATCACTCCCCATATAACGCCTTACTATGAAAAATAGCTGTATGGAATAAAATTGGATTTTTGAAATTTTATTGACAAAACTCGCTGAGTAATAGCGCGTCGATCGTGTAAATTGGTAGGAAAATTGTTGTTCGGGTGAACTTCATTATCATTGTTGAACCTCATCCTATATAACCGTTCCTACGAACACTGCGTAATGGTGAAAATTGGTTCATTATAGTAAACTGATGAAGTAGTTAACATTACCGAACGTGCCATGTACGTTTATATTTTGGATATCACAGGATATAGGGAATTTCACAAAATGTAAACCCTTATGCGACAAAAAGGCCTAATTGTTAACGCTCCATGATGAAAATTTTTTCACAGACGTAATTTGACATAATAATGGACGAAGTTTGGACAACACGGGTCTATTTCTTGGAAACCATTTCATATAAGATGTCTCATGATTAGTAAGCCATTCAGAAAAGGGTTTAATTTTTAATATTTTATGATGAAAATTAGTCCTTAGCAGCAATTAAGCAAAAAAAAAAAAAGGAACGGTAGGAAATGTGGATCACGTAGGTCTATTTTTTAGGCCCTAAGATATGCAGAGGTTGTCATGAATAGTAAGACCTCATAAGGAGAGGAAATCTAATTGGTAGTTTTCTACGACGGAGAGGAAAGAGAGAAGAGATAAATCGATCCCAGAATATTACTTTCTATTGGCTATTGCCGAGAAATAGCAAAAATCGCAAATTTTTAAAAAAGCGCCGTTATATGGGATGCGGTCGCAGGATTTCGAATTGATTTGCTTTTGATCGTTGTATCAAATTTCATTAAAATATCTCAGAGATGCAGTAAATTTGAATAAAAAAATATATCGACAGATATCAGGCAGGTTGATATACATATTTAATCCGATTAGTAGAGTAAATGATGCATCTACCTTAAGTTCTTCTTAGAATCCTTACCGTAAATGATGTAAGAGCGGGAGAGCAGGTTTCGTCAATCAATCCGAAGAATCTTCGCTCCGTTATCGCAAATTAAGGTAAGTTCGCTGTTTTTATTGCTTCCTTTTTAATAACTTATTTTAATTATGTAAAAGTTATACGTAAGTAAATAAAAGATTTTAAGCCTCTATCTATCTGTCTATTTACCAGTGAATGAAACTAAATGTAAGCATATGTACGAATTGATTGTTAAAATTTTAATTTTCTACTTGCCTGAGCACAATTCATCATTTCTCATAACGATTTACATATTGCAGATACCAATGTATCCAGTGTCTATTCATTTAAAATGTGGGCAATTGATGACGAGAGTATCCTTTTTTGTCTTTATTTTGTTTTCGTTTTGTTTCTTTTTTTTTTGTAGACAAATTTTTATTGCAATTTGCGAAATGCAAATAAGCATAACAAAATTGCCAAAAGCATATGCGAGGGGATAATGTCTAAAAAGGAAGAAAAAGAAGAAGAAGCGCAAGAAGAAGAAGAAGGAGCAACATATGTGTAGATGAGTATTTGAGCTAATTTCGACAATTTGCACAAGCCAATACAGCGTAATGATAAACAGGTTGGCAAGAAAGAATTATTCCAAAAATTACAAAGTGCTTTCTACGTCCTGTTCTCGCTTCCGCTCGATTTATCGCGTTCTCTCTGTTTCTCCTTATACCGAAATTTCCTTCTTACCAAGCCAATAAATACATCTAGATGGACATGTCTATTTGCAAAGTGCTTTCTTTGCTTGGGCGATGTGTGAACAAAAGCTTGTTCGTATCGTCTATCTTAGCAAACGGCTCCTTCCTCCTCCTTCCAGGATTTGTGTGATGTTGGTGCGGTGTTGATAGATACAGACAAATAAATGCTTTAAAATAAAATTGATGGGCACGCGTTCACTTGTCTCGTATTCACGTATGTGAATGCGACCAAGTCATGTATACACCCATAAGCACACACACGTTCGAGCATGAAGTCTGTTCAGCTAACCTTCTGAGGGTATTTTAAAAAATTTACTCGTTAACAAATAACGCAAAGAAATGTTCCCCGAATGTTTATACATGGACTTAGAACATTATCATAACTTATAATATCGCAAAAAAAAAAAAAAAACAAAGAAAAAAAAGAAATTTGTTTTTTTACCATATTTGCTTATGCATACGTTATGTTTGCGTATTTAAGGATAAAAAGTCTTTACAATATCCTTTTAATGTTGACAGTTAAAAATATATTTGGATTCAAAAATAAAAACCTGTTGTTAAGGTTATGTTTTCTTTCCCTCGGTGTTTTCCTGCAAAAGTTCAAAAATGAAAAAAGATAGAGAAAAACGACAGCAACAACAAATAAAAATCAAATAATAATAATTTAATATTTCAATATTTGCTTTTCATGACATTATTGTTTTGTTAGTATTTTCGTAAAAAAATAAAACAAAAAAAAAAAAAAGAAAACGGAAAAAACAGAAACTGACACAAAAGTATTTCCGTTTGTCAGAAGGAAACGAAAATTGAATTTTTTCGAAAGGCTTTTTTGGTCTAACTCGATATGTTTAAAAGTCAACCCCTTTTTTCCATATTCTGCACATATCTACGAGGATAATTTGAAAAGTGCCTTAAAGTTTAGTTACTGGTTACTACTGTGACCATGTGTTGTTTTTCGATGCTCTTAAATTGGTCTGCTCTAGCGAGCGATGGGTCAGTTAATTAGAAAGAAACTTGGCATATTTTTATCTGTTAAGGCGTTCACAATGAGCGTTATTTCAGTGTTTTCGTAATAACGAGCATAACAAAATTTCACCTCAAAACACAGCAATAACGGTTTTGTTCTCTTTTTTAGTGACTTTTTAAAACTCGACAGATTAGAGGGATAAGCTTAGGTTGATTGAGATAGTGGTTCCTAATAGATCGGCGTAATAAGAGGTGGGTCTCTCTCAAGTTCTTGTACACATACACATACACTTTTTTTTTTTTAAATGGCCAACCACTCAGGGGAAGCCCATTTGTGTAAGGCACTGACGGCCAGAAAGAGGAATAAGTGGAGAAAGGGAAAGATATGGGGAGGTGGCCCACATTCGTAAGTGTTATGTGTTTACTGACTGGATGGTCGCGGCCCTTACCTATACCGCTACTTTTGACGATTTATGTTGACACCTCTTTCTTTACATCACATCTTCTTCACAACATGCAGTAAGAGCCTGAAAATGATAACTCGGTGCATAATTTATGAACATAATTCTAATCGTTTAAGCAATTTGAACTTACGTTACGATGAAAAAATATAAGATTCGTTCAAATGTAATTAAAATTTATATATAAAACATGTAATCAAAGTATGTAAACAACGCTTTAAGTCCAGCTCTAATTAAGCATAAAGACAGACAGATAAACCTGAGTACTTCAAGGTTATTTGGCATCTTGCATAAGATGAAAAGGGGATTTTTGCCGAGTTTCCAGAAGGAATGACGGAAATATGTGAAATTGTTGCAATCTTTGTTTTTAGTCTTTTTTTGTGCTTCAAGTCCTTTAAAAACTTATTAAACCTACGGTTAGATGTATACGACACACATCTAGATTCTATTTTAACCTTTCTGCTCAAACTATATAATTTTAACCCCTCTGCCAGAACCAGTACAATAAATGTTATAAGACGGGGAGTTCTTATTTGGCTGAACTCTTGGTCTGCCAGCAAATATTGAAGGCCGCAAGCGAGTGTTAAAATTTTTACACACTCACTCGAGTGGCGTGTTACGCTGACACTGTCCTCTTTAAGCGCGACACATGTCGCGTATGTACACATCCACTTAGCGATAATTAGAATAAGGCGATTATAGTTCCAAGATTAATTAAATGAATACCGCTCAAGCTCATCTAACATTGTGATCGAAAATGGAGAAATGTCGCAATAAGTAGAACCACAAATCTTAAAACAATTACACACATATACTGTACATCACAGACGTAATTGACGTCGACGTTGTCCACGAACTCTTTGCAGGTCCAATAGCTAATTAACGAGCTTTTCTCAAAGGAACGCAAATTTTGAAAGATTACCCAAGGACTGCATAACCACTTGCAAAAGAAAGAATATTTTTAATACTATGAGATCTTGCATTAGCGAGAATAATGAGGATCCCCTTTTAAGGCATCCATGATATGAAACTACACCTGAAAGAGATGAGTTGTCAAGCTTGATTTGGTTCAAATTTTTCTCCATAATATTTATCTCATTTTCAAACGAATAAACTTTACCTTGCATCTTCGACCAAACTGTTAATATCAGATAGATCAGCAAATGAAAGACGCAAAATAATTGTGAATTGATTGTAGAATCATTTCTTGATACAAAAACTATTATTAATCGGGAAACCTGCATCCTGTGTAATGGAGTTGATTTACAAATTTTTTTGGCGGACAATTTACAAAGACGTGACTTAGATCAGCAATAACAGTAAGTAAACACGACTTTGTGAGCGATATAAATGCTTTAGAAAGACCCCCGAATGGTGACAACATTCCTCTTGAAACTGTTAAATTTAGAAACCATTTTTGCTTTTGCTGTAGCGTAAATGCCTTATTTCAGGCGTATGGCTCTCTCTCTCTCTCTGATTCTATGACTTTTCCCTGCACCTAAAACTCAAAAGAAGATTCAGAAAAGAAGAAGAAGAGGGCAAGTGGACAACAGATTGAACACCTGAAATGAAAAAAAAAAAATATATATATAAAAGCAAAGTTGCCGACAGAGGTACAGGCGGCAATCGAAAACGCTTCCCACCATTGATTTCTCAATTGAAGATTTTTTTGTTATGTTACTTGCTCAATATTGAAACGTGGGATTATTAAAAGTTTTTTTGATCACTAAATTCATATTTTTTGACATAATTAAAAAGCCCTTGGCATTTCTGGTGAAAGCGGGTAACCAAGAATTTGTCTTGAGTCTTTCTCCAGAAGATATGAAATTGTGAGTTCTGCCTCAGATTGAATAACCAAACAACAGTAAAAATCAATTCGGAAAGATGGACAATGTTATGCGAAAATTTTATAAAATGGGATCACCAACTCGAGCTTCCTCTTAGATTGAACCCAAACCTTATTTTCGTATCCTCGTAAGCCTACATATGTGCATATATGTATTATATATGAAAATTTGTCTATTGGTCTCTGTGTATGTCTTGCTGTTGTTGTTGTTTTTGTTGGTGTGCATAATCACAATAAATGTTTATCCTGGGAATTGTTTATGCACATTTATTAGAATACAAAATGCGTTGGGCTGAAGCTCCTTCCAGGTCATATTTGCCTTACGTTCATAAAAACCACTTCAACATAAAATAACAAAGCAAGCGTATGTGAATTTTGTATGCATACATGTTATCATGTATTATGAAGGGCAAGACAAGACAATTCTAAAAACGTCTACATATACGTATGCATGTATGTATGTACGTAAGTACACGTATAAATGTAAAAAGCTAAGACTGTGAACTTACGAATCAATTTGAAAGCAGCTACGTTATCACATCAACTATTCAGTCTGTGTGTGTGTATACATATGTATGTATGTATGTATGTATGTATGTGTGCATGTACACTTGCATTGAGAAATTATATAAGTTTTATCTAGAAAACATGACCGACGTTCTAATTCAATTTGCATACATAAATTCATAAATTATGCAACACCAACATTTTCGTACATCAAAATGCATTACGAGCCAAAAGAAAAAAAAAGGAAGAGCGGAAAAGAAAATCAATGTTATGAACTCATAAACGTCGTGCAATATTTATGCGAATGTAAAGACGATGGTAATGTTTCTCGACAAATCTCTCTATAAAAGCTATTGATTCATTAATTATGCAAAAGACTTCCTGTAGGCTAATGTACATGAAGGCCTGCTCGGAGGCTCGTGAATTGCGATATTTGGTAATGCGAGCTGAGTTATTGCCGAACTTTGTTATATCATCCGGACAACGTTTTGTGGTCGTGGTCGTAACTAATCAAAACCGCTTGAAGAACTATGTTAAATTTTAAATGATGTCTCGTCTGGCGCTGGCGAATTTTGTACAATGAACTGTAATATGATTTATGTTCCCAATAGGTTTCCATTTGCTTCTTAAAGATGGTGCGGATTTACATCGTAGCTGATGTTTTTACCTTTGATTTAGCGATACATAAACTCCTTAGCTTCCCCGTTTTTCTCTTCTTTACCTTTAATTCGTTTTCCCCATCATCGCTTGAACATGTGTAGCGAACATACCTTGAGTGATTGGTCACAAAAACTTTGCAAACGATATCATCTATTGCAGTATTCTTCTACTCCTATTCTTAGAAATGTCTTTACTGCCGTGAACATACAGTTATAATGTGATCGCTTGTTTTTGGAAGGAAGACGCTTTACTTTAATCAATAGTGTAACCTTGTCTTATGAACGAAGGTATAAGTAACTCTATGGTTGGGTAAGTCTCTTAGGAATCAGTAAATTTTTGTTTTATGTAAGGACTGTTTCTCAGTTGGGCATCCTTGCGCACTTTGCAAAATACGTAGCGTACTTACTATGTTTCAGCTCTCATAAGATATACCCCGTTTGGTCCTATTTCTCGGTTCAGTTGGCCACTTGCATCGCGAATAGGCTTGCCGTGCAGATATTCGGGCAATAGGATTCACTCCATTGGTTATTCGGTAAATTGGGTTCATTCTGCCGTTAACCATTTTCACATCGAAACGCATCAACGTCTTCGTTCGTTTAGGTTACGGCATCAATTTTGGATGTCGAAATTAACATGGCATAGTTCTTGTTAGCTTTCGCGACGTTTTCAAAATTCAGCAGTGTTTTCAAAATCTTGTGAATATTTTCAATAAATGCTTTCTATTTTTTTTTATATTTTTTCTTCGTTCTATTTGTTTATTTTCTTTAACATTTAGGTATTTATGCTAAATCAAAGCCGCTGATATCGTTTGATAATTTTATTTGGCATGTATTTCTTTCCAACTTAGGGCAACGTGCTCTGCGCGCGTAGGTTAAGCGTTTAAGCTTCAACGTTTGAACTTCAAATAATAAATAAGAAGAAACGGGACGTCATTAAGTCTTGCGATAAGTAAGAAAAAGCCTTTCGTTTTTTGCAAAAAATTTATTTGTTCATCAACGAAATCCATTTCATCCCGATGCCTTTTTTGCCAAGGGATTTGTGGAGACTATTAAAATACGCTCAAATTTCCGCAAGGCCTTAGCCATTTGAGTCAAACGATTTTTCCTAAAGCATGCTTTTGAGAGAATGGCCACAAGTAACCAGATCCAGAAGGAAAAGGGCGGACATAGCAGTTCGATAGCAGTCGATGCATTATTTGTACTTCAATTGAAACAAAAATGTCATGCACACACAAAAGTCACATCCATAATATTCACCATTCATCGTTCTTCCTTCTCCAAGATAGTTGGTGAATAGGAGATCATGCGTATACCAGCATATGGATGGCATAATCTTGTTGGGTGGTTTTTGTGTTTTTGTTGGCTTTGTACCCCTTCCACCAGGTGTTTTCACCTCAGGTGGCTAGCAATTCGAGGGATGTACTCTGATCGATCCATGAGCAAAACACTGTCACATTCTATATGAAGAACTTCTTACCATTGCAATTAACAAGTTCTGATTAGCGGTCAGTAGTCGGGCAATGTTTTAGTCCGATTGTTAGTAGACGCGATATTCCCCTGGAAAACTTGATGATACGACATTTGTGTGCCGAGAACTTGTCTGAAGTTTGCATTGGGTGTCAGAGGATCTATGCTGCGTGATTTTGGATTACATATGCAAACAATGTAATGATTAGCACTGTATTTACTGTTGAAGTTACCACACACACACACACACACACATAGGGTTGAGTAAGATGGCTTGAAAAGCACTTTGTTTCATATTTATTTTCTGGTTCGTGAGTACCCTTTTCGATGGTATTACATTTGAGAATCAACACTCTTTCGTGGACGTACGTCTTTTTTCAAGCTCTGTTAATCGCATACAATTTTCCAGTCTTCGTAAAAGCTCTCTCTATACATTATTTCTGTAGACTGTCAACTGTGTGTCAGTCTATTGGTTTACACTGCATAGGATCGCTTGTGGTATTTACATGTTTTGGGAGTAAATGAAAGTAAACAACTAAAACCAAGTAAAAGTGTGATTACCTTACTTGCATGATTGAGAAAAAATGAAATTTCATTATTTTGTCGTCCTCGCCTTTTCAGTGGTATGTAAAATGACAGACATTTTCGATTCTTTTTTTCCTTTGCCAGCCCATTTAAATGTAAATGTGAACATTAATCTTATTTAATTTATATTATAATTAATATTTGAAAAATTAATTACAAACATTATTCAAACAAAAATACGTGAAATAACTTTTAACGATATTTACTAGATATGTTTGTCTGCCGTCGTGCATAGTCGTTCAGTTGAAAGTACAGACACTTTCAAATGAACTTTCAACTGCCAAAGTGGTTAAACAAATTAAACCTCAGCATAATCCCGTTAATTAACATACAAACGTAGACACAAACTTATTCGCATTCATTTCCTTGTGTATGTTATGTACATAAATTTACGGAAACATGTATATACATATACATTATGAATGTAATTCCTGTACACGTATAGATGCTAAAGTCAACCATGCCCTTTTTACTTTTTCACCGAAATAAAGAAGAGTTACGAGCTTAGAGTTCAAAGTACTTAATTATAATAATTAAAAACTTTACTATGCACATAAACCGTCATACCTACACATACCCATACACATTTCGATACTTTCACAACTTTAAATTCAACCACAACCAAGTGAGAAATATTTCGTTGACAAATGCTAAAAAAGTTTTCTACTAACAAAGATAAACGCGTTTGGAAAAAAAAAACTTTTAGAAAAACAAGTAAAAAAGTCGCGTTAAAATGAATCCAGCATACTCGTCATATACGCATAAGTGAATATGTGAACTCATAAGAAGATGCACGAAGAGAGACACGGTATAATTAAATGTATAGTTACGTATGTATACGCCGGCGGACGTGCCAACTGGCGGAAATATAGACGGATAGCTGTATATATAGACGATCGGATGGATGTATATATGGACGGACTTGTAGACGGATGGCTGTATAGACGGACGAGTGCCTAGACACATGGATACATAAACGAGTGAGTATATAGACGTAGGAGTGTATAGACGGACAGATGTATAGATGGACGAACGGGGACCTTTGTGTACATTAAGAGGCGTATAGAGCGAATGCCTTAAAAACTGGTCACCATGAAGGCAGATGAGCTTACGAACAGCCAAGTGCGAAAACGGGTGAGCATGCAGACGGAGGCTCATATACGACCGAGGCAAATGGACTCATATCTGACTTAGGTTGGTGAGTTAGGAAACATTTTTTTTATATGATCTCGCATCCAAGGAACGTCTCCGATAACTACAAAGGCGCGGTTGGTGGGAGAAGGTTTAGAAAGAAGAGGACCGAAACAGGAAACAATCATTTTTTTTTAATTTTTTAAAAATTGTGGGAATAACAGTCAATTTCAAAGCTTATAATGTGCTTTTAAAGTAAAAATATGTTCTTTCTATTTAAATTTTCACGATCAAGGGTTTGTCAATAACAGACGATGGAAAGGCAAACAGAGGGCCATGACTAAGTTGTCTTAAAATCCATTGTGAAGTCTTTCGTAAATATTTTGCGGTGTCACAAAACGATACATAGAACGAACACATCCTTCCTCTTCACTTATAGCCAAACAAAAAAAAAATGCACAGTGGGCTTTTTTATAGATGTGCTACGTGAACTAAAACTTTAGTTTAGTAGTTAACAAAACTATCTTCACAAGTAGTTAACAAAACTCAAATGAGTCGGCCGTTCCTTCGTAGCACAAACAATAGCAATACTCTCTTCTGCAGGTCTTGACGATTGCCTTTCGTCAGCCCGAAAACTGAAAGTTAATAGAATTGCTTTGGATCGCACTGAGAAAAAGTTGTTGCCATTTACACCGGTATTCTAAATAATCTCACTGCGACATCACAATTTACAAACATCTTTATTAATTTTTTTTATTACGACTATGGTTTCGAAATACAGCATTTGATACAAAGTCACTAAGATTATAAAACACGAACCACTCTTTACTCTTATAACGTGCCACCGGTCACGGCAATCGCGAAACGATAAGAATCGCAAAAATGTGAATACAAACGAGTTTACAATAGTAAACAGCGTCTTGAGTGAGTTCTTTGCCTCAGCGCTTGATAGTATAGGTGGTCTTGGCACATGCTGCAGTTGTGATTCCGAAAAATGAATATTAATGAGCGAAATGTCGTGCTTCAAGGACCCTCACAATCGAGAAAACTAAAATTAAAAAAACACGAGCATTTAGTGTTTAAATCATCGCAGATATCGATTTGGAGCTAAACGCAAACATTGAAAACAATCATGTGGTCAAGTAATTTCTTAAGAACTATGTCAGGCCATTAGCACGTGAATTTGAAAGGAAATATTCTCAGCGCTAAAAGTATGTTACTGTTATTACAATGTATTTAGACCAATGAAATAAATTCTAGGGCTAAAAAAGTGGAGACAGCGCTAGCAACCAAGACTATCCGTTGCTTTTTTTTTTAAAGGTAGACTAGGTTTACTATGTTTAGGTCCCGTTACTTTAATTAAGTTAAATTTTTTTGTGGATGTGTTATTTTCCAGTTAGTCTTCGAATATTGGAAAGGCTTCGGCATTCACAAAATGTGTGTTTAGTCGCCAGACTCTGTACACAATTGCAAATTTGAGGAGTAGACTTTTAAAGATCCATTGGCGTATTGCAAAGACCAAGACGGTTTCTTGCCAATATCTTGATTTTTATTTCGTCGTCAGCGATGCGATGCACAGCTGGAATGAGCGCGCAGTGGCAATGGTACCGTTGTCGATTTTTGCGATTTATGTCTTCCTTAAGAAAGAACAGAACCTTACTCCTCGTAATTATTTTTAGTTACAGCAAAAGTACACCGATTTTAAACAACTTATGTTATTTTAAGGCAAGGATGAAATACCGCCACTGCTTTACGAGGTAACCACGATCTTGTTCAAGCATTTCCACGATTCAATTAGCGAATGTATAGTAAATATTTTCTACTTTTTACTCGTCAAATGTCATCGCAATGACAGTTGCACCTTGACAGTTAACGAAATGACGCGAAATTTAAAATGATACCTTCTTTTGAAGGGGCTTTTATTTTCAATCAGAACACAAAAGCTTTCTACATCAAAGGAAATGGCTCTTCATCATATATTGAATCTGAAAATTATTGCATTACAAATATACAGAAGGAAAGACTTGACGATCGGACATGGTTACAACTTACAATTCTTTCCCGAGAATTCGGGAGGGCTGCTACTTTTCTTGTTCGGGACTAAAACCTTTGTTATCATATTTCGTCATTTAATTTAATAAACACCTTGAAGTGAATTAAAATTGTAAATGTAAATCATATTTTCGGATAGGGCCTTGATTTCCATATGAAGCGACTTGGTTAGCAACGTTAGTAAATATTAATATTTCCAACACAATATGAAGGATTTTTTTTTTGTTTTTATAGAAAATGTGACTATTAGACCATCAACTGGTCTGGACTGTCGGAAGGACCTTTATATTTATAACAGAATTTTTTCATTTTTAACCTACTGTTGAAGAAAAGAGTTTGAATTTTTTTTCTCTTGCATGTAAGTAAACTCTACATCAACATAATTATGCCTAGTTAAAGTAACGTAAGCAAGTCTTCTTTGCTTTTTGACCTCCTTGCCATCACAATGCTTGATCCGTCCATCAGCAAGTTTATTTCTCTTTGTCTCTCCCTCCTCCGCTATTTGCGAAGCGTTAGAAACTTAGCTTAAGCTTATGAATGTGAGTCTATTTTATATAATACACGAAGGACATTAGATTGAATGGCAAGTGTGCCTGTGTGTGTATGCTTGGCTATGTATTTATCTTACATATTTGTTGGCTTAACATGTTTGGCTGGCAGTGTAGTTTAGTTGGCTTGTTCTTTGGTTGTATGCTTGGTTTACTTCATATGTTGGAATTAAAAATTACGAGTGTATGCAAAGTAAGGGAACCTGTTGAGATTTTGGGAATTCCCCAAGCAAATAACATATTCACATATTGTTATGTTAGGCTCAACCAGCCAAACAACCAACCAACCAACCAACCAACCAGCCAAACAAGCAAACAAACGAACACGCGAGTGAAAACGGGCAACGAATCTATTTTGTAAACAGTGTGTAAAAATAAGTTCCTAACTAAGATTCTTTTACATAAGACCCAGAGAGCAAGACAAGATGAGAATCATTTGATGTTCTACTTGTACCTTACGTGGGATATATGCATATTTGTCCAAAAAAAAAGAAAAAAAAAAACTTCGGGCGGTTTATGATTTATCATCAATGCTTACACAAGAGCTATGTATGTAAGTATGTTCCGTACGCAAAGATGTTTATATTTGTGTTTCATATTCTTGCGGAGGCTTTAATGGTATTTTTCTCTGTCTTACAATAAAAAGTTTTTATTTATCTGAAATGTTTGCATAGCTTTATAGTTCAATTAATTTAATATGACAGGTTTTGGTTAAGAATTTGATTAAATTCATTACGTGTGGCCTGAAGGTAAATTGTTAGTTCCTTAAAGTTGTTTTTTGTTTTGGCTTTTTTCTAAATTTCGAAATCGTTACTTATGCGAAATTCAAAAATCTCTTGTAAATAAAGCAAAAGGAATAAATTTGAATTGTTTGAGAGGATGGAGGTTTGTTTGCCTCTTCTCCTTGTGTTTTGAGGTTTTTTACAAATGACTGCACTTTTTCTTTTCTTTTTCTTTGTTTACTTTGAACAGAGGACTCATGTGTGTGTTAATATTTTAACACTTTCATCATCAATGTTATTGAGCGTAATTCCTATTGTGTTTGTTTAGTGTTGGGTTTCACCGCAAATGTAATGCTTTTTAACAAATTAAAAAAGTGTGTTGCAAAAGTATGCATCATATTCGGAATTTATAATTTTTTCTGTGTGCATAGTGTACCGGCGAGAGAGAAGACATGATTTCATACTAAGTTTGTAGCGGTTAGTACACACAGGTTGAATGACAAGTGCATATGCAGGCATTCCATCGTTTCATTTTCTCAAAATTAATAATACCTTCCCCTGAATTTCATTGCATTACAAGAAATTATACTCTATTTCCACCGTGTCTTGCTTTCTAAACCAAGCTAAACCTTCAAACCATAGTTTCATGAAATTTTATCTGATAATTCTGGAAATTGTAAATCACACGCTTACGCACTTTTCCAAAAGCCTTTTAGCTATAAGTTTATTTATAGATGAATTATTAAAATAAATAAATGATAAATAAGTAAATAAACATATTTTATATATATATTCACTCTGTTATAATAATTGAATTATTATTTCTTAGGTTCAAACTACATATTTAATCACGGCATCCTGTGTTGTTAATATGCTAGTAAAAGCTGAAATAAGATCGAATATGGAAATATAATCGGAAGAGAAAAGACGCGTTTTATTTTGAGTTTGCGGACACAACGCCACCGCCTATGTCAATCTTTATTCGGCAATAGTTTCTCCAACACATCCTATCCTTCGTTCAAAACACACTCGCAAACGACATTTCGGGTCCGTAATCGCGTCTTAGCAGCTTATCCAATAAATTATCCCATTCGGTGCTATGCTCGTTCAAAATTGATTAACAATCTCTTCGCTTTGTCCACTTCGCCCACTCTTCGGTTTAACAGTTCTTAAGGTTTACTTTCAAGGTTCTGGAAAAAAGTACGTAAAGTTGTTCGGTAAAGCTGCGACTTAATTCAACTTTTTTACGCATTGCGAACACATCATCATGCGCTCTTATGATTTTGGCCTTAATTCACTGCGAATTGTATAAATATTCTCAAGTCCAGGTAGAATTGATGGCTCGAATGTCCCGGGGGTTCCGTTATTTCGCGATGGTGTTTATCAAACTAGTTGGTTGGTTAATTTTTGGGTTGCTTTGTAAAGTGGAGTTATTCCTGTATCACTAAGCTCTTTCTTCAGCTTTGTACCAATCTGCCGTTTCATGACTTTTTGGGAAATTTTATCCGCAGAAATGCGTACAATAATTAATTAACCAAACTGTCACGAGATTTAGTCTACTTTGCAATGGTCTGAGTAGAAGCTTTCAGTCCTTTTTTTTATTGTTATTTGCTTTTAGATGACAAATCTCTCTCAGAGGATGTTCCCTATACATGCAGGCACGGCGACGGTTAAGATGGATTAATATTTGTGCCTCGGCGTTACATCATCGGTTCTTGTGCGGTACAATCTAACAGCATTAACCTTTTCCCATATTGCATTAGAGACTTTGAAGAAGAATTATAAGGATTCAGGATAGGTGATGTGATTCTCGAATCTTTCTGGAATGTTTAATGCAATGCTACGTTAGCTACGTAATGACCACTGGACTTTCGCCGACCACTCTGACCATTTCACAACTGCAAGTTACGAGGCGGGATCATTAGATTCGAGACAAACAGACAGAGTAATCTGTTTTCCTACACTCGCAGGATGTATTAATCGAGACGTCACAATTAACCCGACCTTTCATGAAACGCAGTCTTAAAAGGTATTGATTATCGCCATATACGCAAAGGTAATTTTTTTTTGTACATCGTAGAACACAAATCCAGGCTGTGCGAAGTAAAATATTTCTTCCTTCATAGGCGAAAGTAAGCTTAAATCCTTTGATTAACTTACAACTCCATGACATGTGGTACCCACGTTCGCTAACGAAGCACAAAATTTGAGCGATACTTTTCGAATTGTAGAAGAAAGTGTACATAGATTTAACGGATCCATGCACCATGACGGTGAACTGATTTAAAAAATGCTTTATTACTATTGCGTAGATTACATGAATCGATCCCTTTATCGTTCCGAATAGATTATCACGTCATTCCTCTAAGAACGTTCTTCACGTCATTTAAAATTGACTTTAACAACATTTGATGCCGAATGCTTAAGATAGTTCTTTAGGCTAAATGTAGTCATACATTATGTGTTTTTGTTATTTTTCCCCTACACTTCTGTCGTTGTGTTTCAATTTCCTTTACATAGGAAAACAAGAAAGCGTAGAGAGCAAATAAAGTACGAGTTGATGGCACTTTGATTAAAATACGTGTTTTGCTTAAAAAATTGATGCTTGATTTATTTCCACTCTCTGACACTTTTTTTTTTTGTCTTTCGTTCATCTGCTCTTTTATAAAGCAGAGTATATCCGTAAGTTTTATCGTTTCTGGTATGGCCAGAAGTGCAAATGCTTATAATCTAAGGGCGTAAATCAAACCATTTGTTGCTGCTGATATTGCGAAGCAAATCACTTGTGAAGAATGGCTTGCAAACTTACTATTTACACACAAATATACACACAAAAAACACACGCACACATGGCTATATAAATAAATACAAAGGAATACTCAGTTTAGAACAATATCATCATCTGAATAGCACTTGTAGTAATTAACAAGATGGTCTCCAGGGAGTTTTTGTTGTATCCTGTTATTGTAATAAGTAGTGTTAGTACGTAGTCTCAACGCAAGGGCAAGCATCGAATTAAAGGAAAATCTTTTAAACAGTCAGTATCTGTACTGAATTCCATCATCATCATCATCAGCTTTCTAATCATTTCAGGCAATTATATGTGAAGTGTTGAAGTTGCCAATGAAGAAGGAATCAAAAAAAAAAAAAAAAAATAATGCCGTTTATACCATACGCCATGCTATGAAACTGTGCACATAACTGAGACTTACATAAACATATGAGCTTGCATAACAATTTGATCATAAGTTTTTTTTTTCTTTTTCTTTTTTGTATTCCATACTCTACCGCCATTGAAGCATGTAATTACTAATATTAGCCAATGGAGTAAAGATTTCAGATTTATTAGTAATTTAGCAATAATGCAGTGCTATGTTAGTGTTTCATATAGCGTACGAAGATTTTTCTCCTCTTGTGAATTTATTTTAATCTAATTTTTCACTATATATCACTGTTAATTACCGATGAAATCGTATTGATTGGTTCCAAAAAGTGCGAAAGTACGAAATCTTTATATTTTTGAATATGTTACGTATTCCTTTGTTAACCTTAACAACGTAAGACGTGCATGTACGCGTCAACCTAGGTATTCATTTTTGCGAGCTGTAATGCCATGTGCACGATCTACGTCATGTGCGATGAAAAATTACGAGTGAATATGAAAACTTAAAATTTGAACAAAATCTACTGCAAATCTTATTTAGTGGTACGTTTTCTTTATTATTTCTTATTATATTTATATTAGGCGCTTGCATATATTTCGATCATTTTTTTCAAAAGGTGTTTTCCATATATTTCGATAATTTTTTTCACTTGGAAAAGGCCTTCATGGGGAAAAATTGGTACAATCCGTATTAAGCAAAATATTTTCCATAAGTTTTACAGCCATTTTCCCATCTTTCGATATTGGTTTGGCAGCGATTCAATCATCCACCCTTTTTCGGTTTTCTTCAGCATTTCTAAACCACGTTCCAGCGGTGCCATGCAAGAGGACGAACTTGCGTCTATTAACGGCTATTGCTGTTCTTTTCTGCAACAATACATCGCTCAATTTGCTCAATTGACATCGGTTGACATAGGCAGTAACAGTTCCATTCGATTTCTTCAGTTCGTAATACACCGCACCATGCTGATCCCCATGTATGTACTATACAATTTTATGACCATGAATATTCCGCTTCGGTGTCGATGTGGATGTGCATTTTCATTCTATTCGTATGGTAGCCATTTTCCTTCCTCTTAGATCTTTTCTATTATATGTAAAAGCCGAGAGATAGTTGGTTCATCAACTGCTAAGCTGTGTGAAAGTTCTTCGCGAGTTTGACTTGGGTGTTCGTCCCATAAGCCTTGCAATTCGTTGTCTTCGAACATTGTTGGTCCTCCAGGCTGTTCTTTGTCATTGAAATCAAAATTGCTGATCTTAAACCACTGACACCAAAACTGACAGTTGGGGATATGATGGAGCAGCATAACCATAAGATTTTAAATGTGTTTGATGGGGTTCGGCAACAGATTTCTTCAAATCAAACAACAAAGGTAATGAGTGTCAAAACTGCAATTTTGAGCGTTGCGCGATTAGCGTCCGCATGCACTGAAAAATTCAGAGGAAGCTTAAGATAATCGAATTTAACCATTATGTACACAGTTGAGACACACTGATTACTTTGTCATTTTCACCAATAGATGTCGCTGATCAAAATACATGCAAGCAACTAATGCAAAAAAAGCAAACGAAAACCAAATAATTGCAATAAGTCGAGTTATGTCAACGTGGCACGATAAAGTTCTACCACCGCAAACGCTATCGTTTTCACTGCGATCAGAAGGATTTAATAAAAAAACATTTTTTTTCTTAGAATTTTTATGGTCTTAGGATCTATAGAATAAAAAGTATTGAATGGGCTAAGGTCCTGGCAATTTAAGATAAAAATTTAATGTAGGTTGTCATGGGAAGGCTTAAACAACATTTCTCCGTTAATTATGTTGAAACAATTTCAATGCGGAACAATATTCCAAAACAAAAATTAAATTCGTAAAGCGTTTATTTTGCTTCTGCTTCTTTTTCCTGAATGGCTGAGCAGCCTAGTTACAGCGTAGTTTCTGCTTTGATGGAGAATTTCCATGCATATGTTTAAAAAACATAAGCAATAATGTAGTACAGCAAGCAAATTATGATGGCCTGTGGCCGAATATAATTAAACGCTGGGTGTGGTTTTGTATTTTCAAGGTAAAAATCTATACAAGATGCAAACCACTGTTCGGTGTAATTTAAGAATAATGAAAAATTTTAGTATTTTATAATAATAAATGGGCGTGTTGAATTTCCTCTTAATAAAGACTATATATGTTCACGTCAGGAATGCACAGAATAATTTTCAAGATTCTATTTTGATTACCTTGTGAGCTTTCAAAATTTGCTTAATCCGCAACTTGGTGTCGTCGTTGCCGAGTTTTTCCATTTCAGAAAACGAATTGTAGGTTCCTTCATAAAATAAATTGCGAAAATTTCAGCCCCTCATCTTTCTTATAGGTAATTATTTTTTACTTAGAGAAGTAGAGACGCTTTCATTTCACGTTCTATAGTGGGCGTTTTCGCTGACCACTTTGTCCGATTTTCAATGCTAAAGCGTGCGAGAATTCACTCATGTTTCTGCCAAGTTTGTAGTCGGTATCTTAGCTTGTGCGATCAAAAGAGCATGAAGAACACTCTTCTCCACAGACACACAGGCGGACGGCCATGACTAGATTGATTCAGAAAAATGAAATCTTTCCCCACAAAACGCCGAAGAAGTCCAGCGTTAAAGCAGGCTAAAAAAGTAAGTTTAAACCAAGTTAGGCGACGTTAGATTGAAAATGAGGAAAAGAGTGCTTAATTTGGAGTCATTTAGTGAATAAATATAATACGATTTAGTTTTTATAAAGGAAAGGTTTAATTCTCTTTTTTTATAAACTTTTATTTAATTTGCTTTTCTGTTCTGGAATGTTCTGTGTGTCGGACCGATTCATAGTGACGGTTTATCTTTAATAAACTACGCCGTTATGAGGCCATGCAGTTATCGTTGTCACAAGACAACCATGTTCCATAACTGAATTTATCTTTTCTATATTTATCTCTTTTCAACACTAAGGCTCCCAACAGAATGTTCACATAAAGTTATTAAAGATTCTAGAAAAGGCCGTTTGTCTGACTGTCGCAAAAATTATGATCTCGGTTTCAAACTTACAAAATCGTTGCAGTTCTTGCACGCAGGTTATGACAGGTAGTGGGCACGGCTACGATACCACGTAGCCCTCAGTTTTCAAAAGCGAGAAAAATTGTGTTCATCACACCAGGTACGACAATAAAAATATTGCATGAGAGAAAAAAATCTATGCGAGTAAGAAGGTGTCGGTCAGAAAGAAGCGAGGAAAGAGAAAAGGCGAGGGAGTGGTTGCGGCCTAGTGGGTGCTTGATAAGCATTTTTTTTAAGTAAGCTGGTGTTCGCATAAGAGGGCAGAATGAGTTTTTGCGCATCAATTTATCGAATCGAAGCCCTAGCTTGGCTCTCTTGAAGAAACAAAACAACAACCAAAATAATCTGTGTTTCAACTTTACACTGTTTGTATAAAAGTATATTTAAATGATATGCCGTTGACATTAAATATTAATTTTGAAGTACCGCGTACATTGGGCGTTTAGCAGTACGCATCAAAACTAAAGCCCAAAAATTCCATTTGATCGCAATTGCGAGAATTCTCTAGTATTCCACCAATGAATATCACCGTTCCTGTTAGCATGGCCAATATACCAACTATGCCCATCCAGTATAGTTTCCCATAATTTTCAGTGCAAAACGGCACTAATCCCGGCACAATGTACATTAAAAAGGTTAGGCATATAGAACCAATTATTCCCATGAAAAATATCATGCGATCAGGATGAACAAAGAAAACAAATATGCTCGAAAGTACCTAAAATAAACAAAAAAAAAAAAACCGTAATATCCTCGATCAACCCCGACAACCATATCAAGGAAATGAGAAGATTTTATACACAACAGATGGACGCTTTAACGTCGATCACAAATGAAGTCAACGCAAACAATACCAATAAACTAAAGCTCAGCGTTTTGTGTTTGATAAAATTTGATATACAACAACAACTAACTAGTTGTAGGTTTGTTAGGTAATGGGCGATGCACGACCGCTTTCAAATTTGACCTGCGAATCTAAGCTTAAGACGAAACATAGGCGGAACGGATAGATTGCTCGGCTGATCGCACAGCTGTATACTTTTTATAAAGGATACACTATTGCGTGTGTTTTCAATGTTACAAACGGAATGACCGCGCACGCCAGTGGTAAATTTAAATCTAAAATAGGTTCCGACCATATACTATAACTTCAATCGTTCGTGGAAAACAAATGGGAGTAGACTGTGCTGGCCCTGGCTGGTCCATTATGACATAATATTGGAATATTTGTCGAAACCTCTGTTAAACGGTTGCATAGAGGGCCCAGTTTTATAGCGATTCCTTCTTATTACAGAGCAATAGAGATTCGGCGTTTACTTTCGAATCGAATCAACAAATCGATTTAGGTTTGTACGATTACACTGGACTTACCACTAGCAAGGCTCGAACACCGTATTTGATTGCATCCTTTTCCTCTTTCTTCAACTGTTCCACTGCGCAACGATAGGCCGCCTCAAGTTGTATGGGGTACGTGCATAATAGGCTTGCAGCTGCTAATATTTTAATAATTTGACCGAATCTGTGTATTTCATAGTTTTATTAGCATGAATTTCTGATGACTTATGCGCATTCTTACGTTGAAGTCGTCTTCGGCAGAAACACGATGAAAATCACACTATAAAATATTTGACGTGCAGATGCGATGGCAACTATTAATGTGAATATTACTAGTGTTGTCATTCCAACACACAATAAAGATGGGCAGCCCAAAAATGTATCCGGTTTTTTCATGGCAGCCACTAATGGAAAGACCGAATTGATGCCTTCGCCAATGTATATTATAATACTGGCTGCCCAATATACATTTGCCCAACGTGACTCGTCCCGGTTGCTTGAGATGCCTTTATCAGAAAGATGGATAAATCCCAAAATAATGGCCAGCACTTGGCATATTAATCCGATTAGGGCAAGTATGTATAAACCGAATGGGGCCCATATTGGCACAAAGGAGAGGAAGATTAAAAGAATTATCGCGACGAGGATAATAACAGCGTAATACACATTGTCTGAAAGGTTAACGTCAATAATGTGGCAGATGTGGATAGCAATAAAGCTCATATAAAGACTGCAAAGGCAGAAAGAAAATATGAATCCCAACACCATAACTAGAATTTCGAAAAATTTGCTCGCTTTCGGGAAACATGAAACACCACCGTCAAATGTTGATTTCACAAATTCAGGGTATGACGCACTTCCTTGGCCATTGGTTATCAAAATAAAGAGGCACAATGAAAATATCAGATAATTATACAGAATACTAACAACGGTAGAAACGAAATTTCCAATAACTATTGCCGCAGGAATAGCGTAAGTACCACATGCCATGAACACTTTAAGGAAATAGACGCCAGCGAAGAACAACCTTAAAATGATCAAATAAATTATGCATACAAACAGAGTGCAAAGCATTAGACACATATGTATTTGTAATAAGCAAATCGTTTTTACCCTACGGAGCTTTCCGAATTCTCCTTACCAGCCCGTTTTCGTCGCAGTGCAGACTTGGGCAGAATAGTCATATCGAAGGCATCATTTCTAAGTGAAGACATTTTCAATGGAATTTAATAAAATGTACGGCAAAAATTGATTTATTTTCTGAAAGCTTGACAAAGTAAATGTTTTCTCAAAGGCTACTTTGATGGCTTTAAGAAAAAAAAGAGGAAAATCTATTAGATACAGTTTCAGTAAATAATCTGTTGTTGATTTGCTGCTTCGCAGAAGAAGAAGCTGCGTGCAGTATTGTATTCGGCTTTAATCATCCTTTCTAAGTTTAAATATTTTCCGTATATAATATCGGTAACTATAACGTCTATATTATGATCTAAATTTAATATAAAAAAAAAACAATCCCCTGTCAAGGAGTCAGTATTATTCACCGGAACATTAGACTGTGTTGGACTACAAAGACTTAATTTTTATGCCAACTTGCAACTACCGATCACTTTTCATCTGACCTTTTGTCACATAAAGTCATCAGAACCCTTATATGGATTGAGGTACAAAAAATAGACCTGTATGATCCGTTTTGGAGATAGTTAGCCATTGTGAACTGCTTTTCACCGTAAAATGCTAAAAACAAGTAGGAGGCTGTCCATTAAACATCCTGTAATAATTCGATTGATTCAGTTATTCATCCATTTTCATCACAATACACCAAAAATTGCACGTTATTTCCAAGTAAAGGTATACTGTTCATGGAAGCTTTCCTATTGGAGAGCGCCCAACACGTCAACTGACTGAAATTTAGTGAGCCTAATTTACTTGCTAAAGATTTTATTAATTTCCGAGTGGTTTCTTCAAAAACTATAAATTCGACTCTGATATAAGGGCTTACTTCCATGAGAGCCCTTCATAAGTGAAACCAAATTTGAACCAAATTTCATTATAAAAGATCCACAAAGGAACATTATTGCCACGTACATTAGTCCATGTACAGCCAGCACTTTCCGAATTGGTCGATTTCCATCATCATATCCAATGCCAAATATTTATTACAAACACTTGCGAATCAAATAATTTTTTTTGTATGTTCTAAGGACATTCTTTTACAGATTCGTGTGGTGTTTCTCAAAATATGGGAAATTTCCTAATCCAGATGAACTAGAGTTTTAAATACACTCACAATCGCTTCTCTGTATGCAAGGGGTTTTATTAATTAATAATAATAAGAAATCAATGCTACCGTGCACAGAGCTCTGTTAAGGCGAAGTTGGTAAATGTCTTCGCTATTTAATTAAATTTGTGCCAGTGCCAGACTTCATTGCGACAGTTTTATGCAAATCCTTTTTCCCGCTCAATCTTGTGCTAATCGTGAGTCACTACTCTTTCCGACTAGTTCTCATGAAAAGTCAAATTATCAAATGTAGGATTTTCGTAACAATATTATAATTAACTTTGTGTGTATTTATGTAACATCCTGTGCGTGCTTTGACAGTGCAAGCCAAATTAGAATAATTTTCTAAAGCGATTTAAGAGACATAGACAACTGTACGTTGTTCGTCCGTGCTTGTGTTCAATATGTAGATCGCAAATTTTCAAACTGTTTTGATGCAATTTTGCACACTGACGTTTCTTGGTCTAACGAAAAAAATTTATGAATATAGACATACTTTGGATCAGAGCATTTTTGCGAGCTAACTCTCTGCATAACGTCGTGTTGGCAAAAATTCGTTATATAAATGGAAAATGTAGTATATTTTATTACTTCTCGATATTGCGAAAAGTGGTGTGTGGGCATATTAAATAAATGTAGAAAACTTGGGATTTTCAATTCTTTCCTGTGTGAACGTTTTTCTAAGAAAATCAACTTTGTATGACAAGAAGATCTAATTTTCAACATTGAAGAACTATTCACTTTGCAAGACCGTTTGCAGCTCGCACTTTACAAAGTACATATATGTATCCTCGATCGCGCATGTTCTTAGTCCGTCCGTTCGTCTGTGTTAATGAGCGCTAAATATTCCACAGGTGGCAAATAATAAAATATCGACTGAAAATTTTGTATAAAATCCTGGAAGTTCGACTGCACGCAAGTTGATATAGAAATTCGTATAAAGACACGCCCAAAAGTGCAATGTAAATCAAAAACCTCTTGGTGTTTATACCCACCTCTGGAGGAATGGGGTATACTTGTTTTGTCATAATGTTTACAACACCCAAAAGGAAGCTTCACATACCCTCTAAAGTATACATATTCTGAAATGATAAAGCCACGTCTGTCCGTTCGTGCGTCTGTGCGTTGTTGACACTGTAATACTCGCAAAAATGAAGATATCGACTTCAAATTGAATAGAAATATTAGATGCTTTTGCAAGTAGGTTGATGTTGAAAATAGGCCAAATTGGACAGAGCACAAGCCCGCATTGCAGCGCTAATTGAACGCAACTCTGTTTTTCTAAAGAAAGATTTATGGGTTTTGCTCATTACTCAACAATAGAAAGTTGAAATTTTCCACATTTCCTTTGCGAAGCAGTCTACACTTTACGTGCAAAACTGGAAAAAAACGGCCATGCCCACCATTTTGTGCATTCCTCAATATGTGCGTTTAAGAAGATCCATTGTCTGCCTGAAAAATGTATTAATAAAATGGTGGACACCATGGCCTGGTGGATTGGGTTTTTCCTAATAATGCCAGCGAGGTGGGTATCAAACAAAAGGACTTGGACAGCAGAAGGCGACAAAGTAAGTGTGTTAATGCTAAATTAATTGTGCTGGATGTCACGACGTGGTAGATTAATTTTTCTTAATGCAACCTTCTAGTAAAGTAAAAGGTGAAAGATAAATTTTATCTCATTCAGCATGTGGCGACAAAGTTTTTAATGGTGGTCGGTATGCGCCCTTCTCTTCCTTGTTTTAAAATTTTTGTGAATAGAAATGAATCGTGAGCCGTCGTATATAACTGTCCTAGCTGTTTTGGTTTAAATTTGTGTCCTTTACTGAATATGCGTCATGCAAACCTTAAGGCATATGTCTCGGTACTATAAGGGGATCCAAATCCAATGCATCTTAGAGCAGTTTATGAGAAGATTTTTATATATATATTTACTTCTCGAAAAATCCTTCCAAGGTTCGGTTCCATAGTTCGCTTATTTTGTATTTTGGTGGAAAGTGTCAGATGCTCTGACATGCTTCAACAGCTAACTTTAATAAATTTTCATGTATTGTGACAATTCGCAAATAGTTTGTCTTGGAATATTTCACTTTTACATTTACTTTTATGATCCGTATGTATAGATATTATACATATATATATGTATTATTATTATATACAAGTTTCACGAATTTACTGGAAAAGCAAAATTTAATTATCTTCTCCGCAAAGTTTGACGCACATGTGTAAAAGTTATGAAATTTTTGCGTCGAACAACTTTATGGAAATTATGCATCGCAAGTTAAAATATATTCCTTAGGTGTATTTTATTTGCTTTCAATAAACGGCAAAACTAATATTAAACTAACTAACCGAAAGAAAACAGAACTTTTACTGAAGCGAAAAGTAATGTAATGAAAAAGTTTCAACTTAAGCATATGTATGTATATATATATGTGTATATGTATATATAAGCGAAATGAAATCAATTTAAAGATGCTTTGAAGTTAATGCATGAAAAGTTTAGAAAGAAGATTGTAATGCTTTTCATGCGCATTTAAGATGAATTTATTATTTAGAAACCATTAGCTGAACAATAAAATTAACTTGGGATCATGTTTAACAAAACAACATTCTATTCTCTGCTGTTCATCTATGTTTCATAACCGAGTGTTTGTAAACACGGAATACACAAACAACCATCAATATGCGACATGCATAAGAACAAGAAAGAAAAAGGCCAAGAAAGAAAGAAAAGTAAAAAATTATACATGAACGTCAACAGCAACAATCATACGCCCTGTAGATATTAGAATAATAATAATGATACATATGACGCGTACATATGTGCACGCGTGTGTTCGTGTACACACACACAGGCATTCGAATCTTACGTAAGCGCACATAAGTATGCGTAATATCTATATTAATGCAAGCAGAACTAAGGTAACAGTTAGTGCTTTCACTTCATCGTATATATGTGTGTGTACCTTTTTTATTTTTTCTCTCTAGCGAGTAAATTAAATTTATTGCTCTCGTTTAGGTTGTCAAGTACAGAAAAAAAAAAAAAACAGACAAATTTTAAAGTTTCGCTGCCTAAAACCTCTTAGCATCCTTAAAATATCTCTTAATTTCTTCCCTTTCACGTATCAAGCTCCGTGTTATTCGCTAAAAATTGAAAATTAAAAAAACGACTAAGAAAAGAAGAAAAAAAAAGTCAAACATTCTGTGCTCCTCTTATGTAAGCTTGAGGTTGCGTTTGACTCAAAGCTATTCATACAAGTAATTCTTATTTTTCATGAGAATAATGTGAATGTGTGGATTGGATATGTGCGTGTGCGTGTGTGTAGGTGTGCTTGTCTATAAAACACTCACTCACTCCCATTTCTTTTCTGTTTTTTTTTTTTTCTTATTTTTTAATAGAGAAAAAGGTAAGCAAAACTCGCGTGCAACCTGCTATCGGATCGGAGCTGAAGAGGAGTAAGCGAATGGCTGACTGAATGAAATGAATGGATGGATGGATAAGCGTTAATGCTTTGTTTGAATGAATTTTTGATTGCATTGTTTACGATTGAATTTTTTCGCCATAAATTGTTTATTCCGCTACAAAAAAAATATAAAGAGAAAAAAATAAAAAATAAAAGAAATCTGTGTTTTAACGGCCCACAACTGGCTTGAGGTTGAGTACCACACATACATACATACACACTCTACATACTTTATATTCCCTGCTTACGTATATTTTTACATTGAAACAGATTTACGCGTGGCATTAGCAAATCTTTTTGTTCGCGTTTTTTATTTATTTATTTATTTTAATGTATTTGTTGTTGTTGTCTCGTGAAATTTGCATGTTTGCAAGTGTGCTCGTTTACATACATTTTTAGTGTTGTTGAACAACGATTTATACTGTAGTTAAGTCTTGTTGTACATAATTCTTATTTTGCGAATTTTCGTTTTTTGTTTTATTCTTCGTTTCCGAAACTTTGTGTTTTATTCCATGGCAGCATTTTTGCTTGCCACTAGCGGCAGTTCTCCAATTTCTGTCGCGGTCTTTTTCAAATTGTTTAATGTTAATGTAAATTGATGTTTGTATAGCTGGTGGGGTAACATACGCGCAGTTTAACGGGATTTCTATTTAGCTTCAAATACTATCTGGGGTAATATAAGCCGATGAGGATAATGATAAACTTCTTCGCAAAAGTTTTCTACGCTTATCTTGGCAAAATTTTTAAAATTCACGCAAGTGGAGCGTGAGTGGATTAAATTAATGATAATTTTTAATATGAATAAATAATCGCAGAACGTCGAGGGCGGCTTAGGTTATTTTGTTTTGCTTTGTTTTAGGCCTTACAGTCAGTCACTTACTTCTACTTTGAAACTAATAAAATATGGGCAGAACGACTAAATATTGATTTACAACATAATTTTCGGATTTTGAACTCACTCCTGTTTGACTGGGAAGAAGAAGAGAGCGCTCGTCATTCACGCTTTTTAAACCTTTGATGGCATTTAGCGATGAAGAATTCAGTCTTAATTTCTTTTTGAAAAGATTTCATTATATAACTGTTGTCATGCCTGGTTCGAGTATGATGAATACGGAATACGGAATGCGGTATAAAGAAGATTTTCCTTTTGTAAAAAAGATTTTCTTTTGCATCGTAGTCATTGTTTTTTGGCTGGGTATGACAAGTGAATCTATTTTGGGAATCCTACGAGTAAAAATTCATAGGTTGATCTACGCGTGCCCTCCATCCATCGACTGCGAAACTGAACCGCTTTGGCAGTCAGGCGATATTCTATGCTTCGGGGGACCAGAACTGATCTGTGACTTGTTAACCTGGTTAAACGGCAAATACCAAACGCTACTAATTAATTAGCCGATTTGAGCCGTTTGTGTATTTAAAAAATGAGTGAAATCTAAAGAAAGACAATACAAGGTCATCTTTTTACGTGGCATTCGTCCATCCATCCATACAGAAAAACCTGTTCGCAACTGGCAAATGTTAGTCCATATAGCTGACTCGCAATGGTTGAGCGCTTCTGATTGCTTCTTGTGTGCATTGGTGGGTTACGTACTTTTTAAAGAAAGCTTTGGCTCCTACATAGATGAGAATAGAACGACACGATGAATGGCTCAGGGTTTAAAGGAGTGGCATACAAAAATTTTCACACAGGTGGATAAAACGTACAACGTTGTATAATAAATAATCTAGTTTCTAGTACTAATGAGAACGTTACCACAAATGGCCATCCGGGCTCCTCTCGTCTTAGCTCATTTCTGCAGCAAGAATGTGTCGTCTAAAAGAGAAAAACAAGGAGTCTTTACGCCCACCCAGTTTTTCCTGTGCAACCGGGCGTAACAAGTTTCACAGATAAGTAGAGTCAATGCGTTAATTTTTCCTCAATTCCGAATACTCCTTCCCTGGTTTCCAATAGTCTCATTGCTTTAAGGGCGGTATCATGTAACGGCTCTGGGGAATCCCCATATATCCTGGTATCGTTTAATGGTTCTTTTTGTCGAATATTTCCGACGGTGTTTTTCTACTGCTGATGCCGAAGTATCAGATATCAAAAGAAATCATAAATTTTTTGTCGATCTCGAATTTGATGATTCCTCAAAGCGCTATGTTACAAGCTTTAACTTCGTTGAAATATACGCGTTGAAGTACGAAGAAGCGTAACTTCGTTGAAGTACGCCAGTACTTAATGGCATTCCATCATGTGGGTGTTATCGCAAAGATGTTTAAACCTTCTCTTTAGAGAGGGGTTATTACGAGTTCGTTAGACCTTCCTTGCCATATTTTCAAGGTTTTCCTTTGGTGTTTAACCTCAGTCATATCCTGATGTACGCCGATGATGTGAAATTGTTTTCCTCATTTAATACGGAATCGCACTCTTGCCTCTTTCAGTCTGATCTAGATGACTTGGTTACATGGAGCACAGAAAATTTTACGAAATTAAAATGAACCACCAGTAATAGCTGATTTTTTTTTTTTGGGTTTTGAGGATGTAGGGTAGAATCCAAAGATTAGTTGAGCTTTCAATTATTATATAATACGATTTATTATACAATTCAAAAATGTCCGTATGTCGAATTTACTCTCTCTCTGTACGTACTTTTGTGTTTAAGCCATAGTTTATAATTCTCTAGATAGCTTTGATCAAGTTTGATGTGTTGCAGTTTTTCGTCCGAAGAGCGGCCTCTATTAAAAATGGATTAGGTCGCATCGTTTCTATGGCCACTTCTTGTAAAAATACTGCAAGCTAGCAAATATCAATATTTTGAAGTGGACTGAGTTTATCGACAATCGGTAGCTTTGTTTAATAGTCATCCATTCAGCCATCCTATCTCTTTGATTTTTCAGCTTTTTTATGTGACGAATCACTCAGGATATATACTCTGCACATGCAGCATGGTGAGGATTAGGAGATAGTAAAGATAAAGCCAGCAGCTAATGTAAGTGTTATACCTCGAAACGGGTAACACACGGGTCTCAGATTACCGAGGCTTTATGTAGGTGTTTTGACAACTATCAATACCAACATCGCTTATTGTATATGTATGGGATTTTTTTTCTTTTGTCTTGTATCACAATCACTTAAGGCATGTCTTCCATACGTGTAGCATGGTCAAAATCAGAAAGGGAGTGAGGAGAGCGAGGAGAGGGGAAATAATCATAGTTGCCAGGGGAATGTGTGGCCGATAGTCAAATGCTATGCCTCTAGCCATCGAGCACTCATTATAGCTGCGGAGGCACACTAATTAAAATACGATTTGACTTCATATTTACATTTCTTAACTGTTTGCTAATGGGGCAGACTGAGCAAACTCCTTCCATGTTTTCTTACGATACCTTAAAAATTCTTCCCAATGATCATCAAAAAACAAATATTTCCTTCAATTCGTTGAATGCAAATAGCAAATTAAACATCTGTTGAAAAAGAAAAATGAAACTGAACGAACCTCTTTATATCTGACATAAAATATGAAACTGAACTGCATACACATATCTGTGAGCAGTCATACGGACATCAAGTCCTTTCAAAGTCATAAGATATAAAATTAATCACCGTCGATATATAACATGCACGAAAATGACTTTTTACTCTTTTCGACGCTGTGCACATGAACGCAAGTTGAAAATATGTTTCCAACTCACAAAAAAAAAAAAAAGGAAAAATGATTTTAAAAAAATGAAATTGGTAGGTGAAAATATATCGCTATAACGGTGTAAAGTACTGCATAAAATTGTCCTTCTAAGATGACTTCCTTTTAAGTGTGTATACGCAGGGCTTTTTGCCCGTAAGTGCTTGCTTTGTGTTTGTGCCGGCACATTTTACCACTCATATAAAATTCGGTAAAGTGTTTAAATATTTATGCAAGTTATACGGCAATATACCGACATCATGAATAAGTCGAAGGAGGCTATGAATTTTCAATTGACACATCGTTAGTTTAGTCCTTTGCCGCATTTCGTGCATAAATATTTTGCCCTTTTTTGTTTTTTTTTGTTTTTTAAAAGCATTGCAAGGAACTTTAATAGTGAAGTAAGCTTGAGTTGATTAAAAGTCGACGAAATTTAAAAAAAGTCGAAAAAAATTGTTGTTTTTTCTTTTGTTTTAAGTACATTTATAGAGAGACCGCAAATTTAACTCGTTTTCATTAGTTTAACTCAATCATTTTGTGTTTAAACTTCAAAATTAATCTAAAGCGTTCAACCAAAGTGAGCCTTTACAATGTGATCCTTACACAATACACACATATACACACACACACACACACACACACACACACGCACATGCACGCTTTAGACAGTTTGCGGTTTGCCAATTGGGTCAATTTTGTGTTTGCTTACATATCTGACTGACTTAATCAAACAATAACGTTATCAAAATAAAAAAAAAAGTAAAAAAAAAGGAAAAAAGAAAAATATCAACCAAAGCAAATAGCACCAATCACCATCAACCAACCCTTGGATAAATACATTTAATAGCAATTTGTTGATTTTATGCAATATGTACGTGTGTGCGTGCATATCGTATTTGCTACTATCGCCTACACGCATGACTAACCAAATAGCTGACCACAAAAGATGAACTGTCAAATTTCCCTTCCTACCTCGACTTCGCTTTCCAGCGGCCCAAACAATTCCTCTACAAATGCTTTGTGCTCTTTTTTTCAGGTCGAAGTGATTTTATTTGAATTTTATTGTTATGGTTATTTTTATTTAGGTAATTGAATGACAGGTTTCGTCCAATGACCATTTTTACAATTCGTTACCAGCCATAAAGGTAAAGAACAATCAATCGTATCTGTAAATATAAAAAATATATTTCAAGTTATAAAAATACGTTATGTTCGCCAATCTACTATCGATTAAAAGCTAAACAAAATTTTGTTACGAAATTAATTTACTTTTGGAATTCGGTGTGAAAGAAGCTTTTGAGAAAACATTTAAGGAAATTCAAAAGTAAATGAAAAAAAAAGGTTATATTAAAAAAAGTTAACGCTGACGCGAGCCATCTGGCCTCTACATAGAAAAATCGAACATCGTTTTTGGTCTATTTATACGCCTGTCATTTATTGTGTGGATGCCATCGGTTTTGTTTTCCGTGACAACTTAAAAAACTGTCCTCAACTTACATCCAGTTTAGGGCGAAGAAGATATTTTTCACTTCGTTTAATTTACACAAAAAAGAAAATTGTTTATTTAATTAATTTAGTAAAAAAAGATAAATTCTAAGCCTTAAAGCACTAGCATCGAAGACTATCGGCTTTTTCGAAACCTCCACCGCACTTGGAATTTGAACCGACGACCATTGAGTCGTTAGTTGTTAGTTATAAAATTATATAAAATTGCAAAAAAAGGAGATAAATAATTTTCCATTCTTTGTAATATTGCGTAGGCGTGGCTGATTTTTTCTATTTTCTGAATAAAACTCGATATCTATATGATATATGAAGCGAAAACCACGGAAACAAAGTTCTTCGCAGTTTTTGTTGCAGAGGCGTTTGGGCGTTGTAGGTGTGTCCTTTGACCGATTTGGATCATTTCCAAATTATTTTGCAAAGTTTTTTTACAAAATTGTTGAAAAAAAAAATTAAATTTTGATACGCTGTAATATTGGGCAGACGAGGTCAATTGTCCCTATTTTCGCACATGTGAAACACAGGTGCCCCAGTTTACGTTGTACTTTAGACGTGTTCTGCATGCAACAACTTCCAAAATTTCTGCCAAATTTGAAGTCGGAAGCTTCACTTTTGGGGCAAGGAGAATATTTATAAGACAAATTATAGAGATGGACAGATGGACAGATGGATGTATTTCAATCGATTCAGAACTTGATGCTGATCAAGAATATGTTTATTTTGTGGGTTCTCTGAAGTTTCTTTGTGGGCGTTGCAAACGTTTTGATATAATTAATATAACCCTCACCCTTCGGTGATGGGTATAGAAAGCGCGGTTTTAGCGATAAATATAATGTTCTTTGTGCGAAATGATTTTCATATGTCAGTCCCGAGACTTGCCGATCGATGCTTAGGTGAGTGCTTAGGATAGTTCGCTAGGAGATGTATTTTGAATAAAACTCTCAAAGATCTATCATTGTTTCGACAAAACCATGATGTTGTCTGTGAACTAATAGAGCAAGAGTGTCACGAAAGTTAACTACGCATTCACTTATTTGTGGTACTAATAAAAGGGAGGTGCTGTATAATGTCTAAAAAGTCTTGGGCTCATGGCAGAATATGGTACATCGAAGAAAATGGTCGCCTATTTCTCGGAAAAATCGGTTATGTCTCAAAGCGAGCATAACAGCTACAGTAGATATCATTTGAAAATCTTTTAATATATGGGTTTAAAAATATCCACAAATAAATGTATATTAGTTTCAGGATTACAACTTTAGTTTTGTGCGATTTTTAATCGAATTGAAAATATTACGAATTGTTTTATTCAAAATGTTATTCATTTTTCAGTTCCCTATTCATTACGAACTGTCAGTTTTAGTTTAATGATGTCAGGATGAGATCAGCATGTTAGGAATTCCCAAGTCATCAAATTCTGATATAAAATCAAGCAAAAACATTATAGTCGGGATATGCGCACTTTGAATACCCTACACCACATCTCTAATACAATTTTTATTTTTGAATTATCTTAGAACACAAAAATTACACTCGTTCTTTACATGAACTTACTATTATGGAACTATATATTAAAGACTACTCTCTGAAAATAAAGGCTTACTTTTACTAGGTTCAAAATGTGAGGCAAGTGTTCAAAATTCAGCGCAATAAATTTTATATCAAATTACTATTATGGGTTAATTTTCATCTTAATATATAAAAATTTAGATCGTTCTGCTCTAAAAAACAAAAATGTTCGTGAAAATCCTTATATCGCGTAGAACCCAAAAAAATAAGCCGAAATTGTCCAAATTTTGTACAATTAATTTTGTTTTGCTTAAATTATTATAAAGCATTGAAAATCAAATCTTTTTGTCATATGCACATTACTTTTCGTTATATGAAAGTGGGTTCAAGAAATGGCCTGAGCCAGTCCAAAGTTTTCACACACATTTAGAATGTCAAAATATTACTACTTAGCCACTTTTGTCATGAAATTGTGAAAATTGCAATTTTTTCCATATAACGAGTTTTCAAAAGTGGACCGATCCGAACCAATTTCAATAGTGTACGTCCGTGTGTCGAAACACGTCAATGTAACAAATTTCATTGAATCAAAATATCTTAAAAATTGTAACCTGCAGCTTGAACACAAATTTACATGGACAGATATCAGGGGGACAGACAGGCTTAGATCGATTCAGAAAATGGTTGTGACAATGATTCTGAATCGATCGGTATAATAAAAGATGGGTCTACATATGTGCGCACAAAATTAAATATACCTCGTACCACAGGTAGTGTCGGGTGTAATGAGAAATCACGCAAGTCTGCTTTTGAAAAAGTGATTGCAATTTAAAAGTGCGATCGAAAAAAGGATTTCATAAGTTCGTCAAAACGCATACACAATTAACTAAACCGTATTACTGTCAAGCCAAAAAGGAAGGCAATCATCACTTAGACTGGGTTTAACAAATCTGTTCTTAAGCATAGACGTGTTGACTTGAGATCTAATATATTTTTGTTGTGTCTACGCAAAAGCCCACGATTATTAGGCTTTCAAAGCTATGTCCTTATTCTTGATGCATTCATCTCGAATTGCTATTTACATTTAAAGTAACTTAACACCTTTTATGGCTTTTTAATAGATAATACAAAGCAGGGTAATCTGTATGGCATCCGCTTGTCACTTGCACTAATGCTTTCATGGGCGTTACTTTGCAAAATTTTCATTCAATTCTCCTATCTTGCGTTTGTATCTAAACAATTTTCACTTCTTCTCTCCGCATCTTTCAACCTAAAACGCATTTTCATTATCTTACCTCAGCAAATCACTGGCTCTTCTTTTTTTTTTGTATTTTTGCGAACAACAATGTTTTCTGTGAAATAACTGTGAAAAGATTCATTTGTTTTTATTTATTTTTCTTGCAATTTTCACATGTTGAAGCGAGTTAATCGCTTGTTGCCATTTTGCAGTATTGCGGTGTATTCCCCTTCTATTAAATCAAATGACTTGGCGCGCTCGGTTTCGTGCTTCTGAATATAAGAAATATAATAAAGCGAGTGCACCATTAGCAAGAGAAAATGCGAAAAGTGAAATGAAAATAATGAAACAAAACCGCACATAAGCGTAAATACGTATAAATCTGGTTGTGTGTGAAAAATGGATGCGAGTTTGTAACAACTTTTGCTCTTATTTTCGCCTTCTGCTTAAAGAAAAAATAATTTCATATATGTTTGTGGAATATATGAGCAAAAGAATGGAAATAAATGAAAATGGAGTGCGATTTTTGAAATTTCCCCAAGGAGTCTGAAGACTAACATACAATAACAAACATACCGCATATATATATATATTCGGATGAATTGTAAAATTCACACCACAAGATGAGAAATATGTTAAAATGAAAAATAAAGAAGAAAAACGGAAAAAAGAGGAAAAAAAGAGCATTACATTGATGCATGCGCTTTCTCGCTGTGCAATTAGAAAAACCAAAAGAACAACAAAACATGTTTATGTTCGTATATGAGTGAATATCGAAAAGTTAATATTCTTAAAAGATGGAAGCAATTAATTACTTTTACTATACATGTTGAGTTGAATTAGCTGCAATGAGTCACGAAACTTTGATCCAATTGAAGGACTAACCCCTTCTGTTTTCGATTTCATAGGCAATCAAAAACTCCTTAACAACTTCTTCAAATGTAACTAAATTAAAACTGACAGTCTTCTCATGTCCGTGAACATCATTAAAAAACCCTTTTCATATTCGTCATCTCTGTGCAAAGGTAAATTGGTTTTGATATTCTGTTTGTAACAATAGAAAATTTGCGTCGAATAAGCGTAAGCTTTGCTGTTTTTCCAATCCTGTGTCCTATGGTTGGGTGGAAATCGTGCTTCTTAGGATACTTGCGTCGCATTGCTCATTTGTCCCTATCGGTGTGTCCGATGGTTGATCACTAAACTTTTAGACCTCTATCTTGTATGTTTTCCACCGCCTGTGCATGTCGTTGTGTCTGCAATTTATTTCTAGCAATCACGATTGATTCCATCGTCGGTCTTTTTTGCTTCTCGCTGTTTCCGCTATTGGCTTCATATACATCAATGGTTGGGTGTCCCCAATGTACGTCCTACTGTGTTCGTGGTCAAACGTCTGCACGGCCGGTTGATTGTATGACTGACATCTTGTGCGCACTTACGTCAAACCGTCTACGTATGTAACCTTCAATGTCTCCAACCGTTTGAGTCCATCCCTCCTTACATCGAAGCGTTCTCCATCTTGGAGCTTTTTATTGTTTTTTTTTTTTTTTATATGCGAGCTGGAACGACGAGATTGTACGACTCGTTATTCATGACGCTTATGAACTAACACTGCCATCCACATAAATGTCTTCAACCACTCTCCTCTGGAGGATCAGCGTTGGGTATTAATTTCCAGGGAAAGTTAGTTGGTTTCCTTCTTTGGGATCTTAGTGGACCCTTTATTTGTTTCCGCTTCGTCTTCTCTTCGCAAGTTCACTTTTCAACGTTCTGGCTATGCAACCGTCTACGCGTCCAGCCGTCTGTGTATCTGGACGTCCTTGCCGAAAAGTGCAAAGAATTATTTACGCATAGCTTATAGCTTATAAGCGAGACAATGATTTGATAGTTGATTTCAACGAAATTACTGGAATAACTGGGAAAAGGTCACATATCAATCTTAACTGATGGGTATCCAAGGTTCGTCCCAAGACGAAAATATCTTTTTTGTTGGATTTTCTTTTGCCGCTCAGCATTCGCATTTTATTAACTGTCTACCGACAACAACAGGAAAAGTTGTAAACATGAAATTTCAACTTTTGTTTTATTTTTTGACTCCGTATTTTTCTTTTATTTTCCACAATATTTTCGGTTGGAAAAAATAGCTTTAGTAAATTTTTTGCTTTTTTTTTTTTATTATAACTCTTGATTCAATTACTTGGGTTGTCCTGCAGCTTGAAAGTTATCAACTTACACGACACGACACGACAAGTCAACAAAATTATGAACACTATGGTCGGCTATAAGAAAAGTTGGTTTTTCTCATAAAAATTGCAGCCAGTGCCACAATCATCTACAGCGTACTGGCCATAATGTCCCGGGGGTATATGTGAAACAATAAATGAAAATAAATGAATTTTTGTAAACACAAGAATGTCTACCAAGCATAAATTCAATCCATTTTTCTGAAATGTTTTACAGCGAGAAAATTAAAAATAATAATAATAAAAAAAAAAAAAAGAATAAGAAAAAAAGAAAAGCTAAACCAAAATTAATTTAATATTATGCCATTTTCATATAAAAGTCTCCATTTGGTGGGTGGGCAACTGAAGTATAAAACAATAAATTCTTTTTTTTTGCAGAAACGCAGATGCGTTCAAGCTTGAGTTTGAAAATTCCAACAAATATGATTGAGTGCACGTAGTTCAAAATTAAAATGAAGATATTTATTCCGTAATGGCTGGGAGAAGAGCTTCAGTAGAACTATTTTACTCAAATGTGGTAATTTTCCCTATAAAGCCACGACTATAATAACCGATAACAATCATATTTCTTTATCTTATTGGATATGCACTCAAGCTAAGACGAATAAATGGTCGCATAGGAACTTCATTGCAATGTGCTTTTAATAAATTCTATGCATTGTGAATATTTTCGCATCCCGCTGTCCAATGTCAATTTTGGTCCGCGTTTGGCCTATAGTTAGATTAAAATTTTTTCGAGAGTTCGCTTATTGCGGATAATTTTAATGTTATGAATATTTTTGTTCATCCCGATTCCAAATATAATTACAAAAAAAGATGTGTGATGTTTTTAATAAGTCTGTTATCAATCATCTAATGTCTGCATTATCAATGTGAATGAATATTGGTTTATATGAATAAAAATGGGAATATGATTATGAATAAAAATATGAATACAAATAGAAATATGATCGTGGAAATGAATATAGGTACGAATATGATGAATGAATATGAGTACGAATATGAATATAAATAAGAATATAAACGGAAAAATAACAATGGAACAGATATGAATATGATCAATGAACGTGAACAATGAATATGAACAATGGTATGAATGTGATTATGAATATGGATATAAATATGACTTTGCATATGATTGTGAATATAAATATAAATATATATATAAATACAAAGAGAAATACGGCTGTGTAAGTGAATGTAGATATGAATAATGGCATGAATACGATTATGAATACGATTTTGAATATGAATATCGTGAATATCGATGTAATTATGATTATGAATATGGCTTTGCTCATGATTGTGAATATAAATATAAATATCTATGTGAATGTAAAGAGAAATATGACTGTGTAAGTGAATGTAGATATGAATAATGGCAGGAATATGATTATGAATATCATGAATATGGATGTAATTTTATTACGAATATGACTTTGAATATGATTGTGAATGTAAATATAAATATATATATGAATATGAAGAGAAATACGACCGTGTAAGTGAATGTAGATATGAATAATGGCATGAATATGATTATGAATATGATTTTGAATATGAATATCATAAATATGGATATAATTATGATTGTGAATATGTATAAAGAAGAAGAAATACGACGGTAGAAATGAGTGGAAATAGAAATGTGAACATAAAGATAAATACGAATATAAATAGAGATATGAATATCATGAATGGGAATGAATATAGATATGAATATGAATATAGATTTGAATGTGATTATTATTATGAATACAATTATGAATATACATATGAATATAATATGAATGTAAACATATAAACAAATATAAATATGAATATGATTATGAATATAAATATAAATGTAAATATAAATGGAAATGTAAATATGAATATAAATGAAAATATAACCGCGGAACATAGGAGGATAGATATAAATACGATTATAAGGCGAAACTTTTCCGAAATTCTTTCTTCGCAAGTTTTCTTTTTCCTTCTATTCTTCAAATATTGTTCGATTTCGTTGTTCCCTTTCTACTTTTACTTTTACTTTTACATTTATAGCATCCTGCTACTATAGCAAACGTAAAAATTTTTGTTTAACTATCAATAGAGGGTGAACTGACTGATTCTCTTTTCGCCTCTCATGAAGTGTTTTTCGTTTTGTTTTACAAAATTAATGAGAAGGAAAATGTTTGATAAGTGCCTCTTATCCATACATGATATACCACAAGTTCGTGTCGTTATATCAGATTTACAAAAAAAAAAAAAGTTGTAATTAGAGTTTGAGTAGAGTATGAATTCTTGTGGTATTTCCAATTAATAATGAATGATTATTGTTTGTGGGACAACATTGCTTCCATACGTGGTTGAATATGAATGTTAGATGAACGTAACTCGCACATACATAACTATGTAGATTCCGAAGGTGGTTACTTAAAACAAAAAAGCAAAGAAATCGAGCAGCGTCAAAGTTAATTAACTAAAATGACAAATGTGTGGTTATATCAAAACAAATTCTTATAAATAATATTTTGATTTTTGTGATAATACACTTGAATGCGTTTTCATAAAACCTGTCATATGGCATTAAAACAGAAAAATTAATAGAATAAAATTTTTACAAACCTGTGTGATTTTTGCATCCACCACCACGCATAATGAATGCATGCTACGCTGCTCATCGTATTTGTAACTTTCGCAAATGCCTGTTAAAGTTTTTGTTGAGTAAGTGGAGACTTTTTCATTAAAGATCCATAGCACGACTTCGTTTTTGACGTTGGCTTTATTCTTTGTGGACTTTGTATTACTGTGTCCTCTTAGCTCTTAGCGTGCAAGCCGTAATTTTTGGCGCGAAATACAACATAAGCAGATGATGCAATGGCCAGTTCTTGCAAACAAAGGTCAAAGGTGTGAGCAGCTTGAGAAGCTCGGGTCAATCACCACCTGGGCATTCAGAGCCACGATGTTAGCTTCATTTCGTTCAACTCTCAAAAAGGCTCTAACTTGCCTCTAAGTCGGTGCAGTTGAGTAACGTGTTGCGCCTTTACAGTAACTTTACAAGCTCTGCGACTATGCCACTGAAAGTAAAATTTGATTTCCAAAAAATTCAAGAAAATGAAAATCTCCCTGCAGCCAATAAATACAGTTGCTTGATGATAGCCTTATCAATCTTCAATGTCAAATAAATGTGACGACATACCCTCAGAGAAAATCAAAATACGAAAAAAAGTATCAGCAAAGGAAAAAGTCGATTATCAAATATTTCTTCTCATTATATTAGGTATTACAATGGAACAATGTAAAGGAGTTCGAAATGTTAGAAAATTAGGACTTGTTCGCAGAAGCTGACAGGAGGTGAATGAAGCTTCGTTTGATATCGAGGTGTTGGTGAGATCTCCTTGCAATAGAACGATATAAGCTTCTCGGTGGAACTTCTTTCGGTTTCCTTGAGGATTTCTCTTTCAACTCTTTCTGATTTACGATCGTCGTAGTCTGGCTGGCACCCATTTGATTTTAGGTGTTGCGATGTTATCCGTCTAAATAAGTCATTAAGGGCATTACCATGATAATATGACCTCGTCTAGCCGAAGCTCTTTCTTATCGCTACGCGCAGTATTGAGATTCTTAAAACTTTTAAGCTGAAACTTAATTGAGTCTGCAATTTTTTAGATAGGCGTGCCCTCCTTATAAATTTGCTTATAACGTTGTACCTAAAAAAATTGATGAACTTTAAGAGGATTGAGTTTTCCATTTTCAGAAATACTTTAGCGTTTCTTTCAGCAGAAATGTCTGAAGTGTAAAATGTTGGAAATATCATAAGAATAACGGAACACCAAGGAGAAAGAATGATGCCCTGACAAGCAAGAACTTTTGCATATTCGTTTTAGGAGGGAGTTGGAAATTCGTGCTTAAAGAAAAAACACCGCGATATTTATTTAACTAATAAAACGATTTCGTTAAGTGTGCAAAATAACATTTTTTTTCTTTTTTTTGTTTTGATTGATTTTATTTTCTATTCAAGCCTTTTACCAAACCAGCAAGATTTGGCTTTTTTTCTTTCCTTTAAGTAATAAAACTGAAAGCTTTTTCCTTTGCACTTCCAACAATGGGATCTGAATGTCTCTAACATCAATTTGCATTTCTCCTATTGTCACATTTTTCAACAGCTACTTATCATTCTTTAACTTCCATCAAGACATTAACATTATCATCATCGTGAGCAACAGCAAAGCAACAGCAGTGCTATCGCCGTTATTGGTATATCATCTATTGTTAGTGAAGATATCAATAAGACTGGAAACTTATAGAGAGGTATGGAGCTTATTTCGCTCACACTCCTTTCCTGCTTTACTTTGATTTTCTCAAGATATTTTATTTGGCGAACACATCCAGCCACTGTTGCTATTGTAATTTAATGGAAAGCGAAACGAAGTAAACTAAAGTATTTCTTGGTTTCTTCCATTCATATGCATATCGCAACGTATCCGTTGCTACACATACATACATACTACATATTTTACTTCAACTTAGTTACACTCAATTGAAAACTGTAAAATTTATTTTCCTTTCTTTAGTTATTCACATAAGGTATGTAAGTGCGTTATACTATGTAAAATATGTTTACCGTTCTTCTTTGCGGGTGCAAGACATGGATACACTGTGATTCGTTTTGACAAAGTGTTTAGGGATTTCAATGGGTCTCAACAGGTTTTAGCTCTTAAGCCTTTTTTTTGTTGCTGCCGTTACTGTTCGTCTTCACTTTTTTAACATCGTCGTCTTTTGTCGTCGACATGTGGCTTCTCGAGTTGTAGTTAAGTTACGACAGAAAATTTTGTTGTTTCTTTTGTTTGATGGCTTATTTACAAATATTTATACTTTGAATCCAGTTAACGATTTGTACGTATAATCATAATTTTATCAAATTTTTTAGTTACAATTTTAAGGGATTTATATACGTCAAGCCTGTAAACAAATAACGACATATTTGTCCTTCACTCTTGCAGAGGGAGGCGACGTAAGCGCAATACTTTAGAATACTTATGTCACTTTTGTTAGCTGACGTTTGCGAAGATATGAGTGAAAGTGTACTAACTTCTGTTAACGTCTTAAGGAAACCTGTGTCAACTTTTTGATTTTTTTGCTTAAGAAAAAAATTTAGAGAACGTATGTTGGATAAAAGTGAATTTTTCCCTTTTTTTTTTAACGTAACAGAAGAATTCCAAAGACAACTACCGCTGTAAAAAGGCTGAAGACTGTGCAATCAAGCGTTACATGGTTAAAGTCAGCGATTCTCTTTATTAAGGTGACGTTTCCACTCAGAACCGATGTTTCCATTTTCATCAAAAAACACAAGGCCTTAGCTTTTATGGCCGAGTTAAGTAAAACCAACGGAATCTCTACTAATTCACACACATTAAGTTCAAGCTTGTAATACTGGATACGGACTATACTGCAAAAGCAAAGTAGCTGCAGTCTACATGCATCATCATATCTCCCATTTTAATGGGAATTCAAATCTGATATGACCTGCCAGACAAAGCATCAGCTATTCTCTTCTCACATCAGCTATTTTCTAGCAAAGTTAGGCTTATAAGGAGAGCCTGGCGCAAGCGGTGGGATTTATTCTGATTTGACGACCGGACACTCATTAGTCATAAAATAAACTAATGGGTATTCCTTTAATATTTTTTATGACTTTGTCTGAATTTTGATGTTCCGAAAAAATGGTCACAATAAAAGAGTGCATTATCAATGTTGTTACAGAACTAGTTAGACAAGTAAGAAAATTATATTCGGTTGTAGCAGATCTTTCCGTACTCATCACCGCTATCCTAAAAACGACTAGAAAAAAGGATAAAACCAAATTTCCAATGCTTTGTAAATTTACTTACAAAATATGTAAACAGTAAATAAATAAATATATTATTGTGTAATGATGTCTACAGAAAATCCCAATTCATTTATGTTATGCATTCTTCGATGGTGTAGGCCAGCGAATTTAGCACCAGTGAGATGGCCAATGTTTTACAATAAAGCGCTTATTACTTAAAAAATGTATCTACGTTGTATTTGTATATGTATGTATGTTACATATTAGGTGATAAAATAGAAAAATTCATTTTTAAAATGTCCATGTCATTCAACATTCAATATTGCTTCACAAACCTTCCTAGAAAAGTACAAGGTTGTATCGAATATAGAAATTGTTAAAGCTTATTACAAAAATAATGAATCCATTCCGACTATGTGCTATGTATTTCGATTGAAGCTAATTTTCGATTAAAGCTAAATTTCGATTGATTTTTTTTCTTTGGAATTAAGTCGTTGTTTTTGTTTATTCTAATAAACCATTAGTGGTTTAATGACTTAAGCGGAATATCATTCTTGTTATTTGTACAATAAGTGCAAATTTATGTGGAAAATTGACTGAAAATTAGTGTTCCCGAATCGAACCTTTACAGAATTTCAGCCGTGTTCATCCGCATAACTGTCATGTAAATCTCTATCTGAATTAGAAAAATAAAGTCATATTGTTATCTTTTACAGGGTTGTCTCTACTTTACATTAAATGTATGTAACTTTTATTTGATCACCGTACGTAATATTGAATACTTTAGAGGGCAGAAAATTTTTATTTTGCATAAATGAATTAACAATGGACTTAATAATCGCAGGCAAAAAATTCCATGTTTTTATAATGCTATTTTTTTATTGGGACTGTAAAAGTATGGAATTATTCGACAGCGAGTACTAAGTTAATTGTTAACACGACCAGGTTTAGTGTCAAAGCTAAGCCGATCTATAATGCTTGTAACAATTCATGATTACTATAGTCTGACTGTACGTCCCATTTCATGGGATATTACTGCTGAAATGTTGTATGAATTCCACCATCTGGTGTGGTTTCAACCTACAAGCTCCTTTATTTGAAGGCATTATTAGCTCCTTTACAACGATACAGTACACTTAAGAGATTCTGTTAAGATAGACGATTAGTGCATATAACGGATTAATAATTGATTCCCAATGATTTCCTAGAATGCTAAATTATCGTTTATTTAAATACCATACTGTAAGAGTTATTGTAGTCTTATTAGTAGATTAGCATTGCTGGCGACTTGCTATTATTGATCCCCATTTTAAGTTTAATTTAGTTACAACTTAAAGCTAATTTAGTCTTAGTTAAATAAATAAAATGAAAACAATGTGGTACTGATTGGGAATGGCTGTTGTCGACCTCGCACTTTTTTTAATTGCTATGAAAAATACTTTCAAATTTATAAAGAAATGTAAGTAAGTGGTATGCATTTTTGTTCCCATCACCGATGACAGAAGGGTATATCTATGGGTATAATAGGTGTTAAAATATTTGCAGCGGCCGGAAGGAAGCTTCAAAGATTCCATTCTTGATCATCATCAAATTTTGAATCGATTTAAGCATGTGAGTTTGTCAGTCTGTTTTAAACATCTACCTGATTGCACAAAAGAATCGATCGACTTCAATTTTGGCTGAAACATTGGGGGTTCTTGCACTCAGGTCGTTATTGAAACGAGGCCAACTGAACTAGGAATTTACTTAAGCACGTCCGTCTATTCGCTTGTCCACCTGCTCGTCTGCCCAGCTGTGTAGTATATGTGGTAAAAACTCTACCCTTCGCAAAGAAGGAGATATGACCCCAACAGGTCAATGCTCATCCAATTTTGTTATTATATTTTTCTTCATTTTTTTTTTCTTTTTTAGAATTCGGTTGTAACGCAATATAATTTTCCTTCTTGTTTTTTTTCAATTGACTACCTCACTACAATGGCGTGCTAGATTATAGGCAGAAAACTATAGTCTCAGTACCTCAGCAAGTCTGCCGAAGTGTATACTACATTCTCTAATGAACTTAATCCCAACCGTACGATAAATAATAAATGAATGACAAAGTTTGATATAAAATTTTTTAAACCAACTTTGACGAAATATTCACGTTTTCAAGCCTATATCGAATTTTTTATAATTTACTTTATTTAATTGCTTGACTCTTGTTTAAATATAATTTTGCTTAATTAATTCAATAAATTCTTTTTAAATTTTGTATAACTAAAAGGTAATATGTTCTCATTCATTTTCCTTGTCCCCAAAAGTTGTTTTATAAAAAAATATAAAATTAACTTTAGGTATGTGTCCGAGTGTTTAGTTTTTGTTTTTGTTAACGTATCTAAAACCCTGTCGTAAATTATCATGATCCTTTGGTCTAATATGTAATTTATTTGCTTGCTAAGGAAAGTATTAAACAAAACCCAAAAAAAAATGAAACACACATTTTCTGTGTTACTCATCTACCTACGTAAACAAGTACATACGATACGAATAGGTATATAAATGCTGATGACTGTAATGGGCACTAGCGCAACTGGCTGCAAAATACGTTGGAGTTTTAAAACCAGCATCCAAAGGACACCGACATTCCTGTATATATATATACATATATATATATGTGTGTGTCTGTGTACTTCAGTATTGACCATCTAAGAACATGAAGAGATAATTTAACTGATTTGTTTCGTTGCGAAAAGGACATCATTATCATTTTCTTGAGTTGGGTTTTTCTATTTGTTGTTTGGTTGTGTTACACACATATTTGCGAACATATTGACTGCAGAATTCAAAGGAGAATAGCGGGTAGTTTAACATTATGCGCGTGTGTGTGTGTCGTGTGTAGTGTAAATACTAAAGATATTAACCCTTTTCATCTAATGCATTAAAAATAAAAGGAAATATAACGAATAAGAAAACGAAACTTTCGGCTTCAGACGAATCTGAAACATTTACTACTTCCAGGGTATACACACAAAAGGTGCTTCGAATTACTTTAAATGTATAAATGTCAACAGGTCGATAGGGTTCAGAGGAGGCATTAGCGTCCTAAATAGCTGTGAGATACGCATGATTTCAAATCGATCTGCCGATCAAAATATATCGATAATTGCTTTTTCAAGTGACTTGCCAATGATGCAATGCATCCAATCTCGAAAGTGGAGATTCGAAATGGAACTAAGAATGTATTGATGCCCAGTTTTAAATTTTAAACTTAATATTCCAAAGTTAGGCAACACAACTCTAAAAGCACACTAGTTAGGCGGGCAATTAGTCGAGTGAGAGTTTGAAATACAGACATAATTAATCTTGGATAAATCATACCCAGAATCTGGACATAAAACGTTCTTAATACTGACTCAATATATATTTTTGCTCACGTACACATTTGCGGCTTGCACTGAAGTTTTTTGCGTGCCGCAAACAGCATAACGAAATTAGTATAACTTGATATTTGGGATGTTGTGTGCAAAAGACACATAAAAAAAAAAAAAAAACATAGAAAAAAGACCATTTTGTATTTAACATTTGTGTAGAGAAAATGCTTCATCTCATATGTTAGAGAGGTTTAATTGGACTATAAAATAATAAGAATGTATGGTTATAATACGTCTCCACATACATTTGTGGCTTCGTGCTTTCGGTTGTTGTTCATTGATGTCTTTTCTGTTGTGTGGCAAAATTGTGATACTGTAATGCAATATGTTTATATAACTTTTCAAAAATTCCGGATAGAAATGTTAAAATTTAAACATATGTCCTTTTTATTAAAGTAATGCAAACAAAATTAGATTTGGATCCCTGTCAAGGAGGAAGTATGTAAGAAAGTATGAGATTTTTAAATATTTAAAATGCTTTTGATATCATTGGAGTAACAAAAGCATACCAAGAGACACTAAACTTTCTATAAGTGCTTTCCCGTTTTCTTCTCTATTTATGCATATGTATATATGCATATGTATATGTTTATACATATGTAAAATAAGTACTTTATGTGAATTGCGCTAAAACTTTAGTTCGACTATTTATTGTTATTATCCTTGATTGACTTACAATTAAAATAATAAACTGAGGGAGAAGAAGGAAAATTATAGTTGCAGGACTTGTAAGCCTCTTACGAATTAAGTGCTATTGCTAATTATATAAGTATTTTACATGTGCATGAAAGTATGAGTATCGGTATTGGACAATTTAACGCCTTAACGAAGCACATATTTTTATAACGATTCGTTTTGCCATGAATCTGCCAGGCTTATAGTCATCCCCGAGAGATGAATATATGGATCCATATGGGCTTAGAAAACGAATGTACATATACTGCACATCGTTCCTTGTGTTGCACTTATTATAAAGGTACGGAAATGTCAAAGCACCAAAACTACCTATGGGCTAATCCCGGTTGCAGATGTATATATCTGCTATTAGTACTAAATTTAACATAGTGTATGTAACAAATGTGCCACCGAATATGGTACAGCATAACAATTTTCTGTTGGGATGAGAGAGGAATTTAACTCCAGATTGATTTTTTTAAGCATAACCTACAAAGCAATAGGCAGACAGATTCGCGATGACTAACTCGATTGCTTCAATCTTTTTGGTCACATATGTATAGAATCTATGCCGCCTGCAATAGGTATTGAGACGAAATCACTTCGTCTTACGCTGGAACTTAATTATTCTTAATGCGATCCGAAATTTTTTCTAGTTCCTTTGGCATATGTGTTTTCATCTTAATCCAATGGAAATGGTTTACTTTTACTTTAGCTTAGAATCGGCTAAGAGAATTATTTTTGGTGTCTTTTGAAATTTTGGAGCAGGTGTAATAAATTTCACTTATATGCTTTCTGTATTCACTTGCATTAATTTCTGGCATATACCAGCCTTCCTTCTAAGAATTTGAAAAGTGCGGCCGTTTTTGGTTAAATAAGGTCTGGGCAAGAATTGCAGTGTTGCCAAGCGATTCCGAATAGTAGTGCCTTGATCTTTTTTTACGCGAACTCGATAGAAGACGAAGAATAAGAATAGGAAGAACTTCTAGCCACAATATTGACCAAGTATACTAAGGGTAGGAATTTCTACGCCCGGAAAGAGTACGGGGCTTAATATATTTATAACATTGGCGATCGCGGATGCTCATTACCCATTTTTTTATTTCCTGGCATGCTCTGTTGTGACTTATTCTTCTTTCGCAATAAATCTTGTCCTTAGCGTTTTTAATGAGACAAGAATTGCAGTGTTGCCAAGCGATTCCGAATAGTAGTGCCTTGATATTTTTTTATACGTGAACTCGATAGAAGACGAAGAATAAGAATAGGAAGAACTTTTAGCCACAATATTGACCAATATATATACCAAGGGTAGGAATTTCTATGCCCGGAAAGACTACGGGTTCTTAATATATTTATAACATTGGCGATCGCGGATGCTCATTACCCATTTTTTTATTTCCTGGCATGCTCTGTTGTGACTTATTCTTCTTTCGCAATACCTAACTAAAATCAAAACAATGACATTGAGTTCTTCAGTATTTGTTTTATGGGGAACACAATAGACATGTCATTATATGCTCGTAAACTGTGCCGAATTGCAGGCTTTTTTTTTTTAAAAAAACTATTGCTTATCTTGGTGGCGTTCGGTCTTCTTCTTAGTTTATTCAGCCAGTGGGGTTTTTGGACATTTCATCAAAGTAATATTCGCTTTATTTTCCGGCGTGATCCAAACACTGAGTTCGTTTCAAGCTTCGTAGCAAATATAGCTGTAAATTAAATAAAGGGGGCGGAGGCAAAGGGAAAGAGATAGAAACTTGATTAAAAAAAACAAGGAGGGTTTTGAAAAAGACTTTCATCCTACATTTTTCGACTTCCATGGATTTTGAACCTCTAACCGCTTTTAAAATTAACAAGTCTTCTAGGCTTGGCTTAAATCGGTCGAGAATTTGTAAATTTCAAAGCAAGATATCACACCCTCGTAAAAATTCCTCAATTAACTAAAACACTATATATACAGCTATTTAATGCATGTTTTACTTTCATAAAAAATCATCAACTACCCGTCATCGTAATGAGTAACGCAATCAAATGTTAAACATTTTCATTAAATAACTTTCACGCCTTTTCTAACACTAAAGCATACATAAATTTATCCCAAAAGAATTAAATGAATACATTTTCTAAACAAAAGTTTGATACAAACATTAGTTTGCGTACTACGTGAATTTCGCATTTACAACGTAATATAACCGTGTATGTATGTATTTACGCATAATAAAAATACATAAGCATTTGTGTTCTCCAGTTAGACTCATTAAGTTTTTTGCTGGTAGCCAGGTAGAAAGAACCCTTTTTCCATTCTAATATTATGACAGTTATTGAGAGTTTAAAGGGTTAGAGAATTTTTCTTCTTTGTGCGCACCACATACACACATACGAACACATAAAGCGAAACTTTCGAATATCCATATATGATTATGATGAGCTGGTTACGTAAAATATTACAAATAGCCGGAATTAGTACTTCAGCTGTGTCGGACGAAAATGAACAAAATCAGTTATGTGTTTGAATACATTTTCTTGTTCTCTTGTTATCTAGGTGTTGATTACTTCTTTGATATGCAAATGTTAACTGATATGTGTTCTATTCGTTTCTCTACATTTTTCTACTCGATATATGTGCAAATGTATGCACGTGCGAATGTGAGATAATGTAATTATAGGCTCAAGGCTCAAGGCTCGTAACATAATTTGCTCTGGCCGACCGCAATGACAAAACCTGAAAACATATAAAGTATGCATTACTTACCTGAGCCTTTGAAATATTCTCACCTTTTAACAGCTAATGTTGCTTAATTTTGAAATTTTGTATGCACGTTCAGGAATAGCGAGCGTTCTGAGTGTGTCTGAGTGGTGTGTTTATTTCAATTTTTATTTCTTTTTAGCTTCTCTTCTCTATTTAAGTATATTTGCTAAAGCAAACATAAATGTGAATGTGTGTACATACCATTGTGTTTGACTTTATTATCTTTCTAATTAGGTGTAAAAGCTTTCAAATGACCTAAAGGCACGCATAAGTGAAGAGAATTTTGAAATTGTTGCCTGTAGCGTAACGATGTTTAACGTAATTTATCACCGGAATTTCAATTTTAATTGTGAGCTCGAGCATTAAAGTCAATAGCAAAAGCGCAACTTGATGATTATAAAATTGTCGAAATGTCATTATTTTTAAGTACAAATAGCATTAACGTAACGAGGTGCAGAATGTTTCTAAGAATATGTAACTGATTTACAGAAGGCGGTACCAATATTAAAGATAGCAAGGTAACAATCTAAGATTGAAGTTCGAAGTTGCTTGTGTTTTTTCTAAGATTTGGTTGGCAGTCATTCGAATAGGACGCTCTTAGTGGATGTTTAAACTTGATAATCAGGATATCAGGCATCAGGCATTTTCTTTGGAAGGTTTCCGTCCTTCGTCCGATACCAAAGCTAAGCCATATTCTACTCTTAAAGGAATAGAGTTGTAAGAGCTGTTTAGGTGAACTATGCAATAGTCGAGCGAAGGCACGAGAAGCGCTAAAGAAGATCTACTTAATAGCATGGCCAAATCTACGCCACCTGGCAGACACGGTACACATGTAGAAAACTATTATAAGTTATTTATCGACTGGAAATTAAGCGAAGAAAGTTTTGGGCAAGTTAGGCTACCCTTTTGCTCGCAATAAAGTGTAAAAGCCAACTTTCTGCATTGATTCATATCCATGAGTCAAATGTGAACCCGTTATCTCAGATTCGAGCCCGAGCAAGGGCCGATACAATGAATGATTGCAAAAGGAGAATTAGCTCCAAAGAAGGCGGAGATATCTCTATCTACTCGTAACCACATGGTATCAATGACTTGGGACGTGGTCGAGCCGTCGATTATCTTCAAAAATGGAAGACACTAAACTAGTTAGTGTGATGTGAACTTATTGCAGTGTTCGAATGATGAAATAAAGGATATAACATGTACCAGTTATGACGATGGGCAAAATCAATTTGTTAAAGATCGTTTAGGTTCTTCATACATCCTGTTAGCCAGACTTAGCCGCTTCGTATTACTTTCCTTTACGAAGTTTGAAAGAATGCTGCGTTCGCGAAAGATTTACTAAGAGTGGAGAATCGAAATTTACGAATACTACTGTCTTCTGAAGAGCTCGACAGCTTTGACCATTGGAGTTATTGAATGCTCTTGGGAAAAATTTATCGCCCTGAAAATTTGCCTTTATCAAGGACTACCCTTTATCTGGGAGCATCCTCGAAAAGAATATTTGATAAACGACTGTATTCCACAGAATGTCGTATTAAAGATCTACAGAAATTCATGAGGTGCTACCAATTGATTTAATTTGCGTTTGGGTTTTCTATGATAATTTATGCAATTTTGTAACTTGCGAAGTCTTGAAAAAACTGAATGTCTCTCCAGCATATGGTTTTTTATCCCGTACAGCTTATGAAATAATCGAAAGAGATATTTTTTAATGAGCACCTACCTCTGTTTGTGATTCATTATAACATATATGTACTTATGTTATGCATTCCTGTTTCTCTATGTATATTACAAAAAACAAGTTTATTTTGACTTATTTCAAATCCGATATATTTCTTAATGTATATCTTTCTGTTTAATCTTCGATTGGAGATTTTATTGATATAATGTAAGTGCAAAGAAAGAAAGACAAAAAGATTCAAAATCTTAATGTTCCGCAGCAATTGCGAATTATTAGTTCGCTGCTTTTATGTAAAATGGCACCAACTTCAACTCTTCGGTTTTAGAAGTGCCCACTTTATCTTAATAAAGTATGGTTACGTGCTCAATCCTTAACAGCTAATTCGGAATTGGGTTTAAATAACGGATCGCCCGTAATTGAATACAGTGTGAATTTCGATCACGTTTGAGCTTGCGGTTGTAGGCGTTTTGGAATCAGACATTTGTGTTCTATCTCCAAGCAAGAAGATATATTGGATACTGGCATCTTATAGTTGTGTAAATGAAGCCCAACATGCTATAGAGCTGGTAAAGAACTCAAACTGATCTTAACCGATGTCAATGGTCGTTCAATTGTCTATTTAGCGTACACCAGTCTTTCGGTTATTCAACGGGTTGTGAAATTAATTTACATTTAGGACGGTATGGGTTTTATTTGCAATTCTTAGGAGATCTAGTTACAGATTATTTACTAAAACTTATATTTACAACGCTTTAATTCCCGTTCTGGTCTTGTCCGCTCGAATATTCCGATTGAACTTTGTTGACTCGACTCTCTCAATTCACTTTTCGTCTTACCTTCGACCGACTTCGCCTTCCGCAAATATTCTACTTAAATACTTTGTTACAAGCAAGGTACCTTTCCCTAAATTCATTCCAACACTCCGTTAATGCGTTTTTCCGCTAAATTTCTGCCAATTATTGTTAATCTTTTCGCCAGTCGTCAGCTGCATGACGCAAGTAACGCGCCATGAATGTGTACTTGGTTTTGGCAAGTAAAAAAAAACCGAAAAATCTTGAAAATTAAATTATTTTTCGATATAACGACTTTATGTGTGCGTTCGTTTCTGGGTCAAAGCACGACAGTGCACTGAATGTCATCACAATATCTCAAAAACTGCCACCTGTCACGAACTACATTGGCAGAGATCAGACGGACAGACAAGCTTAGATCGATATAATAAAAGATGGATCTCTTTAAGCTCTTCTTCTCCGCGAAAACTTAATATACCCTGCACCACAAGCGATGTAGGCTATGAAAAGGAAAGACGAAAAAAAAGAAGACAAACACTCTACACTCTATGAGTATAGAATGGAAGCCTACTAGATCGACGTAAATGAATAAAATTTCGCAATTTGTTTGGAAAAGTGAAGATTTTTTTTTATGAATGCTTCTTGATTATATTTTTCGATTCGACTTTGACTAATTATGATGGCTCTCAACAATAAAATGGTTACTAAAAATGTTTCCTTTACGCTTTTCGACAGAAATTTTTTTATTAAAATTTTTCAAAAATGTATTAAAACCATATTGAGACTCGAACACTACACAGATTTTCACTATCATTTTTATTGTAATTGTTTACTTCCTTGCTTACTGAACATAGTTAAATACGTAACGAAAACCCATATGTTTATTACAATAGCGTAAGGCCGCGTGCACTTATTTATTATGTAGGGGTATATGTATTATATGTAATTAACATAAATCCATTTGCATTTTTTTTTTTTTTTTGGGAAAATTAAAATTCTCCAGAGAATCGAATGAAGTACATAAACATATCCGGAAAAAAAAAACTCATTCATTCATATCTATAAGTATTTTTTCATAAATATCCATCTCGTTACATGAATATGTAGATCCGTACATGTACGCGTATATTCGTATGTGCTTTTATTTAAACACATCTAAGGGCCAGTGAGGTCGAGGTTCATTTGTTTTCATGGGTTTGCAAATTAATTTAATTGAGCTTAAAAATTTACAGTAAACACAAGCTACACATGCAAGTACACATATTCACACACACACACACACACACAAGCGAACACGCATGTTTGTGTGAAAAGTAACGATTACAATGGAACAACGTTAGTCCATTACTAAAGGGTATTTTAAGTTTGTCAAGTGTTTATCTGCCTGGAGCTGAGAGCTCGATTCAAGAATTTTTTCGTTTTATTTTCTTTAAGTAAATTTCAAACAAACACTAAACAATTTGGTTCTTATTCTCACACATAATTAGTTAAATTCTGGAGATTGTGGTTGCTTGTGTAATCATATTTCCATTCGTTTGTGAAGATATAGTGAGTGATATATTAGCCTTTTCTTAGGGAGAGATGCGATCGAAATATGTGCAAAAAAGCCGGAGTGCTTTAACTCAAGCCACTTTTGAATCTTATGGAGATATTTTCATAGCTTTTGGCCTTGTGTGAGCCAAATAAGTCAAATTCTTCGGACCGAAACTTTTTCCCATGGGGTTTTCATAACATTTTCTTGGTAAGATGAAGCCTTGGTTAAGCGTAGACGTAAGCACTCATGTTTTGAGGCTTTATTTCAGTAGAGGGCCTTTCGACGCGAGTCGAGTCCTTACTTTACCGACCTTTAAACGTTAAAAAAACGCTCGTTCAAAGAGAATGACCTTATGTCCACTGATCACTGAGAAATCCTTTTCCGGTAAAATTAATATGAATCTGTAGACATTTCGCTTCGGTTTATTTTTTGTACAAATTCGCAGCAATTACACCGATCGTAGGCCGGATAACAACATCCTGCGGCGTTTAGCTACCAAGTCGCGGAGAGGATTGCTAAACAGATAAAAAGTTGTATTATTTTATATTATTGTAGCTTACATAAGGTGATCCAGAAGAGGAAGAAGACCCAGATATATGCAATGCAGCAACAGAACGCTTACTTTTCTTTCGGAATTTGTACTTTTCCCCCCTTTTGACTGTGAAGATGTCTCCCTCTGCACATCCTCTCACTGATAGTCACTACATGCACAGTAGTTGTCCTGGAAGAATTTAGGCGGTGAAGGGGGAAAGGGAAAAAGTATTTCTATTAGTTGGACATTTGCAAAAGCCGGAAGACCTGCTGCAAGTAAACTGCTCCCAAGACGAGCAGCGTAATTAAAGGACGACAAGTTCGTACAATGGATGGGCATTTTCGGTGTCATCTCCGTATAGCAACTGCCATAAACGTACTTACAAAAAGTCGAGAAGGATGAGTGTCAATAAATTCGCTCTAAGCTGAACATAATTTAGTTTTGTGTTGTTTGTATCAATTATCCTAGGAGCGAACACTTCCAAGTGCTTGTTCAAGGTTCAACATAAATATAATATTTTTATAGTTTAATAACATAATTATTGAATACTTGTATGGGCTTATGTGCCTTTATGTGACTCTTATTGTAAATAAAATAAACGAACCCAAGGCGAACAGATCATAAATATTTTCGTAATCCTCCGTTGGCGAATCTTCTGCATTTGTGTTTCAATGAAAATACAACAAAAAAAAATCAACCAAAATTTAATACAACGCGCAGCTCTAAATAAACAACACCTGTTAAACATTTACCAGGGACAGACAAGCCTATATATTTATGGATGTTTGGATGTATGTATATATGTATTTGTGTAGGGATTCAAGCATTTACGTATATATATCATTTCCTATTAACTCATATCCTTATTACAACATATATTCGCATTTAATAACCTATGTGCGGGTTGCATGTTATTGCATTAAATTAAATTTATAAAAATTCATTTGCTTGTGTTTTGCTGTTTTTAATATAAATTGCGTAAACACACCAAGCCCAACAATGATTGCTATTGTTGTTGGTGTTGTTGGTTGTTCGTGGTGTTGCTGCCACATAAAATGACAATAAAATAATTAAGACTGAAACTTCACACCGTTAGGCGTAGTTATACATGCATGTATGGTTGTATGTGCTGCTGTTGTTTTTTTTTTTTTTTTTTCATAATGTTTACCATAGACAATGATTTCCCAGGGGGAGGCTGCCAGCAACAATCCTGGGACTCATGGAAAATGACATAAAAAATATTGTATCCTGACCCTGTAATTTAAAGCACAAAAAAACTAAGTAAACAAATAAATAAATAAGTATGCATTGAAAATCTCTCCCGTAGTCAAACGCCTACTTTTTAAATGCTTACAAAACAAACATCCAAACGGCCAACAACAAACAACAAAAACAATGTTATAAACTTCGTACCTCAACTAAACAACTTTACTTAATAAACAAATTGCTCATAAGAAAAGTGAAAAGTCTCTCGCACTTAATGTCCTTTCCTCGCATTATGTCCTAAGCAAGCTATCGCCAAAAAAAAAAGAAAGAGCCGAAGGAGAATACGAATTACTAAAAATTTATGAAAATATTGCCGGGACAGTTATGTAAATTTGATTATTTTAACTTTGACAATAAAAATATGTAAAATTCTTGTTAAACGCTACACAAAAAGTCGTTAAAACTGCAAAAAGAGTTTATAAATAATTAAAATTAATTTTCAGAAAAATACTTGAATAGAAAAAAAACTTTTGGACATGATATGAAAATTAAAACCACGTCAGGCTTTCAAACGCCATGAAAATCTTACAAAAGCTAAAGCAAGAAGAAGCAAAGAAGAAGCTATGTTCACCGCCGGTCAAATCTATTAACATCCAATAGCAGCGGTGGTAACGTGGAGCACTCTTTCGTTCGATCGACATCCACATACTGCTTATAGAAACATATCGTTCCATATAAAATATTTCGAATTATCCGACTTTGGTAGCATTTGGTAGATAAACGTGTAAACAAAAATCATGAACCGATTTACCTGATGTTCGGATTCACAAGTTCAGTTGATCCATTCAAATTACAGCTTTTTATAAGAACGTATATATATATATATATATATATATATCATTAACTACGGAAGATATTGAGATGAAATTTAAACAAATATGTCAGTTAGGGTTCTGCTCATTTAAAAAAAAAAAAATACGTTTAGATAAACTCGACAAAGTTCTTACCACCTTTTGTTTACTATATATATGTAATTTAAACGAGAATCACACACAAAGATATTAACACGATTCTTGTCATTTCAGTTTTTTGTAAAAAGGATTTCATGTGAAATGATCGGTCTGTAGATTTTTTTAAAGATTCGATTTCGGAGCACATATTTTCAACATAAATCTGCGCTTATTTCACTAATAACACGGATAATGTCGATTTTGACATCATTAAGCGTTTGTGGTTTATTGGAGCAAGTCAGTGACTTAACATTATCGCGAAGAAGAAAAAGTTCAATGGGATTATACCGCATGACCTTGATGGCAGTCTCACAGCGACAATTCAGGGAATTGTTTTTCTCTCAATAAATTCATTTTGTCACGGGATGCATGACATGTTGCACCATTTTCTTGAAATCTCATATCGCCCAAGTCAAAATCATCTATTTTTTGCTGTCATGTTTCTGCAGCGCTCTATATGAGCTTCATTTTGAAAAGTATACTACTTTGTCAAAAAAGTAAAAGCAATTTAATTTTCTTCATTGTAAACCTATTTATTGTTGCAAATCTATTTCGTTGCCTTGAAAGCACTACACCGCGAGAATCGAACAAACTGGTTAACATCACTGGTTGGCTCACCTTGTGGATGATATTTTCTCGATAGATCGGTTGGGTCGGGGTCGTATGCGTTGACCTAAATCTCATCTTCCACAATAATTCATTTCATGGCCGCTCGATGGTTGTTTTATTTATTTATTTTCATAATACTGAGAACATTATGCTTCTATAAATATTAATACGCCTCACCGTCACATAGGCCTTATTGAGCCTGTCTGGCAATTAAACAATTTCTGACAATCTAACATATCTGGTCAATATATGTAAACCACACGCTGAATCTATATTAGAAGCATTTGACTGTACCGCTTTAGTCCTCTTTTCAAACTTGATATGGGCGAAGAGTTTTTAAGGAATACCGGCAAACTATTATACTTCAAGCTACTTTTATGTTCAATTCTTTGTTTTGTGATTTTCAAACGACATCTGCGTACACGTATATCAGATCCAGTTCTGGCGTTAAAATTATGGTCATCTTGTTCTAATTCAATAGTGTGCCGTCCTATATCATGCACAAGTTTGTACATGTATAGCAACAGCTGACTTTATATAGGCCATATTCAGGTGGAATTGTGTGAACCAGGTTTCTATATAGCGATCTTGTTGAAAACACAATTGAAAGTCTAAATATATTTTTTAATGCGTTATTTTGCACAACTTGGAGAGATTTCAAGTGATTATACCTCTCACATGTACTAACAATACATCAATAATTTATTCTACTTTCAATTAAAGTCTAAAATATCAACAGTTTCGTCCTCTCATTTACGTCCTGTCCTAGTTTAAGCATTACGCCTGTGATGCTTGGAGGTAATTTTCTTCTGAGCTGATGAATGTGATTTTGCCAAGAGACGTTGTTCCGCATATGCAGCCCCAAATATTTCCCTACCTCAATAATCACACATGCTCAGGAATCACCCATGCATTTAGTTTGGCAATGGAATTATGATTTCTCCTCTTCTGAAGTTTATATCTGATAAATTACGCTTTGCTTTGAGTCAACACCAACTTGTTAAGTCTTGCATATGCTGCGATTAAGTCAGCGTCACTATTAACCCGCAACTACAACTGAATATCTTGATTGTGTGGATAGAGGACACATAAGTCGTCAGCGTACGGAAATATTTTACCGAGTAATCGAATATTATTTATGTCGTTCAGGTAAATTAGGAATAATAGTGAACCAAATATGTTTCCCTGCGGCACTCCACACTGCACATCTTTCATGGTACTTTTGTTCGAGTTTACTTGGGTGGATTGCGTTCCGTTGGTACGATAGGTGTAAAAAAATGCAAGCTCCCTTTCACTTAGGCCATAAAAAGAAAATTTTTCAATTAAGTTTTTCCGATTCGCCGAATCAAATGCCTTCGTAAAACATGCTGCCTACACTAGAGTGACCATCGTCCAAGCTTTCTCAGACACGGTTGACTATATTAACTACAGCTTCATCCGTTCCTCAGCCTTTTTTAAAGCCATACTGATATTCTGATATTTCCATTTCATTATTGCAATAAGTTTTCGCCGCACCTACATGAGAATCTGTTGGTATCGGTGCAATTGTCTGCACCTTAACTATTTCGGGAAAAGTGAAGTTGTCTATAGCTTCATTAAATCTGTGGACTAAGTAAGGAACCAGTTTTCTTGAACATTCATATCTTGTTTTAGACGATATGCTATCGAACCTCGATGCTTTAGAGGTATCTAAGCTCAAGATCACATCACCAATCGCTGCAGCATTAGTTTGTGTCAGTCTTACTTACGATGTCGTTTAACCGGTCGGTGTGCATTCCAACTCTCCCCCATATCTTTACCAGATTGACCCCATAACTCTTGCGGTGTCTATATAAAATGCTAGTTAAGTCTTTCTGCTTTGTCCAGACACTCAGTTATGTATTGGAAACTGTTATCTTTCGGTGCTATTGCAGGTTTGGTGATTCTGCCCAGGGTCTGGTTTAAAAACTTCCAGCATTTCTTCGAGTTATATCGTGTTTTGCACAGATTGTCTTCATAATAACTGTTCATAGCTTCCTTCATAGCAATCTCAATGACACTGCTTAATGCTTTCAACCGAGTTTCTATATGTGTCCCGGCACTTTTCGTTCTTAAGTTTAGAAGCTTATTTTTCATTTTTAAAAGGAATTTTTATTAACCTTCTCCCCTCTATTGGATTTGTTGCACACGGCACTGCATTGGATAGTCGCATATCATATACTCACAAATTTTAACGCGATGCTCTTTTTCAAAGAAATTAAGTGTTTTTGGCACCAGTGGAGAGTTAATGTTTTTCAGTCTCGAGATATCTTTTAAAATGTTGTTGACTGATTCATTTGACATTCGAACAACGTCATCATGGTCCGTAACTGTCAATCGACGGTTTTTAGGCCCCGAATCTTTGATTTGTTTGATGTGACTTTCATTGGTAAAGATTGATGATTGTCCGGGACGCTCCTCGTCTTCAAATCGTCCTCGGCCTTCTTTGAACTGTTTACACCACAGGCTCCCTGGTACATCATAAACTTTTCTGCCTAAGAAAATTTATTTCGCAAGCAATATTTAATAGAATTTCTTTGCTCAACAAAATGACACATTGCTCTAAAGTTCGGAAAAAGACTTTTTGCGTCGTAAAAAACCAAGCACAGCTGAAACACTGATGACGTTTATGATGTGAAATTTGACACAGATGCTACCAATTTAAGGAAGAAATAATTCTAATGTTCGGTATATCCGTGCAATTCAACTTGAATATTGGCCTTACTTTTTGAGTACTGTATTACAGTGCAATTGCACCTCCATACCACAAACCGCACTAATCTGTTATTTTGTGGACGTAAGGGCATGTGTAAGGGGTTTCTTTGCTCTAGAAGTGACAATTTTGCTTATTTGCGAAGCCGTTTAATCAGTAGTGAGCTTTATCGCTCGCGAAAATAAAAAAAGCGCGCGAAACGTAGCCCCAACAGATTCACGGTTTTTGTAATAAAAGGCAACAATTGCTATACGCTGTGCACCTATGTATTTTTCCATGATGATTTAAGCAAAAATATTTAGTAGTAATTGCACACATGTGCACATATATCAATTTATATATGCATGCATATAGACATTGCCGCAAAAGTAATGCTGCTTAATAAGTCTACTGTTTCGCTTTTATTAGAAAAAAAAATCATAAAATAATTACCTTAGGACCCATTTTATTTAGTCTATACATTAATGATTTGCCTTCGGTGATTAAATCCAGCCAGATCTTAATGTATGCTGATGATGTGAAACTGTTTTCTTCCTTTTCCATAGAATCGCAATCACGTCAGCTTCAAATTGACCTGAATTATTTGGTTGCATTGTGCTCCTTGAATCATATGACACTAAACCTAAATATAAGTAAGAAGCCTTCTTTCTCTCTCATGACCCAGTATCTCATAGATTCGCACAAGTTGCAGGACGTCGATCCGTTCAAGGATTTAGGCGTTCTCTTTGACCTTAGGTTACTTTTTAACTTGCACATTGAGCTCTCGTTAAGCAAAGCTAGGTCCGCGCTTGTTTTTATAAAGAGGTGGTCTAAAGAGCTTAATTATCCTTACATCACGAAAAGGCTGTACATGTGTTTGGTTAGACCTACAGTCGAGTATGCCTCTGTAGTGTGGATTCCTTCCTATAGGTGCTACGTAGATTCAATTGATTCTGTTCAAAATTCTTGCTGTTTGCCCTGAGGAAGTTGGGTTGGGGCCCGATTGCCTGTCTTCCCGTCTCTTGAGAAACGTTGATTTGTTCTTGGCGTTTGCTTCTTAATCAAATTAATAAATGGTATTATAGACTTGTCCGCATTACTTGGTGAGTTAAACTTTAATGTCCCTAAACGCTTCTCTACGCGCTTTATCTTGATTAATCTTAGCCAATGTAAATACAATTATAAGCTGTTTAACCCGCTCATAGTTGTTTGCAGAAACCTAAATGATGTCTATCACTTATTCTCATTATCGGGCTCTTTAAAATCTATTAAAGCAACTTTGCTTAATACGCGCGGTCTTCCTATGTCGTACTTAGAGTAACTTGCGCTGGTAATATCTCACTTTTTTTTTCGAAAATTATATGGTGTTGTTAATGTGTCGGTTGCCAAGCGTATGCATGTTTGCAATGGCTTAGGGGTTCACTTGCAACCTGGATCCGTTCTTGTTGCGGCTGTGCTTCCGTGCTAGCTGTGTACTGTGTGTAGCTTTTTTCTTTTTTCTTTTTTTTTTTCCTTTCTATTTATTTATACATGAATAATTATTTTTAGTTTCTTTGTTTTTGTTTTTATTAGTCTTCTTTATTCATTTCTTTATATTGTATACTAATTTTAAAACAATTAGTATAAGATTTACGTTAAGTTGTATTTGAATTCGAGTGCTAAATTTAGTCGAATTCCATGTGTAAGTAAGTAAAATAAAATAAAATAAAAAAAAAATAAAATAAAATAAAATAAAATAAAAAACAATTTCGAAACACATTTTCAAATTTTATTCAAGTTACCTATATTGAAGAGGCCATGCCAGCCTCTCTCTTCGTTCGTCCTTCATCCTACAAAGCTTGAAGGGATTATTTTTAAGTTCAGCTTAATAAAAGTTCGGAAAGGTTAACGCTCTTAGGGTTAGTATTGCATATCGTTTTTTTTTTTACCTTAGCACTTCTTGTACAGACTGTATTAGGTTTGTACAGAACGCTTAATATAGATAGATCCGCTCTTTAAGCGAAATCTGTTACACTGGAGCGTTTCGTCACAATTACAAATGGATTGGTAATGGATTGGTTTGAATTATGGATTGCGAAGACCACTGCAAGTGTAACGCATTGTTTCGAAAAATTCGTTGTATGAAAAAACCGCAACCCTTCTTAGCATTTTTCGGCAAAAAACACTGACTGAATATTATTTTGTTAGACTAAATTGGTGTGGAAAACTTGGAGGTGGAGTGATTGTTCGGATACTTTTCCATAACCCCGCTCCTACGAAAAGTGGGCGTTTGTACAGGAAAAAGGTCCGGCGTGCAATATTCGAAAATCGATGCATAATGGTAATGTGACACAACATTTATTATATTAAACTCGAGCCACGGATTCTCACGAAACCTAAGAACACAGTCCAGCGGCGAAGACAACTGAAGAATAATAAAATCGTTGGTGAGAAAATTAATTTTTCAAAATTTCAACCGCATCACTGTACGTTTTGATCGCCTTTCATTTACGCTCTCCTAGGGAAACGTGCTTCTAAATGGAAGCAAAGTACAATTTTTGATTTTCCCTGAAAAGTGGGATTAGATGAATTGGCGTAAGGGTCTTAATGGTCGTTCTTAATATTTTAGAATCTGTTACGTTCTCTTTTGTTATATTATACCCCACCCAGTATGGATTCGCCCAAAAGTGCATAAGATCTACATGCTCCTCCGCACTTCCTCATTTTATTCACTTGCTACTTGTTGTCTTAAAGTAATCTATGGCAAATTACAATTGTTAAGATTAGCTAGGGCTTAGATTTACCTACTAGTCTGCCCAGTCGATCGTATATGCAGATGGATCAGCTAGTTTGTTTCAATTGAAATCAAGCCGAAGTAAATGGACCTTTTAGAATCTGAAGCCAAGTAACCCGAGGCCACTTGAATATGTCCAGCGCAGAAAAATTAGCATTCCACCGAATTCGAAATTACCCCCGCGTAGAATGTCAACGAAAAACTGCTTGTAAGAAAATAAAATAAATATTGAAAATTAAATTATAATTCTTCAAAAAATTCTCTAGTCTTTGGTCAAGCTATATACACTAAACAGACGAAAAACAAAGATTTGCAAACAAGGTTTAGCAATTGTTTTTTCCCAAAAAAAAGTTAGTTATTTAAAGGCGAATGTATAATAAGGTTTACGAATTTTAAAGAGAAATTGTAAATATTGAAATTAGCGAAAAGCCTCCACGCACAGACAGAAAACCCCATTGTTTGAAAGTGGTCTTGAAGAAAAATAAAATGCAAAGTTGTTTTTTTACCCAAAAGCCTTCGGAAAAAGAATTGGACTTAAAATTTCAGGCTGATTTAATGCACTTCGAACTTCACGTCGAACTCGGCGATTAACGCTTTATCTACCGCAAGAAAAGTTCCTCTGGCACCGGATGAAATTGGGAATAATCAAAAACATTGAGGATTGATGAAATCATCCTGACCTTCTTACTCTTGTGCTTCCAGCAGCAGCACTTATCCATTCCAGCGATATATTTAGCAAACTTTTCTATCCCTCGAAGGCTTTCGTGAACGATATTTAAAGCGAAAATTCTTTGTCATCTCTCACTCTCTCTCTCTCTCTCTCTGTTTCTAATTAATTGCTCTTCGAATACAAGATGAAGCCATCTTCACTTAAAGTGGAAAAGGCATCCAGCGTAACTGCCGGCAGTGCAGTTATTTAACTTATTACTCGTAAGTGTCCTTCAAATCCCTAATTAAAGTAATAAAAATATAAAAATATTTTTGCTTATGAGTCATGTGATTTGTTTTTGCATTTAAATAATTAATAATATTATTATTGTTATTTGAATCTTATGATGCCCCGAAGGGAGGTGGAGAGCGAGTAATTATGAAATCTTAATCACACGAAAAGAAAAAGAAAAATGTCCCCAGAGCACGATTCGTAAGGTAAAAACCGCAAAGTAGAAAAAATCATTTGTTTAAAACTCTTTTACTTCTGTTTTTTACTTTCTACTTCACTGCAAAGTGCGTAAATGTTTGAAATACTTTTTTAATTGTAAGATTTCGGGCAAAGAAGTGTTAACTGAGTGAATGTTAACAGCTTGTAAAGACATTTTTATTTTCACAATTCACACAATTCCGTTAAGGATTACAATGATAATAAGCAATTCTTTTATGCTTAGCGGGTATCGTTTAAATTAAAGTCGAATAAAAAAGTGTTTTAATAAAATCTTGTTATGTATTGATATACGCTGCCGCCCCACAACACCGCCACGAAAGGTAAAAAGAGTAAGACTGTAATTAATTTCATAGCTTTTCAAATTATTTTAAAAGAAAATATTACAAGAAAGTCTTAAGGTATGTTGGAACATGTCTCTAGGGAAGTTGACAAATTTCGTAGAATTGAATATTGCTCTCATTGTGTTTTCTTTCGCTTGACTCTTCAATTTTTAATATTAAAGTTTAAATTTTCAACTGGAAACTTATCGAAAAAATGTTTTTCAATCGGAATGTTTTATGCATATATACATACATATAAGAAAAAAATTAACATATAAATAGAATGGCATGTAAGCGTCTTGCTGCTCATCACTTTAGTTAGTCTTTGTTTAATATTGTTTGAGCGAAAATAAATAACTAAAGAATTCGACCGAGCTCGAGGAATATCATTATAATCGACTGTATGTAGAGCACTCGAGGGTGCTATAAAATTTCACACAAGAAATGTTTTGCATTAATCTTCGAACAAATGCAAATGATAAAAGTCTATGTTTAGTACTTCTGTGTTTTAGATGGTGTATTAAGTTAATTACATCATAGGGTAACATGACGCTTAGAAAAACGTTTAGTAAACATCATGGATAATCTAGGTTCGCTTTTTTTCATATGAGCAATCATGCAGGGAATGTCCTCTACATGGGTAAAACAGTGATGTTCAGAAAGAAGTACAGAAAGGCAAAGGGTTATTGAGGTACCCGCAGCCTACGGAGTGTCTGCCCAATCGATAAGTGTTATGCTTTTACCAACTCAGCACTGACTATAGTTACGACTAAAGGTACGAAATCAAACCTGGGGTTAATCTGCCTAGAGTTAGTGTGCTTCGCCATTGGAGAATTGTGCAAGTACTCGTTGGAATTTCTCTCTTGAAGGTACGACAATCTTCCAACTTTTGTATTTCATTATCTCAATTGCGAAAATAACCAACAAGCGGCTTGTGGTGGAATAAAAAATTTAAGAATTTTTGTAAATAATACAAGTTTTAAAAAGGACCATCTTGTAGGTAAACCTCAAGGGCTTAATAGTACAAGTTTTCGCGAACTTTTTCTCTGCACTGGAATGTGTATTCATCACAAGAAATACATTAGGGTCGCCTTGAGCTGTATCATATTTGTAAGGCATCATGGTCTCTCATATACACATATATAAGATCTATTCCACGATCTCTTTTGTCTAGCCTCACTGGAATGCTGCTCTCCTACCTTTTAAGTCTTATTTTGTCTCCGTCTATTTATCTACTTTCTCACCTGTCTGTGCATTACAATCCCTTTTTATTTTCTGCCATCTCAAATGACAATGAAGTTATAGACCCTCCTCTAGAACAATAAACCTGACCAAAAACATCAAGTTTTTGTTATCATCAGATTGTATTCAAAAATCGGTTTGATCAGTTTTAGGCTCCTTTGCAAACAACATAAATCTCAAAGACTATTTATTTACGCTCCTTTCCAATTCTCTTTGTTTTGCTTTAGGGGTAGGGATTTTTCTAATGAGTTGTTAGACAGCTTGTGTATACTTCAATTGAACATTCTACATGTAAGTTGTACGCATCGTTCGTTCAGAAATTTTTTCAAATGCTTTCAATATTGTAGTAAGTACACTGAAAACACTTCAGAAAAGACCAATTGTCTGCGTGCGGCCATCTGCCGTTTGTCGATCCGCCTGCTTATACGACCATTGATATGGTAGTGCATCCATTTACGCATCCAAATGCCTCCTTACCCTACGTCCTTATGTCTCTTCGTTCATTGTTACGTCTATTCGTCCTTCTATGTGTAAATCTCTACATTGGAAGCACGAGCACAATTACAAAATTTAATCCAAAATTTTCAATTTTTCTCTGTATCCGGTCTCTTCAGCAAATCGATCAAATTGATCTCTAAACACGGCCCACAATCAGTAAGCGATAACTTCCGTGAAGCAGACGTAGCCCAAAAAATTTCGACAAAAAGATTAGAAATTTTTTTTATTCATCTGTCCAACTAAAAGTTATTCACTACGTTCCCTTAAAAACATGTTGGAACCATTGATGACTTCTTTCAAATATTATTGGCGAGAAAAATTAATTCTGGAAGGGAAAAAACTGTGAAATAGCGGGGTCGGTTCCTAGAGTTTTTTTTTACATCTTACGTTTTAACATTTTTAAGTTTTCGTTGAAAGTGCGAACCGGTGGACTTGGCTAAGCATTGTGACAATGAAGTCAAGTAAAGCATTCAAGAGCAGTCGTTAAGTAATTGAAGAAATTATTCGTTTGAATGATCAAGATATCAATCTAATTAGAAAAAATTGTGAAAATGAAAATGAAAGCGAGAACATTAGCAATTGAAAATAAATGCAGCAGGAAGTGGTGTTGAAGACTCGACTCTGTCTGCAACAATATCGTATATCATTGTTTAATCGTTTGGTTGATATACCATAGCGTGTTTATAGACATCATGCAGCAGTTCTGGATTGTTTGGTACCTATTTTCCAACCAACTTTCTTTATTATTGTATAGAAGTTTGTAGCTAAATACTGGGCTAAGGTCACGTTCGAAGTTCGACTCATTATTCCTTCAAAAGCCAACTTAGCAATGAGTGAAAGACGATTCGCATCGATATATTGCTATAACGCGAAAAGAAGGAATAGACGAAAACGCGGCGGAAAGTATTTATAAGGCATTGAGCCAAGCGTCAGGCTGATAGAAACACTGAGTATCTTTCAGAGGGGCTGATACACAACTTGATGATTAGTTATTTTCTATTTTTATACCCACCACAGTAGGATAGGGGCAAACTCATTTTGTTTTTTTTGCATGGTGTTTGTCACACCCAAAAGGAAGCTTCGGAGACCCATAAAGCACCTGCATATTCTTGATGAACGTGAAATTCTGTATTGATGTCCGTCGGTTTGTGTGTTTGTGTGTGGCACTCTTCCCATCGGTGGGTTTTTCTTCCTTACTCAGGAATTATAAAAGTTAGAAGGTTAAAAATTTCCACATAAAGTCTTGGGACGTTTAGAAAAATTCGATTTCTTGCACATTAACATCTCATGCGTTTATGTGGTGGGCATGCGAGGTTGAGCCACGCCGAATACAACTTTTTTACTTATTATTATTATAGTTGATATGGCCCAAAGAAATAAGTTCCAGGACCAAAAAGGTAGTACGAGTACGGGTAACAACCAAGACTATCGGCCCTTCTTTTTCTTTTTAGAGGTAGAATAGATGGTTAGTCTAGTCGTTTTAATATAGTTAAATATTCTATTGATGTTATGTTCTGCAGATAGATTCAAGATATCCATAGAATTAGACGGTTCACAAACGAGTCTTCCAGTGGTGAAAAGGTTACGGCATTCCTAAAGTATATGTTTAACCATAAATCCATTTTGTCCACAATTGAAACTTGGCGAAGTAGATTTCTTAAGCATTAACTTTCCGCTTTTATATTTTTTTCTTTTTTTTTTTTTAATGTTTTGGTCTTTGGCAGCAGATTAAGGATTTCAAAATTTCGCCTTAAACTAAATATAATTTTGTGTCTGAATCGTATCTACATCTGTTTTAATATGTATCGCTTTAAATGGTTTTATGATACTTGAGTATCGCTATTGAGCGTACGGCAGTAATCACTTCATTTTATGGTTTGTGTTGGAAATGGTTGAGATGGCTGATGATGATGATAATGGTAATAATGAAACGAAATGTTAAATAAACGTGAAATGAAAAATACTTTTTTTTTATTTTTCTTTCCATTCAATTCACTAATACGCAACAAAATAATTTCTATCATTATAATGAGTTACGAAAACATTTAAAGCTCGCTAGTTTTGTTTGTTGGCTCTTAACGCAACATTTATTAGCATAAGATAATAATTTTCTAGGATTTGAAGAATGCTTCTATGGATTTATAGCCAGCCAAAGTGTTTTTCAATGTTCCATCAATTCATTTATCATCAATCATTAAATGGCATTTATTTCAATGTTTCCTTAACGCAAAGCGGCATAAACGAGATTTTAGGTAAATAAATCGTGCTTTCCCGTTCCTAAGCCTGCAAAATAAATCTCATTGAACAACTATAGAATATTTTGTTTTTTCTTTTTATATTATTTTTAAAAATCTACATATAAGAAGATTTTCTGCCACCACCTATAGCTCTTTCGTTTTGAAATCCTAAAATTTTTCTGTCACAATTTATTTCAAATCCTTATTGGGCGAACAACTGTCATTTACTTAATTTGTTTACCACCATATTGAAGATGTATTATAAGGACAGTTGCTCTCATTTCCTTTGCGTATATTGTTGTTAACCAGAAGAAAAAAAAAGAAGAAAAACTTATTGGTCCAGCGTAGAATATCCTTAGGGGATACTGTGATTACTTGCAAATAATAATTTTATTGAAGTTTTTTTTTTTTTTTTAGAAAACCTTCCTTACATTTCTATAGCGATGTTCTGTAGGCTTAAGAAAATGTAATAAGCAAAATGTATGAATCGGTATTAAAGAATCCACCACAAGCTTTCAAGTTCTCTAGACTCACATTTGGAATCTAATCGAAATAAAGAAAAATATTATCTTGATTCTGATCTGATCTTTGAAATCGTATGAAAGTTAAGAAAGCAAGGGTTGACTCAAAGACGGATCTCTGTTATTATGGTTCACTAATTGTTTATGATGATGTCTTTTAATAACGGTTTTTATTTTCTATTTTAAATATGTTCGCATACTAAACATTGCAGAGGTTTTAGAAAGTCGTATACTGTTTGATCTGTTTGTTTGTTTGCTTGTTACCTGAAACCCAACAAAAAAGTTTACAAAGTTTTCCAAGTTTTATAGATTTCTGATTGCAAAACGTAAAATAACTTTCATGTTCAGAAAAATTTACATTTATTTACAAAGTCATTCGTTGCCTTCTTTCGTCTAAAAAAAAAAAAACTCTCGAGATTATTTGTTATGCAGCCTGGTCAGTTTTCCAATTTCCACGATTGAAATGTTAAACAATTTAACATAAATTTTGCTTCTGCTCATAAGCAATTTTTCGAAAATTTCGTTGACCGCATAAAAGATGAACGCTCCAAAGCTATTGAAATGCATTCATAATTTCTTTTTTGATACGCTGTTAACATAAGTAAAAGAGTTTAATAACAACACGTGGTTTTCTCGTTTTGAGTGAATCCTTTTCTCATTTATCGTCTTAGTACTGAAAGGCAGGAAACTATTTGTTAAGGTAACTCTTTAGTAGTCGATATGTAATACCATCTCAAAATAGTGCATTATAATAATAAGATATTTTCCTAACTATTGGCGTGTAATTTGCACTTTCGGAATGATTTTTGCGCTGGCCGTTTGTCTTGAATTTGTACTGGTTTTTATAACAAAATCCCTTTTAAACTCTAATTAAAACATCTTTGTCTGTCATAGATGAATAGGTCCTACTTTTAAGCTCTGTCTCCGTTCGTTAAACAAAAGCGCAAACCTACCCAGACCTTCAAACTGGCGAAAACATCATCTGATGCGTACGCGCTGGCCGATTTGGCTAAATCCTCCATAAATGTCTCCTCCTTAATAGTCGATATAAAAATTATGTAATTATTTTGTTATTTAAGAAAATTATTATTATTATTATTATTATTATTATTATTATTATTAAAAACTGTACCGCACTTGAGATTTGAACCCACGACCATTGAATTGCTAGTCGAGACTCTTGCCTACTCGGCCACTCAGGCGAATGTTATTTAAGAAAATATCACATCATTCGTTTGTTTCTAATCAGAGACTTTTTTCACTGAGCTTTTGGATATTCGTTAGAAATGTTTGTCGCAAATTCTAAATCATCAGCTTCTTTTTCCCATTGTGGTGGTATTGCAGGTGAATCGTAGGTTTTTCCTTTGAATTTTGTAATAGTGCTGTTAACGCAATTAAGGATTAAATCGTCTCAGAATATTAATCTAATCAAGAATAATCAAGAATATATATGTCAAAGTCTTTGAGGTATATATTTGTACCCATCACCGAAGGAAGAGAAGTATATTGATTTTGTCAACATGTTTGCAACGTCGAAAAGGAACCTTCACAGAGCCATTAAAATATGTACATTCTTGATCAGCAGTAGATTCTGATTTTATTTAAGCATGTCCGTCTGCCCGTCTCTGTAATGTCTGTTGTAGGTATTCGACTGGACGCAAAAATTTAGCCATCGAGTTCAAATGTGGTAGAAACATTGGAAGTTCTTGCACACAGAGTGGTATTGACAGTGGAACAAATCGATCGAACGACAATTTTACAGTACCACGTAAACTGAGAACACCTTTGTCTTGATAAAAGAAATCAATTTTATTGCTCATTGCTCATAAACTAGTGCAGATAAATCTATAAACATGTGACCGTATATTCTTTGGGCGATGTTATAGTACCTGTACAAAAGTGGAAAAAATTTGCTACGCTTACCTAATATTATAGTGTATCAAAATTTAATTTTTTTCTCAATACCTTCATAATGGACAGAAGCAGGCCACAAAAACTCCATAAAGAATATTAAATCTTGACTAATTTCAAATTCGGAATGTACCTGTAAGTCCGTCCGTCTGTTCGTTTGCCCATCTGTCCACCTTCTCAACAATATAGTGCAGCTTTCAAATGTATTTCCCTCTTTCTTCGAGTTTTTCGTTTATGAGTAGCTTATGGCCGTTTCGAAGGTGACATACGACTTTAGGAAAACTTTTGCAAACTTTTACTGTTTACTGTTGCAAACTTAAGACTTAAATTAGCGAACTTGGATAGACTGGCAGGCAGTCAGATCATAATTTTACCTTAATTAAAACGACGACACGATAAGAGACCTCAGATGTGAATTTGCCGGCGTTGCACATGAAATGATAAAATTTGAAGTTTCCCGTCGCCTGTATGTATAACAATTAAAAAAACACCTCAGACCTTAACTTTGATTAGACTTTGCAAATAGATTCTAGTAACTGCCTTGAATCGCAAAATTTGTCTTTTTAATTGTGAACGAATCAGGTGGGAGAACCAGTTCATATCCTCGAGCTTTGTAAAACGTAGGTTATCGTATAAAAGTATGTTTGTCTTCGCAAAAATTTTATCCGTTGAACTATAGGACGACAAGTTTGTTTGCCACTGCGCCTATTGGTGTTAACTAAGGCATGCGGGCATAAGAAGTGACTTAGAACACGCTTTCACCGTTGAGTTTCAATAACTCTGGATTAATATGTTACTGGTGTTGTTATTAAGAAAAAACAACATTTTATAATTTAAAAATTTTTATTTTAATTGTACTTCAGACTTTATTAAAGGAAACGATTCTTTCAAATCATTAACGATTTTTTATAAAGCGGTAATTGTTTGAATTATGTATTTTTTTACCTGGTGCCTGCTTACCAATTTTATACTTTATAAGTTCATATTTGTCTAAACACGTCATACATGTGAAAAGTATTTTTCGTCAGCTGACACGCGTTGGTCAATAATTGGATGTAGAGTTTGGCTGTAGAGTACCTATAATGATAAAATGTGGTAATAATTACTTAATATTTTTTAAGCAGATTTACTTAATGGTACAAAGGCATATTGTGCGCAAGACTACCCGGTTATGTAAGAACCGCTTAACAAGTCAATAATCTCGTTTACTTTGGTCGTATCTATAGTGAGCGTTTAGTTGGTAAAGGCGTAAAAATTACCGGTTTGGCACGCAGGCCCACTAGGCTGCGGCTATCGCTACCTTTTCCTTTCCTACCATTGTTTTTCTTCACTTCCTCTTCGTTCTGGCTGTCATCGTGTTACACAAACAGGAGAGCGGTTCAATTCTACATGCATTGGCAGAAAAACACAGACAACGCTCAGCTCTTGCAAGCTTCCGCTGTACTTACTACTTCTCAGTGCCATACAAATAAATCTTGCTTGAACTAGGGACGTATGGCCTCCGTGGGGGAGCTTTTAAGGAAAAGAAGTAATTTTTTATAAAGAAAAAATACTTCATCCAGCGTATCCTTTAGTGATCGAATAGAAAAAATCTGTTGCCAACCTATTGATTGTTTAAACCTTATGTTTTTTAAGGAATTGAGGTATGGCTTTTGATGCATCATTCTGTTTCCATTACTTAGTATGTAATCCCCAACTTAGTACAGTTGGATGCTGATATGAAAGAAGGACAGGTAAACGGGTACATGCTCCAATAGGCGTTCTGCAACTTGGTAATTGGAATTGAAATCCATTGAAGTTCATAATTACTACCATGACCCGGACATTCATAAGTTTTTTATTTTTCTTTAAAATACTTTTGGTGCAAGCGACAAGAACTTTCTTTCTTTCTATTAGACCTTTCTTTTTCACATCTCGTCTTACTCATTCCACTTATGAAAGCAAAGGGTCTTAAATTGAACCCAACAACGAAAAGTAGCACAGCCGAACAGAGAAGAACGTTGGGTCACATTGTAATATGTTACGTTACAGATGCGTTTATTAACAATTGCAAACATTTGCTATCATTAATATTAGTCTAAGTCGTTTTCTATTCATTTAAGTATTAAATCCTTGAAATCGTCTCAAATATTCATTTATTTTGTTGATACTTACGTGTACATGAGTATACTTTTCCATGCTTTCGATTAAATAAAATACTTTTGCAATGTAGACCATAGAACTTTAATATTATTTCAAAGTACACCAAATGCTATAATTTCGAAAGGATTATTGGCGAATTGTTGTATTTCTGGCATTTTGCCAACAAGAAACACCGATAACAAGCGAAAACACTTTTAAAAAATGCTTCAAAAAGAGAGAAAAAAAACTAAATCCAAAAAATCGCATACATCGAAATAGATTCATTTAATATTCGTAATGCAAACTCAATTGACACTTTACTGGCAGATCAAATAAAGTCATAGACTGCTTTAGCTACCTGCACCACCTTTCACTCTGAGCGAGTTTGTAATAGAAATTACGTTACGGTGACATTTTCTTGCAATGTACATAAGTTTTTGTAGAACATAAAATCATGAAACATACGGTTAAAGTACGGTTAAAACAATAACGTGACTTCGGTAAATGCCGAATCTTTTAATACTTACGATACGTTGGAATGCTTTTTACATTTGGTGAATAAATTGCAAAACGAATGTAATTTGTATGTATGTATGTATATGCAGCATGTTTGTCCAAGAAGCATAACATGCTGTGCAAGCGAAAGTGTGACGTTACGTGACTGTAAAATAGCATACAACGCAACACGGTTCACATCTGACTACGTCATTATGTATGAACTAAGGTAGCAGCACAATTTAATTAAAGCTTAAGAGATAAAAGGATTTTGGAACAAAGCCTAAAGACGTCGTGCAGAATCAATATGTGTAATAAAGTAATATTTTTTGACAGAAACTTGCAAGGGTCCGTTGTTGAATTTTTCAGAAGAACAAACGAACTTAACGTAACTTGCTATGCCAGCTGAAGGTTAATTGTACCACAACATGTAACTCGGCCTATATTTCTAAGTATCTATGTATGTTTATGTATATTATGTACGCAGACATATGTTCGAAGATTTCGAAAAAGGAAATTATGACGCATCATAAGACCACACATAGCAACACACAAGTATTAGTACGAACATATGTAAGCGACGATTTCTGGGGGTTAAGGATCTGATTTTTCAATAGTGCGCTGAAACCACGCATAATATTCTAGCTAAAAAACATTCTTTAAAACGAAAGGTATTTTAATAATAAAATACCCTAAATACACTGTTCGAAATGCTATCGAGTAGAAGGCACTCGTCACTTTTACTTATAGGACGGATTTTAATAACTAATCATGGACAAGCTTCGGTGACATGGGATATGATTAGATTAGCTTATGACACTTTTTATTGTGTACACGAACTTATTAAATAAGCACAGTCACGATGTTCTCGTTTGACCTAAGTCCCGTCCAATGCATGCCACTTAGGGTTAGATTTATCGCTTGTTATGACCACCACACATATGTATGTGTAGAAATTTATAAATATCATAATATACCTGATTAACTCTGCCAACAAAATGGCCTCACGTAGCTCTAGTCTTCCAAAATAGGGTTAATGGGTGCTACCATGGATATGAGCACCATGCATAGTGAAAATAAATACTGTTTTCTAAATTGTTTTGAAGGACTAGAAAATATTCAACTTTTTACATGTGTATTAAGAACACATACTGAGTCGTTTAAAATAAAATACCTCCTGGTATTTGTTTTACAATAGCTTTCCATTGTTTACCAAAGAATTGACGGAAACTTAATCAACCATATTCTTGATCATTTATTTTTACGCATTAGTATACTCACTACACAACGAACGATTGCCGTGGTCTACGGATGTGTACGATTTGCCACAATCGGAAAATTTGGCTTTCCGACCGCAAAACGAAGCACGTCCGAGCCTTAGATTGCCAAGGTATTTTGTTATGTACCAATACAAATTTCTTTCTTCTTATATACCAATCACTAGGGAAGCGGGGAGAGAGAGATAAGGACTAGCGCTAACATGGAGATGTATGCGCGAACCGCAGATGGCGCCTTCTACCGCTTGAGTACTCACTACAGCTATGGCTAATTGTAATTAAAGTGGTGGTGGCTGCAGTATTGTTAATGGGATTGCATTTTTTACTTGGATTTGAGCACGGGTATGTTGACTTGGTATTCCCACTTCATAACTATTTGGTCTCTATCTCTCTCTCTCTCTCTCTCTCTCTCTCTCTCTCTATCTGCAAAATAAATAGAGTCAAAGTCTCTATCTTCGGCAAGCTAAGTGATCATGCTTTTTATGGCCGTGTCACAGGGAAAGTGCCTTGGCTTTGGGAAAGTGCCGTGCAAGCCTCGAACTTTAGTTTTTAGATGGTTTCTGCTAACGCGGAAGAACGTTTCCCTAAAATATAACACTCCCAAGGCCAGTTCACATAACATGTCGGAAATATAGCATATTTTGCATGCAATTCACGTATAGACAGCATCTTCACGCCAGGCAAAGGGATCCAATTCTATATCTTTTAAATCATTTGACGAATTTAATATGCCTTCGATGAGGGCTATGAAACCATATAGACGGCAGCTTGCAATCAAATTTTCAATTTGGCCTAAAACGCGTCAGACTTATAAATAACTATGAACACCTGTGTGTGCCTGTGTGTATGTGTGTGCATATGAGCATAGGTACGTGAAAAAGCAATTGCATTCTTAGACACAGAGCCTAACCACACGACAACACGCATCAAAGTACTAGAATCTCATAAGTTTTTATGGAGGGCTACACAGTTGTTTACATTTCGAGCTCTTAGCATTGACACGAATGTCAAGGGGGTTTGGTAGCATGTGCTACGTGTATCCAGATTAAAAAGTAGACAAAATTAATTTTTGATTTGCGGAATTCTTAAAGTCTGAAGTCAAATCAATTTTAATTTTAAATTCCTTAAGAGCAATCGAAGTTGAGCATTAATTCTTCCTCTCTCTTATGCGCGTTTCATTCATTCGTTCGTTCGTACTTCTAATTGTGTTTTGCGTTTGTTACCGAAAATAATTATTAATTATGATAATCTAATAAACTTTGTCATCAATTATTGAATGAAATCATTTACATTTTCAGCATTTAGCGGAATTATAACCGAATTGTGATTATGAGACTCGAACCGTCGCTTTCCTCACTTGCCTCACTTTCCTCACTTTGGCAACAGTTCGACAACAATTGTTACGCTTTGCATTTCGTTATGATGTCCCTGGGCACCCGTACCACGTCGATTGCTTGTTTTTGCCATTTATTGATTACAGTTAGTACTCTTTCTCTGTGCATGAAATTGCGGGGAAGAATATGTAAATGTGTGTTTGTGTACAAACGTAATCGCTACTTTTTTTTTCTTTTTTTCTTTGGCAGTATTTTGTTATAAACAAATTTTCACAGATGTCCTTTTGTTATATTGTACGTACGTATCAATGTATCGATGAGTGTCAAGTAAAGCCCTTTTTGAAGGTGTATCTGTGTGGCTGTGTGCAAAGTGTATTCATCACTAATCGTGTTTGAGTTGTTTTGTTCATTTGCGGTTTCGCTCCTCTCTACACCCTCTCATCTCTTCGTCTGCTCCGTTCTCTTTATGTGAATTCAATTCTAGTCGATTATATGTTCTACTGAATGACGATTATGATGCCTGATGCTATCGTTGACTCTGACTGAGTTTGCCATGCTTCGTTCTTCGTTGGTGATGTTGATGTTAATTTCATCATACCTTAACTCAATACAATGACAATTGATTATTTTCATGGTTATATGCTTGCTTTTCTGCTCATTTATGCGAATTGTGTAAAAGGCAAATATTCTGCAGGATTCATTTGTTGCCAGTCAAACAAATCAAATTGTTTATCCTTGATTACTGCTGGTTAACCTTTTCACTCATTCCTCGCCAGCATTACGATGCGATTATGGGAAAAAACGCCCTCATCTCTACCGATATTCTGGTTACTGCTGCAGTTAACGTTTGTGTGTAGGCTTAGCGTTTTGCCAACAATGACACAACCGCACAATTAAAAATGTATTTTTCAAAAATCTAATTCATTTGAAATCGTAGCAAATGTGCGGCTTTTAAAAATTAATTGAATATTTGTGGAAGAAACCAAATAAAAAGAAACAAAGCAAAAGAAAAGAAAAACTGTTTAGGGAAAATTAAACCTTTTTCTCTTCTTATAAACAAAGGGGGCCAAGTGAGTTTTTTTGCTGTTGTTTTGACACCTACTTCTGTCAAATAAAAAACCTTGATTATCAATAATTTTCTTGCTTACAACGGGGCGTGTATTCAGTTTTTTACAAACTACAGGAATATGTTCATCATATATTCCTGAAAGTGGCGAGTAGCGTAATGGACTTAGGCATGTCTGCTTTTCTACAGTTATTTGATCTAAAGTTACTAAAATGACTTTAAAATTTTGCTTGACAACTTAGCTTCAACATTTTTCCTTCTCTCCCAGGACCAAGAATCAGCGAAATCGTTATGGATCTGCAAGCAATTAAAGAAAATTTTCTAATATCTGTCGATGCATTAGAACCACCTAATGCTTCATTAAATGCGTAAATGCTGACCGAGCGGCCATGCATTCAAGTTACGCTAGGACGTTTTTGTGGGCGGATTAAATTAAATCCAAAAAATTAAAAATTTTCATGACGACGTTTGAAGTGAATTTCGTAGATGACTAGCAGACTGTAAAATTGATTTTTCGTTTATTCTGGGCATGACAGATCACGCTGCCTATCAAACTTGATCGGTGGCTATCAGCCAAGAGAAAGAGAAATAAAATTCATTCCGGCTGATAGGACTAAATCGACATTGCCTATATGCAAACAAAAACAAGCAGATTTTCATATAACTACTATTCAAAGTGAGGCAGTGTATAGGAAGTGATCCAAAAAAAATCGTTTTCAATAGCGTGCGTCCTTAGACCAAAACACGTCGCTGTGCCACTTTCCGTCGAAACGTCTGAAAAATTGCGATATTTAGGTGGAACATAAAAATGCAGGGACAGACATCTGACAGACAGACGCACGGAAGTTGAAATCTATTCGAAAAAGTGATTCTGAATCGATCGATATAACAGCAGACGGGTCTATATCAAAGTCTTCTGGGTGTTACATATATCCGCACAAACTTAATATATCCTTGTACCACAAAAGCTGTAGGGTATAAATATGAAATTGATTGCATCATCAATGAACAAAAATGGAAATGTTAGGATCCGCAAAACCGTCCTTTGCGAATACTTTCGTACTTTATGCTCAATTACCTTAAACCGAAATTTTCACTAAGTTGTTGTTTATAGCTTTTAACCGACGCACCCAACTCTTGCTATGCAAGAGTAAATATTTATTCTTTAGGAATTTAAAAGCCAGTTAATGAGTATGGTAATCGGACAAAGTCGATCAACTACTGGCTTTCACAATGCATTGACTATTTTCATCAGAACGTTTCGATGCAACGCTTATCCATCGTAACGTTTCGAAAAGACAACCCGTAAGTTGAAAACGAAAATAGTTGAACTGACGTAGGACAGGCAGGCGATTCGATTTAAATCTGCTTATCTACGAAGCGAAGCTGATCCCAATTCGTTCGAGGTGCTCTACACATCTTTACAAACCCAATACACCCGTTCACTATAATATCCAATCGCTTAGAACGTAATAAAGAATCCCTGCCTTACTCTGTCTTGCTTATACGGTAGATAGGTTAACATTTGTGATATTTGCTCAATTCACTTGGGCGAATTGAAAGTTTGCTTGAAACTTTTGAACTTTTGAATGTCTTCGATAAAGACTTTTATGCTTTGTAACCCTTTGACTGAGATAGCATATCTTTAATGGTAGGTTTGGCTTGCCGATGCCATGATTAATGCATGCATTCGCATCATCAAATGTAGGCGTAATTTCGGCACAGTATATACTTCTGAACCCATTCCGTAGCCTGAATAAATTCGAGTTAAAGAAAAAAGTTGTTTCTGAAAGCAAATACACATCACTACAGTAGAGATCGCTTGACCCTAAACATGTAAAACACTAAGCACTTAAATATTTCCTACTTTTGTAAGCGAAATTAGGGGCTAATTAAACATACGCCTTAAGCGAATTACGCTATATTGCATTATATATTTTTTACCGTCTTTTTGGTTGTCTTAAATGATCCTTTAAATATTTAAGAACTTTATTTTTAAGTTGACTGAACTGAATTGCACATTGCTGTCAAAACATAAGCAAAAAATTTATGTAGGACGGATTCCTTATCTGGCTCAAAGAGATGATTTTCGAGTCAAGTTGTTATCGTTTGCAATACTACGTTTCTCGAGTTTTTGTATATCTTTGTTGCTCGTAATTGTCGACTGATTGATTTCAACTTTCAATTGTAGCTTGATAATCTCTAGTCAGTGACAGCACATTTTTTTTAATGGGTTGACAAGAGTTTCTTTAAAAATGCAAAGCACCTCAGCAAATATACGAACATTTGTAAAGTACTTCTACTAATATGCTTGTCGGTGTTGCGGAAAAAAATCCAAAAAACGATCCATAATTTGATTTTTACAACTCTTAGGCCTTAAGCAATAAGTGGGTCGAATCAAAATTTCGTCAAATTTCTTAGTTTTTTTTAGAAAGAAAATACAACGCGCAGCACACAAAAATGAGGAATGGATGAGGCAGAATGAAATTTTTTTCCATTTACTTACATAAAGTTAATAGTGGGTGAAGGAAATTGAAGAATGTGCACATAAGTGAATTCATATCAAATAGATACGCCTCGACGCCGATCAGTATTGCAAGAAAGATGTCTCATACCTACTCCAGTTTACTCTAGCATTTCGGGAGCAGTATGGCTCCTTTCTATGGGAACTGTCGTAGCAGTTGCAGACTTTGGTGTCATTTATCCGCACTACGCTCCGTGGGGTAAGACTGTTAAGGCAGGTACACACACACTAAATTGGACTGAATCTTTCCGTCGGTTTTTCTGTGTGTCAATCTGTCTTCTGTTGTCTCACGTCATTTATCCACAATAGGCATAAATCACTTATAGCAGGTAATGATTTTGAATCTCATACAAATATTTCGCAAAGAATAAAAAAATAATTCTGATACTTTTTACGATCAGTAAAATATATTTCAACCTTTAGGCATTACCTTGAAAAGTTAAGGATGAAAATGGATTGGCCGCACAAAAGGTTCGCACTTTTCTAAAATTTAATTCGCATTCTGAAATGTGAAATATGTTTTGAAGGTGCGATTTGTTGGAGTACCTCAGTGTTCAACGGTAGGCAGAATGTAGTCATTTCTTTAGTATCGGTCAAGCGCGTAAATGTATTGAAAACGAATTTTCATAGAAATTTCTTTCTTTTCGCTAAATAGGTTTGAAAAGCGTCTAGTATTCACTCCGAGTACTACACAGTCAAAGGGTGTACAGGGATATAATATTATAACACTTTTCGAAATTGAATGCATTGTTTTGAAAAACGATCAAAGTCTAGTTATCACACCTTATTTTGAAAAAGTTTTTGTGCAAAGTGCAACGAAACTACCACCGCCTAGTTTTATGTTTTCAAGGGGTCGAATAAAAAATGAAAGAAAACAAACAATAACAAACAAATTAATAGTTTCAATAGTTGATTACGTAAAATGAGTAGCACATATGTGCCAATATAAGAGTTGCAAGCGTTCTTCATTGGGTAGCGAAAGAGTGCCGTTACCACCACCACCGTCACCATCATCATTGCATGTGTACGAACGTATGTAATCTCTCATTATTCATAAGTTTAACAGAAAACGTCAAAGTGGTACTCGACGCAAACGACATAAACAAAAAAAACCCATTAATAATAAACAAAATTCATTCAAGTTTTCAATGCAAAGAAGTGGGTTCTTTCAAATATATATGTGCATATATATAAATACGTTTACCACATACTTAGAAACTTTAAGATCGTTAACTTTAATTAAGAGCGAACAAAATATTTACACAAAAGTGCGGAACCTAAAGAGTAGTAAAGTGATAAAACGTAAAGATAAGACGTAAAATAAAAAAAGAAAAAATAAAATAAAATTTATATTTATTGTATAATAACAACGACAATAATCAAATCATACTCCGAGGTTTGCTGAAATGCTGGCTTTGCCGTCGTATAGGATAATAAAAAAAAAAGAACCCACAAATTGCTCTTTTGCGGTTATGGGTTAATGTGTTTCTTAAGCAATTGACACGTTGTTTAACTTTTCAGGTAAAATAAACTTACACGCACGCACATAAACACATATTGACACACATATATATATATGCATTCAGTTGAATGCAAGATGCATTTATTTTTATATCAAAAGCCATTCAACACACTTTTTATGATACTTTAAGCGTGAAATAGTAAAATAAAAGGATTTTTACAATTCCACGGAGGTTCATAAGACAATCTTAAATATTCTTCTCCTCTTGTATTAAACATAAATAAAACTAGAAGAAGAACGGAAAAAAAGTTTTTCAATTAATCGAAAATTTTTCTTTCATTACAGAAATTTTTAAAAAAATATATGTTTTGGATTTTTCTTCCAACTGCCAGCAGAAAATATTATCACAAACAAATATTAACACAACCTTTGCTTGCTACTGTTTTATCGACTGTAGTGTTTCATATTCTATGTGTTCCTCTTCAGTTAACTTTATTCTCCTCCTTTATGAAACAAAATCTCAAAAAAAAAGAGCCTGAAATATTTACAAAAAAAAAAAAAAAAAAAGACAAAACAATTCTTTATGTAGTATGAGGTGCCAGTCCACCAATCGTAGTCTTGTGAAAATTAGGAAAAGTTGTAACTGTATATATGTGTATATATATACATATGCTATGTTTAATGTACAGGGGATGCAATAGTATCAGTAAAAACGTCGAGCACAGTCGTATCTTTAAAAATTGTCTTACACACTGACAGCGCAAAATAAGGAAAAATTTCCGTTTTTAATGACATCCCAACCAATGGGAATTGTATATCAACAATAGTTTTTTATGCGTTTTTAAAAAGAAAATTTTATACACGAGTTTAGTTTCGCAACCCATCTGTATATGAGTGAATTAAAAAAAAAAAACAGAAAAACAGACTTAATGTTACCTTTAATTTGCAGCACACTTCTTCAAGTCTAGAGTCTGGATATCAAATTTTTTATTCGATTTATTTGGACTGATCATGTTGTTAATATTGTGTTTGGGACGGACTAATTAAAATGTCCGAGCTTAATTGCCATTGCAGCAGACCAACCTGTTACTACGATTGGCGTATGGTGGTAACGATATTGAGTCTTCGGTCGGTAAAGCATTAATATCAATCGGTTATTTTCATACTCTCACGGCTTCGAAACGTGTTGAGTTACCGAACATCTGTAATCCAATTGTAACATTTCTGAAATATTTAAAAACTTTCAACCTCCTCTTAACTTTTTGCCTATCTTTCTTGTGGGTGCAGTCTTTTGTCATTGATTCGTCTTTAGTCGGGCAGAAAGTTGTGCTCCCTGTGAAGCTTACGAAACGTTAAGATTCCTTAAGCGTTTCGAAAATGATACAGTTGGTATATTCTCCCCAGAAGGTTTCCAGTCATGCGAAACGCGCAATCAAGCGTTGCTCGTATTCTTATTTTTTCCTTTCAAGATGTGCCAAGTCTTAAGCAGCGCGCTTGGAACTCTTCTTAAATCTCTTAAGCCTTGGGCTTTCACCGGTATTTTCACTTCAAAGCGTTTACTTTAGTGTCATTCTTGTTCTTGTCAACATATGCCAAGCCGTTCAGCATCCTAGGTGCTGCTGTTCGATACCATAGACTAGACACGTCTTCGAACATGGCGATAGGGCGGTAGGCGCATACACAAAAGAGACAAAGGGAGTGATATATTTAATAATCAAGAGTTTTGGTTAATTTATAATTAAGTCAAAATCTATGTTAGAAAATCTGGCGAATACAAAGCTGGTTATAGACAGAAATTCTCTTCATTATTAGAAAAAAACGAATTAATAGAATCGAATAATAATTATTAACATAACCACCAATTCATCCGTACGACTAGATAACAATTTCGATACGTTGCTACAGTTGGACCATGAAATTTCATGCAAAGGTCAATTTCTGTGAAAATGTCAATTGACATTTTGAGAAATTCGTATGCAAATTAATGAAGCGAAAAATCAAAATTGAAAAAATACCAAACAGAAGTATGTACAAAGCAGAAGTGTTTTGATATAAGTCACTTAAGATGTCTGATATATTGTGCCGTCTATGTGTAACTGCGCAAATTTTAAAAAATGGCAAAATATTGCGATACATATAGAACTTTGCGCCACTTTGGAACGTTTAATTCGAAATAGAGCATGAGCACGAACCATCCACGAAAAAGTTGCTGCAAAATATATCTTACGTTTAAAATGAACTCAAGAGTATTCAGAGAGTTGGTGCACGATCAATGGTATATATTAAGCCTACGCTCGGTTTTGCCACATACCTGCAACATATGCTTTTCGCAACTACATCTTCGCCTGCTTACGTCCTAAATATACATAAACGTTCGCACACTGAGTGAAATTTGTTCGTCTTTTCAACAAAATGTGAATCGAGATCTATGACAAATGTCGCTTTGTACATATAATGCGAATTTCAAACTGGAATCTGGTTACCTGGTTAAGACAAACTCAAAAAAGGTGCATGCCGGTGCTGACGTGTGTCCTGTACGGGAAAGTGGATTTAGAAAATAATTGGCGAGGTCCCAAAAAGTGTTTCTATTTAGGTTTGTTGGTTATTACGAAGCGTAGCTATAATTAATCCAGCGTAATATTTGGGGACCAAAGTTTCCAAAAAACTTCACCTTTGCGGGGCGTTGTACTGTGAAAAATCTTTGCATTCGTTTTAAGTCGTTTTAATGATGTCGTTCTCATCGGATTTCCTGAGTTCACGCATCTGTGGTGTGACCAACAAACGAATAAATTTTTTATTGACTTCGAAGTGAATTTATATCATTTCCTCTTCGAAATGTAGTTCCTTTTTGGAATCATAAACTTTTGCGGTTAGTTTTGCATTGATCTCATCTCAAAAAACGCTGCCTTGCGATTAACTGTGAAAAAATAACAGGAAATCTGACTTCGCGAATAGAGATATCAGAACAGTGTTGTGGTTCGCTACATTTGTGTTTACCACATTTTTCATATTTAAGCCATTAGCTAAAATCGCTTATCTGTGCTTTTTTTCTAAAATCACTGATAGATTTCATATACTATTCGCACTAGTGTGGATGTCGTAAGGACGTACTTAAGATTTCCAATTTTTAAAAACGTTTCTAAAATTTGTAATATTTCAGAAAGGAAGACTGGAACTACTGGAACTGGAAAGAAAGGAAGAAAGGAACTATCTATGGCACGTCACTCAAGATAGCGATTTCCAGTGAAGCGGGTCCGTTGGAAATGTGGAGCCGTTTCACATACTCTGTAGACGACAAATGAAAACAAGCAAGACCATCCGCCATAAAATACAGAAAATCAAGTAAATGCTTACTTTTCATAGGAGCCCTTTCACGGAATTATTCTCAAAACCTGAACTGACGTGCCACAAATTTAGTGAAGTTATTTGTCTTATCCAAGAACTTGTTATTTTTCCAGCAGTAGATTGGGCAGTCAAAACCATTTTGTTGTTATTGTTTTTCTTCGCGGGCTTAAGCGTTTAATACTTCGTCTTATAAGAAAATTAACATTGAGGATTTTTATTGCATCACAAAAATATGCCGAAAAAAAGTCCAAAAAGCTGCGACAAGCACATATATGCCTTCCTCTTGCTAGTAGTGAACGGTCTCAACGTCTCCATACGGCGCTTCACTTCTTTTGGTCTTGAAATACTAAAAGTTAGATCTGTTGCCACATATACGTGAATTCTTATGCGTGAAAAGGACCCGAAAATGGATCTATGTCGTCCATTATAAAAATTACACATTTTGTGAAGTGTGATTTGGCGCAAAAATGCAATCCGAAAATTTTCGCTTTTATTTAGTAGACCAAACCAGTGCCTTCCGCCGATTTTTATCGAGAAATAGCAAAAATTAGTAAATGTTGTTTTCTTTCTGGTGAGAAGTTAGCACTCTTTGACATTTTCGCTCAAACCAAGAAGTTACTCCACATAATATATCTCCACATAATTGATCACTTTTACTCATTACCTAACTATACAGGGTTGCCATAATCGCAATTGCTTTCCATGTAAAGCCTAGGGGATATCACGTGTTCGGCCGTTTTTGCCAAAGCGCTGCATACAAAAGCGAAAGCTAACTTTCAGCTACTTCAGCTTCAGCTTCATTATCCCCCTGCTTTTCCTTGTCGTTTGGTGGAATAGGGCCCTAAGACTGAAGTTTACCTTTGGGGCAATACATGCCAACGGCTTAGTTTTCATATGAAGCGTTAGTTACATCGTAGGATAGTTCAAATGATTATGCAGGTTTAGTCCTGTGTGTCAAATCGTTGTTGTTCATCAATTTTCATCGGGAAATATTAAATTTTTTGGCCTATAAAGGCTATATACGTATATGAAGTTTTTACCGACGTATGTAACACACTTAAGATAGGTCCACCTTTTAAGTTTATGATCAAAAGGATTTAGTTATTTGAGCGGTTGCGGCATAGCTAATCGTTACTTTTTTGTTGTTGTTAATCGTATTTATATTTTCGGAACAATCATTAAAGTCTATGTACGCCCTGACGATAGTATAGAAATTGTTCACAAAATTGGAAATTACAATTTAAAGGATACTTTCTAGACCATTATTAGGCCATTGAAAATGAATGCTTCGCCTGGCGTATGTACGTATGTATTGATTACATCGAAGTTTTAATGAAAATTTTCATTGCTTTCAACCGGAAAATTGTTACTCTGCAAACAATGCCCCATGTATTCATAGTCGCATAGTCGGTCCTATGTAAGCATGTAGAAAATAAGGTCAATAACCAAAACTTATGGTGCACTTATGTGACCACATTCGGCCATTACATGAGCATGAAGGTTGTGTAATATTACAATTACTGTTTGATTTTCTTCTCTCTGCACTTTTGTAAAAGTCACGGAACTCCTCTAGCACTAGTTGTTTTCTTGGGAGCAAAGAGCAAAAAACAACACCAACAATAATGATAACAAACAAACCACAGTATCGGCAATTGTCACTTACGGCCCCTTTGGTATTTACAGGTATTGGTTTTTCAGTTCGAATGAAAAATGAATGAAAGAGTGGAAATCGGCTGAGTTTAAGTCTCTGCGGATTAAACATTTTTTTTTGTTTTTTGCTAACATTTCATAGAGAGAAATAAAAAAAAAAAAAAGACAAACTTCAGGCATAGAATTGTACAGAAACCATAAAATATGTTTGAATTAAACAAATGTGGTTGAATTTGATTTAGCTCATGTGAATGTGTACCTGCATGTGTGTGTTTTTGTGATTTTTGGTCTAATTTATGGTACAAATTAACGATAATGAATTAAAATTGAATGGCTATAAATTTTTGGAAAATTTGTCATCATACGAATGGGTTAGTATTTTAAGTCACATATATAAGCGAGTTAAAACAAATATCAATCTTATGGCCGGGAAAGGTCGACCTTTAAATACTCTACCGTTTCTAAAAGTTTCAAATGCAATGACATACTTTTCATGAAAGCCCGCATATGAACTAATCTTCACCATAAAAAATTAAAAATTGTACCCTTTTACTACTTGGCGGACAGGCGGACAGACAGGCTCAAATCGGATAATGAAAGGTAAGTCTATTTTCTGCTGGTTACATACCTCCGCACAAACTTAATATACACGGTACCATAAGTGGCATCTAAATAAACTCAAATGTTCTTCTTATGCTGTTATTCAGCAAATGAACAACCGAAAATTCGCTAGGATGTGGATCCGTCATTTGCAGACTCAAATGATATGCAACAGAGATCATAGTAGCGTATATATGTATATATTGGTGCGTAATGTATATATATATGTAATCATTTGAATATGTTCGATTAGTTTATCAAGCTCTTAGTAATGTAACAATAAAGACAAATAAAAATTCACAGGTACATTGTAACACATATGATGCATACCACTTAAAGGAAGAAGGCTCTTAACGGCCTAAAAGTAAACCGACCATTAGATACTCTGCAGCTCTTCGCCTAATAGTTATTCACCCGCTTTGTAATAATACACAAAAAATTACACATTATTTTTCTGCAAGGGCAGAGTTTTTATGAAAGCCAGTGTATTGGAGAATGTCCAAAATATCACAAGACCTGCTAAAATTTAACAAACTTGACTTATTTCCTAAAAATTTTTTTTATTTTTCAGTTTCCACCATAAAAATATTAAAAATTAGACTTTCTCTTCATGCAAGGACTTGATTTTCATGGTAATCTCTATACATGTTAAGGTCTAAATAATAGACCTACGTGATCCAAATTCCCTACCATCACTTTGTTTGTTAAATTGTGACTATGGACCGATTTCCATCATAAAATATTGAGGATCAAACCTTTTCTGAAGGGCTTACTACATTGGTGAGAAATTTCATATGGAGTGAAGTCGAAGAAACACACTCATGTGATTCGAAATTGGTCCGCTTAAAATTTATGTCAAATTAATATTATGAAGAAATTTTCAATATACAACATTAACAATTGGGGCTTTTTGGCATATACGGGTTTACGTTTCCTGAATCCTTGTATGCGATATTATTCAAAAAATAGACCTAAGTTATTCGAATTCGGAAAGGTTGACTTCTTACAATAATTTGTAAGTGTTGGTGCAATATTACCAACACAACTATGTAAGGCGCAACAGTGGAGTGTATCTAATCGATTTTGCCCGAGTATGATGTCCTTACTTGTTATACACACCACTGAAGAAAGGGGAATACACTCATTTTGCCATAATGTTTCCAATATCCGAAGGGAACCGGTAGCCTTAGTAGCTCATCATATAGTATGTTCCAAAGAACAGGCCCAAGTATGGTGTGTTGTGGAACGCCAGCCTTAACGTTTTATGTTTTGATGCCTATTTCCGTTTTATAAAGTATCCTATCAGATAAGTAACTCCTCATCGGCACATGTAGATTTTGAAGCACCTACACGATGTTCGCCCAGCTCGCTGAGTTGAAAGAATTCTTTATGCCCAGAGTGATAACAGCACAGTGCTTTTTGGTACGGGTATTCTATCTGGCGCTTTTTATAGCATCTATAGCAAGAGTTTTCACGTGGACCATAGCACCAACAACTGACCGCCCCCTTCGGTAGCCGTACATATTATTCAATATTTCGACCATTTGCTCGATGTGGTCTACCAGGCGCCTACAAATGATCTTCTTCACCATTTTCCCTATCGTGTGAATCAAAAAGACCGGTTTGTCAGCTGGCTCGTTAGGTTTTGATAACAGCACCAACTTTTGCTTTTTCCATATTTTCGGGCATATTTCAGTATATAGGAAATTATTATACACTTCCTAAATAGTTCCTGCCTAGTTTTAGGACCTACTTTATGATGCCATCCGGAACTGGTACTTTGTTGTTTTTAGTTCCCACACCGCATCATTTAGTTCCTCAATAGTGATTTCTACGCCACGATAAGCTTCGTCCTTTGTGTGCAGAGGGTTTCAACTACTCATCAACTCTGGAGAGGCTAATACTTCTCGTCTGGTGTACTTTAACTTGGCCATTACGACTTTGCATGTACCGCTCCATAGTTTTGACTCCGCGTTCTCACATAGTTGCTTAAAGCACTTATTTTTGCGTTTTTTTACTATAGACTTTAAGGCCTTGCGCGCGCTCCAGTGCCACTCTTTGTGGCTGTCATAGTTGGATCTATTGTAGTCTCGCTGAAGCTTAGGCTTCAAGACATTTCCTCTTTTTCATCGCAATATCCATTCCACCAGTAAACAGGTTTCCATTTTGGGTAATTAGCCCTCCGAGCCATACATGCGTCGCAGGCCGTGATCACATGTTAATTTTTTGGCTTTTTCTTCGGTATTTGTAGGGAGGATGACCCGTTCCTTTATCATGTCGTTAAAGAGCTCCTCATCAAGTGTGTTCGTCTTCCATCCAGGTGGAATGGGTTTGACGACAGTTGCTCGCGGAGCAATGGGTGATACTTCCTTCTGCTTTGTAATTACAGCATGGTGATCACTGTGCGTGTACTCTCACTCACATACCAGTGACGTACGAACGAGCTGGAAGCATATGTATAGATGTCTATCATAGATCTTAGGTCGTTTATTTCATATGTATATTTTAGTCCAACGTTTAACAATACCAATCCAAGATTAATGAAAGTCCTTTGCAAGATTTCAAATCTTCTGCTGGTGTATTTATTATCGCCCCATTCTATGGCCAGGGGCGATAGCCGGCTTACACCTGCTTATTTCTGCCACTGGCTGGGCGGCTATAGCAGCAATGCAATTTGCCTTGTTTTCTTGCCACATATCCATAATGCCGCCTTATTGGTCATATCTGATACTGTTCCGAGATTAACACCACGTCAATTTTTTGCCCGATAATGGTATGATATAGCAGCGTGTGCTACCCCACAATGGTTCAAGTTAATTAGCATCAAATTCATTTTGCAGTTTTAATAATAGCCTTCCGGTACACCGCAGATATTGCTCTCTAGGTCGGTTTTGCAATCTTTAGCTTTATTTCCCGGCTTACCGCAATTTAAGCAACATTGGCTCCTATCAACTTTGTTTTTGCAGCTTCTCGCTACATGCCCAAATTTAAGACATTTAAACATCTCACGGGAGCTCTCTTATCACACACTATGCAGACTACCCATTTAAGTTTTATACTTGCCATCTGTAACAGATCGGCAGCCAGCTTGATAGACTGTCTCACTATCGCCATCTACTTGCCTTTATAGCATTTGTATTTATTTTATACTCCGGTGCTGGAGAGTTTGTAGCTGCCACAATTTCTTTTTTATTCGTCACTTCATCTTAGCCCTTGATAACGACCGTCTTCTCATTACCGAGCAACACTTGCTTGCTCAGCAAGTAAAGAAAAAACTTGCTCTTTATATTCCATCGAATTACCTTCATGAGATCTTTTTAGTTCCAACATCATTTCACCATTCTTGGTTTTTTTTAATCTTAACGACATTCCCACCCACCTTACTCAGGCTCTCATTCTTCCTCACAGTCTTCCATATATCGCTATAGGACATTTTCAGCGTCAGGCTTTAGCGGCTTCTGTTATGGCTGGTCTTTGGCTAGCTTCTTTTGTACTTTCTTTTACGGCTATTTGCACTTCTACTTTGTTTTCATTTTTTTCCGCAGTACGACCATTCGCTACCTTCCTCTTTTGTCTGCCTTTTACCAGCGCCTCCTTTTTGTTTTGACATCACGTCCGTTTGTGTCGCTTCGTCTTCGCACATAGTGCCCGTCATTGACTTCACACCCTCCTGTGCCGCTTTTCAAGCCGGCAGATCCACCAACTCTTTCGTCGGTTGATGACTGGTGCGCTTGGGAGGGGCTGTCATTTCAACGGACTCCGTAATTTTATCGCCTAACTCGCTACATCCATCCGAACATTTCTTCACCATTTGCACATTTCCTTGCAGGATCGGTTGTGATGAGTGGCTTCTCACTTGGTCCTGCTTCAGGGCCAAAAGCTCTAGTGTGCGTTATATACGGCCGCTTTTTTTGAACGGGCCCCTTGCGATTGCGGGCTTTCTTGCATGTTAGCCTGTGTTGAAGGTTAAACGTTACGCATCAAAATTTGCACACATAAGGTTGCAAGTTAGATGGACCGCAGGATGTGGTGAACTAATTTTTTCTTAATAATACTAGTGATATGGGTGTCATACAAAAGTGTTTGGAGAATAGAATGAGAAAAGATAAGCGCGTGTGTTTTAAATTAATTAGGGTGGACATCACAACGTGATTAGAAGGTCGAATAATTTTGTATATATAATATTAAAAAATGCAAACTTTTTTGGGAGGCATGTTTCAGAGGCTCATGGTGGTGATGACAATTTCAATCTAAACAAATAAGAAACTCATATTCAGTCGTGACCGAATCTTTTAAACCGATCACTCTTATCCCAAAAAAAGACCAAAAAGAAAAGAAAAAAACTAAATATCCGTAATCTATAATATTGAGTGGGCGTGGCTAATTTTTTCTATTTGGTAGAATAAAAGCGTAAATTCCAAGTGGAAATGTCAACCGCTTATGAGTACGTTTACCACAACAATTAACAGACAGATGGACAGGCGAACTGACAATCACTTTTACATCGATCCAGGGTTGATAGCGATCAATAATAAGTAGAGTTTAGACGTTCTCTGAAACTACTTTTTGCGTGCTGCGAACGTCCTGATAAAAGAATAAAATTGTAGTATTATACAATATTGGGTAGACCTGGCCGGTTTTTTTCCATTTTCGTATAGAAGATGCAAAACTATCCATAGAATATAAATGCAAATCTTTGTCGTTGTATCTGTTGTTGTTTAAGTAATGAGCCTACAAAAAAATTTATATTTTTGGTCTCAGATTACGCCGTACTCTGGTCGTGTTCTTTAATCGATTTGACCCAATTTCAATACCGATTTGCAGGCAAGTTTGGTTTCTGCCAGCACATAGCCTAATTTTTGCGATTAGGAGAATGTGTACCACATAGAGATGGACATGCTCAAATCGATTTAGATTTTAATGCTGATCAAAAATATGTGTGCTTTATGGGGTCTCTGAAGCTTCCTTCCGGACGTTGCTAACGTTTTGATAAAACGAGTATACACCTCATGAAAAAGCAAAAAAATCGTTTAATCTATATGTATGTAACTGGAAGAGTGTGTAAATTTTTCTATGCTTGACCATTATTTGGATGAAAAAGTTAAATTTTTGAGCAATTATTAGTAAACAACATTTAAGTTAACTTGTCGACAATATCTTACGGGGATTTCTCTTTAAAGTGATATTTTTGTTGTGAACTTATCTGCAGATTTGTAAAATTGAAATTCTGCACAACTTAAAGTGATGTCTTCATCTAGAAGTGATATTTTCGTAGTATGAATGCAGTAAAGCGTAACAGGGCATGTAAGCGTAAACTTGCATTCTGTGTGTATAATGAAAAGGCACTTAGATATGTTTACATGAACACACGGATATTGAAGACAGCTCTATCAATCCGCAAAATAAAGAACTGTGTCATGATTTCATAGTACGCGAACCATCTAATTTTACGTTCACCACTAGGTATTATCAATAGTATTATTATGAAAAGTTTCCATTTAAGATGATTACCGTTCCTTGCTTATATTTTTAATTAGTATTATGTAGCTTATGAGGCGTATTTAGTTTTAGCAAATTATTTCCGTTTCCTTTGTTAGCATTTCTCTGTAGCGAAATTGAAATCAATCATCGTTAGAACGCTCTACTGCCAGGACAACAGTAGAAATGTCATTTTTGCATTGTTTACTTCCGTGTTATTTGTCATTTATTTCCCTGGGAAAATCAAACAAGTGGACTGAATGGTATGCGATTATCGCTTATGTCCTATTAAACCGTCTAAATGCATCTGTTAAATGGTTTTAATATAAAGGCAAAAATATACAATCGCATCCGTATTGAAATCGCCCACAAACCTACTCAATAACATCTTTTTCGTTTTGTTTTGCTTTTTTTTTTTTTTGGTTTCCTTCCTTCCTGTGCGCGTGCTTTCCTCTTTGTGTCATTGTGTTTAATTTTTGCATTTAATTCGCAACGTTTATCAGATAATTCTCAAATTCCGCACGATGGGAGGCTAACGGAACACATCTTCATTCAAAGCCACGTGTCTTACCAAGGACACGTGCTATTATCAGGCTTTCTCTGAATGACCTTTTTATAGTTTCTTGAAATTATTCTGATGAACTCTTATAAAGAGATCCTTGGATGCGTTACTGTAAGTTCGCGTGATGGTCACATAATACAACACATGTTCAGATTAATCATTTTCAACCCCACATTCACCACAAACAACACTAGCACTACCCCAATTCCTGAAAGTTGGTATTAATAATAATTATCCTGACATACGTTAGTGTTGTTGCGTACAATGTCTTAACGTTGTTATACAGTCGACCCGAGAAGCCGTACCGATAAGAGTGGCACAAGGAAATTGTTACTAAAACTCTTAGCTTATGTTTGATGATTACCACGCCTATTGGCTATATTTCACGCCCATTTCTATTGTAAACGTATTGTAATTGATTTAATAACGAGCAATATTTATCTAACAAATCCCAGGACGTTGATACGTTGTAAGAGGAAAATATGGGGAGAGTTGTGCGAGTAGAAGCACTAGTGTTGGCTGAATACTATGGATATCATAGGCATTGTGCAAGCACAAAGAAAAACTGGAAGAAATAAGAAAAGACTGTTCATTTCTAATTGCTCTTAAGCCACGAATTGATAGAAGAACTTCCTAAGTGAAGTAAAATAATGGAGAGATGCACAGCTAAACAAGAGTAAAGATATTCGGCTTGCGACCTGCCTTTTATCCACGATTTGTTTCCTTATATTGATGATATATGATGTTGGGTATAATATCGTACATCATATCGCATATAATATCATACACTGTACCGTACATAGTGGATCATCGAGATAATATATATTAAAGATGAGCCTTATTTATATAGGTATTTTAGTAACTGTGGACGAAATTTTCGCCTGATTCAACTAATTTTCCGTAGTAACTTATTGAGAACGATGAGGGAAATATTCGAGAACCGGTTTAATGCTTTTCAATCAGGCCTTAAAAGCTGCAACTGTGCGTTGAAGAAATGGACAGATAGACAAATTTTGCCTTTCACTCTATCATTTATACGTTGAGTGTTCTTTGGTGCTTGTTTTTATACCTTATAAACATTTAGCGAATCTAATGTATTGTCGGTGGTTGGTACGACAGTGACAATATGCAAATTAGACGCATACAATGATACCACGTCACGTGGTGGGGGTCACTGACTACTTGTAAAGTAAATTACCGTAAGTTTGCCATTTGTCATTATGAAAAAATGTAATTGACTCAGACGATAGCACAAAGTAAAGCACTACTGGCGCGAATTGCTTTCAGTTTACCCAAATGCTTGAAGCGTTGAACACAAGAACATAAGACGGACGGACATGTTTAGATTGATTCAGGAATAATTCTGGATAAATATAATAAAAGGTGAGACTATGCCAAGTGATTCTGGGTGTTGCATTAATTTAATATGCTCTTGTATCGCAAGTGGTATAAGGTATGATTATTGCAATTCGGTTTTGTATTCTTGCCTGTGTGTTATTATTTGCTGGCATTCAACAAAAGTTTAATTTCGCTGCAACATTTCATGTATTTATATATAAATACGTATTTATTGCATACACATACACTTTTCCAGCAGGCAACGGAATGTTTCAAGCTGTATATGTAACGACATTGCTTTTCGCATAACAGATCGCTAATAAATTTATTTTAGAGAACCGGACGAGAAACTGAGCACTCTATGGATTTTATATATCGTAAAGGTATGATAAAAATGCTTAGAAATTTATTGAAAAATCACCGACAAGTTTGAGAGACTTGCCTATGAACAATTATGATCACGAACACACGTACTTTATGAGGACTGCTAGGCGGGTTTTTTGGTCTTACAAACGAAGACCCAAAATTTTATTCGTGAATTTTCAGGCAGCTATGCAATATACCTCATACCACGTTTTAGATCAACATTTCTTATATGTTGAAAATTATACATCTACGTTTGTTCGAGCGTGTGTGCTAATATTTTTCCTCTGGATCATTTTTACTATTCTTTCAGAATTTCTCCATATCTCGCAAGCGAAGCTATCAATTTAGCTACAACGACCAACCTGAACTGGTTGTAACTTTAGACAGGTAATATTCTTTGTTTTCATCAAGTCAATAAGTTATTGTCTACTATAGTTTGTCAGCTACATTTTTTTTACACTCACCACCCATACATGGGGGTATACTCATACATACCTTGTTTGCAACACCTATAAGTAAGCTTTAACGACCCTTTAAAGTACATATACTCTAGGTCAGGGTGTGCGTCTGTATGTCTGTGTCCGAATATTGGAGGAATCCTTACATCCGATGGTATCCAAAAAATAGATCTACGTGGTCCAAATTCGGTAAAGTTGATTTCTATGTCTATTTACTATTTTGAAATAAATTTTGCGATGAAATATTAAAAATTACACCTTTTGACTGTATAAAGGTTCAGTTTTCGTAGTAACGTTTACATGAGAGAGAGTTTAGATTTTGCCAAAACCGAACCACGTTTTTCATACCAATTTAGAGTGTGCACATACTAATACAGAATGAGATGTTTGAAAACAGGGCGTTATAAGGGGAGTGGTTGAAAAAGTGGGCCGATCCAAACTATTTCCAAGAGCGCTCAAAGCACGTCGGTATGTCAAATTTCATCACAATATTCAATCGGTTCCGAATCATTTTCGCTATAATACAAGACCTGGTGTTACATACGTCCGCTTAATGTATTCTACTTATGCACTCTCTACAAGCGGTGTGGGGCATAATGAAATATAATACCATTTTAATACTATGTTGCCTGCGATCGTCTGTTTCACTATTTGCAAGAAAAAAATCCACACAATGTACTTCTGTTCTTTCCAATGTTGCTTAAGGATAGTGAGTAAACTAAATTATATAACAAGATTTGGTTATGTAATATGTTACGGGACTAAGAGGTGCAAGACAAGTTTTATGCCATGCACTATTTTACAATTATAAATAAAAGGATGAGGCGCTAAAGATTTTAAGGATGGTGGGTATACGACATTTGGCCCCAATCGAATATAACTTTCTTACTTATTTAAGCTATTGGTTATCGGTTACGACTACTGTGCAACGGCAAAAGTCGCATGTCATCGTTAGGCGATAAATATAGCTTTCTAAGGAGCGCCCTATCTAGGTCGGGAATAATTAAGTATTAGGCGCAGATGCGCTTTAGCGCGCTTAAATCTCTCCTTTCAGCCCAATGAGAAGAAATAATAAAAGGTACGCTGTCTGTCTGACTATATACAATAATTTTTTAACATTCGGTCAGACTTCCATTGCGTGTTTCTTTGTAAGTAGTAAAGTTCATCGCGTCGACCAGTTTTGGATAACAAATTAGAGCATTTGATTTCTAATTGAAGAACAATAAAGTTTAATGTATTTGCAGTCAGACTGACAGGCAACAATGACCGAACATTGCAATTCAATTCAAATTGTGTGCAATTTTGATGCACAAATTGCTCGCACTTTCTAAAATCTATTAGTTGCTATTGATTTTGTTGTTGTTGTTGTTGTTGTTTCTCATGTTTTTTATTGTTGTTGTTTTTGTGCACATCACCTGTAACAAGTGTCCATATTTAATTAACATACATACATAGGCATGTGTGTGCTGTATGCATGTAAGCACACATTCACACATACACAAGCACACACACACGGCATCATGCCGTAAAAGTTTATATTCAATTTTTGAATTTTGATAAATGCATTTCTCTCTAACAACGACCAACTGAACCAATAACAGTAACCAGTTAGAAGACAACAACAAGGGCAACAACAGGAGTAACGACCAGGTTTTTGTTGTTATTCACTTTAATCTCCAGCATAGAGATGATTATGATGTGTTTTTCGATGGTGCTGCTAAGCCTACCGCTATTGCTGTTAGTACTGCTTTTATCGTTGAGACGTACTGCTACGTTATTGAATACCATATAAAACAGCTAACAAGACTGTATCGTTTCTGTCGCATAAATCGCATGAAATTTTAACGTAAAATAAAATGCAATTTTATGTAACAAAGCGTAAATTACGTTTGAACGTGAGTGAGGAATAATTTTAGTATTAGTGAGTGCGTGCCTACGTGTGTGTGTGTGTGTGTGTGTGTGTGCGTTTGAGTGTGCTCTTGTGCCTTCATGTATCTAAAATATATATCAGACTGTTAGCGTTTACTCTAAATTGTAACAGAAAATGTTGCTGCTTTTGGCTTAACGTGTCTTGCATGCGAAAATAACAAACAATAGAAAGGCAGTAAGCACAACAACAACAACAACAACAACAACATTACAATGATTATTATTACTATTGTAGTAATGGTAACGGACTGCAATGCGCATTTCAAATAATTTAACATTTATGGTGACTGTGTCCCCTTGCAAAATACTGTAGAAGGAAGAAGAGACGAATAAAGTATGAAGCTGGATAAGTCAAGCGGTTTATTGGTCAACGCGTCTGGATGGGGCGCGTTATTCGGTGATTTACGAGTATTTTACATAATTGATGACTAATCTATTTAACCCCCACATGCTTCTAGCTGTCACATATAACAGAAAATTTAGTAAATAACTCAATGCACGCATGTGAACACATATAAACAAACGCACGCACGTACACACACACGCCCATATATATATATTTACATATGTGTTGTGTTAAAAATACTTTTAGATGATTAAATTGTTTAGCTTAAGAGAAGAGAAATTTCGTATGATGAGCACGTCTCTCAAAGACAAACCAGATAAAGAAAGAAAAAAATGTATAGAAAAATGAATAAAAATTGAAATGAAATTGTTTAACAGAAATATTGCTTAGATTGCAAACAAACAAACAATTAGGGCTTAAGATTAAAAAATTCCCAACTATCCATGTTAAAAAATATAATCTTCTTTTACCCTTTGCCTTGTTCTTTCTTATCTTCTTTAGTTCATTAAAAAGCTCTAATTTCTAATTAAAAAACATTAATGAGGATTTAAGCTCGGAATAGTAAATGCTTGCCCATGCCTAGTAAAGAATGCTATTTAATCTCTTAAACGATCTTGAAGATTTAGTTGTTAGAAAAGTTGATAACAGATTTCATTATTAACGAGCCTTTGGTAAATATTAACTCCTGGATGATGGAGAGTATGTTTTGCATTAACTCTTCAAGTCTCCCCGATCTTCATTATTCAAGTTCAATGCAAGAATACCTTGGTAAACTATTGATCTTGCAGATTCAATGCAATGTCTTGGGGTAACCCTTGATTGCAAACTCAACTTTGGCTTCCACATGTGCACTATCTCTGCTGAGGTTTGTCTTACCCTCCGAAAACGGTACAATCTAAACTTATATCTCCCTCTACAGGGTGAACATACCATTGCACATTCCCTCTCCATGACGCATGTTTATCATGCACACATGTATTGAAGTCTTCTCTGGGTGCCCAACGTATAAGTTAGATAGGCGTTATTCACTAGGACAATGTTTGTTAACCACACAACACGCGTTCTGCATAGCGTTAAACTTAAACACCACATCTTCTACTTCGTTCATGTATTCTTTAAATTCTCCTTTGCCGATTATCTAAAATTCAGGTTTGTTACCTGCCTGCACAAAATCATTCAATCTCGATCTCCAATTTTAATAGAACGAGCGCTGTTCTCTAGATCAAACAGAAGCCCTTTCATATTAATACCACGTTTTTCCAACTCATCAGAAGAACGATTTGGGAGTGCGTTACTTCTGAGTCTGAAATCCCATAATGCACGCTTGAGTACGTTTAGAAGAAAATTGCTTGCACTGACTGATGATTACTGATGAGTTTATGGCAAAGGTAATCAACATTTGTAACCATTTAGCTGACCTGTATACTCATTTATGTTGTAGTTTCTTTTTGCCCATGAAGTGTATCTGTGTAACTAAGTAATAGGCCTGCGACTTTATAGTTAATTAATACTGAATAAGTGACAGGAAAGGATTAGGTAGTCGATGAGGTTTACTTTATGTGGAACTTCAAAAACATTAGAGTATTTTTCTGTTTGTGTTATCTTGTTATCTTAAACTCTGCAAGAAGAAAACTATGTCGGAGCTTTCAAGATATTTGAAGTGAATTCGAAACAAATATTTACAAGGCTAAAATCTCGCTACCAAACGAACCTCGAATCGGAGAAGATATATGTGTTTGACGTGGCATGTATGCAACTTTCTTTGCCTAAAGGCACTTATAGCTTCTTTAAGCTTTTTCTGCTAAAAGCATATCATCCCAAGCATTTTGTTTGTGCCGAATGTAACGTTTTCAGCAACTACATTTTCCATCATGCACTTGGCTTGCTATTTCTTTAACAGCAGCGCTGATATACACCAGAGACTCAATAAGAGCCAAGAAACATTTTAGTATTAGAAGGTACATCGTAGTGAAAGGATAAACAAGAATTATGCTATGCAGACTTTGATATTTAAGCTGAGCGGGCCTGTCGCAACGACTGGTTATTACTTCTTTGGTTGGCAAGTCCCTAAATGACATCAACTGTCAAATTTGATGGCAAAGAGTGGTTAATGAGGTGGGGGCTTCTTTATTTTAATCTAAAAAATGCATCTTTCCATTCGACTCGAACTTTAAATTCGAGTTAAAACGACGTACCCAGATCAAAAAAGTAACACACGCCAATCAGGCAGTTGGGGAAAAATTTGTGTTGAATTTTTGGTGAAAATTTCTCGAAACCCAGCTTATGCGAACAGATGCAAAACCAGGAGCTGTTTGCCCGCAATTCCGGTGAATAACTTTACGCGAACGCCTTATAACGCTTATTCAACAATACTTCTTCTTAACAGTATGGCAAGCCGTAGGAAATACCTAATGCACCATGCTGGGGTAGTGAAAGAAAACTTAGTATAGCTATCTTTCGATCACAACAATATTGAATAATTGGTGAATAAATCTTCTTTCGTTACTATACTCTATACTACATTTAGCACAAGGGCATATTCAGTTCGGGCGGCTGTATCCAATACTATGAGGTATGTGAAATCGAGGCACGTTTTATCTAAGCTTGTCTCTCCTTCTGTCCATCTTGTTCTCTTGATTTCACCTACGGCTACAATATTTTGATAACATTTGGTCCACAAACATTCTCCAGGTCAAAAGCGAACGCTTGGTTTTGATGGTCCAGATCAGACCACTTTTTCGATTACCTACTGTAAAAAGACTTGTTTTAAAAAAGTCGCTATATGAGTAAACTTTTTACATTATTTGCTCCCAAAAGGGATCGTAAGAAGCAGACAAAGAGAGCGAAAACAGGCATAAATTTAGACAATGAATTTAAATGACGCTTGAAAACGAAACCAACGCATATGATCACATTTTCGAGAGCTTGTGCATGTCACTATGTCAATGTATTTACACGTACGTATATATGTGCGTGTTCATAACAGGGAACGGGTGATAGGTATGAAAACCATAGATAATGTAATTATATAACTTTGTTAGAGGACTAACTACCACTTCATCCCAGTTTCTATACTCGTTCTGTTAACCCCTTTTCTAATAAATGAACAGAAAAAAAAGGAATAAGGAGAAAAGTTAACTAAGGGTGAAAAATAAAGTGGCAAGAAGGAAAAAAAATTATTTAAATTAATTATCAACATTGAAAAAGTGAAGTCAAATAACAACAACTGTTTGTTGAGTTGTTGAGACATTACGGAGAGAAGAACAATCGAAACGCTTGCAAGTTAAAGAAATTTTTCAAAAGTAAAAAGCAGGGCGTAGTAAACTGACAAAAGAACATAAAGGACTATTGATGAGAGAAAACATGTCATTATGCAAATTACGACACGAACTAAATTATTTACATTTGAAATCATTACTAGCGATTCTCTAATTCTTAAATGCAATATGACCGGCTGTTGAGCGAGTGCAATAACATATCAATTGCCATATAGAACGACAAAGACATTAGTGTCTAAAGTTATGGAAGAACACATTCATTTTATTTACGTGTATATGCAGGCTTAAGTTGCAAACCAACCAACTGAATGAAAGCCTATTAAGGTGCTTGAATAGTAATGGGACGACGCCTGACCAAAAGTAATGTATGTGAAAGCTTGCGTGTGTGTGTGTTTGTATAATACTAAAATGACCATAATGGATGGTCAAACGATTTATATCGATGGTACGTGCATATAATTAATGTCAAGATGTTATCGTTTAATTCGTTGAAATTAACACAACATTGTTTACCTAAAACGAAGCAATTAATTATAAGAAAATGTCTTCTCTTTCCTTATACTGAAGAGAAAAAAAAAAGAACACCAAACGCCAGGATACTTAGTTTAAATCATATTTAAAGAATAGCAATAACAAGAACATAAGAAACGTTGTGCAAATACATCTACCATGTGTACTCGTACACCTCTGCCTCGGCTTGCGTGATAACTGACTCTTACAGACTTCCTCCTAAACGATCTTTGACTAAATGAACTTTCGCTTATGTTTAGTTTAGTTGTAAGTTGTAATGAAAACTCCCCGTTTACTCCGTTTACATTGTCTTTTTTTTCCCGATTAAAGAAAACTTCAATAGCAACTTTATGGAAAATGACATTTTGCGAAGTAATAGTAGTGGAAAGCAATGTGACCTTAAAGACATATAGGATGGGGGCGCTTTATGAAAGAAGACAAATGTAAAAGTTTCAATATTTTTCAGTGATAATAAGTCTTTTTATAAAAAAAAAAAAAACAAGTAAGAAAGCTATATGCGGCGGGGGTCGAATCTCGCATACCCACCACTATATTTTCGTATTGTATTCCCCAAGAATTAATCGCGGTGTCTACCACATCCATTTTAAAATTAACACACTTTTAGGCAGATAATATATCTCCTATTGGAGGAGTGCACAAAATTGCTTTAAAAATTTCGTCGTGTTTGCCATATAATAAAAAAACATAAAAAGTCAAAAAAGTGAAAAAATTAAAATTTAATTACTTTTAACTTTGAGGGGCTCGACAGACAGGCATGGCTAAACCATTTCAGAATTTCACGCTGACCAAGAATCTATAAACCTCTTCTTCTCTGAAGCTTTCTTTTGGTTTTTACATACATTACGGAAAAAAACAAAACCCCCATTTATCCCCATCGTATAGTGGTGGGTATAAAAAAATCTCAGACAGCGATCGTCTAAACGTAGCTCGCTGCCTTTTCGAAGAAGACAAGTAACTAATGAATAATGAAAATTTTACTAAAGAAGAGTAATGCTGGCTGGAGGAGAAATTCTTAACGATGGGAGGCCACTGGCCTTTCGAATGACAATAAAAGATAGTTGGAACGAAGATGGCTTACTCGTTTGAGAATGTTTTACAAAATAGCTTCCAAAATAAGTCAAAGTCTTTGGAGCAATCTACGTGTGCCTGTCTTTACGGCTGTTTCCGACGCTCTTTCTTAGTTAACGTTACATTCTTTGTTTCCTATCTCCTTTATCTGAAATCCTTCATAACTGCCGTCGAGCTTGCACGTATCAAGAATATCCCCGTCGTCTGAAAACAGACTCTCGTCTTTCCTGAGGCTTTTCCCTTTAGGTCGGATGTGCACCTTTTCTTTCCCCTCTCTGCTAATTAAAATCCTTCCCAACCACTATCTTGCTAACACATGTAGAGAATGGCTGGTCATCTTAAAAAAAACCGGGTCTTTGCCAATGTTCTTACCTTAAGTTAGATATGCATAAATGTGTAATGTGCTTTTCCCCTTTTCTATCTATTATCCTTTATGGTAACCACCGTCCTCTCACCTAAAGGAATCTTGAATGAGCACAAAAATATAATTCCAGTCATGACTGATATTCTTACCGCTAAGCCGAACGCGGACGAATCCTGCTCACTCCTTTCCATCTCCTCCACTTGCAATATTTCCAAATCGCCATCGTGCTCACGCATACATTCAGACATCCCTTACGTAATTGGGCATTTAACAAAACAACAAATTCTCTTCGATTCTGATGTTCGTATCGTTAAGCTGGGTGGGTGCACACCTCTTCTTCTTTTTTCCTGCTTTTTTACCTACAATCCTTCCTGATGGCCGTAGTGTCTAGACGTATAGGAGACATATGAGAAGTAGCTGATCATCTAAAAAAGATATTTGATTGTAAGAATTCATTAATAGGGAATGGAATACAGTTAGTAAGCGATCCGTTGTAAGAAACTTTAATAAAATCGCATTTACTGCCACAGGCATTAGGATGTTTTATCTCCATATCTTAAAGAGAGCAAACAAGGCATAGTTTAGTTTTTTCGGAGTTTTATTAGTTAATCAGCTTTGCTGTGTTTTGATTCTTTTTTACGCGGTTACACAATTAAAGGGTTAAGAGGTGCGCGCACAGCTTCGATATTTCTTCACCCATTTTTAAACGGTCTTCATACATGAGTTCAACGGGTTGCTATTTTTAAATAAATTTCTTAGACGACGTTTATAAAGAAGGCTTCTTCGTCATCTTAATGTAACTATTAGTCAATCATTTAAAATTGCATAGATTACTACTAAGTGCAACCTACGTAAGCGGGAATTGGACGGAAAAAAGGAAACAACAAGCGAATGGAGCGATGAGTTTAAACAAAATTTATATTGAATTTTTAGTTACAAAAAAAAATTTGTCCTTTTTGTATTTTTCGCGAAAAACATGATTATGAAATTTTTGTAATATTTTAGATAACTGTGAAACCAGTGGTCATGGATTCACACCATTCACCATCATAACCAGGCAAATAACACAGACATTCATGTATACCTATTAAACACTTGCAAGTTGCAAACATTTAAAAAAAAAAAATAAAAAATAAAAATAAGGAAAAAACACAAACCGGCAGAACCGACATTATTTAATTTATGATCTCTGCACACCATTTAGGACCAAATTAAACAATTCGTAACGTTATCGTTGCATGTAGATCTGGGCAAAGTATCAATAACACTAAGAGTAGGTAACAACAATAGCAACAACAGTTAGTGAACATCTGAACTTATAAATATTTATTATTTCATTATGATTCCATAAGTTTTTGATCGCAATCACACAGAATCACATAATGACGACGACGATGAGGATGATGAGGATGGGTGCGAACATGCATAACACACAAGCTATGAGCATTTATTATATATTATGATTATTAATGATGATCATCGCCATAATGCTCGCACTATCGCTAGGCCATTGTAAAGATTGACAATTTTACTTATAATGTCTGTCTACGTATATAGCAGAGAAATATCAATAATAAAGATCTGCGAAGATATTCGCTAAACAAGCCAAAAAAAGAACGCAAAAAGTAAAATAGAATTTTACAGCATAAGTACGTAAATTCAATTCCAACAATAATGGTCACGACAAGGAGACCAGATTCCAAAATATTTCCATCGATTTACGGAAATAGTTTTAGAAATACAACGCCAACATTGCACTGAAATGCACTGCAAAGGTGACCACACGGCGTTCTAAGTTCATCTCAAACCTTTGTCTCACTAGACGAGGCTATCGGTTCTCGTGCAGAAATCAATATTTTTTGTTTCTATTGTTTCAAATTCGATTGTAAGCCTCACGTTCTCTTTATAAGTTAATTTTAACATTTTAAGAGACCGATGAAAACTTGCATTATGAAGTTATGCAAGCTTTCGGGAAAAAATTATAGAAATTCCTGTAAAGTTTAAAGATGCCTAACATAAGAGAACGAAAACATTTTATAAGCACTTTAACGGTACTTCCTCATGATTGAATTTCTGTTAATTGTAATAAATAATAGATGAACATAAGCTACTGTAGAGAATACTAACGTTCAACTTACTACTATCGCACCATTTCAGCCTGCAGTAACGTCCCATCTATGGGACAGTAACTGGTGGAAAGTTGGACCAACGCTCTCTCTAAACTCTTTTTTTTATTACCTGATAACTGAGCGACATTAAAAGGTCAACAATACGCGCGTAAAGATGAATAAAAACACTATAGTGGGCCCTAAATGCCTAAATGCCTTACACTACCCTAAGGTTATTCATAGAAAGACTTTTCAAAATGACGCTTTGTATGGGAAGCGTCCGTTTTTAGACTAAAACAGTTCACCTCATCTTCGGAAAATCTCCAGAAAACAAGACGGACACATGAACAGATCCATTCGGCAAGCGATTCTGACTCGATCGGTAGAATGTAAGATGTATTTATCTGAAGTGCGCCTCTAGGGTTGCATAAAATCCCACAAACTTAATACTTTTTTCTTATGTAAATGAAAGACACAAAGTTTTTGTTATGCTGCATAAACATTTTGTAATGAACTCTCGAGTTCGATAAATTTAATCTCTCAACAATCTCATGAGTTATTATTCGCCGGCTTGCATCAATTAATGCCTTTGTTGTGTCTTCATCAATATCAACTGACCTTCTAGGACGTCATGCATCTTCAACATCAAAATTGGCGGATCGAAATTTCGCAAACCGGTTTTGGCACTGACTTTCTGAAAATCCTCCTTTTTATTTTTCATATTTTAAAGGGCACCAATCAACAATTGCTGCGCACAATCATTCGAATTTTTCACAAGCAAGGCGTTGACCTAACTGACACCTGACAAAATATGAAACAATTGCGCGGCTTAAGTGTGAGCTTGGGTGTGAAAAAATACAATTTAATCCAGTGTTGGGAAAGAACGAAAAGACTTTCCGAACAACAAACTTCGGAGTGACCTTAGTTTGCTGACATTTTTAATAACGCGGCTTGTACACTGTACTCTTTCAGTACCTATGTACACACGCAGTGTGATAATTAGTAGCAATAACTTAGTTTCTGGTTTTGTGATACTAATGTTAGACTTGGTTTTCTTTTTTTTTTTTTGGGTTGTCGGGAACACTTCGCGTAATACGGTGATGGTTGCCATATCGACTAAGCATTCATTATGGCTATGAGCAAAGTGAACTGTAACGAAATGTGGTCTTAATTCGCGAACACCGACTTGGCAGTCGCGATTTTTACCTTGTCCGGCTACTTATGTGGATGGTCTCTATAGTTTTTTGTATTATCACTTTGCCGGTTTTTCTTTTTGTTTGCGGCAAATCAACTCTAAGCAAAGACACAAACGTCAAAAATAGAGGCATTGTTAGTGGGCTATCTACCCGTCAGTAGCCTCTAGGCAAAGCAATAAATTATGCTTATTCTTTCCTACTATTATTGTCGTGACACGTTAATTATGTATAGAGCACTAAATCTTTTTCTGAAGGAATATTTTACTGTACTGGATTCCCTACAATTTCACATATGGAAAACATATACGTTTATAGTAAAAATCAGTGTTGCTTGTGATTACAGATATTCATAAATGGCTTGTCAATTCTGACGTTCCATCTGATATCCACAGTAAGTACGCAGCAGTCGAGCTCAGTTAAATCGAAGCACAAAATCTTCGCAACTACCTTCCACGCTTTCAATAATAATTTTCGATGGCAATAATTTGGGGAACAGGCCCGCTTGTTAGTGTGTAGAACGTTTTTGCGTTTCTTTTATATACACATTAATTGTACGCTGAACCCGACCTACACACTGAACGATTCTACAGATTCGCTTGAAAAATATTTCGAATTTTTTTCTACTTAAACCGCTGTATTCACTTTAAACGCAAATCTTCCATTTGCTTTGTTGAAATTTGTTTTTTTTTTTTGGTTAGGCACACTTTCACTACTTTTGTTTTTTTACTTTTTTTTGCCTTTTTAAAGTTGAAAGAAATTGCGCATTGCAGAAAACCAAAGGAGAGTCGTCTGCGTCAAAAAGAAGTAGACATGAATGGGGTGAAGCATGAAACGAAGGTTGGGAGCTGATAGTTGATGTGCTTTGGTTAATCTTCAACGAAGCACAGATATATCAGTCAGTATTGAGGTGTTGCCTGATCATATTTGATCAATCGTGGTCGATTGTCATAAAAATATTAGAGAGGATATTTCTCTACAAAATTCCGGCTGATAGTGCATCTCAAATAAAAACGGAACACTTCACTCTCAGTCACGTTTACAGTCATTATTGCCCATGGATAACCAAAAGCCTTGTGCATTGCGTCAATTGATCTTTTCTCTGCTTCCGGGACTGATATATCGAAATGGATTTTCCGATGAATTGAAGGCATGAGAAAAGCATGCTAAAAAATCTATAGATATTATAAAACTCATCCTACGGAAACGATATGGGGGACTTAGTCCAACTCAGTAATGCAATTTATTAAAAGCAAAGGAGTCTGTGGAAGGGCCGTGGCCCGCTATAGCTTTACTTGTTTTAAGTCTATTAATTCTATTTAATGAAGTAAAAAAGCCGAAAGGTATTGAAAGTAAGGATATTTTATTCTTTGTTAGAAATATAATTGAAATTCGGGGAGATTTTTTCTTTTTCGTTTAGGTACTATATGATCAGCCATGAAACATACGAGTCAATTTTTATCGTTCCATCTGTTATACAATCGCATATATAATAAAAAGCAAAAGAGCTCAGACATCAAAAGTGTTCTGCTGTAGCCTTTGTTTGCTTTGACTTATTTTCAATCTCAAATTTCGTACCAAAGTTTTGAATATTTTTTCTAATTTTGAAGCTCATATCGTAAATTTTGTGACCGGGAATTACTTAACAAACATATCCACACAAACCAATAGATGAGCGGTTGAACAGACCGACAGACATGCACAAATAAAATCAGAATTTAATACTAATCAATATATATATATATATATATGTATATATGTATACATTTTGTAGGGGTTTTAAAAATAAAAAAAAAATAAAAAAAAAAAAAATAATTTTCAATAGCAAAGATGTAACTCACCTATATAGTCAAGTGTTAAAGTATTACCTCACTATTCTAATGTCAGCAAATGAAAATTGTTTTAATTTCCGCGCGGTGTTATTTACCTTAACTCTATAGGTACTACAACGGTTTGCCATCAAATTTTTAAGTTTTTTATGTCGTCTGTGAGAAGATAAGTAAGTATTAGTGATGTCAAAACTACTTTTCCTTGCTCTGTAATGTGTAATGTGCGACTTTGATTAATTGCTACCTTTGTTTTTATTTTTTTTTGTGATTATAGCTCAGCTATATCCCGCAATAGTTTCGAAAAGTGTTTGTTGTTCATTTTATTAGGAAATCAAAGGATTTTTGACAGTTGTTTGGAAAAAAATGTAGTTCTTTTCTGCAGGACTTCGTAGATAGTCGTTAGAAAGATGGCTATAAAATTTGACATAAAATTTACTGACTCAGAAACTGAATATTTGAACGAGTTTCCTTTATTATTCGATTCACATCGTTTTATTTTTATGGAGACCTGGTCTCCTTAAGTTTTGTACTTTCAAAGCAAATATGTGTGTACTGCTATTTTAAATTGAAAAGAATAAATAAAAAAAGAAGAGGATAAATAAGAAGAGACACAAATTTGTTAAGAGTAAATCGCTGTGAAATCTTATTAGAAAAGTTAACGATCGTCGCATGCACTTGTTAGCCAGAGACGCCGACATATCCATCATATATAGTAATAGTCGGTCATGTACGATTGTAACGATTGTGACGAGACCTAAAAAAAGTATTGACAGGCCAGTTGATCAAATAGACGGATGGCTGGCAGAAAGGTAGCACAATACGGCACGGCACAGCAAACAGTGTAACTTAGAATAATGCAAGACAAAGGAGAAGATGAAAAAGAAAGAGCAGGAGAAGGAGAAGGCGCAATTTGCTGTTGATTGTCGTTGAGCGTGCAATATTGGTTGGAATCCGTAAGCATGTAGTGCAATGTCCGAAATGCCAGGAGACCTGTTTTCAAGATACGCACATGACATTCATAATGACGATGCTAAAGATAATGATAATAATGACGACGATGACGATGACGATGATTAAAACGCTATTGAAGATGATAATGATGCTTGATACTTGATGCTATGACGAGAAAACACGACAGGCGAAACTGATGATGACACTGCTTAAACAGTCAAAAAGGCTTCTTGTAGTAGCAGCAATAGTAGTAGTAGTAGTAGTAGTAGAAGTAGTAGTAGTGGTAGTAGTAGTAGTAGTAGCCGTAGTAGTAGCAGTAGACAGTTTTTGTGCGTAATCTAAGAAGTTCGCATATAAGCAGACGCGCTCACACATCGCCAAACAAAGATTCACACTTGTACGCATTCATTTGTTTGGTTTGTACATCAACTTGTTTGAAATGTTTCCGAGAATGTTTCACAACTGACAGTTGTCATTAGTGATTTATAAGTAATATTTTATACGTGCCATTGCAACAACAACATTAGCAATAACAACAATAACAACAGGCAGTGGCAATAGCAACAACAATTACAACAAAAACAATAACGGCAAAGAACAACAGACAATAATGATGACGACAATGACGACGATGACGATCAACGACAGTAATAATAACCCAGCGTTATTGATACTTTTGTAAGCTATAAAGCAAACAAATCGCATGAATCTTTTAAACAGTGACGAAAACTAAATGCTGTCTCGAGTCACTTCAAGTTCGAACTCAACAAAAAACTATCCACTAAAAGGTGTTTACAAGTTTATCGGTCTTCCAGTTGCTTCAATAAAAACTTGTTAAAGTCTTGAATATGGTAGAAAAACTAACTAACAAATGCACACATATACGTGTACATAAATATAGAACATATACACATACAAATGGATGCACGCATATATACATGTCCAGATACTTAACGCAGAAAAAGCAACGAATTCATCATACATTGCAACGTGTCAGTTAAATGCGTTTCACGATGTTCTGAAATGTTTACGCAAACTCGGAATAAAGATCATTTTTGCCACCAGCATAATTCCGAAAATGAAAACGTGATTGTGAAATTGATTGCCATATACACACGCATCTATATACATATATATATACGCATGCCATATATATAAATATATATATAAATATATGTGTATGTGTGTTTGTGTATCTCTACGTATGTTTGTACATATATATGGTTCACTATAAATTTCACAGATTTTCAAATAATATACAAGAAGTGCTCTGGTTTGTTGGTTTTTTTTTTTTTTACTTTTTATCTGCTCGCACTGGCACTAATGTAGGTGTATGTGTAAAAATTCGAACCACTAAGTGTGTGTGAAATTTTTCACTCCACTCTTCTGGTTCCTGCCGATGATGATGATCAAAGCGATTGAAATGAAAGCGCGGTTAAAAAATACTCACTAGTTTCACATTCTCTTAGTATTGTTGTTCTTGTTGCTGTTCTTGTTGTTGCCGTTTATGCTACTGTTTGTTTAAAATCATTGCATTTGGTTAAGCACGTGTTGTGGATAATTAAATTAAATTTTATTTTCATAAAATCTACTCTAGAAGTACAATCAATACATGTGCGGATGGATATGTGCGTGTATGTGTGTCATACTATGTCTTTTATTTTTTTTTTTTTTGATTGAAACAGTGAACCGAGCAAAGTAGAAAAACGAAAACATTTATGTAAACAATTGATTCTCTACGTTCGGTTAAAGCTAAATAGCAGCACGTGTCCATCATTGTAACGAATTCCTCCCTAAATTGAAAAAAAAAAGTAAAAAGGAAAGAACGTTCTAACAAGTGTTCAAGTGGGCACTTGCCCAACTTTAACGAAGAAATTAAATATAAAAAAAAAAAAGTGGGTTTTCTACTGTAAATAAATCGCATTATAGTTAGCGGCTTTCCAAAGAAGGGTTAAAGGGCTAAATGATTATTTACCAAAAACGATATATAATCCTATAGTTAGAAATAATTCCCATCGATTTTATAAATCATTTTGTTACTGTAAGTATGGCATCGAGTTTTGCAAAAACAATTAATTACAGTTTCTTTTATGTATTGCTTAAGCCAGGTGCAGTCGGCAGAAGGCTTCCAAAATTCTAAAGAACAATTTCGTGCATTTCATTGCTTCATAATTTCTATTGAAAAATTATGAAATATTTTATTATAATTTTTCAAAATATTGTCAAACATTTCTTGACATATGCGGAGAAAGAACCGAATTTTTTTTTTCTCCTTTTCTGCAAAATCATTTTTCTTAAGAAATGAAAACTATGGCAAGGGGAACACAATCGGAAAAGGTGACAGATCCACTAAATGCATTTGATTATTTGGACATCATAAACAGCCTCTTGGGACTTCATTCATTGCAAGAACTGAATTCTTTTTTCTTTTTTAAAAATATGGACAAATTTTTTTCATAAGTAATTTTAAAACAGTGTTACAGCCCGACATAGCGCTAATAGTTACCTCTCGTTACTTTATTCTTAGTTACATACAAATTAAAATACGGCTTTCATGGGAGTTCTCATGGGACTCCTCATATATATATAATAAAATTATATAGAAGTGATCAAGATTTTGTGGTTCCTTTTCAGGAAAGAATCTTCAGACGGATATTTTCTAAAGAAAAATTTCAGCCTGCAAGCGCGTTATAAAGGTATTGAAAAAACAGTCATATTTTTGTGCACTATAATATTGGATAGGCGTGACCATTTTTTCGCTACAGCATCGCCAATAGAATATTCGTTCGAATTTTTGGACATTTGTTAGCTATAGTTTATGAGTAACGAGCAAAAAACGGGAGATATTTTCAGAGAAAGAGAGATGTTCTCAGTTTACGTGGTGCTGTGGGCGTGTCCTTCGCACGAAATGGACCAGTTCCAATGCCAACCTGCGTGGAAGAACTTGCAATGTTTCTGACAAATTTCTAGTCGGTAGCTTCATTTATGCGGCCAGGGGAATGTTCACAAGAGATGTTATACAGACGGACAGACAGTCATGCTTAAATCGATTTAGAATCTGCTGCTGATTAAGAATATATATATATAATGCATACCACACAGCCACACTTTTATCTCAATACTAAGTAATTAGCTAATCTTATTATTAGCGAGGAAGACAGCCATCTAAGCCGTTGCAGCTCCGTAGGCGGGCAACTATAAGCTCTTGTAACTCTTACCTGAAAGCATTTTGCCAAAGAGCACGTAACTCGGGGAATCAACAAATGGTTATTGCGAACTGACCGATGAAAAGAAAGGAAATTAAAAAGCGAAAGTCTAATGTTACACGAGAGCATCTTTTGCTTTCGGTTTGAAGTATTCCTGCAACTATAAACTTTCAGGGCATACGGTATAAGTGGCATAATTAAAGCTTTGACCCTCTTATTTCGATTTGAATGGGCATAGATACATTCAGGGAATGAAACTTCCGACCCGACATGCATCAAAGCATAACTTATTGTGGATCGTCGATGCACATGCGTAACCTTTTTGTACTCTTTCCGCAAATAGCATAAAATAAGAGGGGAACTTCGTTGTAAAGATACATCTACCGGAACATATATCTTTTACTTCTTGTGAGGGATATTTGAAGATTAAATTGGAGAATATTTGAGAGGGTTTTAGTCCAAAATTTGTTTTCTTATAAAAATCCATATATAGAACACTTTGGTAAACTAAGGTTAAGTTAAGCTGAAAGTCGGTCTTTTGTGCCAAATTTTGTTTCATTAAATTAAAAATTTGACAAATTTAAAGTTAAGTTGTTTTATTTCCCTTTTTAGGTTAACTGCGGAAATATTTATTAAATTTAAATATTTAATCTGAAAGAGCATTTACTTCCATTCATTTGTCTGCTTTGTTTATTTATATCGACACGAATGTATAATTGTTGCGAAACCTAATGGGGTTTATATCCTTTCCATTCGTTTCTTATCCAATTAAATGCATATTTATATGCAAGGTTATGACTTTTAAAAGGTTTAGAGATACATTAATAATAAATGAACACATAATCTCCTTCAACAGGATCTTCATACGAACGGATGAATTGAAGTCGTTGCTCTTTGCCATTTTGTTCTTATGTGAAATTTTACGTTATGATGTGAAAGGCTGAGCTACATAACATGGCTATGTTATACATCGGAAATTCATATATAAGGATAGTAATTTGATTAAATAAAAGATTTTTAAATTTATTAGATAATTTAAAATTTACTTTTTTTTAACATTTATTTTTGTTTTTTTTTATGCTTGATCCAATTTTTAGTAAAAATAAATCCTACGGGATTTACAGAAATTCTAAACTATTTAGAGTAAACTCATCAAAGTCATATCAGGAAAGTACTACAATATATCAAGCTACGCGCTCTCATAAGTAAAGCGAATAGGGAACAATATTTTCTGTGTACAATTTGTGGCTGATACAGTTGATGAGCTTGTACTCAGTTATCAGTTAGTGAGTTTGCGTATGAAAGTTCACTTATATCGAATGGTGCACTTTAAAAAAACACACATGCGAATTGTGTAAAGCATTCACATAACCCCGAGAACTGGTTCAATCCGACTTTGAAAAAACGGCAAATACATTAACAAACTTAAGAAACTCATGATTGAAAGTTGACGTAAGGGCCTTAACGACTTTCTCTAAGGCGTACAAATACTTGCTCGTAAGTTCTGGCTGATGTTTTTTGCAATGAAAAATCAATTAAGTACATTATAGTGGGGCAATGCCGACAATTAGATACCCTACAACACTTCGTCTAGTACAGCGCGTTCACTCACACCAAAACTTTGCACATTATTTTCAAGCACATTCACACATTATTTTCAATCAAAGGTTTACCTTCCATGAGAGCCCGCATATGGGAGGGTGTTCAAAACATCACACGACCTGATCCAAATTTAGCAAACTTAATTTACTTCTTAAAAAATTTATTATTTTTAGGCTTCCGTCATAAAAAACTAGAAGTTAGACTTTCTTTCCTTATAGGGCTCTCTCTTCATGATATCCCGCATATATATTAGACTCTACAAAATAGACCTATGTAAACCAAATTCCCTAGAGTTAATTTTTTTGGTATATAGAACAAATTTCTTCATAAAATACTAAAAAGTCCTTCAAAAGAGTCTTATTAATTATGACCGATCTTATAAAGAGTCGGATCCATGAAACAAACCCCTGTGTTTCGAATTTGGTTCATTTAATTTTTACGCCGAGTTAGTGTTATGAACAAGTTTTCGTCATTAACAATTAGACCTTTTTACCATGTAAGGACAAACATTTCGTGAAAATCCTTACATGCTGTGATGTCCCAAAAATAGACCTACATGGTCAAAATTTGATAAGGTTGACTTCTTTGTCAATTTACTGTTATAAACCAATTTTCATCATCGAATGTTGAGAAATTAGATCTTCTATCATGTAAAGCTCCAGTTTTCTTAGGAACGATCATATGAAGAGATCAAAAAAATTCCCCGAGCCGATCTAAACTTTTGAGAATGTTGAACTATTATTACTCAACGACGTTTGTCGAGAAATTTTGAAAATTGCAATTTTTTTCCATTTGACGACTTTCCAAAATAAGGCGTTACATGAGGACCGACTCAAATCATTTTCAATAGCATTCATACCTTAGTCAAAGCGCATCAGCGTACCAAATTTGTAAAGAAAATTTTAAAAATTGCGACCTGTAGATTGAACACAAAAATAAATAGGCAGACGGACATGCAAACAGACGAACAGGTCAGCTAAGATCGATTCAGAAAATGAGTTCGGTGTACCATAAATAGTGTAGGGTATAATGAATACCATGCTGACACTTTTCTTCGATTCGGAATATTCGAAATATTAATACATAGAGACTGTTGTGATGGGGATAAAATCGATGCGAAAGACAAATAACGATTTGCATAAACAATTTTACCTTCTTTTTTTTTTTGATCGCGTCATAATTAAGAAAATTTTTTGCTGTCAAAGAAAATGCAGCGCTTGGAAATAATTAATTGCTAGATTTGCTACACACAGACTTGAAAAATAAATGTGATCGTGACCGACAAACTGGAGGAGCAAAACGATTTTAATGTATTCCCCGGAGGGAGAAATAAAAAGTGATTTTGCTGTTACTTAGCATATGACATAATTTTTTTAAAACTACCAGTTTTGCATACATAAAGTTTTATTAACAAAGTTATATGAAAATTTGCTTGAAAGATTTGCTTAAGCTTTCTTTAAAAACTTCTTTTATGAAATTGTTCTGCTTAATCGCAACCGTTTTCACGCAACCGTTCAAAAGTAAAACTTTTTTATTATTATTACTATTCAGGATTTTGTTAAGCATGCTTCTATTGTCTTAAAGTCTCTGCTCTCTTGTGCGATATATTGGATCCTGCGACATGTTTATCTATGGTTTAATAATCCTACGTTTGAATGTTCACTCTTTCTTTTAATTTCTTCTCATAGTTACATTTCTTTTCTTGTAGTTACATTTTTGCCGTTTTTCACATACATGGAAAAAAAAAAACAAAAGGTTAACTACCGTTAATATTACTCAGGGGGCGAGTATCTTCTTATTGTTATTGCAAATGTTACACAATGATATAAACATTAAAATGTGCTTAGTTTAGCAAAAAGTTGCTTCTTTTCTCTGCCAGTTTGTCAAAATTTCGAAACAATTCGCTTTGTATAGAAATAAGAGGGCAAAATATCTCATGCCAATCAGTTCTGAGCATTACTATCTATGACTCCAGAAATTTCTCAAATTTCAAAAAATGTGAATGCATATATAAATGTATGTGTATATGTACGAATTAATTTATATACAACAGGTCGAGCATTAGCTCCGAAATCAGCATCATTAGGCCGGTGGCAAAACTGTTGCAGGAATGCTTTAAGCCCCAAACGAAAGTGCTCAGAAGCGCGGAGCTTCTCCTTTCTCTAGTAATCGAATAATAATTTTAGCAAAACGAGATCCCGTTAAACGGTCTAGAGCAATTTTCAATGAAATTGGAAATAGTGTATCATCGCGAACTATTCGTCGACGATAATTAGATGCCAATCTATCAGGAAAGCTAGTTTAGAAAGATCCTTTGCTCAGAAACTTAACTTGGTGAAAAGGCAATACTTGGCTTTAGCCTATAAAAATTAATGCATACCTGAGGGAGAAAAACAGTAGAGGAATATAGGACGCTGGAAGAAATCCGCACCGATCAAAAGGAGAAAATTCCATGATAGATTTGCCAAGATTTACTAAAAGAACAGTAAAGCATGATAAAGGAAACCTTGTGATATGGCGCTGCTTTTGCTGGCAGAGAGACAGTCGGTCTGAGACATCCCATAGAAAACACCATGGGTAGATTTGTATATAGAAGCTTGTTGGATATTGCAATCTTACCGAATATACCGCGGCCAAGTCACTCTTCCGACCTCAATCGCATTGAATATTCAAAACAATGGTATAATAGTCAAGTAGCGATTTACTGTAAATCAATTTCATCTATGCCTAAAGGAATCGAAGGTGTCTTTAAAAACAATAGCGCCTATACCGTCTGAATTAATTTCTACAAAAATGGTTAATTTTTGAGTACAAAATATTGCGTTATTTTTAAGTTTTTGTATGTACACCTATTTTTCTGTCCACTTGGAAATATCTGATTTTTTTGAACTCAGTCTTTCGTAAGTTTTTGTTTACGCTTAACATGACTCTAAAACAACTTCCAAATACCGAAATATTCCTATTTCGTGAATAAATAATAAATACAATATACAAATCGGTTCTTGATATATTTGGCCGATACTATATCACAACCGTGAGCATTGGAAGCGAGTGCAGGGAATGCTCGTGAAAGAGCGAAAATAATTCGAGATTTTGACTTCTTAACACCGCTACAACTGATATATATGTGAATTGTGTTTTATAGTAAGAACACAAATCGCCCATGGAAAGGTCGGTAAAGAATCACATTGAACAAACCATCTTATGTATGGAAGAAATTTTGGTGAAGTCTTCCTCCTTGGAGCTATGCTTGTTTTATTAAAATGTTCGCAACCCCCAGAAGGAAGCTTCAGGAAGCTCAAAAGGTACATGTATGCTTGACAAGTTTTATATTATAAATCAAAATTTAAGCATGTTCATCTGTCCGTCTATGCAATGTCTGTGGTAAACGTTCTCCTGGCTGCAACAATAAAGCCATCGATTTCAAATTTGTGGAAATAATAAAATTGCAATAATTTACAAAAATGAGAAAAGTCAGTCACACCAACTTAATATCACACAGTATGGAAGTTATGTTTTTTCGTTCTTTTTTTTTGCTTTTTCAAGATAAAGTTGATTGGGACAAAAGATTCGGTCACACGCGAATATCATTCTCTCTTGTTTAATCCTTTTTAATTATTCTTAATTGTTTAATATTTCTCTAGCTACACCAGAGAAGTACTCCAGATGGTGGAGCAGCGAGAAGGAAAAAAAGAATGGTACTCACGTGCGTTCGACTTAAAAGTGAAAACATCTAGAGTGGCGTAAGATGTTGACTCCAAATTATTTCAGAAATTCTTACGGAGACACAAAAATTAAAATTAAAGCTTAAGTTGTTCTTATTTTACAAAAACCAAAAGCATAGTCAAAGAAAGATGAAATTGTGGATCGGGTCGAAGCAGACTTTTCATCAGTGTTTATTAAACTAGAAACCACATTAGCAAAGGTATGATACCAACAAGACTTTCTGTGAAGGAAATGACAAAACTGTCGAAGTTTAAAAAAAAGATTTTTGAAAAAATCATAAATGCTCGTTTTTTCTTTTGGTCAGGAACTACATAGATTTAAGACCAAGAACATTCACATTGACATATTCGAATGCTTACCTATCTGTCTGACTGTGACGCGGCTTAGATATGTTCGATTATGACTATAAATCACTGGCAAAAAAAATTCAAAAATAACCTAACATTTTTTGTTCTTCCAATCTAGCGTGTAGTTGATAATTAGTAGCTTCGACGTAAAGTTAACGGGAAGTGTAAAAATGTTCGCATTCCTCTCCGCTTTATGACACCTTCGTTTACATACCTCTCCATTCTAGATAACTTTCCATTATGCATTCTATTATCAGCAGATCACTCCTCGCGTATATTAAGTCAAATTTGTTTAAGCATATTATACGGCGTTACAGCTATAGTTTACATGCCACACAGCTTCAAAGCATGTTGTCATGTTACATTCGCTTCCAAGCAATGCTGTATTCACAATGTCGGTATATGTTTTTTACGGGTTCGCACTTTTTTTATTTTGTATAACAGACAAAAAACATAAGTGAGTAATACAAAGATGGTGTATTGCACAAAAACACTATAGTCAGCAAAAGCTATGTTTAATTATTCGTATTTTATTGCCAATTAATAAATAATTCATTTTTATCCGTTTATGGCCTTTAAATGCCAATGAGAATAGTTTGAAGGAATTTTTAATTGGTTTTTATATCCATCAAAAATGAAACATATTCCCTTTGACCGGTCAAAGAGCAGATTTATCGCTTGTCGCTTTTTTTTTCTTTTTGCTCCAACAGTTTAAGCATATTTTTATCAGCCTTTTTGTTATTTGTTATGTAGTTGTTCCTGTGCGGCAGAGGCATCTTCTTGGGCGCTTTAAATGTGCCTAAAAGCATACTACATTATGCAAGATATTTTAACCAGTTAACTGTGTATGACGAATGTGTGGATCACGATCCGTCCATCCGTCCTTATTGGATTTCCTAATCAAATTTTATCATTACGAATGTGTACTTGACATAATAATGTGCTTTAGAAAATATCTTTGGCATTTTGTCAAGTCGTTTCACTACAATCCAATTTCACAGTACACGTACTCCGTGTTTGACGGGTCTATACGAGTATATCGCTAAAGATGTCGGCTGACTTAATTGGTTAAATACTAGATTCTTATGGCACAAAATGATTTCGAATTTTTCTTTTTGAGCGAATGGCCGCAGGGTAGTGGATCTGTACCCAATGGGTCGAATTTTTATGCTCACTGACCTGGTGGTCGGGAGCCTTACCCGTTCAGCTACTCATCCGGTTAATAATAACAATAAATTATATGTGTCATCTTTGTCATCTTTTTTTTTTTTAAATGGGCGTCACCTCTGCTACTTGCATAACAAAATTCTTATAAATGAAAAAACTCCTTAAAAAGGTTGTTCGCCCACATATTTAGCTCCGAAAATGCTCTGATAGTTGAATTCGAATTTTTTAGATCTATGCCCTTAAATAGCAGATTAAGTATCTGTCATATTACACCCAAAGTACGACGAGACGGTCTGATTGCAAACCCAATGCAAATCCGACGCATTCAGGTCGTCGCTAACGCTCGCACTTGCAAACCCTCCATAAACTGCCCTTCTGCCATAAAACGCGCTTTACTATTGACAATGCAACATTAGGAGCCATATAATACCCCCATCCTTTTTCGCATATTTATGTTATATCGTAGGGTGACGCTCTAATTGTGTCAAAAATAAGCCAAAGTACACGTAAAATTGCCGCAACTGGGCGGGAATTTTCTCGAGCCACGGCAGAACTGTAGGTTTTCCTTAGTTAAAATGTTGAACAAATATCGTAACATAATCTTAAATAAAAAAAGAAAAAATTAAAAACTTCCGAAGTTGTGATGCTTTCATGAAAAAAACTTCACATTAGATAAAGGCTGATATGAGTGAAGCTGAATGACACGCGTGCAACAAAAAAGAAAACAATAAAAGCCATTTATTGGCCTTAAGTCGTCAATATACTTATTAATAAATACAAATTTGTTGAGTTTGTAAAGAAATGTAAAAAAAAAAACGAATCATACAAACGGTTAACAGCTGTGTTGTTGCGTTCATTTAGCTTTCGCCTCAACAACAGCATTACAACAACGACAATCGGAACAATAATAAATTTTTAAATATCAAATCATAAACGAGAGGGTTAATGGGTACTTTGAACTGTATTTGTATGTACATGAGTTGGTATGCGCACGCTTTAGCCTTTTATACCCAAGAGAGACGTTTAATAAAATTTAGTGGGTGTTACGATGCTAATTTGTAGACAGACACAAGAAGTCTATGAAATCTTAATCCAAGTCTTTCCCTCCTCTGCTTCTTGCTTTCTCTCTTTCACTATCTCTCTCTCTCTCTCTCTCTCTCTCTCTCTCCCTTCGTTTTATATAAGTATTTCCATCGCTCTCTGCTCCATTCGTTGTATCCTTTTCTTTCGCTCATTCATCAGCCAATTTGCAAAGAGTTGTTGCTGTCATCTGTTTGTTGTTATTTAAATGACTTAATGCAAGTCATAGTTGTTGCTTGGTATTTGTTTGTCTGGTTGTCTATTGCGTGTGGTTGACAGAGTTTGGTTGGTTTATAACTTTGTTAATTGATATTGTCTAGGGACAACGGAACTGAATAATAAGATGAAAATGTCAAGATGTGTAAGTATATGCATGCAACGCGTTCGTATTGCTTATAAAGATATTCATTTGTGTGTAGGTGTATAAAATGTATGCATGTTGAATCCATTTGCATATCCATATGCTTTAAAATAGGCTCTTACTTACCGTATCCTCTGATTATTGTTCCCCTTCGCCAACCACCCCGCATGTGACATCTTTTGGCCGTTCGTCTATATTCAGAATTATTCTAAAAATCCCGGAGGAACAATTAATGCCAGTTATACACGTTTTACATATTTAATGCAATCTCGTATTTGAATGGGAAATTATTTGAAAAAAACCAAAAAAAAAGGAAGAAAAATTTTTAAAAGCAAGGAACCAACAACTGAAACTGAAAATAAAACTTCACAACAACAACTGTCCTGTTACTCACAACAGCTAAACGCAAAATAGACGTAAAAAAAAAAAAAAACTCAATATAAATATTTAATGATTTCAAAATATGTAAAAAAAAAACACGAAGAATAAAAATAATTACTTTTTATGTTTTGTTATGCTTTTTGTATTAGAGCAACAAAACAGAATAAAAAGGTTTCATACGCCATAAAACGAATCTTGAATACCCAGCACCATTATACAAAGATTACACATTTTCTAGTCGAATTTGTGAACATAATGCAAGAAAGTTGATGTCAAAGTTCTATCGCTATGAAAATTCCAAAAGCAGCCAGAGATGACGGACGGACAAACCTGGCTAAATAAATTCCAAATTCTACATTGAATAAGGTAAGGATAAGGATAAGAGTTTATGAAGCCTGCAATTTATGGACGGACACGCATTACTAAATAGACATTAAAATGTCAGTAACAGATCAAGAAAATAAATGCACTAAATAGATTCGCCTACGACTACTTTCGGGCGCATAATATGCAGCGGCCATAAAGTTTTACCGCTTTGAGAATTCCGAAAGCAGCCAGAGATGATGGACGGACAAACCTGGCTAAATAAATTCCAATTTAATTATAAAAGTGAAAGGAGGGGCAGACCTAGCTTAACATTCCTTAGAACCTACACTTTTGATGTCTGAGTGGACCAACTGAACGCAAGGACAGGCTGTACGTAAATCGGGCCAAAATGTGGGCAAATGGGCTGGTTGCAGTTAAGTGTTCTCAGAATCGAAAAGATGGATCTGAGACGGACCAGTTGGGATTAAGTAAAGTCAGAATCTAAACAAATGGATTGGTGGTGAGTAAACTGATCCCCAATCCGGACAGATTGACCGAGTGCTATGTAGGTTCAAAATCTGGACATCTCGGTTCTGGCGCCCTTAAAAAGATCACAATCTGAGCGAGTTAACCGTGGGCTGCGATTCAAATTTAAAATCTTATAGTGATTGAGAGCAGGAACCCTTCGCAATGATTTTAATCGATATTTGCAGGTGCTACAAGCGGGCGACGAAGGGCCGCATTGCGCTACATACCTGAATACCGTAGATAGTCTCTCTTAGAGGCTCTTACGTTGCATCAATCAAAAATATGTGTATCGTACCTGCCATCTGACAAGGATTTCTGCCAGTATTGTAAGTAGAGCATATCCTTATGTTTCGTTATTGGATATGAAAAGTTCAGTTGATATCTCTTTTTTGTGTTTGTTTTTTTTTCTCTTTAGTTCATCCCAAAACAATATGGGCGCGAATGTCTTAATTACTCAAACTCTTGCTTGATTTCCATGCAGTGTGTCTCATAAAGCTCAGGGTTGTGTGTTTATTTGCCATAAGTTTACCTCCGTATATATAATAAAGTCAGTCACTTACTCATAAAAATGTAAATTTTTCTTATGTTTCTCTAATAATAAATTTGAAAAACAACAAAAAACCAGTTGAGACTTCAACGCAATCATAAATTTTCATTTCGATATTGTATTTTATATTTTTTTTATTTTTTATTTAGTTATGTTTCTCTTTTTTCTGGTTTTGTGTCCTTTTTCGGAAATGTAGAAAAAAAAGGCAAAATTATTCATTTCATGTTGTTTTTTTTTTTTTTTCATTTTCTGACTTTTGTTTTTTTCTTTTTTTTTTTTTTTTGGTTAATAAACATATTTTTATTTATTAGTTTAACAACACATTCGCATGGATATCCTATGTGTGTGCGTGCATGTGGAAACATACAAACCCCGGATGTCAAAAGTAGAAACAAATTATTTACTACAAAAGTTGTGTTGTGAAAAGCAAGCAACCAAAGCGGAAAAGAAAGAAACAAAACACTAAGAGTTGAGATGAACCTCTTGCGCTGTCAAAAGTAGAAAACCGTGAAATAAAAATTTAACCCCATTGACAAAACAAGATGCATTGTTGAGATTTATGCGCACGTATTTGCATTTTATGCCGCAATTAAATTTTTATATAAAAACATCCTAAGAAATAATAATTTATCAATGAAATGGAAAACAGTGTCAATTGTTTGTTTGTTGTTGTTTATGAACATTTGTTTCAATACAAACAAAAAGAAGTTTTAAAGGAGTCTGTATAATACACCCAGAAATCGAATATATGTTAAATTATAGACTACGCCATGTAAGAAACATGTAGTCGGAAAAGGCATACACCGTCATTCGTACATAATCCAAACGTTCCAATATATTATTTTTATATGAAGAAATAATTTTCATGAAAACCGGCATATTGGAGGACACTCAAAACGATAGCTAATGTGATCCAACTTTAGCAAAATCAATTTTAGTGATTTTCAATAAAAGACTAAATAAGAGACTATAAGTTAGACTTTGTCGCCCTAGAGGTGTTTGCTTTTCATGGTAAAGACGGCCTGTTTATATGATTGAGTCTAAGTGAAAGATCTATCTATATATTTTATATATTAAATTACGGATCAATTTCTATCATAAAATATCGAAATTTCGACATTTTAGCCATATAAGGGCTTCTTTTTCATTATATCCTTTTTCTGAGATGAAATCCAGAAAATAGACCTTCTTTGTCCAAATTCGGTAAGATTATTGTTTATATCAAATTATTATCTACTAGTTTTCGTCAAGAAATATTGAGAACTATTTTTTTGTTCCATAGATTTAGTTTCCGTAGAAGCATTTATATGCCAGGGAGTTCAAAAATTGCCCCATCTCAGCCTAATTGTCCGCCTAAATGCTATTACTCTGTGACTTTGGGTCTCGAAATTTTGAAAATTAGAATATTTTTAATAAGAGGAGCGGTCAAAGAGGTACTTGGTCCGAAACATATCAGTGCACCAAATTTTTCCAAAATATCTTAAAAGTTGCGACCTGCGACCTGATTGAGCATATACAGGACAATTACAGGAACAATACAGGAAAATCTGACGGTGCAACGAACAAGTGGACAGACGGACAAATCGATTATCGATTTGACTTAATCCATTGAGAAAGCGATTCTGAATCGATCGATATAATAAAAAATGGGTTTATCTCCAAACCCTTCTGGGTGGTGTACGTCCATGCAAACATGCATAAAGTATATTCAGATGCAGATACGTAGGCATATACCTATATTACGTAAATATTCGAGTATATTCATATATGTACACACATTAATATAAAAATATCTTAGATAGGCAGACTTAATAATCACATAAATCCTTTGGTGGTTTCTACACTAAATGAATCGAGCAAAATGAGAAGATTGAAACGGCAGCACATACTGGATCTGCCATTTACAAATTGCATTATTTTTGCTCAAGTTGATTCCGCTTAGTTTTCGAACTTCTTTTTTTATTTAAACATCTTGTCTGCCTTTTTATATTCTTCGCATTGGGGAACAATTTCTTTGCAGTAAGATTAACTTATTATCTTTATTGGATAGATTTTAGAATACGTAGGTGTGAGTGTATATATATATATACAACGCGTGCATATATATATATATATCTGTACTGTACGTGTACCTCTGTCTATTTGAGGTTTTATATTGTAAAAAACTCGTTACCTTTCAAAATATTGTCCATTGTTGGGCATTACTTTCTTATTATTCTTTGGAAATAGTACGAATTGCGCAAGGACATAAGAACAAGATATTTAAGTCTATCCACAAAATGAACCATATTTGGGTGCCGTTATAGGGATAAAAGGATGGTTCGAACAATCAATAAGTCATTAACTGAAACCCGCGTTAACTGGTAGGAGTAATACGTGCTGATAGCAGCGGGGAAGGTAGCACAATCCAGATGAGAACGGTCAGCATTTCGTGAGTTACTTTTGCTACGTGGGGCCGACATTCGTTATCATGAATTTTTGAATTATCCCGCGCATTTTACATCAGTAATTGTTGGTAGGATTCCGTATTGATGTTTCCATTTCATTGGAATGAGCCATAACACACCACGTCCGGCTAAATCCCCTAAGTGGACGCGCCGAAGATATTTGGCTTTATTGTTCATGTTGGTTGCTCAGCTACACTGCGCCGTAGTTATGAGTAGTGTAGCTATCGTAACGCATTCACTCGTAAAGGTTTAGATTTAGTAAGTAAGTTACTCACTTACTTAGTTAGTTTCCCATGATAGCTTCTTCTCAACACTAAGCTACAATTATTTAAAGCTCCAGGAGATTATATTACTTGTCCTTAAGTGCGATAATTTTTACAGTTGCGTATAGCTTGATGACTGCACTTTTAAAACTCAGATCACAGTCTTATTCTACACCCTACAGTACTACATTCACTCTGTCTCTTAGAAAACGCCAGAAACAAAGTCACACTGCCGTTACAAGTAAATTTATTTACATAGATTCATTCAATAGCAATTAAAAATTTTTAACAACCATATGGATAGCAGCTCGTAAATATAATAAACAAACCTGTCTTATCAAAAAAGTTATATGGCAAAGAGGTAAAATAATAAATCCCTTCCAATGTTTGAATGACTTCTATCTTATTTCCTATATATGAGTTGCTTTACTATTTAGTACATGGTCTACAAAGAAGCTTGAGAATTTACTCTTTTGCTCTAAATAAATTATAATAATGTAAATATATTTAATGTAATATTAAATATTATAAGTGATATGCATACATGAATATTTGTATGATCACGTTATGAAAAAGTATTTATTTTACTTCATATTGCGATGAACAAGGATTAAAGTTAATATTTCATTTTGGTTTACGGAGTCAGAAAAGTAGAATAAACGATAATAATCGTTACTGTTATTACAAGCCGCACGAAAGGGGTTAAATAATTCATTCTGTTGAAGCAATAGAGCGGTAAGTTAACAGGGATATAAAGCCTCACCACATGCTGTTAATCGTGACTTTATATTTAAATAAAACCCAAACACAGTTTTGCCTCATGTCGTGTTGAAATAGCTTACCATAGAAATTTTCAAGTAGCATAGAAGAAAAGCACAGAAATAAGTTCTTACCTTGCTTGTGAAAAAGGTAAAAAAGAAGTCCATTGCAATGGCTATTAGGTTTGTTGGCACCTTGGTAACGCATTAAGGACACATCGGACAGAAGATGGGCATGCAGTCGTAATTAAACCGATTGGAGGAAACGATTTAGCATTATCTGTCCTTGGGTTTTTGCTTAGAGAACAACAAATTTTTTGCCTCTCTCCAAAGTTAATTAAAGGCTTCTAAAAGCCAACTAAATGCAAATCCGAAATGTTTATCATTACTATCGTATCGCATTTATATATCCGTCGGCTACATAAGCGTTGTAAAATCTCTCCTACTCTAAGTGAAACACCGCTCGAATACTAAGAAATACCATACCACTTACGAAAATCAAATGTGAAATATTTTGGGTACGAAGCCGGTATCATGGGAAATGAACGCATTGACTTTGCAGCCAAAACTGCAGTTTCCGCATCACTAATAGCAAACGGCCCAAAAATATATGTTAACATAGAAAGTAATCAAAAAGCCGACGGTTTTATCATTCACATATTAATCGTAACCTTGCTGGACCATTGTATGCAACCAACGTGTCAGAGCATTTACAACGACTCGCCTTGGTCATAAATTAACAACAGGGCAATGGATCCTTATAAAATCCCCTCCTCCAATTCGTAATTGCGTCGCATCCGGAACGAGTAATTCTATGGATGCCTTGAAACACCACAGAGCAGTATATCACTAAAATATCTTAAAGAACTTTATTAAAACGATCAGAGTAATCATCTAGATTGTTTCCTTGTTTAGATGCAGCCAATGGCCTTAGTTGTTAGCACTCATTTTATTTTAGCCCAAATTTTATATATATATATATATATATATATACCATCATACCAACATATATAATAATACCAACAACAAATAATAAATATCTTTGAGTAAATGCCATTCAAAGTTCAGTCCAACCATATACGGCGTCGCCTTTGAAAATAAGACATTGCAGATGAAAGCTCGAAAGCGAATATCCCAGTAATACGTAAATTAAAACCTATAAGCAAATAAAAAACATAAGAACATTAAAATTAAGAAAAAAATTTTTATTATTATTAAATAGAAGTATTTGGAAAAAATTACCGGACCAAAAGTAAGGCAAGCACTAGCACCTAAGACAATGGGCTCTTTAAAAAAAGGAAGAAAGTGGCACTTATAATATACATATGCAAATATATATGCAAGTATGTATATATGTTATATCTACATATACACATGTAGATATATATAAAAAAAAAAAGATATCATATCTATATATATATATATATATATACATATTTATCACTACAATCAAGACTAATCGCTGACTTTATTAAGGCTGAGGCAAACAATTTCATGTTCACATTGAATCTCCTCTACTCGGCACAGTGCATAATGGCAGAGCGCCTGCATAGGACTGAGGGAAGCGATTGTTTTCTTCATTTTGCTTAACTTTCCCTAATGTTTGAATTTTATTTCTTTCAAAAAGTTTAGCTAAAGTAATTATCAGTTATTATTTTCTCATTCATCAGCAAACCAATGTAAAAAATACTTCGGCTCAAGACCGATGCAAGGCTTCCATGAAATAAAATCAATTGCGTTTTGCATGTGAAAAACATATAAACTATTATCTAATAAGTGGGAATTCAAATTTATGCAAACCTTGCAGGAAAATATTTATTGCAGAATACAAATAACGAATTTGGACAGTTTAGTAAGAAACACGTATGTTGTTGATACAATTTGCTTTCCTTGACCAAAGCGGCACAAAAGAATCGCAAGGTCGTAACAAGGAAAATGCTGTACACTTGGAAGTAGCTGCCAAAGTCATTGCGACGAATGTGGTCTATCAGGCCTTCGTCGTTCTGTTAGTCAGCCAGGCAAAACAGAAACCTATCACATTGAAGCTTCCAACGACAAGGCATGGCGTTCGACAATCACAGAGATCGTAGTTAAGCTCAACTTTGGCTGATCAACTACGACTAGGAAGACTAGGGATAACAACTAAGTTTGATTGCCACTAGACAAGGCATGGCTCAACTTTGACTGATCAACTACGACTAGGAAGACTAGGGATAACAACTAAGTTTGATTGCCACTAGAAATCTGCTGCTTAAATATCCACTGCTAGAGTGTGTTACTAATGTGTGTTTATGTAAGCATCAACTAAAGAAAACATATTCTTGATTGCGAAGTCGCTTCAAATTAAAAAGAAGCGACCTATGCGTTTAACATATTCGAAGACATATGAAGTGAGGTAAAGATATTTCACGATTACACTTACATGTATCCGCACATCCAAATGTTTGCATATAAATAAAACCAATCAGCGGGAGTAAAATTCAAAATCTTAACATTGCTGATGACGGCTTTTTTAAAGGGAAGGAAAAAGAGTTTACATGGCTTTCCTTGTTTTTCTTTCTAAACATTGTGGTTTCCCAAGAAAAGCAGTACGTTTAGTTATGTGTGTTATTTATTGCGTTAAAAATGTACTCTAATGGGATTAACACACCCATACAATTAGTTGGAAAAAAGAGACAAGCAAAACGAAAAAGGCAGCCACTCAATCAGTCGGTAGCATGTTTGTGAATACACATACACTTGTATATACATGTTGCATGCGTGAGTGTGAATATTTGACTGACGGTTTGCTTTATGGCTGCAGTAGGTTTGTGTGTGAATGAATGCTCATGATTACCATGATTTCAAATTTGTTTTGGCAAAATTGTTTTCCGTTTTAACAGACACACGTGGCTATCTGCATACCGTTACTAAGAATTGTTAGCGCAGTTTGCGCTCAACCAACTCAATGCATCTAATAATGATTACTGCATTTCCAAAATAACATTTTGTCTTGACTTTTCATTTTTTTTGTTTTTTTTTTTCACAAAGATTTTATACAAAAGTCACGGGATATGAGGAACGCCCTCTACTATATCTACTTTTTTGAAAAGTTTTTTTTATGACAATTCTCGCTGGAGTGAATTTCTATGAATTTTCCAAGATTCATTAAATATGTATGTACATGCATAAGTATGTATACATGCACATACATGTTTCTCAATTTCTTATTTAATGTTAAATGATGACAAAAGTTTTTTGAATCATTCACTAACTACATCTCACACATGACCATCAAACTTATTTCGTTTAATTGTTTGTCTTAAGCTCAACTGCATAGAAATTTGTTCCTTTTTTTTTTTGGTTATGAATATATGCACATAAGCTTAAGTACATATAAAGAAGCTCCTCCTCACTTTTAATATAATTGTATGTGTAATCGAAGTACTCATATATATAACAAAATTGTAGGGATACTACAGCAGTGAAAACCACCCAAAATGACTTGGTTGCCGTAACGTTAACTCCAAGCCACCTAAAGCCGATGAAACCAACGCTTAACAAGCAGCCAATAAGATGTCAGTATGTACAGAAAATTCAAATAGAAGCATAATAATGCATATATATGTACACGTGCATGCACACTCGCATGTAAAGAAATAAGCGAACAACAGATGACATGAAACAAGAGTTACCTTAAAATCATCTCAAAGAAATTCCTTTGCATAAACTTGCATTGTTTTTTTATGCTGAAACTGTTTTATCGACTTAATGTTTCATTGCCAAAATGTTCCAATAATTTTATCGAAACTGCGCAGGTCTTAATTAACGGTAATTGTCAACCAATCCAAATAATAAATACCTCCACCAATCGTGCATTGAAAAATAAAATGTTTCGTATCCCGATGTTTCCGTTTGAGAGAAATATAAATAATTGTAACGCATTGAATGTTAAAATAAAACATATATACAACAACATATTTAGCATAAATAGGTTAAAACTAAATTTTCGATGAATTTTTAATTAACTTTCAATTTAGCATTTGCTACTAGATGACAATTGTTTACAATACTTCATGCTCTTTGGAGTTTTTTAGTTCAATTCTTTGGTGATTTATATACAAACATAGGTATATATATATATATATATAGATAAAACGTATATAAATTTGGGCAAATTTATAGTGAGACGAGTGGGAATAATACGTTTTGTGTACTCCCAATTCTCTCGGCACTTTTCAAGTAATATGGGAAGGGGTGTGAACAATAGAATCTATCTCTTTCATTCATTAGATTTTAAGGCATATTTAATATCTCTTTTCCACCTTAATATGATGAACCGGAGAGAATGAAAATCTTAATATCTTAGGGACTTAGTGCTGCTGTTGCTTATAATAATATCGATGGTGGTGGTTAATGCTTCGGTGATAGTAATATTTGTTGTTAGTTCAGATTGTTTTTTTTTTCCTTTTTGTTCTTCTTCTTCTTCTACCATAACGTTACACTTGAGGCCAAACCCCTACTCGAAAAAGGATGGTATGTGTGAGTGTGTGTGTGAGTGGATGTGTGTGAATGTTGTTTGTCTGCTTGTGAACAAATGCGCAGATCTCTCGATGGATTCGTTCGTCGTGTGTATCGTTGCGCACAGAGGCGAGTATATAGCATAGTATGGCAGTGATCTGAGTAAAACCCACCATAGAATTGCTTAAAGTAAACTTGCCAGACACTTGAGAGTGCCTTTAGTTTAGCCAACCTTCCATACCCTGATATGCTGATATTTTCACTTTTTTTGTATTCTGCTTCTTCTTTTTAACAAAATCGTGTTTTGATACTGATAGACTTGCCTCTTACAATTGAAATTTGTCGCAGTTTTAATACTCAGTTACAATGGTTGTGCATGCATTTTGCATTGTTATTGTATTATCATCGTCATCTCAGAGACATAACAATAATATTCAGTTGAGCTTACTTCAGTTCAGTTCCGTTTCGTTTCCGTGCTTCATGTTAATTTATTAGAGTAGTCGAAGTACATCCTTTAGTAGCCGCCTATGTATTGGTGTGCTTCGATAGCATGCTTGCTTGCTGTTGCTATTGCTGTTGCTGTTGCTGTTGTGTTGATGTGCAGCTTGTGATTTCGTACTGGTTGTCGTTGTGGTGCTTGCTCTGACTTACTAAACTAGAGCCGCGCACAATATTGTCGTTCATAACATCACACTGCGGGATTCAGTTGGGGTTTAACAGCCACTCGGGACGGTAGATCGCGCTTATAAAATTGTGTTACTCTTACCAATAAAAATAATAATAAAAATAATGATAACAAAACATACACGTACACACATTCGATAATAAAGAAAATATTGATGTTTATATGGTAATCATATAAAAGCAAAAAAGAAAAAAAAAATGCACGAGAAACATATAGCAAAAAATAAGTTCAAAATTCTCTAGAGTAAATTGGTAACGAAATCCAAACGTTCACAACAATAGCAAGAGCAACAGCAAATTTGCACTAAATTGATATTTTTGATCCGAAATCTCTACGGTGCCAGTCTTTAGCTAAAAATCTTATAGTGTTTGTGGGCGCGTCTGTGTCGATGTGTGTGTGTGTGTGTGCGCATAAGGAAATTAAAGAAGAGAAGAAATAAATAAGTAACCACGATTTACATATCATTCGGCTAACAGTGGATTAGTGTGTTATTTAAAGCCTTAATTCGTGTGTCGTTGTGTTTGTGCAATTTATTGTTAGTGCTCAATCTGTTTGTTCGTGTTTTGTTTTCTTTTCTTAAGACGTTGTTTACAAATCCATTTTCAAACTGCGTTCCGACGAGCCTGTGCCGGGCTTTAGCTCGGCCTCACCATGGCCTACGCTCGATTTAGAATGGGGTCGCAAACTATATCCCACGGCTGCTCCACGGACAGCCAGTGGCTTAACTATGTTCGGTTTACCACCAACGGCGGCCGATATGAATCAACCACGCGGACCCATGACCTCGCTAAAAGAAGAACCACTAGGCGCTCGCGCTTGGATGCAGCCGGTGGTTGATCAAAGCAAGTATGTATTGTTTTTGATTAGAAATCTTATCAGAAATTGTTTGATTTGTTACTTAAACATTTTTTACTTCAATATATTGGTAGTGTTAAGGCTTCGAATTATGTGAACATAAACAAGATTTTATTTTATTCTGATGGGCCGATGGACTCCATAGGCACTTTCTAGAAAATTCAAGCTTACTTTTTTGGAAACTACGTGGTTTTAGATCACCGGGTCGTTATATACCTTCATTTAACTTAATCGACGAAGTATTGTGTAAGCCCTCAGAATAAATGCTATGCCGCGTAATCGCGTAATCTGCGTTGCAAGGCGGATTGTTCATTACAAGTCTGCTGTAAACCTGTTTCGTACAAAACAAAAAATTTAATTTTAATTGGTTCCGTTATTTATCAAACTCATTATGCATACTTTGTGTGCTTGCTTGTTTGTGTGCTGTCCATAGCGCTGGCCTGTTAGATAACAAGCTTGGGCAGTACTAAAACCTTGGTTTTTGCGCAAATTTTTCATTTGTATGTCCGCGCGAAAGTTTTTACTGTAATTTTAATGGTTCATGTCGCGTTCTTCCAGTTGTTCTTAGATTTTGTAAAAATTCATACTATTGGTCCGCTCAATTTCAAGTGAAAAGTTTAGTAAACAACATGGGCGTTAATATAAACTAGACATGGCCAACTTCTTACTCTTACTCTTACGATACGTAACTCTCTTGATTTCAAAAAGATTAAATATTATACTAAAAGCTGCCCCAACCATTTTCAGTTAAATTTGAAAATGATGACCCACTTAGTTGGCGAATAGCACCAAAATAGACAATCTATAGCTAGTCAAGGTTTAATGGTCAACACATATCTTTTTTCAAATTCCGATTCTAATTGATTGATGGGCTCGCTTAGAATTTCTGTGCTTTGTAAAATACGCGCAGAGGATGGCCTGAGGTAAGAGGTTTAATGTAACTTAACATTTTTCCTTGTCATTAAATTTGAAATCGTGTGGTGCTCTGTGTTTGCTGGATCTTATGAATAATTAAATTGTGAAATGAAATTTTCGAACTTCAAAAGTGTTCAGCAATTGTTGTATTAATTGAAATTTCTTCTTATGATTGTATTTGGAATCGCATGGAACTCGAGTTTAGTCCATTTTTTTGTAGCATAGTACTGATGAAGGCGTAAATATTGTCGCAATGATTTTAAGACTAGCGTCTGAAATTATTGTAAAGTTTATAATGCATTCATATGTCGCCATGTTTTCCATGGCACAAAAAGTACCGGCGTTTGTTAAACACTCTCCACTGTCGAGTTTAATTGAATTTGATGCTTTCTTGGTTATGATTAGCTTAACTAGAAAAGCTTCTGTGTGCGAGAATAATGGGTTCTTCGACTTTTTTATTTTGTGTCCATCAATAGTAAGTTTATTACAGTAAGCAATAACAACAAATAAATGATTTTAACAGCACTTCGGTGCAAAATGCAAATAGTCTAACTAAGCCAAAGGTGCTTTAGCGTGAATTTACGTTTGCATTCAAGTTTTGTTAACTAAGGACAAAGCAGCGGGCTATTCAGTATTCTACTGGCCTTCTAATGGCCTTTTGAAGAATTTTTCTTACCAAATCTTAAATCAATCAATTTTTCTTCTTCTTAAGGAAGTTGGAAATGCTAAATGAAAGTACTGCTCTCTCCGAGCTAAATCTTTAGATGGCTCCTAGAAATAACTATAAGAAATGAAATAATAAATCAGAACAAGCTTTGACGGAAAGCAAGTTATAATTTTTTCTATTACGGGCAGGATCGTAAGTGGATCAAGGATCTATGTTTAATTTTTTTACTCTAAGTATTCAAACAGAACGTTCTAGAAATCCTTGCAGCAAGTTTCCCTTCGTCACTTCTTTCTGACCGTCACCGTGTTACACGCACGAACAGCGAACATTGCCTGAGTGGTTGGGTCAAATTAAAAAAAAAAAAATTCTATATTTTTTAATATTCATTAGCTGAATGGGGCATGGATCAAAAATAAAAATGATTAAATGCACGGTATGGCGGCATTTTTAAATTCAAAGCAAATTTTATGCAATTATTCACTGATTAATTTTATAGAATTTTAGATGCGCATTTTTGGATGTTAATAGTGGACGGAAATTTATTAGAAGCTCATTATTTCCTTACTCTAAAACGAAAGTCATTAGTTTCCTTGTAATAGAACTAACATAGAAAAAACGTATGTATATAAAAATTATTTAATCAATTTAGATTTTCTAAAGGCTTAATACTCATTAACCAAGTCAATAGACAATATATTAAATCATTGCCCATCTGCTATTATGCTTGGTGCTTTGAACACACAACCAATAAGCATAAGTCGAGGAAATCGTTTCGTGTTATTTTATTTACATTATCTGTAACTAATCGGTGAAAATCGCATATCGCATAACATTGGAACATGATCTGAAAGTATTTTCCAAGTATCAATGTAAAATGGGCGCAAGATAATTCTCTATAAATAGAAAAAAAGGGTTTTTTTAATTTTTGAGTTTAGTTAGTTGAAGAAAAAGTCCGTGGCATGTTTTCAATCATAATTTTAACGCATCTATCTCTCTGGTAATCGCTACAGAATTTCTAAGATATCCGGACGGAAAATTAAAACTTAGTCAAGTGGTTTTCAATTAGTTCCAAATTCAAATGAATAAAAAACACTCGCATGAATACCCGAGTAAGCAAAAGATCGCGGAAGTTGCCCGTCAGCCTTTAAATCCATGCTTTGTAAATTTATTTACAAACTACAAAGACAATAAATAAAAAAAATAAAAAAAAACCTATAAAAAGTCACTCACTGCATGCGCTGCTTGCTTACTTACTGTTTGGCATGGCTAACCCCATATACTAGGAGAAAGGCCACGAACTTTTTCCTTGCCTCAATATTAAAATTATGAATTTTACAAAAATGTTTACAAAATTTTAGAAATCTTTAGAGAGCCTTTGCACATTTGCACATTTCAAGACGGTGTTTAGAAAATAACTGTCACGTATTTTGTATTGTCATGAATATGCGTTACTCGCAGTGAATGCTCTTAACTTTGTTTGCTTTCTTTCTTCTTGTTAACATTAATATGTTTGTATAGCTATCCCTTAAACAAAGCCCATAGAAAGCCGAAACGATAATAATGTGAAAAACTCAAGATATATATCGAAAAACAAATTTCTTTCATGCTCTTTCTTTTCAAAGTCTTGAGGACAATAAGAAGAAAAAAATATATAAAGAAAAATAATGAAAATTCTCTTCGAAATTTGAGTTAATTTTCTATAATCATACGATTGTTTCCCCCCCAAAGAAAGATACATACCCTGACACTCTTAAAAGAATAAACATTTGAATAACTCTGAGGTAAAAAATACTCTATAAGCGAACACAAATCTCATCTTAAGTAACTTAAGGACAATGTGCGAAAAATGTGAACACAAAATTAACTAAAGTGCAAACGGTGGCTGAATGTGCGTTTAGAGTTGTTGTTGTTGTTGTTGTTAACATAAATAAGTGAGAATCTGGTGAATGAGCACGTCAGCCGAAAAAAAGCTCCTTATAGTCGAGCATCCCCAAAAAACCATTTTTTGTTTTATTTCGAAAGTTTATATATATGTTTGTTTACATTTTCATGTAATTTGGCTGAGGGTTGTTTTGTTCAAGTTCATTGAAATTCATTTCAATCTTTTTCTTTTTCTTTTTTTTTTTTTTTTGTTAACCATGTTTTTTCTATCCTATTATTCTGGTCTTTTCCGCCCTCTTCCAACCCGGAGAACGGAGAGTTAAAGCTTTTTATTTTATTTATTTATTTAGTTACTTAGGCAGTCAGTCAGTTACGATTGAGACGTTACTCAAATAGAACACATTTTCTAAAGAAAACGAAAGTCTATTCGATACGGATTTTATAAAAATGACCGCCGGTTTTTTACAAACAATACAAACAATAACGACAAATAATCAAAATGGACAGCAATCATCTAATCAGCAATTACCAGAACTTGATTACAGCAAACTATTCAGGTAAACTGTGAGATTTTCAATTTAAGCAAATTTATCCTAGAAATTAATAGAAAAATTTAAAAAAAATTTATTTTAATTTTCACCCCACTTTTAAACCTATCTCACTGGCTAAAAAAGAAAAAACAGAAGAGAAAAAAAAAAGGAAAAAATGGACAAAATATTGTCATGAAAAAAAAAAAAAATGGTTAGCATTGACTTTTTCCGCTTCCGTTTCCGCTTTGCAGAATTTGTAACATACTTCATTCTTTTTATTATTGTTGTTGTCATTTTTACCGTTACTGGTTGTGTGTTGGTTTTCTTTTTAGTTGTTACGTTTTTACAGTTTTATTATTTTACTTTGTCAAGATATTGCTCGAATAATTGTTTCAACCTGAACACCCATTAACGACTGTATGTATTAAAACTGGCCAAAAAAAAAAAAAAAGAAAATATATTCGTGTATATAGAGTGTGCACTCATTTGTGCTATATAGTTACTTACTCGTCAGCATTTGTTTCCCCACCATCCGTTGTGAGTTCTTTTCCTTACTTTCAATTGCGTTCTTTTTTTTCGCTTGCTTCCCCATCATTTCATTGCCCTCTTTGGCCATAGGAACTTTAAAAGCTGAAATCACTTTTACTCGGTGTAATATTAGGTGGTCAGAAAAATCAATGCGACAGACAACTAACTTTAGCGGCCTAGACTAACTTTCTTCGATCCAAATCCGGTAGTTTTACGACTTATTTCGCATATCTTCAGGCTTCATATAACCATCGTGTCTATCATAGGGCGAATAGTAATCGAAGGCGTAAAAGTAGGCCTATGGATACCAATAGACTATAGGATACATATAGCTTTGATGATCTTAATTATTCTTTGCTCTTGAAACGCTCAGTTATCCGAAATGGACTACTTTTTACATTACATTTGCGTATACAATTACGTTAAATATATTCTTGTGAGTGAATCTGATTGATTTGTTAGGAAACGACCGACACGCGCTAAATGGGATTGCGCCTTCCTGCCATTAATTTTTCCTGGCCATCATAGTGCCTAGACGTGTAAAAAACGTCTTCTGACTCACTGCCCATAGTACAAAAAAGTAAATTTCATAACTAATAACTTAGGATCAGATATATTTACGATCAGATGCTCATCAATATACTATTTTCGAGTGTGAGTCCGTCTTTCCGCCATTCTTACGTCTGTACGATCATCCGTCCGCACGCTCGTCCATCTCTAAGAACGACTATGTGTAAGGATTCACGTTTGTAATCCCGTCCATAAGCTCGCTCATTTATCTACAAGCTGGCTCGTCCGTAAGCTCTCTCGTCTCCACACGTTCGTTCGTTTATTTGTACGCTCACTCTTTTATACGCTTGTCAATTTATACATTCCACTTGTACGATCGTCTTTTCGCACGCTTGCCCGTTTATAAGTCCGATCTACAAGTCCATCAGCTTATAAGCCCGGCAATGCACAAAGACGTACATCTATAAACTCCGTCAGTCCGCAAGACTTCGTACATAAGCCGTACTACTGTAAGTCCTTTGTGTGCAAATACGCCCGCCTATCAGCCCGTTGGTGTATAAGCATGTTCGTGTAAAAGTCTATTCGTGTGTAAGTCACTCTATAAGACCGCCCATCTACCACTCTATCCATCCATATGTTTAGCAAAAAAAAGCATTTTTGTGAAGTTAAAACCGGTTCAAAGCCTGTTATGTACCTGACATATGGCCATAGGTAGTTTCCATCTCCTTGCAAATATAATTCTACCTATTTCGTGGTCTGCAGTTCCATCGGATGAATCTTCATACTTCTCCCGCGTTTCAGTTTTCTGCATGAAAGCGGGGCACGGTTGTCTAAAACGCCAGCAACATCTAACATATATTGATCTAAACCTTAATACGAGTATATACACAATTTTCGCAATTTCGCTTGTAAAACTCTTCAAAAGATCGACCATAGACCTGCAAAGTATATATGCAAGCTTTATTCCCGTCCCTCGAAATTTGTCATATCGTTTACCCTATAAAATCGAATGCCTAAGAATCTTCTCTTATTTAAAAGTTAAGTAATTTTAACGTCACCACATAAACATAATCCACTATTACAATGAATTCATTGGTGATTGCTAAGCAAAAAAGAAATATTTTTACATAAATACTATAAAGCATTTTGTTATCTACTTCGGATATAAAAATTTGCAACAAAGTTAGTTAGTCTTTAACAAAATGAAAGCATTATCGTTATATAGGTAACATAGCCAACCACACAATTCTCGAAACTGCATAGTTTTACAAAATGTATCTAAAAAGAAATTCAATAAAATTGCGTTAGGCTTAAACCGAAATTTTTAATGCCCTCTATCTACTTGCTGTGGCGTAAAAAAAATGGACCCCTTTAAAAGTTTGAACTACGAGGAACTAAAAGTAAGCTGACCTGCTTATCGATGGTCATCTCGTAGAACACGACTGCAGAATAGTGCACCTACGCAATCAAAGAGCGAATATATTAATACAATGACAGCGGTAGAGCTTATCGTATTAGCTGCTGTTTCGATGCGACGTGGCTTCAAGATCGAAAAAATTGATTTCAAAATACGTCTTTCGTGCAGTTTCAAAGTTTTGCGTAACAATTTTCATAATTCGTAGCATATTTCTAGATATGGATATGTAGTCCTAGGATTTTATTTTGATATTTCCCCAAAGCAAGGGGATCTTTTAAGCTATTTTCTAAAAGTGTCCGACGAATTTCTTAGTCTGCTCCTCCTACGGAAGATTGAAATAAACACTGCAGTGACACTCCACTGTTGCAATGGTCATGTACTGCATGTGTCCGAGTATAGTCAGGGATAGTGTGGTTACGAGACACTACATATAGTCTCAGTCTTTGTTTCCGGTCAATTGGCGAACGTCCACTGTACTTGTAGGCAAAACATTGGTAATGGACCAGTATAGGTAGAAGAGGCAATCGATCGGCAAAATAGTTAAAATTTTTTCACCTTAGTACATGGAGATGCACTATTTCCTTTGGTACAATGCATATGCTCGCGCTCTATGAAGAGCGAGTCCGTCTATCTGGCCATTTGAAGACCAATCTTGACTTGATTGATTGTCTACTTGACATCTTTCGTAATGAAGACATGATCAAGAGTGATGACAAGCCGCCCTTGCGAACTGGTTATAAAAAGTCGATTGGTAGAGTCACTCTTCTATGAATTGGTTATATTAAGTCGCGACGAAGAATGTAGAAATAGTAAGAACTTGAATATGCGGAGTTATTTTATTTTTAGGACATGGCTTCGTAAAGTTCTTTTGTACATAAAAAGGCACGCTAGGAGCGTATCGCTAAATTATGGTAGTGCGTATGGCCGTATTATGGCCGCGATTAACACTCTTATTTCCTACTTCGGAGCTTCCAATGTGAGACATTATCCTATATTTGTTTGTGTAGGTTTTCTAAAACATGTTTAACTCGGTTTCACTTTAACCGTGAGTGTATCGATCACCATGACTCTTAGTTTAGTGATGATCCCCTTTGCAGGACAACACATCGTCCGTTCAAAGTGATACTTTTACTTTTTTCGCAACTTATAGTAGCAGCAACTTTCGGTTCATGTTAACTAAACTAATTTGGCATATTCATGCGTGGCAAACACTTCGTCAATTCCGACACACTTGCACATTTTGCGTCAAACACAAAACACAACATAAAAACATTTAAAGGGGATTTTCTTCGGTTTAAACTTTTTGTAAAACATAAATTAACCCGATAGGTATGTGCTGCACATGTGTTTGCATGTTTACGTTGTAGTAGTAAAAGTGTTATCCTGATTATAAATAAATTTTGTGCATTGTTACAGAAACAGAAAGGTGCCTTCTAGTGCATGAATGCAGTAAAAAGGAATCTTCTGCCCATTGAATGCCCGATTATTTGCTTGCAATCATGGGGAAAATTTTATATTTCTTTTGTGGCCCTTTCTCTCATAAATCACGTTCATTATATTTCTCTGCATACAATTTATGGGATACTCTCGACCTTGTCAATTAGTGAAATATTTTCAACCAAAATGTAATTTTTGTTCATTTTTTTGCCTTCATTTTTTCCAAAGAATAATTTATCCTGTGTATGCTCGAGCAACTCGACTCGAATAAAAATGGAAATGACAACCTTTACATTTCATGCATATTTCGATAGAGAGGTATTTATATCATTTCGACGATAACAGCTTATATATAAATTACACGTTTCGAAAAGAGCAAAAACAATAGCAGGTACGCATAAATCACAACTTGTTATTGACTTTTGCAATGAGAAGAATTGTAAAGTAAAACAAAAAAAAAAAACTTTAAAGTTTCATATGCACGCATATATAGAGATTTAAAACATTCGTATGCTTACATAGATAGAGATTTAAAGTATTTGCTTGATTGTGATTATATTTCATGCTTTAATAAATATTATTGCGGCCATAGGTAGAAATTTGACAAGAATTAAATCGTTTAAGCTCCGAGAAATTCACTTGTTATTAAAAGAGAGAAATTAGTTTTTTTTTTTTTTTTTTACTTTCAATGCCAATTAAGCGGCTACGAAGTACTCGCAAATTTTCAGCTTAAACAAAATATAAACTGAGCGCGGCTTAGATGGCATACTATCCTTATGGGAGGTGTTATACGAAGAACTTTGTGCTCAAAGCTTTGTTTTTCCTATCACTGTTTACTTATTCGTGTTACTGCTTTCTTCAACTACCGACTTTTGCTGCTGCTTACTCCTACAGTTGCGTTTGATCCTAATAGTGTTTTCGCTAGTAATTCTTTTTCTTACTTACTATATTAGCAGGAAAGTATAAGCGACACCCAGAAAGAAGATTTCGAAATTCAACAAACTATACATACTTTTCATTAGCATCAAATACTGACTCGATTTACTCATTTACGTCTGTCCGTCTGTATAAAGTTTGTTGTAAACATCAGCCTGGCCGCTATCGACTATCAAGTTTGGTTGCAAGTTCTTGCACGAAGGTTGGTATTGAAAATGGTCCAAATTGGTCGACGCCACGCCTAGTGTAAGCGTAAACTGAAAACAACTCAATAGGAATAAAAAATTGATTGACAAACCACAGCAAATAAACCTTCACCAATTTGCATATATATTCCATAGACGATGCTGGAGAACCTCTACAAAAATGGGAAAGATTGACAAAATTTAATTTTTTTTTCGATATATCTACAACGCCCGCACGCCTATGCGCAAAAACCTTTTATTTTGAAAACGGAAAAATCAGCTGCAGCTTCTCCATATTATAGAGCATGAAAGTTTAGTTCTTTTACTTATTTTATCTCTTTTAGGTTAACGGTGATGGGTATAAAGGATTCGGTCACGACCGAATATAATTTTCTTACTTGTTTTCTATTACTGCTTTGGCCTGATGCTATAGCTGTGTGTTCGCACAGATGCTTCTTTTTACAATTGCTTCTTATCTGCAACTACTTCTTTCTGCAACTATTTCTTCATTTTACTGCGTTTTCCTGCTTCTTAGCACCTTGACAGCTTTGTCTTGCTACTTCTCTTTCCTACTAGAGTGTCTACTACTGTTTGTTTCTATTATTATTTCTTTGTAAGGCCGATTATTCCTTCTTGCTACTATCAAATATCAAGCAAAGCGGTCGAGTATGCTGAGGACCTCGACTAACAACTCAAAATCACGAGTCGAATTCTCCAAGTGCGGTGGAGCTTTCAATAGAGGCAATAGCCTCATATGCTAGTGCTTTATGTCCTTAGTCTTCGAATTTATTTTTCTGCGTTGTTTCTCTTAACTATAATAATAATAATAATATTATTGCTGCCCCTTTTGCCTATTGCTGCCCCTTTTGCCTATCGCTGCTTCTCTCTACTACTTACTTACGCTTTAAAATCTTCTTGTCTGCAATAAACGCAAGGCGGCAAGGCGGAGTAAGAATTCTACTTCATAAGCGCAAATTAAAGCTTAGTCAATGTATGCCGATTTTCTCACTTTACAAACCTTGAAGTCATTGCTTTAAATATTTTTGTGAGTTAGTAGCACTTTAGTATAATCAGAAAACTTCACATTCGGTCGCTAAACAAATTAAAAATAACAGAATGTTGAAGAACTCTTACGGTAATATAAAGCAAATATTTGCTTTGTTATGGCCGTCCTTCGTAGCTACAGGTGATGAAAATGTATCGAGACAATCAAAAGGCTGGTCGGCGAGCAAGTGTTAAGAATGAACGCATACTTTATGTCTATTGATGACGTTGTGATAACAAAGCATCCCCACACAAATTCTTTGCTTTACATTTTTATATAATTTTCTTATCTTAGTTCATGTTGTACTTTAGGCTTGGCCTAGGCGTTTATCGATTTGGTCCATTTTCAATACCAACCATCTTTCTTTTTGGCAAATTTGAAGCCGATATTTTCATTTCGAAAGGGGGGGGGGGGCGTCTAAATCTCTTTAGACTTTGCTGCTGACACATTTTGTGCTGTCACTGCACCATTACTCTGTTCCACCAATACACCCATTTTTACCCGAGTGTAGTGTATGTATGCAATAGGCGAAAAGCTACAGTATACAGAGTGTATACTAATGTTTTATATTTAGTTTAGTATCTTACGCAGATGGCATTAGATATTTCTGACAGGTTTAAGCGTTCAAAAGCCTGGAGTTGCGTGATGTCTCTGAGAACTCTGTCTCTGATAAATCGATTTGTACCCTGCATCTTTTCGGTACTGGAACGGTGCATGATAGTTAGGCGCAATAACTTGGTTTTTTTGGTTTTGCGATCGTAATTAGGGCCTTAGGTTGTTTTATATATGCATTTCACTTTTCATTTCGCTTTATTAAACGAAGGGGTGAACAACTGAAAGCAAAGAGCTTGTTTAAGAGTTATTTTAGAATGATGCTACTTTCGTGCTTGCTTCCATTTTCGGGCCCCTTTGCTATCAATATCATTCGTTTCGATTTAACTAAGCCTGTTTAGAAAGAGTTGCACGAGTTCGGCGTACTCTTGTCCACTACCTTCTTTTACTTTTACCATCATGTGAGCACCGTAGGAGCATGGGTTACAAAAATTTATTAATCTCCTTTTACTTTTTGCCAAAGACCAAACATTAGATGGTTTACGTTTTCGATTAAGTTATCTGGAGGAAATCACGACTTGTCAATCCTATTAAGTTAACTGGATTTTAATATACCTGGTCATGCTCCCGGGTACTCTTACCACCCTATTAAACATATCCAACATTACTTGGAAGATAATTTTTATTACCTTTATAATGATGACTTTAATGATGATTTTGAATGATGCTCTTAATCTATTTTCTACATCGTAACTTTTGCTCTGTGTGCTACTGTGTGTTTTTTGTTGTTTTGTTTTTAGTATATGTAATAATACATCTACATGCACGTAGTGATTTGTTAGATTCTGTTTTTTTTTTTTTTTTTTTTTATCTAATATATAACATTTTTTACCTTTATTCACATATAAATGTTTATTTTTTCAACTTAATAATGATTGTTATTATAATTAAATTAGTCAGAGAAATATATTCTAAGACTAAAGTCTTAAGGCGCTTGCATCTAAGGTTATCGGTTTTTTGTTGAAAACTCTACCGCAACTTTTTGTTCGGTTACTGATATTTTCTGCAGTGGGATCCATGAGATATAGAAATAAGAAAAAGCTGATTCATTAACAATACGATCCCATTTTGGCCGCGATATAAATTTTAATATCTAAGCAATATTTTCATACCCTATATATTTATATTTATGGTACAATTAGTAAGATGCATGGAACACTCGGAAGGATTTGAGGTAGACCCTCTTTTTATTATACAGATTGACTTGGAATTAGTTGCTGAATCGATCTAAACTTGCTTGCGCGCCTGTTTGTCCTGGATTTTTGTGTTCAACGTATAGGCCGCACTTGCTAAGATATTTTAATGAACATGATATTTTAATGACAATGATTTTGGTACACAGACGTGTTTGGGCCTAGAGACAAATAATATTGAAAGTGACCCGAATCGGCTCACCGCTTTTTCACCGCTTCTCATAAAGTCCCTTATACGCGTAACTGTGTGAAGCGCAGTGTTGCAGGGTATTTAACAGTCGAATGTGGCCCACTATAGTCTTTCTACTTGTTTTTATTTTATTCAAAGAAATAAATTCTTGGGTTAAGATTGCTTGCGTACTAGCAACTAGATGAGACTATCAGTTTAACGATTGCTTATATTTTTTATGTACAATGTGCTGGGGGCATTAGTAGGTTTGTCTGCCTACATTTGAAACATAGATTGGCACACCCACTTTCGCACATCTCATATAGGACGGTAAACGCGAAAATTTATCTGAAATATTCCATCCAGTTTAATAGACATACAGGGACTTAGGGACTTTACAGATTTGTAGATTTTTAAAAAAATAATTTATTTAGTTTGCAACTGCAAAGCTTATAAAAACCAAATCAGTAAATAATTAAAAAGCCTAAGTACTTCACAGATAGCAACCACTTTCAATATTAAATTATAACCCAGTTGTGAGGCTAAAAAAAACTTTTAGAAATTCCTTTAAAAAGCACGCCACGGATAAGAGAGAAGAAATCAACAGCAGCGCATTACTATTTATAAATTATTCTTTGCTTAAAGAGATTAACGACTCTGTTGAGAGCTTTAAGATTTGACAGGAGATTGTTTCAACAACGTGCACAGCGTACAACAAATGACTTTTGAAAGATTGAGACCATTATTACGCGAATGATGGTTTGAGAATTGCTACTAGCCCTTTAATATTGTGGTCGCCTATAAAGGATGATGAAAGGAAAGATAATCTTCAAAAGACAATTTTAAAGTACATGATCGCTGGAGAGGATATTATTGGAAACGATTTTATGGATAGCTGATTTCAGTTTAGCAAGATTATATAGGGGATTCCCTGAGAGAGAGGGCGAAACTAAATTTAATGTTGACCCTTAATAGGTAGGAAATATGACTAATGGCATTGCCGAGTTGAATTCCAAATGGTGCGGTGATAGACAATACTGATCGTCCGTAAAGGTAAAATACATCCTGCCGGCAATGTGTAATACTTCACTTAAATTGAAGAGGGACGGCTGTATAAGATTATATAGGATTCTTTTCGATAAGCAGTGTATGAGAGGCTATGTCTAAAGTCTTCCAGATGAAACAAGATTACAATTTTCGCTAATTGACTGTGGCCCCCTGAAATTGTTCAGGAAACGCGACACATATGGATCCCTATCACTTTCTTAAACCAAGAGATATACTTAAAGCCAATGAGTCCAGCTGCTAGAAAGATCACATAAGATGTAATATATAATTCATACTTATATATACCTATTTATACCTAGTTTCGCGCCTCCTGTGCAGTTTTCATCAAATCTTCTTCAAAACCAATGATCAATACTTTCAACTTATGGCAGAATACATTTGAGTTTATGAAAAGATTATTTGAATCTTTAAGAAAAAGTTAAAAACCTTTTACACACGCAATGGAATCCGGGGGATGTGAGGATATATTTATTTGTTGAAAAAGTTTTACAGAAGGAAATTTCGGAGAATATATAAAGCATATATTTTGCTGATCAGTCGCGAACTCTAAATCAATCTGGGCGTAGCTGTCCATCTTAGCCACATTTATATAACGCCTCTGAGCATTATTCTCTTGGTAGGAATAACATCGTGCTCCCGATTTGTAAAAAACTTTGAAAGTTCTTGCATGACGGTAACTGTCGAAAATCGGTCGGATAACACGCCAATAATATACAATAAACTGCAGACACCTCTGTTTTCAAAAGCAAACTACATTTTTTTTTCTTGTTTTCGTTACTTATAATCTATAACATATACAACGACAAAAATTCCACAAAGATGGGTCGGTGGGTGATAATATAGCTCACCCTATATACTATATGGAAGTTTCATTATTTCCTTGATTTATGCAAAGATGGTGGGTTAGTGAGAGTTTGCCACAGACGAATATAATTTTCTTAAGTGTTAAAATTAAATTATCCCAAGACTCAGCTTAATGGTTACTATGATATTCTAAATGGATGGATTTTTGTTCTTTCGTAATATTAATCCAATATAATGAAAAGGTAAGTATTTCCCCGGAACAAATAAGAAAAATGTGCTTTTGTTTTGCAAACTCCGAGTTTATTCACACGACTTCATTCAAAAGTGATGCAGTCAGTCCGATGTTTCTCCAATATTCCTGTTGTTCTTATATAGCATGACTTGGTCCAAATCTTTTCCAGTGGAGTATCCTCCTACAATTTGCCAGTAAATAATAATTGCTGGAGAACAATCCTGGAAAGAACTGTGGACGCAGTAGCTATTCGAACTTCAATTTATGAAATTTTGGGTTTGTAGCTGCCGATGTTGGACAGGATGCATTTGTGCCGCTGTGAGTAAAGTTGGAGTATAGTTTGCTTATATCGAAAGAGTCACGCACGTGAATACATTCCCTTTGAGGTCTTTAAAGTGTCGGCTATTACCTGCAATTTCGCTTTTCGATTACCGCAAGTAATTCTCATCATACTCTACACCACTTGTGATACTTTCTAGCATTAGCCTTTTTTTCAAAGTTCCCATAACACTTTTCAACTCAATAGTGAGATCGGAAGGCGTTTTTTCTCATCAAAGACAGATCAACTCACGACCCTGGAATTTTTTTATTATTTAGAAAATAGCAAAACCAGCGTCAGCAAACACCATCGGAACTCGTAAAGGAATGATCGAAATGACATGTCAATTCGACAAGCGCCCTTTGAAGGTTGACACTTGCGAGTTGTAGAAAGATTATCTATTTATTAATTAAAGTTTTCATGTCAACTTTCAATTTGGTATCTCAATATTGACGCTGATAGATAACAGAAAAAGTGGGTAAATCAGTTTCGAATGTTATGTTGTGATCAAAACTATGTACACGTTAGGGTGCCCACATCTGGCTGCTCAAAGTTCAAAGATAGTTTTACGGTAAAAAGAATAAATTAACATGAATTCTGCGCATACTTTTTTAAGAATATTGCATTCGCTCTGATTTGCTTGCATTCTAAACCATCTAAAAGCAAGTAAGAAAATTATATCCTAAAAAAGCTAAAAAAAATAAAAGAACTAAACTTTCATGCTCTATAATATGGAGTGGGTGAGGCTGATCTTTTCTATTTGCAAAATAAATGTTTTTGTCGCATAAGCGTGTGGGCATTGTAGGCGTGTCCTTACAAAATTTAAGTCACTTCCAAATTCTTTTGCAAATTTGTAGGCGGAATTTTCATTTTCATTAGCGAGACAATGTTTACCATAAACATTACAAATTTGCGAAGACAGACAGATGGACAGTGCAACCGACGGATATATTTAGGTGCATTCCAAGTGTGAAAGTGGACAAGAATTTGAATACTTTATGGGGTTTTTAAAGCTTGCTTCTGTGCCTTATTGAAAAAAAAATTAAATTTTGGTACACCATAATATTGGATAGGCATGGTCAATTTTTTTATGCAAGTGCTACAGCATCGTTCATGGAATATACGTTGAAATTTTTGTACATTTATCTGCTATAGTTTATGAGTAATGAGCAAAAAGCTAATTTTTCATTCCCTTTGAAAAACAGAGATGTTCTCAATTCAAATGGTGCTGCGGGTGTGTCCTTCGACTGATTTAGCCCATGTTCAACCTGCGTGCAATGTTTTTGCTGAACTTGAAGTCGGTAGCTTCAATTGTACAGACAGGAGAATTTTTACAACAGTCATTATACAGACGGACACACGAACATGCTTAAATCGATTTAGAATTTGATGCTGATCAAGAATATATATACTTGGTGCGGTCTCTGATGCTTCCTTCCGGGCGTTGCAAACTTTTTAAGAAAATGAATGGCGGGCACAATAAGGAGTATTACTAGAATTCGTACCAGGTATGTGATTTACGTGGCGAAGGAAAGTCTACAAGTAAAAAGTTTCGATTTATTTCCGCTTGTTCCCAAAGAAAGCACAAATCGAGGGCATACGTACATGGTCGAGTGTGTTCATATTGCGCTAAAGCTGGGATTCAATGCGCATATCTGGGTGTCACCAACGCATAGACAAATATAGTATATCCCGATGCTTCGTTAATGGGTATAAAAATGATGATGACGGTATGCTGCTTGGCATGTGTCCATCTGTGTACATCTACGGTAAAAATCATAAATGTCAATATTCGACTTTTATTAACGGTTTAGCTAAACACACATACATAAAATAAACAAACGAGAACAACAGTAGTTACTGTAAAGAACGCAGCCGTCACAAAATGATGGAACTTATGACAATGTTGCTGCAGTTGTTGCAGTTGTTGGTGTTTTGTTTAGTATGGAATAGTGCTTTATGTACATATATAACCAAATAATTGTTAGCTAGTCTTGTTAGTTAGTCTTTAGCGTTCATACATCGTATACACATGTACGTATTTTTATATACATAAATACGCAGAAGAGCATGTATATTGGTTTGTTGGTCATGCCACACATTCACATTCGCATTCACTCGTTAATTTAGAAAATGCTGACATATCTGAATTCGTTTGTATGTATGTTTTCATGCATGTGTATGTATATGCGCTTGTATTACATGCTTATACAAATATTTCTTTCATTTTTCTTTCGTTTATTGTTTTTATTTTCTTTACGTTATGTAAACCCATTTATAGTTTGTATTTATAAACATTCAATTTAAAAGTATTATTAAAAGTGTAACACATTCACATAACATTCACAATGTGTATGTGTTTGTGTACGCGCTCTACTCGTAAGTCGTTCGCTGTTACTCCTCCTCTATCTTAGCTGCATAATGTTTGCGTTACTTTGAATTTTTTTTTTCACTCTCTTGTCTCATTTCATTTTCGTTTTGGCATTCGTTATATGTTCATACTTGTAAATGCTAAAATAAAGCGAAAAAAAAAACATATATATAGGCATCGCTGACATTGCTAACATTACTCAATGACTCGTACAGTGAGTTTAAATTGAATGCAAGCACTTTACAGAATTACTTACTGTACATATGCTTACTGCATAAGTAAATGATTTAGTTTTAAAATGAATTTTAATTGCTTTCGGCCACAGACCAAAGACATTAACATTTATTTATTTCAAATTAACGCAGAATGCCATGTTCTCGACTTCTCTGTCCCTTCGCGAATTATTGCTTTGAATTTTGCTGTCGTTTCATATTAACGATACCGTAGATAAAGAGCATGCTTTAGTGGCCAGTTTGCTAATCGCTTGAAAGCTTAGCTAACCTTCCAATTTCACCAGTAAGAATCGATGTCGTTGCAGCAACAAGCTCTAGTCATAGTTTGTGCACCTTCCGAGAATAATGGATAACGTTCAGTAGTAGTCTTAGAAAGAAGATTCCGAAAAGGATCTCTTTCTACAAAAGTCCTTTGCGCCTTTGTTAGGTGATCTTGTTGTCATCACACATTTCCATAATTAGTAACGCAGATATTTGTGTCCACTTGTGCATATTCGCCAACACCAAAGATTTTTTTTATACTTTCTTTGAATATTGCACTACATAATTACAAATTTATTTTAACTTTGTTAATAATTAGTCTTAATTTTTCTTCCCTCAAAACGAGGAGAAATTTTGGTTTGATCATTTTCTGGCAGCTGACTCCCTTTACAAGTATCCTCTCAATGATTTAAAAATTAAACTTCAGGTATATATACATATATGATGAAAACAGTAGTCTGCGTATGCATTGATCTTCATTAGTGCGCTGAATAAATGCCTATAATTTAATGAATGGATTTAGGTGCCAATAATGAGAAGCATTTTTTTTATTTATTTATTAACTAAAATTAGATTAAATTGGGGATTAATAAGAGCAAATCTCCAGTAGCACTGCTGTACAAGTGAGGCTGCAATGTCTATCACAGAGTACAGAATGAGATAGTTATGAACTAATAGGCAATAACTAAACACCGATGAAATCATTAGGGAGCAATTACAAATTCAAAGAAGACAATAAGCATTGGTTTTAGAAGAAACTCTAAACTATATGCATCACTGTAAACGAGATAATGATAGAAAAAAAAAAAAAACGCACACATCTCGAGATTAAAAACACGCCGGCAATACAATTAAGTAATTCATACAAAATGTCGTTTGTAATATCACGACCATGCAATCAGATTATAAAAATCATGCATTTGCACAAGAATTATAAAACGCCTGCGCGGTTTAAGAATCGAGTTGATACTCATAGGCAAAGAATTACACATTTTTACACAAGATACCTGTGGTCTGGCTGTATAAGATTCATTGCATGAACTGAAGTTAAATCACACATGTATCTCGGGGTAGGTGCACGACTAATTTTATGCATAAACTTTAAGTTCCAAACATTTAAATAAGTCGGCACATTGTTGCTCAAAATGTTCGAGGAATACAGTGGTATCCTATCATACTTGCTTTTACCGTAAACATATCTCCCACACTTACTCATCGACCCATCTTTCGTTGACTTTAGATTATTCTCCAAACTTTCTTTGCCAAAGCACTATAAAATCTCTCTGCGAAACGTTCACATTTCCTTTTTAGGAGGACAATCCATAGTCCTTCATTTTTTTCTACCGCCTGTGCACTGGTTATATGAAAAAAATTTCTATTTCTAATATTGCTAAAAATCGATGAAAAGAGCTTATATATATATAATTTTTTTTTTTTTTTGTGGATCTAATTTTCGATATCTCAATGGTCTAAATTGACATAAAAATTTACTGCGTGAAATGTCGATTAAATTGATGTCCCACGATTCACATGAAAAAAACGACTTTATATCACACTAAAATCTGCGCATGGCAGCCCGCTACCAATTCGCATAGTTTTTATCACGATAAGATTTTATCTAGATTCTATATATATATATATATACATTTTTTCGTCCTGTCCTGTAGTTGAAAGCAAAAAATTTATATCCAACCAGGCACATGTAACCCATCTATAACACGGTAGATGCGATCCTACAAAGTCCGGTATTATGCGAAAGCGTGTCATATGAGACCAGAAATCAATATAAAAAGGAAGAGTCACATTCCAAAAGCTATTAAAAATTCCGTATAAAAGATTTTAATTTCAAATTCCATATAAGTTGCTTCGTTTTTACTAGAAAAGAAAATAAAAATATACACATATATAATTTCGTTTATTTATTTATTTATTTATTATACCCATCACTGTAAAATATGTATATACTCATTGGGTTTTTTGCCAAAATATATGCAACACCCAGAAGGAAGCTTCAGAGACCCTATAAAGTAGATATATTCTTGATCAGCGTGAAATTCTGTGTTGATTTAGCCTTGTCTGTCCGTCTGTCTCTCGGTGGGGTGTGCATTGTTGGTGCTCTCCTGGTCACAAAAACGATGATATCGCCTTCGAATTTGGAAATGTTTCCATTCAGGTTGGTCTTGAAAATGTCCAATTTAACAGGCTAGAAGCCGCAGTGGAGCGTAAACTGAACGCAACTCCGTTTTTCTTAACAAAAATTTGTGGGTTTTTGCACGTTTCTCAGAAATGATAAAAGTTGAAGTTTTCGACATTTACTTTGCGATGCAGTCTACTCTTTACATGCAAAACTGGAAAAAATTGGCCATGCCCACATAAAGTTGCAATTGATTAAATTTTATTTTTTTCACTTTTTTATCCGCCAAAAAATGGGTTGGTTTTAATGAGTTAATTTTAATGAGTTAATTTTTAAATGATTGCCGCGATTACTGTTTTCCTAATAATACTAGCGATATGGGTGTTAAACAAAATAACTTGGAGAGTAGAATGAAAAACCTAGTGTTGGTTATGGGAGATTCTGTTCCCGCCGAACACAACTTTCTTACCTGTTGTATTATTATTATTATTACAATTAATTTAACCAGCGACATAATTTCTAAGATTAAAGTCTTAAAACACTAGTATTTGGCTATTGGCTGAGATCCTTTCCCCACTCATTTAATATGAACTTCATTTAGCAATTCTTTTCGTCATCGCTGCTCAATATAATTAGAGGAGAATGTTTATTTGGTTGAATAATACTATCTCCACTTTCAGAAATTGCTTCTAGATATTGTGTACGTTCCGCACTTTTAAAAAAGTCTGAAAGTTTGCTTTGTTTTCTTGCCCTTGCAAGGTCGCTGTAAATTGCGTGATAAGGTTACAGGCGATTTCGCAGCTCCTATTCCAAATATAACCTGCTTTCAGAAAAAGAAGAGACTGCGCTTAAGAAAAATAATTCCAAATTCTTGGCTAAGCCTAATTCTTCCTATAATTGTTTTAGCGTAAAATTTTTCATTTCACAATATTCATCAGAATTTCTTTTATGAGTATTTTTCCATGTGCATTTTTTTTCTATATACATATACATAACCTTTAATTAAAAAAACAAGTAAAAATAATATAGTAGGCTACAGCCTAGTATTGAACACCCTACACACCCCTAGTGTTATTCATATAAAGATTTTCAAATTCAGGCGCTATATGGGAAGTAGTCAAAAAAGTGGTTCTATTCGAACAATTTTCAGCAAGGTTTGTCTTTGAGTCAAAATATTTCATTGTGCCAAGTTTCAAAAACACATGTCAAAAATTGCGGCCGGCAGGCTGAACGCAAAACAACAAGGCCGACGGACGAATAGACGGATAGGCAGAGAAATGGCCAGGTAAGCTTAGACCGGTAAAGAAGGCGGAGTCGATCTGGGTGTTGCGGAGAGTATATGGCTATTCACGAAGTGAACACTTGCAATAAACTGAAGTTTAATAGGAAAAGCAAATATTTACATATATACATAGTATTATCCTGAAGATGATAAAGTTCCGACTATTCCACATATTGTGTGTCCATAGTGCGTAATGTGATTTTCTAAATAACGTTGAACCAACATACCATTATCGTGATATAGAAATTCCGTGTTATAAGAGGATTGCCACAACTTTCTTTCCGTGTTGAAGTGATACCTTGCCTCGCAATACCGTGTTCTAGGTGCGTTGCTTGCTTGCTTGCTTGTTCTAAAGTCAACTAAAAGGCTAATATAAAAATTGTAATGAGTGAAAACAATTCATTCTCCGATATTGGGTCAAAGAGTAACATCAAGTACTGCCTCGGACTTACTACCGTAGTATCTTTTTTACTTTTTGCACTATTGTCTTATCTAATAAATTTATGTATTTATTTTCAGTTTGGGTATCGGTCGAGCGCATTTTGAAAAACAGCCGCCCAGTAATTTAAGGAAATCAAATTTTTTTCATTTCGTGATTGCGTTATACGATCGTGCCGGTCAGCCTATTGAAATCGAAAGAACTGCGTTTATTGGTTTCATTGAGAAAGAATCGGAAACCGATACAACGAAAACTAATAATGGCATACAATACAGATTACAGTTACTTTATGCTAACGGTAAGTAATGGGATTAAAGTATTGGGGGAAGGAAAAGAAAACATATATCTTTTCATCTTTGATTCTCAACGAGTTTTTCAAACTCACTTTACAGGTGCTAGACAAGAACAGGACATATTCGTTAGGCTCATTGATTCTGTTACAAAGCAAGTAAGTGACAAAACAAAAAAATAAATAAATTGTGTCTATGTATAAAAAATTCCAACAAATCTTTATGTTTGTTTTTCGACTCTTCTTATATGGCATCTATTTTACTAAGTCAAAGACAAGAGACTTTTGTCGGATCTCAAAAAAAAAAAAAAACGTTTATCTTTGCTGAAGACAGATTTATTCGCATTTCTGTTTTCATATCTATGTCACAAGAGTATATTAAGTTTGTTCGGATGTTTGCAACAGCCAGAAGGACATGAGATTGAGCCATCTTTTAAGGTAATGATCGATTCAGAGCCACTTTCGAAATCGATTTAAACTTATATGTCCGTCTGATGCTCTTTTTTTCCTGAGTTCAACCTTCAAGCCATAACTTTTAAGATATTTTGATGCAATTCGGTACACTGACGTATTTTGGCCCAAGGAAGAACGGTGTTGAAAATATTTCGGATCGCACCGCTCATTATACCACCTGTCATACAACGCCTCGTTTTGGAAAGTCGTTCCATGAATAGGCGAAATAGGGTGTTTAATGGCAAGACAGGTGCCGCCCGTTTTTACTTATTCATTCTCGAAAAAGAGAAAGCATTTTGTAAAATCAGAGACAAGATTGCTGTCAATAAGAAACAAATGCCAATTTCTACATTGAAGGCGTTTGCAAAATTTCCTTACAAACATTTTCGTTATTACGATATTTGCTTTATGGTTCTTTCACTCAAAACTTGTGGTGATAAGTCACCGTCTCACGTCCATATTTTTAGAAGAGCGAGTATCAGACATAATATGATATGTGGTATCGTGTACAACTCTTTTTCCCTCCTCCATTATCTATAATTATTCCAGTAGACCGCAAGCTGAAAAACTTGTTAAATGTACAGAAACTGAAACTATTTCAAGGCGTTTCGAACTTCACTATATTCGTAAACATCCCCACACTAGCAGGCAGTTAATAATCGGATGTACGCAAGTGTTTTTCCCTTTCGTCCTTATCTGTCTATAATCCTTTCTGACCACCACGCCGCCCACACATAAAGGAGGCTGTTCAAAAAAACTAGCGGATAATATTGGAAAAGTAAATTAAAAAGTATTGCGCGTTTGGAGTTTTCATCTTCAATTAAAACGTATGACATAATATTAAGAAAATAATCTAAAAAATGTTGAGCCCTTTACAAATTTTATTAAGTTATTCATAAAATTTACAAAAAGAGTGTATGCATACACTCAATATAGGAAAAAATTAATTTCGTACAACACCCGATTTTAATAAGGCATCTATGCGCAAGCCTAACATAGAGGAAAGTAATCTAAGGAACCATTGAACTTTTATGAGCCAAAGCTTACGAACTTAATTAATTTCTTTATAAAATTGAAAAAAAAGATAAAATGCTAACATTGAAAGTCGGTACTTAGGCTTAATATTTTTTAGCCTATCGAATATATCGATTTGTAGCATTCGCTTTATTCCATTTAACTGTCGTAAGCAATATTTCACAAGCAATTGAGACATAAGTTGCATTCAAAATTGATTGTCACAGTTAATTAAGTGCGTCCGTGCTCGATGCACGCATCAAACATCGCAATTGGAAGGTATAGACCATAAATTGAGTTGTCATACTAGTCGAGTAAAGTTAAAGTAGCTGAGACGGAGAATGAGAAAATTATTTTTTTTTGAAAAAAAAAAAACAAAAAAAAAGGGAAATTTAACAAATGTGACATCCTTTACATGCATGCATTTGTGTAGATAGGTGCGTATGTGCTTTGTTTTTCCTCTTTTTTTTCCATTTTCTTTCTTGTTTTCTTCTTTCAAGGTAGCGCCCCCATTCGAAAGGATTAATATCACGTTATGCCTTTTTTTTCTTTATTTTATTTTTTTTTTTTTTGTTAGATTTTATTGTGTGCGGAGTGAATCCATACGAAAGTGCAAACACAGCATTAGTAGAAAAATTGTTTGTTAAACTGGCCATATGTCTTCATTCAATAGTCCACTAAATGCTAGTGAGAGGAGTAAATGAAACATCCATTCATACGTAACATATATAACGTACGTAAGCTTGCTAGTATAGTAATCAATCGGTTTGTGTTTAAGTGTATGTGTGTGCATACTTCTCATTGGGGTATTAAACAAATGACTAACCGCTCGTTGGCATTTGTTGTTGGTTTTTTTTCCTCGTTTAGTATTTTTTCTGGTAGCTTATGCTGCTAGTTTGTTATATATGGTAACAAGCAAGAACACACGCACATATAACACGTAACATATGTAAACGCGCGCTCTAACAATTTCCTTTCATTCCGTACACAGTTAGCCGTTGCTTGTTACTGTTCACGGAGTTTTTCATACAATTTCCTACATATTTTTTTTTTACGATTATTTTCATTTTCAAGGGCAATTAATTTCTAGGGTGACAAATTTTTATAGACTTTTTGCTATTGAGTTGAAAGCCTTTCATTTAACTGTTTGTATTTTATTGCTAAAGATTGCTCAACATTCCATTTTCCCACTTAACTAAAAGTGTTTTAAATGGTGGCAAAATATATTCTTTACCTCTTATGCTTATCTTTTTATTATGTTAAAAAAAAAAAAAAAAAAAATTTTAAAAATAGTAAAAAAATAATCGTTTATCGCTAATCGTTTAATAAACAAAACACTATGTGGATACGATGTTTGTTTTGTGGGCACTAAATGGTGTGTTAGTTTAATATTCCGGAAGCGTTATTTCCCTTTGTTTACTGCGAAGAAATCAATGAATCAAAAGTAATCGCATTTGCTTTTTAATTATTCCTTGTTGTTGTTGTTGTTATAAGTTAAAATAATCTCGAAAAGTATTTTACGCTTAAACCGGATAATGTGTAATACATACTTGCTTTCTACACAATATCGAAAATATGTTGCCAATACAATCACGTCTGTCCTCCAAACATTGTTCATGGACTGATTGTACAGTGATCTTCAGGTCTCTTCTTAACCCTTCTAGGATTTTTACATAGTCATGGCCTAGGATTTTTCTGATGCCTTCAACGCGGTTGGAGCGACTTATTGACTTTAATTTCCGAAATAGGGAGAAATCAAGCGAAGCCCTCAACCAATGAACAGAATGCTTTCTTCCTTCACAAAAGCTAAGTTTGGACTAAATTGTGTGGAATAAAGCGAACAGCGCCAAGCCTCATGCCAAAGATATGAGCGAAAATATATGCAAAGAAACTTAAGCTCATCTTTCAAGTCTCATAAAAGATATATAGTTAGCCTCCTAAGACTCATACGACTATTTTATAAAACTCCTATTGTGTCTCGGTTTGGGGAAAAAAAATGTAGATGATATCGCTTAGAAGCATTTTGCAAACGATTAATTCTGTGGCATATATAAACTGGTTATAGTCCACCACATCCATTTAGCGCCAACTATGATGGCAACCAAAGTCGAAACTTAGTTTAATTTTTCATTTGCAGCACCCACAAAAGCGCTTGCTAGGAATACATCTATTCTTAGTTTGCCTAAGGTTGCGAGTTTATTTAGCGCGATACAATTTTCTCATGCTTTACGTGTTAAAAACTAAAAAATACACGGATTCAGATACGTATAAACGAACGGACGGGTGGATGAAAGTTGCGAAGACATGAACGAAATTAAGTCGTTATTTCAGTATCTCACGCCACTTTAGGGAGCGACTTTAAAAGATGTGACGTGCATTAGTATATGAAAGAGCGTGTAAGCGGAAGACCAGCGACGAAGAAGCATAACTTTTTGATTTCAACCGATTATAAATAAATGGACGAGCGAATGAATAGAACAAACCTTAGTCGCCATCTCATAACGTTGCGTCACTTTATAAGATCATTTTATAAGCTCACAGACATACATGCGATCGAACAGGCTGGAAGGGCACACGTAAGGCTACATGAAAAAAGAATACCTTTTAAGGTGCAACGCATATAAACGAACGAACTGGCAAATAGGTGTAAAGGTAGAAGCGAACAAAATTAAGTCACTTTTTAATACCGTTTTATAAGCTGTGGTGTGTGTAAATAAACAAGCGGGTAAATAAATGGAAACACAGACAAACAACGAAGAAATCAAATTATAAAACAAACTATAAATTCTGATGCATATAAATGAACGAACGTCCAGATCGATTGAGAGACAACAGCAAATTTACTTAGTTAAGAACCTTTTATAATATCTGATGTGTACCTTTAAGTGTCACAGCATTGAAAGTACAAATATACTTGGAAGGGTGATATAAAAAAAAAAAAGTTTTAAATTATGAAGCAGACCTGATACTATTCCGTGATCTGCTGGGCTTCAAAACTATTTGTTAAGATTAATTTGAAACCTTTACTGCATAGACTGCATAGCAAATCTCGCTCTTGGTAATAAGCTAAAAAGATTTTTCAATTTTCAATTGCTTTCTCTCTATATTCCAATTTTCCTGCTGTGACCTTCAATTTCAGCTCATCTAAAGCATTTTCCCATGATTTCAGATTCTCTCTCTCTCTCTCTCTCTCTCTCTCTCTCTCTCTCTCTCTCTCTCTCTCTTTCTCTCTCTTTCTTTCTTTCTTTCTTTCTTTCTTTCTTTCTTGCATCATAGATGTAAACATAAATTTCGCTTTCTTCCGCCGGAATTTACTCCTGGAAGTGAATATGAATTTCAGATTCTCTGAAATATTGTTACGCGAGACCCTTGCCCGCGTGGTATTGGATTTTGCACTATTCGAAGCATTCTCCCATGAAAAGTTTTGTCGTAAACTTTAATTTCATATTTACTCGAGCATGCTTCGCAAGAAATTTCCTCGTTAACTTTACTTTCACATTGTCTTGTTGAACTTTAGTTCCATAGCGTCTGGAGAAGTTTACTCATAAACCCAAATTTCAGATCACTTGGAGTATTGTCCCGCCAGGTGTTTGTTCATAAACTTGACTTTTGCATTCTCCGGAATAGACTTCCGCAAGAAGTTTGCTCTGAAGTACTTTCTATTTTGCAAAGCGAAATAAAAACAAAGTCAGTGATGAAAACTTTTTCCTATCACAAGCGGACCTTTGCTTAATTTCAATAATATTGAATAGTGTTATGGGGAAAGCTGAAAAGACTTATTGTAAGTATGTGTTTCTTGAAGTATTGCAGTAAACGTGAAGCACACGTTAACGGAGGACATTTCATTCATATCTATGGCAAAAGTGAGCCATTGTAGAGGCAACCCCCTTCTTTGTTTTACTTTGCTTGTCGGCACGGCCATCACTGCTTTGCTTACGTGGCAAGACAGTTATACGAATGCGCATTCATTGGTGTAGTGAAAAAGTAACCGGAAAGAGCTTTTTGCGAATGCAAAAATGGTTCGCTCAATACTTTCCGACCAGTAACAGATTCCAAACTGAGTTCTATCAACGAATCAAATGCACGAAAGGCTCGGATATTTCGAAAGGATTTCATGCATCATACTAAAGTCTTGAAGCCTTGCATTTTATTTTCTACCGAAATTGTCTGCCTATGTGGCTGGCTATGTTAAAATTTTAGTTTAATATTTTTTCTAGAGCAAGTGTTTGTAATGTTTTGTGTTCCGTTATCGTTTTTGTTAAAATACTTTCAATTGCGTGTTTTTAACGCTTAATCACATTTATCAACATCGTCATCGTCATCATTATTGTCATTATCATCGACACCATCGTCATTTCGTTCGTTATTGTCATTGTGTTTATGGTTATGTGCGTATCATATTTTAGCGCAATTTAGCCGCAAGCACAGTAGACTAATGTTGCTTCTCTGCTATTTGTTTTTTTTTGCCTTTTTCCGTGAATGTTTAAACGAGCCTGTATTGATTTGTTTGTGATACGCTGGCCAAACCGAATAATGCGGACAATCGGAACTCATCACAAAACAAAAACAAAAATGAAACCATGCAACGATTATGATATTGGCAGCAACTAACTAACATTTTGGAGGCATGAAAACAAAATACAAAAAAATGCATAGTCGGACTAAACCGACTACTAGTCTGCCCTACTTAAATACTTTCTTCAAGTTTTTTTTTTTTAAATAAAAAAATATTTCGAAATTAGAAAAAATTCATTTTAACATGCTGTAAGCGGAGTGTGCTGTGTAGGCGTAATTAATTTCTTGCATAACTGTACCGCAAGTACTGAACTAAGTTGCAGTCATTGCGCCAACCGAATATAGCCGAAACATAGCAGGCACACGCGCCATTGACAAAACTCATGCATGCTTTAAAAACATAATGCAATAGTTGCAGAGCAAAGGATACTAAGAGACCTGCCTACATCATCTTGTCTGCTACGCCTGAAGATAGGGACCGATTAATCTATTTTTTCGTTCCTTAACATCACCATAGAAAAAAACGAAAGAATTTTAGGCTGAACTTGATGTTCAATACAATGTGTTGTGGTTTTGAAGATTTCGAGAGACAGACAGACATGGCTCAGTTACACATTCATTTGTGATATAATGCATAGATTTTAGATTTTCTCTAATGCGCATTGTATGGATGCAGCAAATGGAGTAACAAAGTTAATATGCCTTCTTCCTCCGATACTTAGTAAGAAAAAGGAGCAAAATAAACAAAACAACAAAAGCAGTCCGTTGGCTGCACTGTCAAAAATTTGACCAAAAAATTTTATAATAAAAACAAAAACATTTTTAACATAAAGTAAAACATTTTTTTTCTTTCCGCAAAAAAAGCCTACATACATACGTACGAATGCATTGGATACATTAAAGTGGAAGCTCAAAGCAAGGTTGTGGTTCTATGTACAAAGCCATACGTACTTGTGTATGTGTGTTATGATTGTCCCTCACCTCTGATTATTAGTGGTGGAACTGCTAAAGTTTGAATCTATGCGAAAATGTATAAAAAAAGTGAAGTATGAGGTGTGGAGGACGCTTTTATATAATTCGAGTTTTTTTTTTTTTTTTTTTTTGGGTGACGGCGGTAAATTTGAAATATGATCGCATTGTAGTCATTCATGACAATAACGCACGTGGTGTGTATGTGGTATCGTGTGTCCTCAAATTACTACAATTGCTTCCGTTCATTCTCAACATCATCATCATCATCATCATCGTCATCGGGCACTATGATGGCATCAGAATAAACGTAGGCTTCAAACGTAGATTTAACTACTTTGTCATAATTTTTTTTTTAAACGTTTGCCGGCTTCGGTTATCTGATCATGTGTAATTATGATTTTTGTTACCGATTAGTAGCAGGTTTATGTTTATCGAGCATATATAACTGTATTTGTAAAAAGGATTAAGAGCAGAAAAGAATTGGAGATGCCATACATAAGAGAGGGTTGTTGCGTTATGCAGCACGACAAACGGTCTTTTGCCGAGTGCCTAGAAAATTGAAACAGTTTTCAATGAAAATTTCTTCCTAACTGTTTAAGCATTTTGAAGTTTTTATAATAAATCCACCACCGGCCAGTGACATACATGGAATTGGTATTGCGTTTTTAAGGCATAGATACGCCCCAGAGCTGTCATCTATCTATCTATTTGCTTCTTGATGTATCTATTTTTAGGATTGTCTGTCCGGCCATAATGCAAAATATTTTCATTTGTATCTTTACAAGGCCTAGAAAAATATCTCTTTGAAACTTGACACCAACATCGAGGGAACCTTTGTTCAGGAACTTTAGTGTTTCTTTTTTTCATTTTTATACATAAACATATTATGTGTGTAAGTAACGAATATCGAAAACTTAGTTCAATTCGAACATCATTATCGATCTAAGTAGGAATGTCTCCCTAAGCTTACTCTAATTGAATAGCGGCTTGTATTTATTTATTGTCACCATAGTTCATAAAACAGTGCAATGCAGTATGTTACAGTATACCGCAGCACATTGTCGCAGACTACATTTTTGAATATGTTACAGTATACACATCAGCTTCCAGAACTACATACTTTAACTTAAGTTAGTTTTATATAAGGTGACGTATGACGTAGTAGTACGATATAGCATAGAATTTTATGGTACAATATATTACAGTACACACCCAGCACCGTATTACAGCAACCGCAGTACAGCGCAGGTTTATGCTTCATCTCTCCCATTGAAATTTCGTGTCCAATGTGTTCCTCTGTAAGGATTTTGCAAGATAAGTGACATTACGAGTTTACGCTGATGCTTTGTAGCTGCCCAGCTTAAGCCGAATAAGTGGATGGCTACAAGCTGGGATTTGCCGCAGCGAAAAGTGAAGTGATACTGGCGACAGAAAGAAAGCAGTTGACAGTTATCACTATGCCGATTTTGTTACGTACTCTTCATCGGGATAACGTGTGCTGTTGCATAAAGTTTAGAAACAGTGTTTTTTCGTATTGCGAAGTCAAAGTTTGATAAAACAAAGAATATAATGTCAAGTCGTAAAAAGCCGGGTGAGACCCTATTCGTATAAGAGCTGCTCTGCATGTTATGTTATTATTGTGTAGTGAAAAATTTTCTTTCTTGCTATGGATAGAAACTTACCTAATAGTGGCATATATTTATTAAGCAGTGATAAAAAAGACAAAAAAGTTAAGTAACAAACCGAAGTTGAAGTAAGTCAAATTTTTTGTAAGAATTCATCCCCTTACTCTACAATATATTTTTAGATTGTGTGTAAGAATATCCTAAAAGCTTATTACGTTGATCTACGTAATCCGATCAAATGATTGTTCTTTTCGCGCTCCGTAATTGGGTTTCGAACGCGAGGGCGCACTCATACCAATGTAAACAATGTGGGAAATTGTGGCATATTTTCGGTGAAGAGATGCACTTTGATTTTGCAAAATATATATGTGAAAAGTTTAAATTTGAAAACGAATCGATTTTGATATAATTACAGTTTGTGCAAAGGTTTTTTCTAACTTCAGCGACGCAGAGAATGGAGTCAGGGACATCAGCGGGTCTATGCATGTACATATAAATATATGCATTACTAATTGTAGCCAAATTGTCAGAGAATTTATTTATGTCCGGTTGTCTGTCCTTGCGTACGTTGTTCCCAAATTGGTAGACGCAGTTCTAACTTGAAAGTGGGGCTGACTTTTTTTAATTTTGAACCCTGCTTACAATAAACTGTTATTTATAGCTTATAGGCAGAGGAAAGTAATAAACAACAGGTAAGATGTGGAAGTAAAAAAAAATACAATTGCTTATGAAAGCCATCTAACAAAGCATATATCATTGCTTACGTCACCACCTTTCAGATAAAATATTTTTTGAGATGATGAATATCAAAACATTGCCGTAAGTGGAAAAATTGATAAAATTTAACTCACCAACCGCACCAACATTAAACTTGAATCGTCTAATTATGCTAAATATATATAAAATTCAAACTGCTACACTCTTATACTTCGCGATAATCTTGATGTGAACATTGACGTAGTTTCTTCATTGGTAAACGCAGCCCAAAATTGTGACCCATGTTAATAAGAGAGTATCATGAAAATTTTCACCTTCGTTTCTTTCCACTTTTTCTAGTTGGGATTTCGGTCTTCACTATTAGATTTAGACGCGACTAAGGTACGAACGAAGGAATTGAAACCAATATTGGAACCCTTCTTCACCCTTACTGTATTCAGGAGCATAACAGACATCGGCGTGGAAGGTTACCTTTATTGTATTCAGTGGTGTAACAGATATCCGCAGAAAGGTTAAATGGAAAAAGTAACATTCATCGCACGGACGAACATTTTTAAATCTACTTTGAATTCGATGTTCATACACTGTAGGTTGTGTTATCCCAGCTTAGAAGTAATAAGTGTTTATTTTGCATGTAGTTCTACACTACTCCCATAGATAACGTGGTTTAGATCTAGTTTTCAAAGTGCTGTTTAATGAACAGATACCTTTTAGACATACGCAAATGTCGTTATGACGTAAGTTCATGTCTTCTTTCTACGGATTAATTTTTTTATTGTTTTAAATTTAAGCACATTGTCGGTGCAAAATATTCAAATTTCATGCTGTAATAGTTGAGTTGAATTCTAGGAAAGAAAGTTTTAAAGAGAAATTCACATAATAAGAAGAGAAGTTTTTTAAGTAAGTGTAGGGAAAGCGTAACCTACCTTAACTAAAAGTGTATTCACCGAATGTGCACTTGATAGTAACATTGTTGTTGTTGTCTCAATTATATGCTAGCAACGATGGTGAACATCCAGCCAGATATTATAAAATTATGTCGTATGCTTTTTTGTGTTCTAAAAAAAAGCAACCAAGGAAAAGCTTATCGCAGCGAATCTGTCTCCTACTAATACTAGAATAGAAACTCTCTAAGGTATTAATTTAACTCAATGCTTTTCTTGTAGATCTCATGTGGACAATGGGCGGTTCACCTTTGTTTTTCTGATCCTTCTGTGACTAATTACCTAAAAATACATATCTCAGACCTTAGCTAAATGTGGGCGTGTCAGTTAGTCGATTTCCATATGCCAAGTTTTAAATGTCTTTCTCAATATTTGTAATCAGGGGCATTGCGGGCAGGTCAGCTGGACAAGAGACGGCGAAGGGAGTGAATAAGCGGACGCTGGTAAATCGAGTCAGAATATTGAGCTGATCAAGCATGATCATGACTGCTTACACTCTGCTCGGTTTCTGTGAAGCCTACTTGTAGTGCTTGCAAACCGAAAGCACGTACCTAGCATATCCTCACTAGTTGGCAGTGAGTAAGAAAACTAAAAAGGAAAAAGGACCGCATACGTAGCACTTTAATGGATTTGTATTGTTCTCATCACACAAACAAAATGTGGCAGGCGACAACATTTAAGAGAATGAAATTAAGCTTTACACCTAAAAACTACATATAAATTTAAGGAAAATTTTTTTGAAATTTTGTGACTTTTCTTCTCAAAATCAATTTCTTCGACAGCTTTTAGTTTAGTTGACACATTTCTCTCTAAAAAAAGCAGAAACGAATAATTAACAATCATTGGAATCCAAATCAAACATTAATGAAGAATGACATATTTCTCTATTAGGCTGAGTTGTGAGCTGTACATAAAATAAATAAATCAAATAAGAGAAAACACAAAGAAATTTTGTTGTCACTTGCTTTTGCTTTCTGTTTGGGCATAAAGCACATTGAATATAGTAAAACGTAAACATAAGCTGTAACGTAACGTTTAGCTCATACAAATAGGTCGTCATATGTTAGCTACAATTCGAACATAGACGACGCGTAGATGTCATTGTAACAACAATCATATCAGCAAAAAAAGGATAGTATGATATGGAAAGGTCGTCTCACTAACATCAATGCAATTGCTTTACAATTTTCCAAATAGGAAAGAAACATTATAACTTACTCTAAGCTCTTCAAGTTTAATAGTACATAGGAGACGCTGTTACATCGCCTACAGCGATACAACTTACAATTTGCAGAGTTGCTCTAAACCCGGACGAATCTATAGACCTAAACAACTGAACGGGACTAAGAAAAAAACAGCGTAGCGTAGCTTACTTGAAGCTATAGTTCAAGAATGTGTGGGAAATATCGTTACATCTGTAGGATCACAATTCACTATTTTCAGAATTTCTTGAAACTCCCTTAAACTGGCGGAACTAAGCAAGTGATTTTGGATTTTGGACTTTTTGTATATTTTAGTGTTTAAACATGTATTTTATTTAACAAATCAACGAACACCTTTTAAATTAAGAACTAACAATATCGACTGACTCTTACTAGAGAGCTAGATATGACTACTATGTCAATTGATTTTACATTTAAGGGCTGAAATGCATAAAAATTCATTATGTATTGTGTGGGATGCTACAGAGAAAATATAACCAGCACTACTTTCTCTAAACGCGAGTTCAATAATACAAATGGAACGCTGTCACGCCAATCTTTGAGGACAAAACTTTTTATTTCCAGAATTTTTCTAAATCAGACAAATCAGGGGAGCAACCCAAGTGATTTTTGCACTTAAATTGTTAGGATTAAAAAAACCAACATAACCTACTCTAAGGTGGGGTTTAATAGTTTATTGAAAAGTTTTGATAGATCTGCTGCCTTAAGACAGAATTTACAAATTTTTAACTTTAACGTAAACAAGAGGAATCCGGTGAACTTAAACAATTAATGTTTGTATATAACCGGATGAGGCTGCAAAAAAAAAAAACAATTTAATTTACACTAAGATCACCTTCAATAACATTGCATTGCGTCATTGGTTTAAAAGCTCAGTTTGCAATTTTCATAATTTTTGTAAAATCGATAAACACATTAGCTTTTCAAGTAGTTTGTGAAACTTTATATAACGGCAATAAACACGGCTCGAACTATATATGCGGGTTGTTTTATTCATGGTTTGTAGACATAAACTGACAATTTTCAGAATTATTCTAAATGGAACTGATACAAGTAACTTTTGAACTTAATCCATCTAAGCTGAAAGCTCTTGTTGTTCCTACCGTCCTCGTTCCTCCCGAGGTGCCTTTAACCGATAGAAGAACCGGTAGGTGTGCACGCAATCGCTGCTAAATCAACTCGGCTGCTGACGCTAGATCAAAAACTATAGGTTCTCAAGTTCTTTTTTTCTTCCGACATATAGAATTCTCAGAGTCTTTTTCTTTTCAATCCGGCAATCTAGCACAACCACATATGACAATTATTGAAATGTAATCACCAAATTCGCTTCCGGCTCTACCAATTTAATGGTCAGAAACAATTACTTCCGGTCGTAATGGTAAAAGTGGGACGTTATTATTTTGCTTTCATGCATGCTTTCGCAGGTTTTTGACGAAATAACCGAAAGCCATAAATACCACTCTTGACAAGTATTACTCAAGCACTAGTAGGAAAAGCAATAAGTGCTTATTTCGATATCTTCTTGTCCGGTAAGGGAGTATTTTGATATCTGAAAATATTCCAATCGATGCACTTCAGAATATTTCCGGGCCAGTAAGCCGTGAAGGTGTAAGCAGCGAAGAGTAAGCCGAGAATTTTCGTAATAAGCCAGTTTATCAATCATAGATTTTCCTCAAGAGTTGAGCACACCTGCGAAATGCCTGTCGAAACCTATAATTTTGCCTATAGTTAATGTACGATGTCAGTAGACACGATTGGCATATAACACAATTTTTATAAGATTTTTGATGGGAGGGCTAGCAAATCATTTAAAAACTATTTACAATAACTTCGACCCATTTGTTCGTTTTTTACAATAACTTCGTACCATTTGTTCGTTACAGTTATTAGTAATTACACGGGACATTTTTGGTTCTCTACCACATTGATCGAAGGATTTTTGTAAAGAAATATTTGAAGCCTATTTGAATGATTTGAGCTTAAGGGCAGCTTTTAAGATTTCATTGAGTCATGTACGCTTTGGCGGATCGACTTTTCTAATGATCACCTTAGTGAGGCCGCAGCTGAAAATTAAAGACATGAGGTTATCCTTCCCACTTAAATCTGCAATCGTAATCTTTCTTTACTAATTGCGAGTGAGTCGATGTATCAATTTGTCCGGGTTCTTAGTTTTAGTTGGACAACAATAGAAAAAACACGATTTCCGGTTAACTTATTTTTTTTTTTGTAATATGACCAAGCGCTCAGGTAATTGTCCCTTATTTGGGTAACACGGTGACGGCCAGAAATAAAAGAGAAAAGGGAAAGATATGAGGAGGAGGGGGGCCACAGCCTAGCGGGCCAATAGATAAGTGTTATGCCTTTGGCGACTGAGCACTCACTATAACTGGGATCAAAGAAAACTCTACACTCACTTGAGATAGATTTCTTTTGTTGTATTCGCACAACGATGCTGTTTTAGTTGTAAGAGGATCGTTTCACTTGGTAGTTCAATTCGTCTTTGATCTTGATCAAGACATAGTAAAAGGAAATTGTAAGTTCAATAGACAGAACAGAGAACGCATTGCTATGCTTATGGTGACTATGATTTTAAAAAATTAATAAAATCATTCATTTAAATGCCAATGCTCTACAAATATTCCGCATATCCAGTACCAAGAAAAAAGCTTTTTTCTTTATTAAAACAAAAATAAAAAACAAAAATAGGTTCTGTGAATAACTTTTTTATCTGCACTTATTTCTTTTTTTGTTCTTATTGACCATATTTTGCGATAATAAACTATTAAAAATCATGCATAAAAATCGAAAAGCAATTGTGTTAATTTTGAAAACATTTAAAAATTATTTTTATGCCGAGATTTATTTTGACGCTCTTTTTATGCTATTCATGGCAACGTTTTTTTTTTCCATATCTATCACTTACAAAATATAGATATTTTATGTTTGTTATCTGGTCTGTGTAACATACTACACCTAATTCCCTTTTTACACGGTAGATACGTTCCCAAAAAATACGCGTAAAAAAAAATTCGTGTAAAAAGAGAATTATGTGTAAACAAAATTAAAAAGTTCTTGTTAGAGTTCGCTTAATTTATTTCGTGCTTACACATTTTAATTCATAAAATATTTTATAAAAAATACCTTCTACTTTGGAATTCATAAATATAAAATCGTGTTAAAACAAAATAATTCGTGTAAAAAAAGAAATTTTTTTTCTTTGGAACTCGTGTTAAATCAAATTCGTCTAAAAAAATCGTGTAAAAAGAGGGTATATAACTAGTATCGGGTCGCTTTTGGTATATGAAAGAAAAGAAAAGAGGTTTCTTTTTCCCTTACCTCTACTACTATTCAGATTTAGAGAAAACATTGTCAGTCTCACTTTGCCATTATCCGCTTCCACTTCGTAATATATAAAAAGCTCTTTGATGCTGTTCGCCTAGAAAGGTCTGCATTAAAGTATGTCATTAAGGTACGGAGCATTCACAATTCGGCTGAACGTGACCATGTTTTATTTTTTGTGTTTCGGCACAACACTCGTCAGTGTACTCATACATAGATACATAGATACGCATATTTACATTTGCACATGTTGTGCATTAATGGCCATAAATTTACTGCTTTCCCATCATGGTTATCATTTAATATGCCAACGCGAACACATGCATACATGATACAGATGATTGCGAAATGCCTATGGTGTATATGTATATGCATGTGCGTGTGTGTGTGTGTTTATCTCTATGCATGTATGCGCAATATCTGGTTTTATATAATTTGGGGCGTCGTATGGCAACATCATCGTCATTATCTTCAGTCGTATCCATTTGTATTTATATATAGGCATACACATGCACAAACGCGAACACACATTTGCATGACGCGCCATGATGTGGTTGCTAAAGTAACTCCTCATTTGCCTGACTACACATAGCATAAGTATGCAAATTGTTCGCGTATATATGTTGTTTGTTCAAGCCATGTGCGCGTATTGCGAAAACGCAAAAAAGGGCAAAATAAAACAAAACAAAGCCAAAAAAAAAAAAAACGCCAATAATAATACACGAAACACACAAAAACAGCAACAAAATATAATAAAAATTAACTTCAGCCATTTTTGTTTTAAAGTTTTTATCGTTTGCCAATATTTACGGTGTTGCTGGTCGTTCGATTTGTGGCGGCAGTGGTGGCAGGCAACTGCTGTTATTGCTCGCGCTATTTATACTCCATATTGGCGCGTTTCATCCTTCTGGTGCATTTCACCATGTAATTCAAAGTGTTGACGTACGAATTAATTTTATCGCTTAATTAACACTCGCTAAAGATAAACGCATACAATTGATAAATGCGCGGACATTATGTTTGCGAATATCCATACGTTGCATACACACATTGCTACGTATATTTTGGCTTGCTAGGCGTACGTATCTCTGTACGTTTGTGTGCATATGTGCTCACCTAACGCAACGATAAGTGCAGCTCTTTATATATAAAGAGATGCCTTTACATGCTTACATAGTCAGACAAGTGCTTTGCCGCCGAATATATTGCGAAAATATCGCACATAAAATTCACTTATGTTCTCGGTGTCCTTAGTATCTCTTGAATATTTGTAAATAGCAAAATGTCTACAAATGTGTGATAAATAATTTTTGTGTTTTATGCTTGATATATCAATACAAAGGTAAATTTTGAAATATTTTCATGCTTAAATCAACCAAAGTGAAATGCACTCCTTACAAGAACATCCAACAATCGTGAAACACCTTTACCTTTATTGCTTTCTGAACATGCGAGCACTACAGTAAAGTGGCAAATAGTCAAGAAACCTATTAAACCTTGCTCCTTGTTCAATACCACATATCGATACCATCAATATGTCTATTAACCAATATCTTATATCAATAATCAATACATATATATATATATATATATATAATATGTAGCATTGATTACTTGAAGGTTAAATGATTATTCTACCTGAGAATCACTACCTGAACTAATTAAGGCCTATCCGTCCGTCTGTCTGCGTACCTTTTTGATATCTGGATAAATTTGAATGTTCTGGTTTGCCTTTACATCGCAATTTTCAAAACCTTTTCATGAATTTGCTAAACGTCGTTTGTTTGCCCGCACCCGAAGCCTGTTGAAAAGAGTCACAATAGAATCATTTCTGCACACACATTTCATAAAACGATCTGCAAATAAAAAAACAATTTATTGTGTTTCATCAAAAGTCCGTGAAAAATAATATGTTGACATAATAAATGAATGTGGAAACCTTCTCCTCCTTCCACTTTATCACAAAAAATAAGCCTTTGTACGGTAATAAGGCCTACATTTTCCGTATTTTATGACCAAAATTTATCTAGAATAGTCAGTCACTCATTTACATATAAAATTCTTTACGCAAAGTTTCAACCACATAGACCGATTACTTGGATGTCCCCCGACATAACAATCCCCAAGGAAAATAAGGCTTTATATGGCAATCATTTTTTGTATCTTATGCTGAAAGTACGAACAGCACAATCGACACACCAGTGTATGTATCCGGAAAGAGAGAGCGACTTTGGTCTTCTTTACTTTTATCCGTCGACCTGTTGTCTGTTGAACGAGCGCCCACATGTGTAAAAATTTAAAAACTGAAATCTTGCACCTTTTAATTAACAATTAAACGAACATCGTTTGCTCACCAAACTACGTGTTACGATCTAAATCATAGCAAAAATTTTAAATTCAATGCAATCGAGACATCGATTACTCAAGCGGTGCTCTCACGCTTGACAAAATATGTCGCATTATTTTATATATTCATTTTAAGTAAGAGATAACGTCACTGGCTTATTTTTATAATAAGCGAAATTTCATCCAAAGCTGATCGATGGACTGACGCGTAATTAGCTTTATCGTTCTCCCTCATTTTTGAGAATTTAAAGAGTTCTATAAACAGACGATAAAGCGACGGCCAGAAGAATGGTTGATATCTTACGGGAATATATAGACCGAACATAATATCTCATGCCTGAGGCATATTTTGGGTACACATTTCCAATCCAAGCCTTATTGATTTACTGCATTCCTCCTTTTTTATGTATTAATGGAATATCAGAGACCACATCATCGAATTACTTTTGGACTCCTTTGTAATCAACAAATTCCAAAGATCAACTGCACTGAAATGCTACCAGACAAGCTTGTAGCCACGTTCTAAACGTGACAGCATAGAGACGTCATAAGTTACAAGGCATATTTTGTTTGCCGGGACTTCACGAAAATCTTGGTTTACAAAAAAGCTTGACCCTGAAGATTCATAAGACTGTTGGTACAAGCAGCGGGAAAATGTGCGATGACAAGCCCCGCGACTTATGACCGGTAACACCACCGTAAAACGTCTGTAATTTAATTACTAACATACCGTTGGAAATATTAATCTGCCTGTGCTCCGTCGCTTCGTTCTTCTAACCTTGGACGTCATAGGTACCGATTTTTAGAAGATTCGTAAAAGGGAGAGCTACAATAATGATAGATTAATGAAGTTAAAAGGAAGAAAAGTAACGCCCAATGACAACAAGGACGCATCAAGGGTGTAAAGCACATAAGAGGAAGGAGTTGCATTTGTAATGATTGCTATTAATATAGAAATAAATAACTGTAAACAGAAATATTAATTTTACTCTTTTTCTTACCGTAAATTATAAATTTTCTTAACGATTAAGCAGCCATAAGCTTTGTATCTTTTGTTCTTTTGTCAGGCCTTGTAAATGCATTAATTGTTGCCATCCTGCTAAAGCATTGTTTTGCCAATTGAAAATTAACAAGAGCAACAACAACAACAACAACAACAACAACAACGTAACGGAGTCACATATCAAATACGAATGTCATCTAATAAAAACAGCACAAACACATAGACAGACTCGCGTACATGTGCACACCATACATAAAGCATAGAGTACAAGGGTTTTACTAAAAAGTATCATTATACGATGTCTGCTAGCAGTATAGGGTTGATTGTAACGATAACAGTAGTAACAATAATAGCAGGAACATCGCGATGATGATTCTTTAAATAGAACGGCCGTCTATGACACAGAACAACAAATACAACAAAAACTAAATCCCAATGATTTTGTTTGATACTTTAGCACAAAAATTAATTTCTGATTATGTATTTATTTTTTTTTTTTTCTAAGTGAATGTGTGCGTGTTGTGTGTGTGCCTTTCGTTATTCAAGGATATGCGATGCATTAATATTTCGAGTAAATGGGAAAAGGGGACACATATGTTGCAGGTTGAAACTGGTTGAGAAGAAGAATGCAATCTATCTTCGCACCACACCAAGGCAGCCAGCCGTCTGTGATTGCCTTTCTAGTTCGTCTAACCTGATGCTCTGACAATTTGTTAGATCTGAAAACATGAAAAAAGTTTTTAGCTTAAAATACAATTAGTCGACCGGTAGCATTACCGGCGATGAGTGTGAGTTAATGGTGGTGGTTGCGATGTTCGTAGTGGAGTTACTGACTGGCTGATTGACTGACTGACTGACTGACTGACTGACTGAGCTAACATAACATAATAGTGGCGGTGGTGGTTGCTTTCGTTATTGTTAAAAGCTATTGTTGTAAAAATTATTATCTATTCATAAAAAATAATAACTTGTTATAGAGACAAACTAAAATTTACTATCTGTCGGTTTGGATGGCACCCCCCTTGTATTGTTGTTATTATGTCGTGTACGGCTTAATGTACGCATCGTGTACGCATCGATCTATTATAAGTTTCATATAGGATTACACATGTTATACATTACTTGCTCTCTGTCTCTCTCTCTATGTGTGTGTATGTATGTGTGTGTAAGGAGCGTAGATAGAATGCGTATTTAATTATTTTCAAATTAGATTCGTGGGTTGTTGGTTTTGAAAATTTTTGTTTAATTTTGTTTGTAGTAAAGCAGAAAGGCAGAAAGGCAGGAAGGAAGGAAATAATCGAGGAAGGAAGGAAGGGTCAGGGTTTTCTACACCAACTGGGTTGTTTATTTATTTTGTTTATTCCTTTGTTTGTTTATTTATTTATATTTTATATATGTTAAGGGCTTAAAAATACACTTGAAGTGTTATGTTACTAAATACCAGTATGTTCGACGGGTTGGCTGCCTGCTTGCATGGCTGGCTGGCTGATGCCTGGTTGGCTAAGCCTGGATGATCGCATTGTTTTTAGTTAGCTCATCTGGCCCATTAATCTCAAACTCTTGCGGTTGCAATGCTTCACTGAAATTGATGTGAATAGCTAGACAAGCTTTACATATGGCAGGATTCTTTCCCTTCTTATGGGTGTTGTCGTTGTCAGGTAATCGCTTGTTCGAGAATGGAAAAGCTTTTAGAAAACAGACATAAACGCAACTGCTACAATCCATCTTAATATGCGTTATAAGGACGTACTGCGCTATTAATTAGAAATATTTCCAATAAGAAAAAATTTAAAAAGCTTTTTAATGACACTTCAATTTTTTTTTTTTTTTAATTCTTGTATCAAACTAGTTTTTCTTTCTATAGGTGAAGAACTTATCTTTTTTTTATCTAAGTAATTAAGTGAGTAAATAATAATCATAATAATAACAATAATTATGGGAAACAAAATCATCGGAAAGAATTGGGATCAAACTATACTAACAAACTGTACTGTAAGGGCCAGTAGGGCAGATTTGATGGGATATAATGTTTGAAAAATGGGCGAAAAAATGGGATTGACAGAAACACATGGCAAAGATTTTGAAAATATTCTGAAAGTGTACAGACAGGACAAACAGACCTGTTGCAAATGTACAAATAATTCCAATCATTCTTTCCAGCGCAGGACGGATACCAGAAAAAAACATTATTTTTGAAAAGAAATGCAATGGGTGGCAGTTTTGAGTACAACACGAATTGAAGATTTATGGGTAGGCAAAGAATTGAATAAGAATTAAATAACTATAACATTGAAATATGCAAAGTACACCCTTCGATTGATAGATCTGCACATCTAAGGTTAGTGTAATTCTAGTGGAAGAACTTTGTTAGATAAGGAAAAATAATAACAACAATAATTATCATATTAATAATAATAATAATAATAATAATAATAATAATAACAATAGAAAAGGACCAAGGATTGACCAAGGATTGGCCAATCAGCAAAGGAGCTGATTGGCCAATTAACACTAAAAAACCGGACCAAGTCGTAATAAATTGGCGGAACGAAATGATCGATCTTATAGATGTTACAATCCTACTCAAAACAAAACGCACTAACAGCACACTCCAATAGCCTTTCCAAATATACGAAGCTGGCACAAGAGATGAAAGCTACGTACTATATAGAAAAAGTTACTAAAACTCCCATCGTGATGTCTTGTGCGCGAGTGATGCCAAAAAATTGTAAAATGAAAAGCCTAAAGTACTTGGGGTTTACAGAGTACTCAAGAATACACAGGAAGCGATTGGCTGTTTACAGCGATCTTCACATGCAGGTTTCTGCGACACCAATCAATACAATTGCAACAGCAATCTTATAGAGAAATCACAAAAGCATCGAAAGAAAATTCCAAAACAGCTGACCCCAACCCCCCGGATTTATATACTCAGGGACGGGGGAACTCATAGCCCTAAGCTGAGGAATGCAAAAGCTCAATAATAATAATAATAATACCAATAATAGTAAAAATAATGAATAAAATGTTAATCATAACAATAATAATAATAATTAATAATAACAATAAATAAAAGTAAAAACTATAACAAATAAAATAAGTAACGATGCTATCAATAATATTAATAATAATAGTAATGATAATAAGTAGAATAAATAAAAATACATTAATAATGATAACTAAAACACGTGATAATTATAATGATAAATAAAAGTAAATAAAAGTTAATAACAATAAAAAATGAAATCAGAAAATAATTAAAAGCAACAACAATAATAATAATAATGAAAATAACGATAATAATTAAAATAAAGAATAATGCAGAATATAAAAAATAATAATAATAATGGATAAATAATGGATAAAAATAAAGTAAATAAAAATAATACTGAATAAATTAATAGTAATATTAATAATAATTATATTAATAATAAAAATAATTAATAGTACTATTAATAATAATTATATTAATAATAAAAATAATTAATAGTAATATTAATAATAATAATAATAATGAAAATGACAATGACAACAATAAATAAAGCATAATAAGAAGAAGATAAGGGGCTACGCTGGTTCAATGGAAGAATGTGCGGCTCATAACTCGATGACGCGGATTTGATTCCCCGTAACATAGATCCCAACTTTACCAGGGGCAATGACTTTTAATAAGTTAAGAAAAAGCTGTTACCTCTTGAAAGCTGATCCACGAACTGACCAATGGAACAAAACCCATTCAGTCAAAAGACTGAAATATTAAAATATTCTTTGAACATACAATCCTTTATACCTTGCTCTGTGAATCTTTTAAAGCTCTTTGCCCGGGTAAATTTCCTACCAAAACATCCAAGTTGTGTAACGATAACATATTTGATTGATGTTTTGATTTTTTATTTAGTTTTCATAATATTTATTATTCACATTTTAGTGACATTTTTTATAAGCTAAATATTTTATTACTGTTGCTTATCTTTTAAGGCTATTATCTACGAGGGTCAAGATAAAAATCCAGAAATGTGCAGGGTTTTGTTAACACATGAAGTAATGTGCAGGTAAGTAAGCGCAAATTGCAAAAACACACTGCCGTCCGTAGAGATATTTAAAAAAAAACAAAAATGCTAGTCGCCCTCTATCTAATACGAAAGAGAGAACCATTTGCAGGCCCTTAATAATACTGAAAAATTGAATCAAAATTCTTGCTCACGTTTTAACACCTACCACCGAAGCACCGAGATAACTCTCAGAGCGAATAAATCTCTCTAGAGACCAGAGATCAGAGACCAGTATATGCTTTCTCGATAATTATAGCATGCAATCATTTAAAAAACGTCGTGTTGTTGAAATGAAGCGAAATGGCAAGTAATAACATATCAGTCTTCTGCTGCAGTAGTTCTCCAATTAATCAGACTTGCATAACCTCACTATTTAACGGGGAACACTTGAGCAGTAACTATATGTCATGTTTTCGGAACACAATAAACTTAGAGAAGGTAAGGTCGAGTACACATGACGAACGCTTCAAGAGATCATAGTCTAGTCACTTCAGCGTGCTCATCATCGAAACACTTGCTTAAGTTTCTGTGGTTATTTTTTATTTGAAACATTGGAGCTTATTGCCCAACTCGATTTGAAGGCGAACTTTTTCGATTTCGAATTTCACATTCAAAAATAAATGCTTTCTTTACGGCAATGCTTGCTCGTATCTATCTATCGCAAAACTTATATTCGATTGCAACTGATAGTGTTGGATGCATTTGCATCTCGCTCTAAAAAAGCCATAGTATCTTTACTTTTACATTTACTAATAAATGTTAACTTGAGGCAAGAACAATGTGAAGTACAGTATACAGTAGCGTTCAAGTTAGCTAAAGAGCCACTGAAAACTATTGCTGCTAAAGCTCTTTTCATTCGGCTATGGAAAAAGTCACAAAAGACATATGTACATCGATGATCCCCCAATTAACAATATATTAGGTTGGAAGGAATAACTAAGTACAAGTTTGCTATCGCACATAAGGTGGAAGTAGTATTTCAAAAATTATGACGTATGTTCATGTTATAAGAATCATATAAAGTCGAATGTTCGTGTATGCAAATTTTGAAATAATGGTCTTTCAGTTTTGTACGACTTTTCCCGTTATTTTATACATAATAATTACATGCATAGCCAAAATATTTGTAAATCAAAAAATTTCCGAAGATTAAATTATATACAATTTGATCGAGCTTTCGAATACACGTTCTCTCGGACCGAATTACATAATGAGTATGAGCAGATCTTCCCTCCGAATGTTCGCGTTTGGATTATATTGAAAATTTTCTTCAAAACCAATTTCAATAGGTTTGTTATATAAAACACTATGGACGATGGATCTTGTAGCAAATTTTCTATTTCTATTTTCATTATATAGGATAGTTGTGAATAACGGACAGATGTATATTGTCCTAGTATTGTTTTTCGTATTAATGGATAACCACTTGTTATCGAAAAAAGGCAAACACATTATCACACACAAGTAAGGCTGATCTATAAATACTGTGCACTACTCCGCCTAACACAATTCCGCATTTATTTTCGGATAAAATATCAAAAAATATAGCTTAAAAGGTACGCTCTTCTTGAGCACCCCTATCTGAAAGGGGCTCTAAACTTGGCCTTCACATGATCCAAATTCAGTAAAATTAACTTGGTTGTCGAAAACCTTACTATTCTTCAACTATTTTTGTAGTAAATTAATGAAAAGCACAGTTACGTGCCATATGAAGGCTTACTTTTGGGGGGCATACATGAAGCAAACCTATGTGGTCTAAATTTGGTACAACTAGTTTCCATCTCAAATTACTATTCCTGACCAATTTTTATCACAAAGCCTTAAAAATTACGTTTCTTTGCCCCATAAACACTTACTTTTCACGGAAATGCTTACACGAAGGGACTTTAACAAGATTGGTCTGCTAGATCCAAATTTTTTATATTAACTTAGAATCCTGTAATAATATTAGTCAGCCATTTTTGTTGAGAATGTGTGGAAGTTTGAATATACTTTTTATATAACGATATTTTCAACACAAGTCTTTACATGGTCCAATTCAATCTTCTACCTCTTCTTCTTCTTTTCCTGCGAGTCAGCATATCAATAACAAATGTCTTGCTGAGTTGAGTAAGACACATGCAATGTGAACACGAGGTTCTTTGTTTCAACCTTGATAAACTTGGCAGATAGTTTGATAGTAAATTTTTGTAGATCCACTCTGTTCTCAACCAGCCTCATTCTTCAAAATTGACACCTGCGAGTTGAACACGGAGATCACAGGCACGCATTCAAGACAAAAGGCAAAATCAATAGACCTGATTGATTGAATCCGTATAATGAAATGGATAGCTATTTTATATTTATTTGGATACCACATAAGATACCCTGTGCCACAAGGGGTGTAGGGACTAAAAAACTAGTGCCGCTGGTTTTTTTGTCGATCCAAACTACTTGGAATGCTTTGCATTTATGGTTTATTCAAGTTTGCGATACGCTCGTGCTAGGTCGTTAACGTAAAGACTAGTGTTATTTGAAGTTAATCCGCCAGCGTATTATTTCTTTAAAGACGGGGCAGACATCGCTGCAGTTTATTTCGAATGCAGCTTTAGTCTGAATTTAATTTACGCTACAACGTTTTCCACACGAATTCAACGAAAGTCGTCTTCGTCGCTCTAATCCACTAGGTAAGAATTTAGGTATTGACACTGAGAGACATCCACCCTCCGCCAAGTCAACCACAGTTAATGGCTAATATTTGATAAACAAATCATAGGCACAATCAAGCAGCTTAAACTTCAACACCATCACTTGTACAAAGTTTTATCATAAATTTTAAAAGATTTCCCATAAAATGCTGTAATTCGACATTCATATTAGAAGCCTTCATTTCTTCTCGTCTGTCCCGTAATGAACTCTAGGCGCATATCTAAAATTGTCTTTTTAGAGCGTTACACTTAATAAATTTACTATAAATTTGTAGTCAAAAGAATATCAATTCAAAGTAGCTTGATTTCGTACACACACATGCATACCCACGCATTGAATCTGTAGTCCGTTATTAATTTCTTTTGTTGAAATCGTTGTTACTTTATTTGCTTAATAAAGTTAAGGCAAAAGTAAAAGAAACGAACTCTACAATCTAGTACGCACACTGTCGTACATATCAGAGATAGATTTGCATCCATTTCCCCAGACATTTAAGGCTTTTTTGTATTTGATTTTTCCCTTTAACTGTGCAGTGGGTTTTTGGTTTCCTTTATTTAAATATTATTATCATGCATTTTTTCTTTTGTATTTTCTTTTCTTAATTTACATAAAATCATACCTGGTTGAAAAATATTTTTCACACGTACCTTACGTCAGCCAGCATTTCTAGAATGAAACGGAGATATTATTTTCAAGTTTTATTTCATTGTTTGATTTTCGTTAATCTCTTACTACAACGCAAAAAAAAAAGGGAGAAAAGGAAGTAATAAGATTGTAGCCGGATCTTCCGACGAATGTCAGACACCCATCATTTAGTTACGTAATCAACTCTTCTATATTTTTGAAACAAAGTGTAAATTGGGATTTCCTTTGCTATGTGCTGTAAATTATGAATGGAAGTAAATTAGAAACAAATTAGGAAAATTGGGTTTCTTAGCCTATTGTGTCGTGTCGATAAACGTAAAATTTCAAAATCGTGTCCAGTGTTATGACTAAAGTATCCCACAAAAGCAGGACCGACGGACAGACGTGGGTAGAACGACTCGACTGCACTCATTTCCTACGAACTCCAGTGCGTACACCTAAGCCTTGCAAACAACATCATAAAATCAGTGCACTGTACCATCCTTAGGTGGAAGATACAAAAGTAGCTACAACTTACATCGGTACGAAGTTTAACGAATTTCGCCCTTAATCCTCCCCCTTATCTTGCATGTATGTATTAGTGTTGGTATGGGTGCGCGGGTGGACGGATATATGTGTAAGGATACCCTTTTGATGTTCTCTCCTAAGAAAATGGCCTTGATTATGAAAAGCATCCCTTTTGGTTTTTGCAAAAAAGAAAAAAGAAAAAAATAATTTTTGCCATTTGTGTCCAGGTTTCTGCTCACATTCAATTTATTCTTTCAAGGCATATAAATGGCTGGAATTTTTAGTTTTGACTTTATATGCCGTAAAATGGAGTTTAGCTCATTGTTGTGTGGGGTGGATAGCTATTAACAGCCATCTTTTTTATGATAAACGTTCGTACGTGTTTTACTGATTAATGATTTGCAAATAAAACTGGACTTGATTTTGATACTAGGAAATGTAATAAATACATCTCCGAAACTCCATATTACTAACTGAAGGAGTTAACTTTGGCTGACTCATCATACGAAATAAGTCTCACTAGGCATACAGATCTTTCATATACCACAAAAAGGACATAAGATTTTAAGCTTCGGAAGGCTTTGAAATATTGGAAGCACCCTAGAACTCTTCCCTAGGAGCTACACATACATAGGTTAATAATAAAAAGTTTTACAGTCTTTCTGAGAGCGAAACAAACCGCCTGTAATATTGTCTTGTGGTAAAAGGTATATTAAATTTATGCGGATGTCCGCAGCGCCCGGGCATACACACTCAAATTTCTATAGCCATCTACACGAAAAATGACTCTAAGTTTGTTCATAATAGTGGCTTTCTGAATTAATTTAAATCTGTCCGTGCCTCTATCTATTTGACTGTCTTCCCGCTTTTCTGCTCTTCAATGTATGCAAATCTCTGTCCGTCCGTCTGTCCAGCTATGTGTCCTTCTATCTACCTGTTTGTCTGTTTAGTCTTTGTCTGTTCATCCGAAAAATGGGCGGTTTCGATCAAACGGTCCCAATTTTTGAAAAATATGAACGAAATATTTGTAAGCCAACATCTTCAGGCGAGACGTATTCCTATCGCAAACAGATTTTAAAAGCGCTTTAAAAATAACGTGGTATTTTCAAAATCGGCATAGGACGATTAATGATCAGCTTTGTCCAATTATAACTTTCCCACATGTCTTATTGGCAGCTAAAAAGATGAGGAGGTCGCTCCGCTGTTTGCTTACGGTATGTTTACGATGTTAGATTCCTATCAAAGGGACAAACTTGATTAACCGCTATGTTAAAGAAGAAACTTACGAAACCATTGTCAAAAGTCAAGGGGTAAAACCAATTGCTTGAATAGCCTTTGAGCCAAATAGCCAAGCAACTGCTTAGCTCTTCTATCTCCTTAATTTCGTTATAATCACAAATTTTAAAACGTCAGTCCTGCACATGCCAAATTTTTAAGAAAACATGCAGATGCTAATCATTGTTACTAAGAACATTTCCAAGCATTTTTGGGCAAAAAGGAAGGCAAGAAAAGCACAGGAAGAGATTTTTATTTTTAATACCAGTGAAGGTACTATCAACAATCAAGGTGGCAGTTAAGAATATGACTTAAATGGGGCCTTAGTCTGCTGTAAGCCCGCTTTGCAACACTTAAAGTAGTAGTGATTAGCTTAACACTCCCAGGTCTTTAAAGGATGGTCCTTCCTTCTATTAAAAACGGAATTATATGAATTTGGAAATCCATCCGTCTCTGTTTGCATTTCCAACTATAAGATTAAAGCGTTAAGTGAGATTATTTTCTTTAATTATGGCTAAGCTTGTTAGCGCATTTTCTGCTTCTTTCATAAACTAAAAGTGTAAAAGGATTTTCAAGCTAACCGCCGTTGTACGCTGGCCTCGTAAGCAAGATTTTCAAATACTTTTTATTGAAACATGGAAAATATTCGCGTATCACTTGTTGCTTACAAATATAAATTTTTATCTTATCAATGAATTTATTCTTTCATTCTGACATTTGGCATATTTATAGTGTCATCTGACTTATGTGCGGTAGTGTATGTCTATGGTTTTACTCACATATATTGCAGTGTTTCTTTAATAACATATCAATTTATTTATTGTTTCTTCGTTTTTATAACAGAATCTTTTCCTTACTGTCTGTCTACTCTTTTACAGTCGCTGTTGTGACAAAAAAAGTTGCGGTAACCGCAACGAAACACCATCGGATCCTGTCATTATTGATCGGTAAGTAAAGCATAATGTTTAATACTTATGTTATATCGTACAAGCAGGCAAACATGCATTCATGTATTTTCGTGCGTATGTCTAGATGGCTGACTTTTCTTTTCGGAGCTTTATCCTTTAGAGTACTTTAAGATAGACATCAATATCGTGTAATGATGCTCTGGTATTGAAAATTGTGTCGCATACGATGAGTCCTTACATCTGCGTCGTACGCACACATACACACACATACATATGCTTATGTGAATGTATTTTCCCTTTCGATAGATGACATTTTAAGCAGCTTTTCATTATAATGAATAACGGTTACATGTAAAAAGATAGCTTTCAATATATCTACACACAGCTATACACACATACAAAATATTATACAAAGGACTGTAAAATCATTCTCCGACTATGTAGCATGAGATGATAATAATAATATTAATAATGATGACGATGTCGATGTCGATGTCGATGTCGTTCTCGTTGCCGTTGCCGTTGCCGTTGCCCTTGTTGTCGTCGTCGTTCTCATTGTCGACGTGTGTGTGATGATGAGGTTCGTATAAACTTAAAACGTTTTATGAGTTGTGCTACTGTTGTTCCAACTTTTTATTATTCTTGCTGTTTTTGTTGTTGCATTATGCTACACGCAGTGTAAGGATAATAATGCATGACATTGTTATTGATGTTGTTGCCTTTATTTTAACTGTGTAGACTGAGTTGATTTATATTAAACATTATCAATTGCAACATAAAATAAAACCAACAATACCAACAGCAATAGCAATAGCATCAGCAACAGCTACAATAACAACGAACAACAAAAACGACGAGAAACTTAAATAACAGTTGAGCGCATTATTAATATACTGACAATTGGCAGGAATTTAAAGAGCAAACGAAATTTTGCATTTAAAATGCATTCGATGCATCAAAGGAAATTTTTAATAAAAATTAACAAGAAATCTCTTCATTCGACACGATATGATAATTGCGGTTCCTTAATAAAAATATATCTCTTTCTTAACAATCGCAACATGGACTAATGAGTGAAAAAAGTCTCTTTATTGATGTGTCATTCGCTTAAGTTTAGTACATTTTTTTCTTAGAGGTCTTCCTCGGATTCCTTCACTTCATCTGTAAAGTGACACGTGAGAGTTTTTTGAGATCTTGAAAGAAGATGATAACAGATTTGTTAAATATCCCATTAATAACTCTTTCAATTTAGACACGATTCGGTTCAATTCATGCTAAATGCGTTGCACCCTTCAACAAAAATACAGAGAGGGGTTGGAGAAAATAACATGAACCCCTAGCACATGCACCATATTTATTTATTAATAAGGTCTTGGAGCACCATTTGCTTGCGGAATAGCTGGAATAGATTTGTAAAATGTCTGAATACTTTCCAACGTAATATTCTCCAATGCTTGTGTCAAAGCAAAGTAAAGTACCTCCCATTCTTGTACGGAAGCAGGGTTGTCAATATCCAACAATATGGTAGTAAAACCGCGATGGTAGCCCTTTTCCCTCCTTTCTCACCTTTCCCGCCACATGTTAATCTTTAGGAAAAATGGATTCGTCAACAAAGGCTAAGCTGCTCGAAAGTTCTTTGCGAATCTGAGATGGATTCTCCTCCAATAAGTCCTGCAATTCATTGTCTTCGAACTTTTTTGATCCCCCAGGCCGTTCTTTGTCATTGATATCCACATCACCACCTTTAAGTCATTGAAACCTAAAGCGATAACAAGGATATGACGGAGCAGCATTATCATAAACCACCAAAAGTGTTTGATGGGTTTCGGCAGCAGACTTACTTAAATCAAACAACAAAAGTAATGACTGTCGAAAATTTAATTTTGAACGTTCCATGATTAGCGCCGCTGCACAGTGAATAATTTATATAAATAATTAATAAACAGAAACTGTTACTTTATGTAGACAAAGGTGAAAAGCATCAAATTTAACCCTTACGCACATGGATATTTTGCATTGCTTCGTCATGTTCGCCGATAGACGTCGCCGATCAAAATACATGCAATCTCCTTTAATATAATGCATAGTGTTCGTCTTATTTTGATTATTCCCTGTATAGATTAGTCAAGCAAATTTCACCACAATTTGCAACACATTCATTGAACATAAACATCATTGATTCAGTTTATGGTTTTTAATGAAGAAGCATAAACTATTTTTATACACTTAGTTGAAAAGATGGTGAGTATATCGGATTTGCTGTAGCTGTTAGTATCCCTATCCAGAATAACTTTCTGAATTGATGTAAACTTGTCTGTCCGTCTTGTTTGATTGTGTTCCACCTACAGACCGCAATTTTTGTCATATTTTAATGAAATTCAGTAGATCTACGTGTTTTCTCGTATAACATCTAAATTTTAAATACATGAACAAATGCAGACTGCGGGGTATTTAACGGTAGTGGCCCACTGGCGCTACTTCTTTTTCTATATAGAAGAAAAATGTCTAGTGAAGAGGGTACAATCTTGTTGAAGTCAAAATTTTTTACTACAAATTCAGTTGAGATCAACCAATCCAAAATTATAAGGCGTGTTCACCTAGAGTATCTTATTAGGAAGCACTGCATAATTTCGAGGAAAAAGCGTAAGTAGCTTCAAATTTAAAAGTTTACTGGGTAATATTATCCTCTAAGCAAATATTCACTCAATGCTACGACCTTTCAAATTTACATTTTTCCTTTCTCCGGTTTTCACATTGCAAAGGAGGAAGAGACTCAATCAGTTAATTAATTGGATTAATAAACTTTTTTACTGATTGAATGCAAATTTGTGATTACACGGAGAGTTAGACGTTGTCAACACTGCTATGCTTTGCTGTCCGCTGTGCCAACAAATTATCATACCCTGAAACTTTTTCATAGCTTACAACAACAGTTCCAACAAGCAATGTTATGTCTATTAACAAAATTGTTTTGACGCTGTCGTGGATACAGGAACTTAATAAAAACTTATTAATATGTCGGCGACGAAGATAACTTCCTCACTTCCTCTTATACAAAAAGTAATGTTTACATGAGTAATAACAAATTATGTGAGATGATTAACTGTATATAGGAGAATAACAAAATATTACAAACAACTTTTATACCCAATTTATAGCGCACTCGCTAATGATTAATGAGAGTGACACGTCATACTTAGTTACTTAAGCTATTCTTTCCATATCTGAGGTAATCGTTTCTCCTTTAAATAGAGTAAAAAATTTCTAAAGTGTTGAACAAAGTAAAAGGGCCCAAAAAAGAAAAGGAAAAAAGGAAAAACAATAACGATAACATTTGTTTCATTTAAATATTGCCGTGTCCTGGATTGTTGATGCGAGTTTTCCACAGTTAAATTGCCAAAGCATGTTGTCAATTTTGTGTAACACGAACGGCCTCTCATCTATGTATGTACTGTACATTATCGAAAAGTGTATTAATTGTGTTAGTCTCTCGGTAAATCATAGGTAAATAATTATAAATTTACGGTTTTGTCTCCATATGACGTTTATGCGAGCTCAAGCGATTGACGTTGTTAACTAAAAATGGAAAAGAGCACTGGTAACTGTTTAAGAAAGTCTTACATTGATCATGGTCGAAGGCAAGTCCCGAATAGATGACTAATGACTGAATGACTAAAAAATATTTTGAGACAGAAGCTTAAAAATGTCACAATTGTTGTTGAGTCAGATGCAATAGAATTTGCTAGCCTTCAACAGTCTCCCCGCTATGTGCAGTCTACGAAAAAGTCGGTTGATCGGTTGAACATAAAAGCTGCTTTTAGCAAGGACTTAAAAAATTGGTGCTTATGTGAAAACTAGTAAGATTCCTTTAGACTTACGGCCGGGTCCTTTACGCACATCATCTGAATTAGTTCTACATCTCTTTGATAGGTTCACCATAATAAATATTTGTTTATGAAAAGAAGAATGAGGCTGACAGTTGAGAAATCAACGCAACACTGCATTCTATGCGAAATCTCAAAGGTGACACTCATTGATAAATAGGGAAAAAACAAAGGGAAAGAATACATACAGGAATATAAGAAATGCGCTGACCTCACTGCCGTATTCTACGTCCCATGCAGACAGCAGTAGATCCATATATCCCCAAAAATTGTAACATGGAATGAAACTATTCAGGACTGTGGCCTTAAATCTTACTCGTAGTAGTAATAGGAAAATTTTATGCTGACGTGTATTTGAAAGGTCACAGAAAGACCGGGAAAAATTTTGTGGGATTAACGATCAAGATAGTTTAGCGAAACCAACAGTATGTAAGCGGTTTGTTCGTTGTCGTCTTTGCGAATCAGTTTTTCTGCAGAAACTCTAAAAATTCGCTCATGATGAATGGACATACTGCAAAAACGAAAAAAGGTCATGGCTAATAATGATCTTTTTGTACCTGAAGAAAAATGATTTTTAATAAGAGAAATATTTAATAAATAAAATGGTAAAAAATCTCTCAATATTTTTTCCCCTACCTATTCTGACGATACTGACGAAGGGAATTGGTTTGACTTTCTCGAAAGTGACAATCACGCTCTTTAAACAAAGAGGACGGCAAGGTGAGTTTGAGAGAGAAAAACTCAAGAGAATAATTAATGCCAGCGAAGGTTACAAAGCATGACAGCCGTCTTTATACTGACAATGATTCATGTCAGGTCTCAAGTATGCACAGTCGCCACCAGATCCATACTTTGCTGAAAAGTTTAATGTCAGAATGATTCCGTATTTATGCTTCAAATCTCATCTTGGCTAAAGGAATTTGATAGCACTTTCTGTAAAGTGAGAATTAGGCTAACCACGGAATGCGTAGAAATACCTGGTTGTATAGTGAAAATGTAGGATCATGGGTGTCTTCATACTCATGATGAGGTAACTATGAGAATTTATTGGCTTCCTACAGGCTCACTTCGCAAGCAGATTTGTTCAAAATGTGACCCTTTTCCTTACATCCGTCCCCTCTATAAAAAATAGTTCGTATATAAGTCGAGTACAACCTATGGGTTATCATGTTTCTTGGTCAAAATGTATTCATAGTCACACGTAGTTACATGTGCCCTTTTTATTTGCCTTTTTTCTGCCAATGCTTGCGTGTGCCCTCTTTAATTGGTTAACGGCACAAACTTGACATAATGCATAGCACGTGAATTTAAATTTATGTAATGAAATTGTATTTCGTGTACGATAAAAAAACACTACAGCGATAGTGAGATAGCTAAGAGAAAAAGAAGGCAACAACAAATACATAAATCGTCATGCTGTTAATTATAAGAATTGTTTGTACGTTTTCATCGATAACGGGAGCAGTTGAACGTTAAGACAACTGCAACGGTGCGTTATCTTTTGTCCAGGTTCTCAGCCGTGTTATAATTCTTTAATTTAATATATACCTAGATATATATGTACATATATATGTATATATATATATATATATTTATATTCTTATGTTTTTGCTTTCCGCTCGTTCGACTTGTTCTGCCCGACATTTTTTTCAATTATGATTCAAATGCTCATCATCTTAATTAGACCGCATTGCACGTAAAGTCAAATAATAATAACTTATCGACTGACTTCTATATGTTTCCTTATATGTGCATAGACAACTTAATTGCCCAACAATTATTCCCTTGATTTATGACAAGTCAAATATAAAAAAAAAGACTGCTTCAAACACTACTCCCTTACTACAGTTTACCATAAAACGAATGCAAGTTTTTTTCGAGAAAGCGTAAGCTTTTCTCCTTCATTCCACATAATTCTGCAGGTATTAGGTTTATTATTAAGTGCTTTAGAAAGTTTTAAAGGATTTAAATATTTCGAGGTATTTTTCAATTAACAAAAGATTGTTTTGAGTTTTAACAAAAGCACTCTTCAATTAATATGAAACGGGTAGGAGAATTTGGTCCTTCACTTTTAGGTTGAATATTGGATCACTCAGCAATTTATAACTTACTGACCGGTGCTTTCATTGATGTCGTCTTATTATTTCACAGGAAAACACAACCATATACATTGCGTTAAGCCATAAAATTGACTGGTCTTCTCTTTCACATATAAGCAACAAGGTCTACAAAAAAAAAAAAAAATTTGTAAAAAAATTAATAAATTTGTATATATGTCACACTTGAGGTGCAAGGATATATTGAGTTTTCACTGATGTATGCAACACTCAGAAAGACTTAAGTTAGACTATCCCTTCACTACGCCGATTGGTTCAGACTCAATTTCTGAATCGATCAAAGCTTGTCTGTCTTGGCTGTATTCGATCGCTATTTTTTAAATATTTTGATTATATTTGGTACACTGACCACTATTTTGAGCCAACGAAGAGTGCTATTGAAAATAGTTCGGATTGGATCACTATCTCGAATATTTCCCATATAAGGTCTTATTTTGAAGACTTCATAGGATATAAACAGCCAGTGCTACCAAATCGAGCACTAAATAGATATGTGATTTCACTGGTTATACAGTGGTTGCATTAAAATTACGGTTTTATCCTTATTTTTCCAGACGTTTTTTTTTTGTTAAATTATGGAAAGGTGGTCTTTCGCACGTTTCCCCCTGAAATCATCAAAACCGTCGACTCTCAGTACAAATGACGTGTTGCGCATTGAACAGTTTGAATACTGAAATACAAATGACATAGTTGTCAGTACAATGTTATTATCAAATTTCGTAATATCTCTGACACCGATTCCTACAGATTCTGCCGAGCGACAAGTGAAACGTCACACCATATCCTACGTGAACGCGAGGCTATCTGCAAAACACGACACTAGTTTGACGAGCACTTCGTAACGCCAGGCATAGTATAGCGCTCTGAACCAAAGAAAGAATCCTAAGGCTGGAGACTTAGGGCATGAGCGAGCGCAATAGGTCTTTCAGGTCGCGCTACAGATTGCACGCACAACAATACAATACAGTAGCAAATATCTTTCTCTAAGCAAAAAACCTCAAATTTTAGATCGATTCGTCACAAGGACAACTACAAATTTTTATTTGCCTTAAAAGAAACAAAAAAAAAAAAAAAATTTGGGAAATGGCTGAATACTTAGTTAACTTAGATTTAAAGGGCTGAGGCATTTTTTGACGATTTGGCATCTGTTAGAGGAGGGTATTTCCTGAAAAGCAATCGATGATCCATCGCAAAAGGAATAAGTTCTATGTGCCGGACATCCTAACATCTAGACTATGCAGCAGCCAAGTGTCCCGCATAATAGAGAAATATTGGAAATATTGATGGAAGATTTGTGATTCCGAAAATAAGTATTTGTATTCTGAGAATTGAAACTGATTTAGCTAAGGCGACAGGCCTCTAAATTGAATCAATTTACGAGATTTTACTTCACAAAGATGATATAAGGAAGCTATTCCCCAGAATTCGGATAAGAAACGCATTTAAGCGAAACTTTCTTAAGCATTGATTATGCAATCATTCGTAAGACTTCGAGTTGTCTGATTTGCCTCTACGAGTCTGGATCGTAACAACAAACTTGGCCCACGAACAGATTGGGGCCGGTTGTTCAAACCGCAAACAGCGAAAGGAATAAAAATTAATGCAAGGAAAGACGTGACACTAATTTTGTAGACTGCTAAACCCAATAACGCAATGGTGGAGAAGTATTAATCAAAACCTTTAAATAAATTCTATTCCTGATTTAGCCAAAAATAATATTATTTTTTATAAAGACAGTACAAGACATTTTCATACGCTAGACCTTGTGCTATAAGGATATATTGAGTTTGCGCAAATATATGCAAGGCCCGGAAGAACTTGAGATAGACCTACCTTTTATTATACCTAGAACTGTCTGTCCGTCTTTGTGTCTGTCCGCCTTTCTATCTGTCCGTCTTTCTGTGTGTCCGCCATTCTGTCTGTCCGTCTTTCTGTGTGTCCGCCATTTTGTCTGTCCGTCTTTCCGTTTGTCCGTCTTTCCGTTTGTCCGTCTTTCCGTTTGTCCGTCTTTCCGGTTGTCCGTCTTTCTGTCTGTCTGTTATATAAATAACTGTATGACGGTGTAGAGTATTCAACGTTGGGCACTGGCCTACTATAGCGTTCCTACTTTTTGCATGTCACATTATATTATAAAACTATGCTTGCAATGGCCAAATCTACAAAATTAGGGTTAACTAAGTATATCCTTCTACGAATCTATGTTTTGCTTCCAGAACGTAAAAAATTGGAACGTAGCCATGGTATTTCATCCTATGAGGAAATTATGGCAACGGTATTGAGAGCACAGAGTGAGAAAAAGGAAAATTTCCTCTACAGGTCATAAACCACAAATGTTTTGCCATTAACTGTATATATACATATTACAAACCTTTCTATAAACCTTGAATTTTACCAACATTTTTTTTGTTGTCGCTTTGTATCCTCAAAATTATTTACATGGAAAGGCAATGCACATGTTATCGTCATCATATCATATTTCTGGAGTTTTTATCATTTCTATTTTGGTTCGTAAAATATTCCGTTGTTGTTTATTGCATCAGCATACGCTAACAATTGACCGCACGCGTGTATTGGTCTCTATCTATGTCATACGAGCTCACTCAAGTTATTAACAATTTTTGCATTATTTGCATAACATTTTGTTTAAAACACTTTTTCAATGAATTAGTCCGTCACAAATATGTGTCCTTTACATTTGCAAATAACGCGCATACACATCGCACATATATTAATACATATGTATGCATGTATGCGCATGTTATACGGTAGTATGGTAAGTGTACGCTGCTGTCCTATCCTTTATCATAAAATGCATTTAGAAAATTAAAAAATTGTTTCGAGCAAAAAAAGATGGACAAAAACTGAATGTCAGTGCAAATGTTTTGTCATCATAATCATCGTCGTCGTTGTCGTCGTCGTCATTGCACATATACGAGCGAACGCGTATGAAGCGTTTATTCGGTCACGCGATATATAATATAAAAGTCTGAATTTTATTTCCATGCTTTAAATATGGTATCAAAAACTCGCGCCGAACATACTGAACATACATACATATACATTCATACACACGCGCATACATACCCACATACTTATGCCAATGGCAAATTATACACTTGCATTCGAATCACACACATACACACACACAAACATATGCTTGTGCACTCCTTTGACCCACCAAATGGAAAATATTTACATAATTGCACTAAAATATGCAGTTTTTTCGTTTTTTATTATAGCAAAAAAAAAACAAAAAAAAAAACAGCAAAAAACCCTAAATTAAAAACCGTTTTTAACTTAATTAAATTAAAATAATCAATAATTGAAATTCCTCTGTTTTTTTTTTGTTTCTAATGCTATTCATTCCCAAACTTCAATGATTCTAAAACAATTAACAACACTGTAGCTGGACGCGGCCCACCATTAAATACCCTACGCCAGTTCGCTTTTTTACACTTACACATATAACGACTTTTCAAAATAAGATGTTATATGAGAAGTGGTCGAAAAACTAGTCCCCCATTTTCAATAGTGTTTGTTCTTGAGCCAAAATACATCAGTGCACTGAATCTCATAGAAATATCTCGAAAGTTGCGACCTCTCCAAGTTAAATACAAGAAAACAAAACAGACAGACGAATAGACATGTGTAAATCGATCCTTCACGCTGCACTGGTAACACAAGTGATGTAAAATGCAAATACAAAATGTAAACATTTGCGATCAAGCGCTCCCCTCGTACATGGTCCTACAGACATAAACGTTATTACGTGAGGTAAATTAATCTCTTGTTTTAAGCTGTGTGTCTTTTCTTTTTTTTGATTCCTTTCCACTGTAATCAGAAAGTACGCATGGAATGTTCGGAAAAGTCTAATATGAGTCTTCTTTCTAAGGCACATCTAAGTGTAGGCCCCTAAAATCCTAGATAGATTAGCGGCTTTGGGACGGAAATGCATGTCAAAGCTTAGGAAGATGGAAATTTCTTCTCCTTTTCTCCTCCTTTGAGTTTTGTTAGCTGGCCATCATCCCGTATGATGCGAACATAAATATCTTCACAGCATGTGACTCTCTATCAGCGAAATTGTCTAAATGTCACGCTTGCCCTTTAAAAACTTCGAACAAATTCTTTTTCTGATAGTAAAAGCTTTTGCTTGTTAAGCTACTAGGCCAGGATAGGGCGATGCGAGTTTTAGTAATTTTTTTGCAAAAACACGGATTTATAAAATTAAAATATGGCCTCAAGACATGTCTTTGACTTCACGTACTGAAGTTTTAGTCTTATAAGTCGAAGTTGTTGTTGTTGTTGTGTCTATTTATGCAAACCTAGCCGTACTCTTTATTCCCCTTATCTTTTCGTTAATCGACATTTGATTCATGCCACACACACAAACACATTGAAAAAGTTAAGTTCAAATGACCAGATCGTAAGATTTATTTTGAAGACCTTACTGTTAAATAATTCAACTCTTTTTCTATTCTTCTTACTGTTAAATAATTCAACTCTTCTTCTATTCTACTAGAATTTCATGGGTACACAAATAAATAAACACATATTCAAGAGAACGTAAAAAAAGCATCACATTTTCCGTTCGGCAAAAACTCGATTTAAATCTCTTGGCACGGCACTAAATGAACGCCTACTATTCAAACACGTATAGTTGTTGGTGATTCCAATTTTTTAAGATACGTGTGATACGACCGATACCCGCTGTAGAACTCGACTGGGATAGAGTTGTTCGCTTGAAACAGTCCAAGCTGAACTATGTTGGTTTAACTGTCCGCTGCTTCCCATGCAAAGTTATAGTTGAGATAGTCTAACTCTGATTTCATTGAAGGTCAAAAATAAAGCGTGACAACTCTTTAGCCAAGCCAAGTTTCCGTCATCCATTTTAATCGACGATCTGATGTTCATCCACCAATTGTAATGAAATGTAGTAGTGCAGGGTGTCTAGTGTCGGTTTACAATACGTTGCAAGAGTGGAAATGTGTTCACTCGCTAATCACGTTAACCAACACTACTTTTCCTGCTTGCTTCTTCCAGTGTGAGGAAATATGATCTCTGTCTCGCTTACTCCTCATTTAGGTTAATTTGCCGTTGCGATGCGTTTGCTGATCAGATAGTCTTAAGAATCGAGACTATTTATCATTTTGTTGACTCATAGTGGCTCTACCTCTTTTCTCTTTCTATATTTATAAACCTTCTTGGCCAGCATCACATATGCGTTTATAAGCGACAGACCGTAAGTGGCTGGTTAATTATATAGAAGAAGATGTAATAAGCTTGACATTGTCCGATAAACACCTAATTAAGGTCCAAGAAATCGAATCATTTTAGTTTGTTGGATAAATGAGAACGAATAGCTAAACTCCCGAAGTTCTCCTTCTCTGCAAAGTTGCATTCCAAGAATCCGTAAACATCTTAATCCGTTTACGAGGCCATACATAAGTTGGTGAACTATGGAACAGAGCCAGAGCTTGGCTATGAAAACATTTCATTACAACCGAAATTACTTACCTGCTAAAGATTATTAGCTAATTAATTATCTTTAATGATTATAACAATTGCCTTTCGTATAATTTTACGGTATATTTGTTCTAACCATAAACAAAAGTTCTATGCCTATAGCCTCGACAATAAACTATCATTCTGCCAGCTGTTCTTCTCTTCCCGTTCACAAAGTAAAATGTTATGAACAAAAACCTAAAACTCCCATCATTTAAAAGTCAAGACATTAAAAATGTAGAAACGTTTACGCGTACATGGTCTATACCTTCACAAATCGTATGTATTTAACACACAAGTGATATACACAAGTAAAACTGAATCAAAACAAAATAACAGAAAAAGTTAAAACATGTTGAAACCACACACCGTGAAATACGCGACCAGAAGCGAATCCTTTAATTCATTTAATTCTTGAACTCACACGATGCGCATATTTTCAGCGCCCTTGTTTTGTATGGATAGTATATTGTAGCATAAATAGCAAACTCTCATACGTATATATATATGTATATATATATGCGTTTATACCCACACATGAGGTAGAAAAACAAAAAAAAAACCAAACCGTTGGAATAATTTTAGAAATGACAACCAAACAAAAAATACAACAAAATGAGAAAATAAATAAATAAATACATCTATAAGCTTGCATACAAGTGTGTGTGTGTGAATGCGATTGTTAGTGATTGTATGTATATAAATATGTGTGTTTCTGTAATAATGCAAAAGTGTCGTTTTTGTTGTACTCGTTATTGTGATTGAACAACTAACAAATCATAAAAACGGTTAAGAGTTTAACGAAAAAAAAAAACAAAAACAAAATACAGAACACCAGAGAGTTAAACGCGAGCCGACCGCTAGCAAACACAATGACAACAACAATAACAACAATAAGAAAAAAGGCTTCATCCATAAGTAGAAATGTATATGTGCGAGCCACTGCATGTGTGTGTGTGTGTGTGTGTGTGTCCGTGTATATGTGAGCCTTTGTAAGTTTGTGTGAATAATTTGATATTCGTACCGTTCGTTTGCGTTGATTTAAACTTTAAGCGACGATTTCAATTTCGGCGTTTCATCAAAAAAAGAAAAAGAAAAAGAAAGAGAAAGAGAAGAAAGAAACACAAAGCCGAGCAACAACAACAAACGCAGCAAACAAATTCATCAATAAAACATGTGCGTGCGTGCAAAAGCTTTAAACTTTACATTATATTTAATATTACATACATACATATCGCATCGGTCGGTCATTCTATCCATCTGTATAACATACGTATAACGATCAATTGTAGCTTATAGTTTAGTTGTAGTTCACTAGCGACAATAGCAGAGTTACTTAGTAAGTAGTTGCTGTATAGCGTATAACGTATGCGTATGTTGGAGTCGATGCGTGCTCGTTTATTGGCATATGTGCCTTTGGATTGCTTTGGTTTATCTTTAACCGTCTGTCTGTTGGACTGTTGGACTCATCATCAGTCAGTTAGACAGTTGCAGTTTAGTCATCTGTTGTGATTTTTCTTTTCTTCTTCTTCTTTTTTTTTGATGAACTTCTGTCTTTCTTTCATGTTTCATACATATTTGAACGGTCAAGAGTATTTTAGTTCAAGTTAGCAATTGTTATGCTTCGTAACTATGTATGAATGTCTTGTTATATATATTTCTGGGTGACAAGTCTCCAACGCAAAACGTAAAACAATTCCGCAATGCATATAAACTCATTCACTTATAACAAAATAAAAAAGTACGAAAAATCATTGTCTTCGGATTCGAAACGTTGATATGTTTAAGTGGCAGGGACCTCCACTGAAGTTTGCGCTTTACGCGCCATTTGCCACACTAGCCAACATGAACATAGATCAAATACACAACAACAACAACAATAACAACAGCAAAAACAATAACAACAAGAACAAATCAAGCAACGAACCGGTCACACAAAAGGATATCATAACCTCAATACATCAATAAAACACAAAAGCCACACATTGCTACAACGTATGTATTATTATGATGGCATTGCATTCAATTTAGATTTGAAACGAAGTATGAAACGGACAGACAAACGACGCAGTCTTCTGGCCTGGCATCGTGAATTAATGGATTTGATGGATTTGATCGCTAAAACACTGGATAAATTACATGTTTGTATATATTATGCGAGAGCGCAGACGCTCTATGTGTAACGCGTGCTATTCTCTCTATCGTTGAAGGAAAACGAATGCGATTATAACGAGATAAACCCTTTCAACCGTGGATGGCGGCATTTTGATCTACTACAAAATATCTATGAATTACATTATGCAAGCATGAATTTTTTATACGAACAACAACAACAATAACATAAGCAAAAAAAACGAAAAATAATGCACGAATCTCTTCTTTTCACAAAACTCCTTAAGGAATCTAGTGTAACATATAATATTGTTGTGATTTTGTTAATGCTAAACGGGCGGCATTTTCTTATGATGAAAAATGGAAAATAAATAAATGAATAGAAATCCTATAATCCGTAAAGTTATTCATCACATCGCAGTTAGAGATCGGTGAAGATACCCAATAATGATAAGCAAACCGTTCATGCCTTCGATGAAAAAGAAAGTACGTATGTGTATGCAACGCATTTTGCCAAAATTACCATCTTGCCTGCCACATAAGTCGCTTTCAGTAGACGACAAAATGAGTTTATAGGCCGAGCTCAATTTTCTAAATTGTTTCACAATTTTATATATATGTATATATATACATGTATATACTTACGTTTAAAACACTATTTAAGTCATGTACCGATAACAGTACACGTGTCGTAAAATGACATCTGCAACTTCAAGATTCTAAAGATCAAGTTTTTTGTTGGTAACGATTTGCTACCCAGTTCGGTTTAAAATTCGGTTTGGAATACCGTCGTTAACGCACTTTGCGTAGCGGGTATAATGCAGATGAGCAAAAGAATCAAGATGCTCGGTCTGTAGTTTCGGAGTTTCCCAGCTTTATTATAGACTTCTTTATTAAAACGTCGTAGTAGCCGAAAATCTAATCTTTCAATCGGTTCAATAACAGTAACCGTGAGGCTTCTTCCAAAGTTGCATAAATTCTTACGCACTTCTTCCTAGCTCTGTTATACACACTACAGAGAGCTGCTATAAACACCATATTCACTTTACAATGATTGACTGGAGGACCGGAATTGTTCTGCCAAGTTATCGTGAAGTCCTCTTAAGGTTATAACGTCACTCAAAGTTAGTTGAGAAGCTTCATATTATGCAAACAGCTATGAAGGCTACTGATCAAATTGGCCTAAATAGTTCCCATAAATACTGCTGACGTAGCCACGGAAATCAAAAGGGATCGATAACCTTTCAGCACCTAACATTTCGGCACAGTCAAGCAACTTTAGTGCTGTAAAGCTGGTCTGCTGAGCTCTCGTAAACACTTTTCAAGATAGGCTTGATTATCTTTCGCCCTCTATGAACTCTGAAGCATTTGGGAACATTCAAGCATCTTTCGAACTGCAATTTGTTCTACAAAGTTTCTGTGTACGCTGTGCCCATTATAATGATATTCGTAGTCAATTGATAAACTTGATTATCTTTCATCAGTTACAGGTCCTAATTCATGTCGATGCAATTAAACGTCTTTTGGGCTAATATATCCAAAATACGTTCCACTAACTACATTTAGGTAGATATGAACGTCTCGTAAGTGAATTGAAATGAAATAATTACTTATTGAAAAGATCAAGGAATCTGTCCTTGACATATTTAGTAATAACTATTCTCCTTCTACCTATCTTACGAATTTTTAAAATTGCTTTGAAAATTGATCACTAGTTTCCAGGAATAAAGCTTGACTCCAAGTGCACTAAATGCCTTATTAAAAGGAAACGACTGCGTCTGCATGGAAACACATAGAATTTCCAGTGGATGAAAACAGACTTACGAAGGTTATAATGGAGAAAGCGGAGTGGAGGTCTTGAATAACGGTACTTTTAATGAACATCAACATTTTCCTGAACCCGCACATTACCAAGGTGAATATGAAAAGTTCAAAAATCTTCTTCTGCTTCTATAAGTCAAAAAGTGTGCGTATTAAAGACTAGCACCTACGAAAACCTCCCAGTAATGTAAACCAATTTCTACCTGTTAGCTTCCTCGCGTATTTAAAGTAAACAAAACGGGCACCTAAGGGAGAAACGGAGGTAGTTAAACCAAAAAAAGAAAGAGAGAGCGAAAGCGAGAGATAAGGAGAAAGAGATAGAGAAAGAGAGAGAGAGAGAGAGAGAGTTGAACAGAAGCTTATGACTCTTTGATTGATGACTACTGGCTGTGCCGACAAACGTCAGTAGCTAGCGATCAACTTTGAGTAAAAATCATGATGACGATCAACATGACAAACATGGTTGTTACCAGATTTTCTGCTTGAATGCATTTTTATATGCATGCATTGTACGCATACGTACGTACCAACACTAGCTTAGCCAAGTTTATGAGTAGTGTAAAAATCCAGAAATAATGGCAAAAAGCCACAAAATCACAAGCAATGCCGCTGCGGATTAACCATTTTCGTGAAGGCAACTAAATTTAGGACTTGTTAGAGCGAACGAAACAGACCGGCGCAAAAAAAAAAAAAAGACAAAAAGAAAACAAATCAAATCAAATACTTTTGGTGGCAGCAGGTTGGTTGTACTAAAAATGCTTACATACATACATACATATGTACACATCAATATCAAAATCCTTATAATGATTGGTTAGCAGTAGAAGAATTAATAATCGTAAATATTGTACGTTGCTGGGGACGTGAGACATTCCGATGTCAGACTACTCAGTTCTTGTGACACATTCCGACATCCTATAAATCCACCATAAGAATGTTTGTTGTTCTATTTTTGTTGTTGCTGTTGTTTCTTTTCTTTTTTTTATTGTTAGCTCACCATCAACAACACATTGCAACAGAGGATCATTAACAAGTTTAAGCCTCGTACCGATATTATTTGGTTGCGGTTTAACAAGATGATGATGTTACCAAATTTGCACAAAGTTTGTGATTCGAGCGTAAAATTATCAACCAACAATTAACAAAAATGGGAATAAAGAGATGAATGAGATGAATGAGAGAGAAAGAGGGAAACTAAGTAATGAATACTTGAATATATATATATATATATATATATGTATATATAGACTGAAATATTGGATAAAGAGAAGTTAAAACGGGAGAGAATGTTATCGCGCGAGAACATTTAATTAATATGCCAGTTAAGGCATAATTACAATTACCTGCCGCCATATGCATGGCATCGCCTGTCGGCCTGGACAAGAGTCGAAACTGCTTTGTATTCGCTGTTAGTAACCGCGATAACTACACATGAACACATGCTTAGCACACACTTGCGTATGCGTATGCGTATGCGTATGCGTATGCGTATTCTCTGACTTTAACTACACCGGCGTACATTGTTTAATAACATCACGTTGAGTAATGAAATCATTATGAATTGTATGGAAAAAATGCAATTATCGGAAAATGGTATGAATGATTGGTTCGTTGTCGGATGGATGGTTTAGTTTAGTTTGATTTAAGTTTTTATTCTACTTAGTTACACGCTCGCTGTTACTACCGGCTGCTACCTTTGCTCGTTGACGGATCATGTTCTTTGTCACGCAATACAAACACAGAAGAGAGAAGTGTTTTGTTTCGTTCTTTTTTATTTTTTATTTTTGTTTTTGTGTGAGTTTTTGTTTTTCTTTTTTCGCTTAACCTTTTAGAAATCCTTGATCAAATACCGGCTGATGGACTGGCTGTTGGACGGTTTAGCTGGTTGGGGGCTTTTAAGTTTTCTACATAACCTGCCGCCGCCAAAGCTTTTTGATATCAATTTCTTATGTATATACGAGATGTTTTGTGCACATTTACGTTGTCTACTCAGGGCATTTTGTTGAACGTTCAGCTCGGCACACTTCAAGTGCTTGTGACCATTTGCGGTTGGCATCCCAAGTGCAATCTGCCCGTTTAGGTTTTACAGCAGACGTACGGACCACCCAAGTTGCTTAATTTGCTAGATTGTCTCAGCAAGACATTCCAAAAACATTTTCACAAAAAACATACAACATATTGTCTGTATGTACACTCGTACGCGTACACATGTACATACAGTATATACAGTAAGTCAGAAAAGACAACAGATTTAATTGTTGTTCTCACATATAATAAATAATGAATCACATCGCAATGCGTACTGGTATCGCATCAATGTAAAACATCATTAACGATTTTGGCTGCTTTGCACTGCTGCTTTGCAAAGACTTATACTTCAACTTACTTGGTTAGCATTCTCTCGCCTACCAAGTTTGCTATCAAAGAATTTAGAAATTTTTCTTTTAATTAATTGAGTTTTCGTAAATGGACAGTAAATCGTTGGCTAACACTTAAATCCACCTTGCATAGGCATTGCAACTCCCATCCATAAGGATTTGAAGACTTGAAACGATTATATGGAAAAATTGCAAAAGTCATTTGTTGATGCTCTCATTTTATGCCACAACCATTTCTCTCTAGGGAGGCAACAGCTCAGAGCTGAGAAATTCTCTTATTCTCTGATTAAAAGATAATCAAGAAAATTTTAAAAACAATTCAACGAAAAAGCTGTAATGGAAGAAAATCTACAAATTATATGGATTTCTTTTACGCCAGGGAAGATCGCAACTATAATACAGAGGACGGATATGTGTCCACAATTTACAAAATTTATTATAATTAAATAAAAAAAGCTCGGCGAAAAAGGAGTTGAGCGGCGAATAAGTAAAAAGGAAAGACAATGAAGGGAAACACAGAAAAGAAAAGAGGATAAGAAGGCTAAAAAAGATAATTAGAAAGGAAAGGAAAGAAAAGGAAAAAATAAAGAAAAAAAAGGATTATGAAAATAAAGCAAACAAAGGAAAAAAAGTGGAATTGTCGGACATGGTCCGCTATTAAATACCCTACACCGTTTCGCTTAAATCTCTATTAATAAAGATTTTTCAAAACAAGGCGTTGAAGGGGTGGTTCGATACGAACCATTTTCAATAGCGTTAGTCGTGCATCGGTGTACCAAAATTCATGAAGAATACAAGGCGGATGCATGGACAGACAGGTTTGATCGTTGCAGAAAGTGATCCTGAATTGAGGTTCTTCTGAATGCTGGAAACGTCCGCGGAAGTGGTGTATGGTGTCAAAAGAAAACAAAAGACAAAATAAGATTAACATAAGTGAACGAAAGAACGGAAAGAAAAGGTTAAGATAAAATAAGACAAGATCAGATAAACTGCGGGATGACACGAAAACAGAAGGCAAGAGAAGGGACGCAATGGAGAGAAAAGAAAAGAGAGAAGATCAGATTATATAAATCAAAAATGTATTAGATTAGATTAGATTAGATAAGACAAGAAAAGAAATGAAAATAAAATAGAATAAAGAAAAGACAAGGAAAGGGAACCATTAAAGCTCGATTATGAAAAGTTCTAAAAAGTATTTAGTTTATCTTTCCCTTTTCATTAACGCGGCTCTCGATGAGTTCCAAATTTAATCTTAAACGAATCTTTTTAACCAAAAAAGATCCTGTATATTGCATTATAAAAACGAATCCTGATGATTCTGTTGTTCAAAATTTCTCCTTTATCTAAAAGAAAATAACAAAATCTTATTAGCTTTAAATAGTCACTAGATAAAGCAATTAAATCAGCATGTTGTTAATAGTAAACATCTAATTGGACAGATTAGGACTACTAGTATATGAAGCATTTCCGGCGGCCTGTTAATAAAAGTGTGTTAAAGTTTTATGAGCAATTCTTCAAGTAATGTGCGCTTGTTTATAAGGAAATGCCTTCAGGTAAATTGTCTGCTTCTCAATTTGGAATATGTGGACCCAGGTTCGATATAAATGGACGGACGGGCGGATGCATACAGAGATACTATACTATGCTTATTCATTATCTTTTGTTTCTCAAGGACATGTTTACACTAACTCTAACCACTATACTCTCCCCTCTTCCTACGATTGCAGGTATGGAGGAAAGATTGCCCGTAAACATAACATATGTAAAGTTGACAAATGTGTTTCGAAGTACACTCATAATCTTGTTTATTTTTCATAGCTTCATTCCATTGCCGGGCTATAAATTTTCTTGCATGTTACGCCACTACGCCATTAAACTTTAAATTGTTAGAATTATTGCCTCAAAATTTCTTTAGTCTTTTAAAGATTCAACAGATTCCGAGCTTATATCTGAAACTTTAACATTTTTCGAACTTTTCTTCATTTGCATCTCTCAAAGTCAATGAGGTGTTAAATAAGTTTCTTACTCCGAAGAGAACGTGTTTTAAAACTTCAAGAGATTAATTTCATTTTGATGGTAAATTGACCTTTAGTGGAAAAGAAAAGGTCAACGAATTTGAATGAAGAGAAACATGTATAAAAGACATTCAAGTTTCATTTCACTTTACGCGAAATAAAAAAGAAATTAATTTAAATTTTATGCGGAGGAAATCATTTAACAAAATCTGCATGAAATCACTTTTTCGTACACGACTTGCTAGCTGCAAAGCTAAATAAATACAAAAACAATTATTACAGAGTTACGTTTACATGATTTCGTATATGTTTGTGCGGTCGCTGCAACGAAAATTGACGGAAGAGGGCTGAAGGCGTTATTTAAAATTGTTTCAAAGTTTTAGTAAAACATTGAAGTAAGAAAATTTAAGTTCTTCTGGAAGACTTGATCCTTCGATACCATTGTAGGAATGTGCCTCACATAGCAAACTCAATGCATAAATAGCGCTAAAAAAAGTGTACAAAAAAGAGAAAAACAGAACAACAGAAAAGAGATTATATTCGACTTCTGTGAAAAGCTTTGAAATCTCACCTTTTCTCGTTTTCGGAACAACTTTTCCATAGATTTGACGCATACACGAAGCATTGATAAATGCGGTACATTAAATATTTACTAGGCTGAAGGAAGGGTGAGTAAATTACCGGAATTTATTAAAAGTGTAACTCACAAAATTTGCCGTTAATCAGTTACTCATTCCTATAAAAAATTTTCAAAGCGCATTTAAAAATTTGTTTATTCATTATTCTACCAAGTTTGCGGACATTTGTAAAATCCGGAAGGACTTGAGATAGATCTGGTTTTTGTTATACCAACGGACTCAGAATCATTTTTCGAATCGATCAAACTTGTCTGTCTCTCTGTTCTTATATTTTTTGGATTCAATCTACACGTCGCAATTTGATGGAGTTTGGTACACTGACGTGTGTTGACCCAAGAAAATGATTCGAAGCAGATTACCTTTTTGACCAACTCGCATATAACGCTTTATTTTGAAAAATCATATGAATAACTGCATTAAGCGAGTTGATGTTTAGTGATAAGCCGTAGTCCGCTGTTATGTCCTTACTTGTTTTATTAATTAATTACTAAAGCTCAGGTGAATTTTATCTAGAATAACTGTAAAATATCCTGGTTCCAATTTTCTGGCATCTGGCATAATGTGTGGAGAACGTAGTAGGTAGGTAGGCTTTGGCAGATGCATCTTACATTCGATCAAGACTTTTTTCAGAAAGATAAAAATTATTGACCTTGCGATCAAAGTGCATATGGACTTTAGAATTTCTGAAAAAACTGAATTAAGCGCTAGCAAGTGCACTTTGGTTCAGATAGACGTAGCTCTGCCTTTTCGACTCATAATTTGGATTTTCCATGAATGAAAATTTTATACTTGTTATTCTGAAAGCCAGGAAGGTATTAGCTAACTGGATGATTTGTTGAGTTTTTCGAAAACAATCTCTAAACGCTGAGAAACTATGGCCTAAAGTGCGACCGACTTTAATGCCAAGATATAGCACCACATATAGGGATCAGTCGCTATAAGGATCAGTCGCGAAGATTACATGGTCTCGTAGCGAAGATTATCTAAACTGATTGGCTGATGTAGCCACTCCCATTGAACACGTCTTCGATCGTCTTCCGCGAGTATGTCAAGAACATTGTAATATTCCCGGTAATCTGTAAGAGCATATGGTCTCATCGTTCCAACTATATGTAAGCACAACCTGATGTGTTGACAACTTTAATATACCGGTTCCAGAACTACTCACTTGTGAACTTTATGACGTATAATCTTGATATCGAGGACACTGTAGTGTACGAACTCACCCGAAAGTGCACCCTCATGCTTGAGCAGAAAATCACGGACCACCCGAACTATTTATTACAATGTACAAAGACGCGTTCAATGCCTTCAAAAACCATATGATGCTAGGAAGAGGCTTTCTATCACACCAAAAGAATGCGATCGATATAGAGGGAGAGGACTGACGCCTTCCTAGGTCAAGTACGTGAGCGGCAGTAGCATTATATTTAGATCAAGGATTACGGTTCCCGCACATTGGTCTGTACACAACTCGACTAGACCAGTTACCAGCTTTTTTACTGCGCGCTGTTTGCAGAAAAAAGATATAGACTCCGAGGCATAGCTGTTCTCAACAATTTTGAGGGTGTCTTCTAAGCTAACATAAGAAACATAAGGCAATTTATGAAATGCCTGATGTGATTTTTAGTAAGTACCTCCTTCCAGAAAAAAAAGCAAGAGACAGAGAATATTTCAGTCGGGCAATGCCGTCCTTATATACCCTATGCCACTTCGCCCTCGTTCTGATAATAACTCACTAAAAAGTACACATTGTTTTTATGCAAAACCATAATTTTCATGAAAGCCCGCATATTGGGAGATTCGACTTTCTCTCCACATAACAGCATGCTGTTTGTGATAGCGCCTACGTGTGTGAGGATCTAAAATAAAAAACCACGTGACCCAAATTCGCTCAATCGCTACTATGAGTCAATTTTCATCATAAAATATTAAAAACTAAGCCTTTCTCCAAAGGACTTACTATTCACGAGATATCTTATGGTATTATTTTCTAAATCGATCTAAACATCTCTGTCCGTCCGTCCGTTTGTCCATCTGTCCGTTTGCCCATCTGACGTCTATCCATGTATTTTTGTGTTCAAGGTGCAGGCCACAATTTTTGAGATATTTTGATGAAATTTGGTACACAGACGTGCTTTGGTCCAAGAACAAACGTTATTGAAAATGGTTCGGATCGGTCCAATTTTTTCGACCAGTCCTCATATAACGCCCTATTCTGAAAAGTCGTTAAAAGAGAAAAAAAATGGCGGCTCATAATCAATCGGTATAATAAAAGGCGTGTCTATCTTAAGCCCTTCTGCATGTTACGTACGTTCGCACTAACTTAATGTACCTTGTGCTACAAGTGGTGTAGCGTATAAAGACATAGGATTTAAGCAATAGCTTTATTTGACAGTTTTAGGGACTTTTTCTTAGGACAGCTTTTAGGGGGTAAGCTACACAACAGATAATTTTTCCAAGTAAGCATTTAATAGTCTTCAAGTTAAATTCACGCACCTCATCTTACGAAGAACCAAAAAAATCGGTTTTACAAGTCACTTTATTAAGTGGTCTACCTCCACAGCCTAAGAGGACATAAGGTACTTATTATATAAAATAGAAGAAGTAATCAGTAGATCGATACATTCTACTGTCTGACGGCGAATATGTGAAAACTCAACGACGCCATTCTCGTGATAGATATGCGTACAATAGTTAAAAGTCATATCATCAACTCCCTTTTTTTCTGCTTTATTACGCCATTATTGCTGCCATTGTCACACCACCATTTTGTTTTAAAGCTTTCTGCGGCACTTTCTACGACTTTTAACATATTTTATGGGGTTTCTTTATATTTTTGTTACGCTTGTAAAACACTTGTCGAGAGTTTCTTAGGGATTTTTGTGTGTCGTGTAAAAACCCTTCAGCGGCGGGCACTGGATAAACAAAACCGGCACATAGATATTTACAAACAAAGACAAGAAAAAGCAACAACACGCGGCAAAAACATGTCTTTAAAGGTCTCTTAACAAAACTTGTTGAGAGTTTATTGCCTCGAGGAAAATCGATCTGATGACGTTTAAAAGAAAAAAAAAGCTTCCTGAACAACTTTCACTTTTTTAACGAATTTCTGTATATACGCACGCATCGAAGTGAAAGCGTTTCTACTCAAACACTAAAGGACACATCTGTAAGCTCTTTCCAAGAAAAAGAAAGTAAGAGTTCTTGTTGTTCTTTTTCTCGAAATTATTTCTTTAACATGTTTAGCATTTTAAGCGTCCTGTTGCTCGCCGTCTGAATATTCTCTTGAGTGCATTTTGTGAGGAGAAAAACAACAAAAATTCACTCAAAAAGTTCGACTCATAAATATTCACGACGATAGAGATAAGTGTGTAATCAAACATAAACAAATAATTAAAATTATTATAACACTTTTTTATAGGCGTTGTAAACAACAACAACAACAACAACAACACTAAACAAATTTAAATATTATTCCTTTTCCTATTTTGGAAAAGTAGACGTGACTGCTTTTTATTTCCATGTAGTAATAGTTCTCAAGTTTTGCTCTCTGCACCGCCCTGTAATGCTCCCCCTTCATGGTATCGTTTTCCTCTATCTACACCTTAGCTTTTGTCCATTTTATTCACAAGGTCCAGTCTAGATAACGCAATTAAGCTATACCCGTTTACCTACTTCATCGACTCGATTATAACGCACACATCTATGTATGTCTGTCAGACATTAGTATTTGTTTTGTTATATTTTTGAAGGAAAGGGTGTTTTTTTTGTTTATTTGTTAAAAAGTCTCAGTGAAGTTACACTTTTCCCTTTTTTGTTTGTTTGGTGGTTGCTTTGGGACTGAAACGCATGCTGTTGGGACCAAGAAAAAATACCCCAAAAATATTGATGTTAAATATAAACACATATAGATTTGTATTACTACGAGCCGCATACATGTACATGTCCTACACAAACAAAGATAAAAAAAGCATGCGTATGTATCACATACATATGCACACAAACATGTACATAAAGTTTTATTCATGAAATAATTCTTAAAGATTTAAAGGAGTTCTTGGGAAATTTACAATAAAGAAAAAAACAGGGAAAAGATTTGTATTCGTTTTTTACCTCCTCTCCAAAGATTAATTCTATCATTTCGTATTGCGAGATGCTTGTCAATTCTGCGTAAGAAGCGTAAAGAGTTAGTTGTTAATTAAAATTACAATCAATTTGCTCACCGAAGAAGTATATTGTCCTGTCTTCCAAGTGAACCGTATTTCTCGCAATGTGACTGCTCAGCTTTCCTTGTATTTGTTCCAAGCTATGTTAGCTACAACCTATAAGACTTTTAGCAATTAATTACTTATGCAATTCTTTCAAGCGACTGAAAGCCCTTTCCCCGTAATTGTGTTCTTTTGCTGCGCAAAGAATCGTAATAAAAGAGCACCCATGTTGTTCGATCACGTTGGTTATCACGTTTGCAGAGTAAAGGACAAAACTAGCCTTCTTTAAAATCAGCCATGCATTAATACTTTTTAAGTCAAAAATACTGAAAAGTGCAGATCCGTTAGTTTCTCGAGCTAACACGACACGAGGGCGTACAGCATCAACCTAAGAGTCGCCTGGAAAAAGGCATATCTTTCATTACTTCTACGACCTCTTTGCAGTTACAAGCTATGCTGTCAGTCGTGCAGGGTTCGGTGTGGATTGACGTCACGGAATATTTTTTTTATTGCGAAATCTTAGTTAAACTCCGCGATTTTCTTACTTTAAATCGTACAGGGATCACAAGTAACAAAAACGGTTTAACTACACGGTGCGGTAACTCGGTCCGTACAATGGTATCTACCCACTTGAAAATATAATGACGATATCATTGGCGTCTCCTTATAATGATAAATTCGATGTAATATAAACATTTAATGCGGTCTGTACTGACCTATCAACAAATTACGCCCAACGTATGATTTGAGAGTAGTGGTGTGACCGATGCATAAATAGTTACGAGCCACTTTTAGGCCAGGATTCTGCAATAGCTTTTTGTAGTATCGACATCAAATTCCAGATCAATATCTGCTATGGCTTGTTGCGGTGTTTTGCTCATTATGGGAAGAGTTGTGACTGGACCCCGACGACATCTGTGGCCACCTACGAATAATTTGTATATGTGAAATAGTCAACAGTAGACGGTTGATAGGCAGATCGAAGGAACGACTCTGTGTAAATCGGTGCAGAATCTTATGTTGATAGGCAATGAATACATGTACGAGTTATAAACAAAAGAACACAACACTTTGATCAAGGCTAAGACATTTCCATCTAATTGCGCGCATTTGTTAAAACAAATTGTTCCTGTTTCCTAGATGGGCGGCGCTTGAGCTAATATCACGCGTCAAATTTCATATCAGTATCACCATTAGATAGCTAATAAGCTCTGTCCTCTCATCTGAAAAGGTCCCGTTTTTTTATTCATTTTCTTATGAAGCGCAGAAGATGTTCACCAATTTCGGAAATAATCAGAAATTAGGCAGAGCTGAATCAAGAGCCTTAAGCCATAAGGAATCGTATGAGCTGAGTGTATGATGGAAAAGTTGAGAAAGACAACCTTTGTATGGTAAAGCGCAATGTGGTTACGCAAAAAGTCAGACTTATGTGATTACAATTCAGGCGAATAAGTTCATACGAAGGAAGCATAACACTCCAATAATATTTCCTTCGAACAACCTGGCCCACGAAAGACATTCAGTTACGTATAGTTGAACAAAACTTAGCCCCAACAATTTTTGCTCACATTAATATATAATATGTCTCTACAGAAGGATATATATATTTTCATTATTATCATACAGAATCGACCGCGATCTGAAGTTTAGCACTTCTATTAACATGAAACATTTTCAAGAAGATTTCCAAAAGGACTTCTTTGTTTATAACGCAAAATAGTAATGAATTTCCCGTACTCGATAGTCTAATAAATATGGAGATCAAATTTCTATCTTGCTGAGCATTTAGTCAATCCAATTACTCACACTCATGTTAACCAACTATCTCCATTATTTTCTTTAACTATTCGTCATTGATCGTTTCATATTTCACTTAATTATTGGATGTTCAAAACTCCCCTTAAGGTAGCTTGGGGTCTTTCGTTAGCTACTAGGACTCACTTAACCGTACATAGTTAGACCCTTTACTCTATGGACATACCCACAAATCCCCGATAAATGCAAGATACAGAGCGAGCTGTAGGAAGACGTCAAATGGATGGTGAGCATGTAAAACTTGACAGTGCTAATGCGAAGTAAAGTAATTGCTTGTTCAAAATGGACTGCGAATTCTGGAAAGCTCGCTTTCCAATCTTGTGGAAAATCAAAAGCACCATAACGCAAATGGTGCACTTATTTCCATTCTGGACATTTAGAAGCGACAAACAGGGCCAGGTTCCATTCGAGCAATCATTCATATAATTTTAAAACGTTGCTGCGGTACTACACATTGATTAAAATACACTTTTGAATCATTTGGACCCAAAAGAGGCAGGTATTTAGGTATGAAAAAACTTAAAATTTTCGAACAGACGAAGAGCAGGCCATGGAAAGTGGATCACGGGTAGTGGATAATGGCACAATTGCACAAGGCCGGTAACAAAATGAGCTTGACGTCATGCTATATAGTACATTGTTTGTTTGCTGGCATTGGAATGCAATTGTGCATCATCAAGTCCTTTCAGTTACAAAGAGCAATGATTTTTCTAAAAATAAACGATGCATTGGAGGAAAACCGAACGGAACTGGCTAATAGGAAAGGAGCCAACCTTCAGCACGACCATGCTTTGAAGATGGGTAATGTATCTCCTATACAGTCCAGATCTTGTTCTGTCCGACGAACACTTTTTTCGCTCTCTGCAGATTTCTCTTATGGGGCAAAACTCGTCTGTGAAAAACACTTGCTACAGTTTTTTGCCCATCAAATAAATAAAAGATAATCGATGAAAATGGATCAACAAAGTGCGCAGATGGATAAGTATGTACATGATGTGTGGATGCCTCCCTTTAAATTGTTTTTTCTACATTCTGTCGAAGACATGAGATCAGTTTATTTCTATTCTTCGATGACGTCTCTGCATGATCGTAATTGTGACATAACACTTAATGTACAGAAATTTAAAACGAACATAAAATTATTCATAATAATTTGACACTTGTTCGAAACTAAAAAGATTTTAATGACAAGTTAATAGCTCTAAGTGCAACATGAACTAAAACTATTCGAAAAAAAAAAATGTACTAAAACGAAGCAAAGCACTTACTTTTCATAGCATGTGCATCTATGCAACTATGAAAAAAGTAAGAGAAATCATTCAGCGACTTGAGAGTCTGAAAGAGCAAAAAAAAAAAAAATCTTTTCGAGGAAACGTTATAAACAGAAATGAGCAGAATTTTTAGAAAATTTATTACCAACAAAATGTAAATTATTCATGTAAGTAGATAGCAAAGGGAGACGAGGAGATAATGCTTACAAAGCAATTGCATTTAAATGAAGGCCTACAGATGTAGCTGAGCTGAGCATACACATACATACGTGTACGCATGGATAACGATAGTAAAGGAATATTTTCATAGGTAATAAAGACTATCATCAACACATCTAAGGATATGGTTGGATATGTAGATGCAGGATAACAATATAAATACAATTGGTTTTCAAGTTACTGTGGTATTCAAATTACATTCACGCGGTACCTTATCTCGACAATTGTAAGTTCACTTGTAATTCGATACCTAAGAAATACTCTGAAATCAAGTACGCGAACATATACACACATCTAAGTGCATCTAATGTATATACAAAGTAGATTTATAGATTTTTTTTTCGTTAGAATAGACAGAAACCAGCAAAATATGAACAGATATTTACACAACTGTTCAAACCTTTAATTTAAAAAAAGAAGATTCTTTTTTTTTTTTTTTTTTTTAATAATAATCTCAAGGGATGTTCGTTTTTGTATGTTTTTATATCATCTGAATATCGTAAATGCGTAGGCATTGTGGTGAGCTCATATATATATATACTCTGTGCTCAAGTTTCGTTAATTAGTTAGGCAATGTGTTATACATTAATGGTCACACAAGTATACATACATAGGCACACACATGTAAGTTAAATTCATTTTAATCAATAATCGAAAAGAAAATCTCATGTAAAGTGTTATTTGTGACAAGAAATAAAAAATGGAATAAAAAATTGCTTTTTATTATTAAAAAAAAAAAAAACAAATGCAGTCGGACGAGAATGAAAACTTAAGTTCACCTTGAAGCCAATCCGAAATGTCTTTCGCTTTAAATACGTACACATAAGAGGATATATGTTACGTTCGGATTGGATTGATTCATTTATTTTAGTTTAGTGTTAGAAGATAAACATGGCGGGGATTTATACGTTCGATATGCAGCCTATATCGCTTCGCATGTATCGCATAACGTCATGATGGCTAGGACTATCCACAGACACTTTTTAGATAGAACCAAAGCAACTGCGTATGTCTTATGCACAGCAATTCTGTATAGCGTACCTAGAACTATTCTGGATAAATTATCCAGAGTTTATGAGCGACGCGAAACTTATCGCTATATAGATAAACATAAACATGTCAACAGCAGAAACATATAGAGAACCCTAGCGAACTCTTCGTTAAGTTTCTTACGGCCCCCTTCAGGTGTTCATATTATAACTTTTCGAAATAAGGCGTTATATGCGAAGTGGTCGAGAAAGTGGTCCGATCCGAGGCGTTTTCGATAGCGTTCATGCTAGAGTCAAACAACGCCACTCAAAAATTGCGGCTCTTAGGTTGAAAACAAAAAAATAAGACAAATAGACACACGGACAGGCTTAGATCGATTCAGAAAGCAACTCATAATCGATCGGTATAACAAAAAAGGGGATCTATCTGCAGCCCTTCTGGGTGTCGCCTATATCTGCACATATCTGCATCACATGTATCGTGAAGTATAAAAAAAGAAAAATGCAGCGAAACAAATGCATTAGAAGACGTGGCTGTAGGAAAAATAGACACAAGTGAAGAATACGACTTTTATAGTTTAAATATATTATATCTATAACATCTTTATCAATCTTTCTCTATTAAAGTTCTACGGAGAACTCGCCGAAAGTGCCACCAATTTATTCTAAACTACGTTTTTATACGATTTGGCATCGCAGTGCGGGTGGTTGTACTACCACAACTGAAAGCTATGCTACACACTATTACGTACATATTACATAAATATGATATTTGAGAAACTAAGGGCACGCTCTTAACCCATTTTAGGTAATTTTTGACCCTAACTTGATCAAAGTTTATCGTTTTAGGCATAGTCTTGCCACCGTAAGCCACAATTTAATAGAAGGCCAGAGAGACAGAAGAAAATGATTGAAGCGATCGTGTAGTTCACGTTAATCGAGAACATATAAATGAGACCTGCTATGCATATTTCCACGCAAATGCTGCAAATGTTTGATAAATCTAATGGACCGCACATTAGAGTTAATCGCAGATTCATTTTCACATCGAGCTTTTAGTTCCAGATTACCACTTTTTTTTTGGTCCTCGGCTAGATGGCAGTTATTTTTAAATTCAATGTTAGTGTAAGAAATATGCACAGACTTCTAGCTTTCTATTTCCATTTTTTCCATCTCACATATTTTAACAACAAGCGAGAGCTAAATAGACCTAAACAGACAAATCAACTCAGTATTTCAGGCTGCTCACCCGCTGCGGCAATAAGAAGTCCATCCCCAAACGCTGGATCCATAGCTATGTAGTAAAGCGGGTACAAAAATCTCGCCAGATTGGACACATGTGGTAGTTATGTGGTAGCGCATCTTAATCTTGCCAAGTAATTCTAGTTTTTATATTTACACGTACACATGTTACTTAGACTTATAGACTCTTGATTAGCACAAAATCGATTAAATCATGTCTCTCTCTTGAAATTATGAATTTAATCGCAAGATTTTTCCTAGAATGAAGACTCAAGGCCAAAACTTTTACCCAATAGCTACTGCGAAAACTCTGCCAAACTCTCCAATCTGCCTACTATGGTCTTTCCCGCCCTTCACGGTATTTGCGCTCCCAAGTCGAGCGTATATACTACTTTCTCTTTTCTCCCTCTTTGCTCCCGCATTTCTTAAACTTATTTTACTTCTTGAGCCACAACGTGCCTGCTTGTAATGGGGCACAATCCCCAAAATGTCCACTACAAACTTGTGCACGATATTTGGTGGCAAGATTGAAATCATTCATTCCGTACACCGATCATATATCATAAGCACACTCTGTTAGCGATCCTTCATAGGTGATTGATACAATGCGGACTAGGAAGCGTCCTAAGGATTGCAACGGATAATATTTTGAATTACTGCCAATATTCCTTCGGATTACCGTAGTAGAACCAAAAACGTTGGATAAATGCTCTGGCCGCTGCTCTCCTCTTTCCAGTAAGGGAAATGTGGAAGAATTACTTTTCGCCTGGACTGTAGTTTAAGAAATGGAAGTTAATTGTTTTAACAAAAACAACGTATGCTATGCCGCTTCGTGCCAGGGAAGCATGTTTCGAATCAATGATTCGCCATTTGTTTGAACTTTTTAAGGGCAATTATCCGGCGACTTGGTTTGATGAAGGAATGAGATCGAAAAGCCCACAACTAGCGAAAGCCTTTACACTTCTTATATGTTACTTTGAAATTCAAAATTCGCCAGAAGACGAATATCGAGTTTTTTCAAGTTATCCTTAATTTTTCAATTATTTCGCATGCACATGCAGAGATCGTCTATCTCATGGACTCGCTGACACGACTAAAAGGAATTCGAGATTTCCGTTTTTTAAAATATACTGTTTCGAACACTTTGTAATGTTCTACGTTTGTGTTGTACTAACAGTGCGGCGAGATTAGTAGATTTTCCGCTGTCCAATGATGACGAACATTAAAATCCCATCTGGTATTTTTCAAGGTCTTCCAAAACTACAAATTAATAGCAAACACACTGATGTTTCCGCACACACACGCACACATACACACAGGCATATACGCATGTGCCTATGCTTGTAGCTGTAAAAGTCATCGAGATATTATGATTACAGCTAATTGTCACTACATGACAACATTCTTTTTTTATGCTTTACTTCTCAGAGGTAGTGTATTAGTTTTGTTATTTCTTCTGTTAACTTAGGAACAAGAGGATACCATTTGACGTTATCTGAACGCGTTTCTGCTTGCAAGTCGCTCTATTCAAAAGTAAACCAAAAGGAAGCTCGAATTAATTAGGGTTCAGGATTGTGTATCCGCTCATTGATTTATAAGCATTTGCTTTCGCTTCGTATTCACAAGAAATCAAAAAAAAAGCTTAGCTTATCTGCCAACGCCATTTTTTATTCAAATTGACCTCATTTTCTCAATAAGTAATTTTTTTCAAAAAATCCTACGCTAGTCACTAGATTTTGAGTCATGTACTTAGACCATTTTTAACGCATTATTCTAAGCGCAAAATCGTGTCGTCTGGCGATACGATCGATCATCTAGGAACAAGAGGCTTATTTTGTGGGAATTGCCATATCTTCGTTTTGCTTTTAAAATATTTAGGAGAACATTTTTTATTCACTTTAAGTCTTGTACTTTCGTATGCAAGGATTTACATATGAATGAATCTTTTCATCTTTTTTAATATAAATTTAGTCAACGTAAAGAGATATTTATTACCTTTAATGAGCATAATTTTTTACTGGAAATTTGGGAAGTTTCTCTAAAAACATGCGTGTCTCTTAACCCCTTTTCAGAGGGAAGAAAAGCAAAGCAAATTATGAGGAAATATTAGCAAATGCCTATGTGAAGAGATCAAGGATAATCTCGATTGGCCAATGACATGAAGCTAATTTCGAACAATCATATGATAACCGAGATGATCAAAGCTACAAATCTTTCATGCCTACTTTTAAAAGTAATTTGGCAAATCCTTGGGGAAGCTACGCTTCAAAGTTTTCTTTTTCATCGTAAACTTTATAACGATATGGAAAGAAATGGAGGAAATGATGGTTTGATGGACGGATAGTCCGTCAGACGGGTGGATAAGCGAATGGACAGACGGGAAAATGGATGGATGGGCGTATAGATTTTTGATAACTTAACCAATTTTTTTTTTTTAATTTAATCGGCAACTCAGGAATATCTCCTACAACTAGATATGCGGTCAGGTCACGGCAAATTAGGCAGGGCAGTAGAAGAGCGTGGAAACAACATTTCGAAATACCTCAAGTGCACGAATATGAAATGCGTATTCTTTTTCGAAAAAAACACCCTACGAATGATAAAAGTTCGCTTATTGAAGATATGTTCCATCATTGCTTACATATTTTTCCCATTTGTCGGATTGTTTTGTGATTATCAGGCCAGAAAAATTCACTTTCTTTGACGCGAACTAAATTTTTTTTTTACATCTCCCTAAGGAGAAAAACGCTACTCAGCATGTGGCAAAGAGGCGGTAGTCGGAAAAAGTAGTATCTGGTGATGAGTTGCTGGATTAGCACTTCCCAGTAGAGCGCTTTCAATGTGTCGCAAATTGATTTTTCGTACACTGTGGGGTTTTTTTGTTTACTTTTTTTTTTATATAACTCACGTCGCTGCTGTGAAGTTAATTTTGCATGATTTACTTAACAGTAGGGCATCCAAAGTTCGTCTAAAGCTGGTATAAGAGCTTCTCTTTTTTTTGCTTTCTATTTTATTATCATAATTACTCTTCTTTTTATTTATATTTCTCTTTGAAGCTGATCATCATTAAACTGATTTATCGAGTTTGAAGATTTTTGCAATTAGGTTTCTCATCTTCATTTTTCACAACCCAACCCTCTCTGCATACCATATTATGCATACGTACGTATATGTAAATGTAAATAATTTGTTTGGCACTTCATATAATAACCAGTGTATATGGCTGTCGTGCCGTATACAGCTTAATAACAGGGGCGTTTTATCATTACTAGGATGATAACCGTTTTGAATGAGTGGATTCGGATTCTTTTACTATTTAAATTTTTAGCTGGTATTAATGTTTATGTTGTTCCTCGGGTTTTTTCGTTCTGCTTCTTGCTATTTTTGTTGTTGTCAAACCAGTGCGATATCCTGCTGTGTACTGTGTGTTTATCAGTCGGTAGTTAAATGTTAAATGGACCCTTTGGCAAATTTATTTAAACGCGCGAATTCAATTTGTCGCCCTGGGGTTATTGGGTGCGCACTTGATATCGTTAAAACTTTACTTTTCTATGACTTTGTTGCACTTATTGCTTCAGAACGGAAACAAACAACAACAACATTGCCGCCACAACAAAAAAAAGTAAAGTAAATAACTGAGCAGCAATTGTGCTCCGTTAAAACATGTCGAGTGCCCTTCTTCTAATAAATTATATAAATACATGTCTATGCGTACTTACGTCCCTCTTACAGGGATATGTTAGTCAGTTTGTATGATTGCCTAAAGGCAAACATCTGTTTCATTTGTTTAAGGAACTATGTATGCGATGGGAGAGAGGCAGTTAAGCTACACAAGTATAATATAATAATTTTTGACATACGAAACCAAAAGAAAAACTAATGAGAGCATAATACTTATAAGCAAATTAAACGTCATCCACCTCCTGCACCAAACAGAAAATAAAAAAAATCGATATATGTTTATCGAAAGCAAAGTCAGAGAAGGGCACGTGCTACTTCAGTCCATACTAGCTCCTCGCTTTTGTCAGCAAATCACCAAATCATAAAGAAAATGAATGCTTCCGACAAATAAGAAAAAAAATTGAGGAAAAATAGTAAGAAGAGAAAGTGTGGGTGTGGAAAGTATAGAATGGATGCCGATATTGCTTCCTAAATGTTCCTTTAGTAAGTTTTGTCAAAAAATCTAACCTTGGTGGGAATACACGAATATGTTTACACAGAGTCAACCATTTTGTGGTTCCAGAAGTATGCGTAAATAAAACACACTTCCGATTGAGATTTGAATCAAGCGCCTTTTTCAATACGTTGTCATCTCGAACTTATTCATTTTGCTCGCTTGGAAAGTAGACGCAGGTGGTTAGGTGTCTCGTTTATTATAAAAGTTCTACCTGGTCAATGTAATGCGCGCGTTTTTCTTGATCGAGATCGACATTAGTACGCCGGCAAGTGTAGCCAGTAATTATTGGCTTAATAGGAAACCACAAACTCGTGCTAATTACAAAGTCGATCGATTTTTCTTATCATAGCTATCACCGAAGGATGAGGAGTATGTTCGTTCTGTGAAGACGATTTAAGTATGTCAGTCTGTGTTTCTGTCCGCCTGCGTAATGTCTGTCGAAAATATTGTCCGGACCCAAAAAGTGAAGCTACTTGATACAAACATTGGTAGTTCTTGCGCGCTCGTTGGTATTGAAAATGGGCCAAATCGATCGCAGGACACGCCCGCAGCACTACATAAACTGAGAACATCTCTGCTCTTCAAAAGAAATAAAAAATTGATTTTTTGCTTATTGCTCACAAACTATGAGCGATGCACCTGTTCAAAAATGGAAAATTGACCACACCTACCCAATACAATACTGTATCAAAATTTAAGGGGCAAAAGGGGCAAAAACATTTATAAGGGGCAAAAACAAGTTCAAAAACCCCACAATATATATACTCTTGGCCAGTTTCAAATTTGGAACGCACCTAAACATGTACGTCAGTTCCTCTGTCCAACTTTGTAGTATTTATGGTACACATTCTCCCGTTAACGAAAATGAAAATATCGCCTGCAAATTTGCAAGAGAATTTGAAAGTGACTTAAACTTTTCCAAGGACATGCCTACAACGCCCACATGCTTATGCGATAAAAGCTTTTGTTTTTGAAAATGGAAAAAACAGCCGCGCCCACGCCATGTTATAGAGCATGAAAATTGACTTCTGTTACTTCTGTCGTCTTTTGTAGGATAACGGTGGTGGGTATAAAAGATATTGGTAGTGGGTATGAAGATATAATTTTCTTATTGGTTTGTTATTGAATTTATTTTTATTGTTACTTTTCACAATATATTGTTTGGACCTTCTCATGTTATGTGTGGAATACAATTCATATATAGTTGAACGGTATATAGAGAACTTATTGCGGAAGCCATGAACCCACGGTTACACTGCGTGCACATAGATCCAAGCGCATGTTTGGTTAAATGACTTCGTGAATAAAGCTTATTGCCCTTCGGTGTAAAGAAAACACATCTGATGTTTGTAAAGGAATTTTGGGTGCAAAAAAGTAACTTTTGGACGCGCTTTGTGGACTGTAAATGTTCTTTTTGAACATGAAAACAAAAGGTGATATTTTTGTTTAAAACAACCCTTTATGCTAATTACGCGATGAAATGCTTTGGGATTTTTGCAATGAAATCTCTTGCGTTGGCTAAGGCGATCTACGGCTCTTTTTTAACAACAAGCGCACAGAAAGATGAGTGGCATAAAGCACTTAAAGAAACTCGCTTTTAATACTTTCTGTCACTCACTCTTCACGACTTTAAGCAGGTAGCAGTGAAGAAAGCATTAGCAAAATCATGAAACTGGTTCGGGACCTCAACAACCTTAACAAATTTGATCTAATAAACTCCGCATTGACCTTACATGAGTGTGTCCGATCTTTGAACATTTCAATTTCGCTGGAAAGGTTTACAAGAATTTGGCAAAAAAAAACTTTTAAAGCTTTAAACCAAATAATAAATAATATTTTATTCATTATGACTTTGTTTTTTTTTTAACTGCTTGCTTGCTTTTCATTTATTACAGATTTTTCCTGAAATTCTTTTTAAAATGCAACCAAAATTGCTTAAAAAATGCAGGCAACCCAAGGGATATGCGCAGATTTCAGGTAATTTATGCATACAGAACGGACACAAAAAAGCGAAAAAAAAAAAATGGATAAAAAATCACAGAAAAAATAAAACAAATTATTTTGTTTTTTTTTTTTTTGTTTTCACGGGAGATAAAAACAATTAGAAGCATTTCTTTTTTCTCTCCAAATACGCACACACATACACACACATACGTATATATTAAATGTATGTTTTCCTTTTTTTTCTTTCTCCTTTAATCGTTTCATTATTTCCACATTTAACTACAGGTTGTCATATCCACCCAAGTGAGCGTTGAGGGTCCATTGTTGGCCATTTCGGATAATATGTTCGTGCATAACAATTCAAAGCACGGCCGGAGGGCAAAACGTTTGGATACCACGGAAGGTACAGGCAATACTTCCCTGTCCATAACGGGACATCCCTTAGCGCCTGACAGTACCTATGATGGTCTGTAAACAAAATTCTATTACTTAATAAAAATTATTTTGTTGTTATTTCTTTAAATATTTTATTTTTTATTTTTTGTTAAAAAAAAAAATAAAACAAGTAATAAATAATTTTATTTAATTGCAAATAATTGGCAAAAACCCAAATGCGATCCTCCTAACCCTCTGGCCATTTAAGCTCCTTAAATAACGAATTATTCACTTTGGCTAACTTCTTTGGGACTTTGGTTTTTTTATATTATTTTAGGTTTATATCCGCCCTTGCCAGTGGCCACACCTTGCATTAAAGCCATTTCACCAAGTGAAGGTTGGACGACAGGTGGCGCCACCGTTATTATAGTGGGTGATAATTTCTTTGATGGCCTTCAAGTGGTGTTTGGCACCATGCTGGTATGGAGTGAGTTAATCACTTCTCATGCTATACGAGTTCAAACCCCGCCACGTCATATACCCGGTGTAGTTGAAGTCACTTTATCATACAAAAGTAAACAATTCTGCAAAGGATCACCCGGCCGCTTTGTCTACGTTTGTAAGTTCAAACAAATATATTCCGCGCTCAGATTCGCAAATCGTATAATGCATTAACTTTTACTTTGGTTTACGCAGCCCTTAATGAACCGACAATTGATTATGGCTTTCAGCGATTACAAAAGTTAATACCACGTCATCCTGGCGATCCGGAAAAGTTACAAAAAGAAATTATTCTAAAAAGAGCAGCTGACTTAGTAGAAGCTTTATATTCAATGCCAAGGTAGAAGAAGAAATACTTTTAAATTTTTCAGTTATTTTCAAAAAGCAGTCAAAATGTCTTGAGCTAACAAATTCGTCTTTATATTAGATCGCCTGGTGGCTCGACTGGCTTTAACTCGTACGCCGGCCAGCTGGCTGTAAGTGTACAAGATGGTACCGGCCAGTGGACCGAAGATGACTATCAACGGGCACAATCGAGTAGCGTTAGTCCACGCGGTGGCTATTGTAGCAGTGCTTCCACACCCCACAGTTCAGGGGGTTCGTACGGTGCAACTACAACGGCAGTCGCCGCGGCCGCTTCAAATGGCTACGGACCAACACCCAACATGGGCACATTATCATCATCTCCAGGCAGTGTGTTTAATTCAACATCAAGTCAGTATTTTGTTTCAACGTTAAAGAAAAACTTTTTGAGTTGATTTTTGAAAGAGAATTTTTTTAAGTAGAGGTTCTTGACTTTTATTTTTCCATCCATTCTGTTATTAAACTTAAATGTTTAAAAAGAAATAATCGAATATACGCCGATTTGATAGGGAAAGCCGATAACAACAGATTTCTTTAAGGCAATAATGGGTTAAGAGAAATCTGCGAAATCTATTATTTTCGCGTTTCCTATGTACGTCTGTAAGCAAAAGATTTCAGTAACGTCACTAAATTTAGAATCAGCAAATAAAAACACTACAGTGGGGCATGGCCAGCCATTAAATACCATACACGACTGTATAGTTACTGATAAAGCGTTAGATGAAGGGTCGTGCAAAAAGTGGTCAGATCCTCGTCATTGTCAATAGCGTTCTTCGTTGGGCCAAAATATGTCGATGCACTGACAATTTCATCGAAATATCTCCAATCTGTAGCTTGAACAAAAGAAAACAAGACGGACAAGCGAATAACAAACCTATAATAAAGGGTCTGCCTGAAGTCCTTCCGAATGTTGCATAGATCCGCACAAACTTAATATACCCTTGTACCAGGACACAAAGGGTAGTCCCCTATTCGTTGTTTTTCATAATAAACAAACATTTGTGCAAAACTTGACTTCATTTAAAGCAACAAATCGTTGTCATGCTTAGATGATTTTGAATCGACCCGTGCAATAAAAGGTGGATCTATATTAAAACCTTCTGGGTGTTGCAAACATCCGCACAAACTTGATATACACTGTACCACAAGTGGTGCAGGATACGATTAACGGCAGGGCATACGGATCGTATACATCTGTCTTCCGGACCCTAGCATAGGTATGGGTTATCGTAAGCGGCAAGCCCTTACATGGAGAGAAATCCTGTTTTTTTTTTTTCTGTGATGACAATTGAAAAATGACAATATCTTCACTAAATAAATTTAATTTGCTAAATTTTTGTCACGCGCTGTGAACTTTTGGGCATCCTCCAATATGCGGGCTTTCAGGGAACGTGAAAGTATTTGTGTAATTTATGGTGTATTGTTTCCAAAACTAGTGAATAACTGTAGCAGGCGAAGTAGTGTAAAGTATCTAATGGCCGGCCGAGTTCTTACTTCTAATTTCAGTTCACATGTGAAACTGCTTTCAAGGCTCCGAAAGTCGTTGGCAACTGCATTCAGCATAGGTAGATCTCTAGTAATTATCTTAATGCGCTAAAACGTTACACACATGCGGTTGATCCAAAGAAGTAAAGTGCTTTCATAGCGTTGTTACTAATATTCTCCGATGAAATGAAAAGGGTAAAGTGACCCGAGCGTTGTGCAAGAAACCTAACCAACTAATGTGGCCGAACGCAGTTGCACATCTTCTTGTTTCCGAGAACAAATTTTTAACTCAAGGAAGGATTTTTCAGTCCATTCCATAAGAACACATCTAAAAGTTACGTCATGCGTTTGATGTGACCATAGTTTTTGCGAAAGCTATCCACTCAATTACTTTTCAGCCGAATATTCTTTAATGTGAAGTAGAAATCACTACAATATTAAAAGAAAAAGTTGATGAAGCAAAAATAAATTAAGCGAAATTTAGAAGCGAGCAGAGAACCACTGCTTCTTAGAAAAGTCCTTGAAATGCGAAATGAAAAAATAAATTAAGCGAAACTTAGAAGCGAAGAGAGAACCACTGCTTCTTAGAAAACTCTTTGAAATCATCTACCTTTTCAATACTTTAAACGATTTGAAATTTTTTTTTTAATCCTTTAGTTATACTTTATTTATATTTTATATAAATATATATATATATATATATATTTATGTATATATATATATGTTTTTTAAATTGCTTTTTTTCCTAAAGTTTTAATCTAATATCATTTTTCTTATGTTTTGTTTTTATGAATTTGTTTAAATTTTTATTTTTTAAAAAACATTTTAATATAATTTTACACCTTTCACATGTTAAACATGATCTACACATTATATCAAAAAAAAATTGTCACAAAAAAAAATCATAATAATAATAAACAAAACAAAATCAAAAAAAAAAAAAAAAAATCAAAAAAAAAAAAACAATGAAAACAAATCAATGCTCAGCTAGTGCCTTTTCGCCATTAATTTCAACAGTGTCCACTACCTGGCATCAGGCTTTGGTTCAACATCATCATACGCATCCTCATCACTATCATCATCATCACCAACCCTGGCATAATCCGGCAGCCGCAGCTACTGCAGCCGTTTAAATATTTAAATAAAACAAAAAAGCAAAAAAAACAAAAAAAAACGAGAAAACAGTAGAGCATAGTTTAAATTTGCAACAGAAATAATAGATCAGCCAGTGCATGAGCTGCAACTAAACGAAATAAATTGCTGCATAAAACAAATGGCGGAGGAAGAAAACAACAACAAGTATAATAAAAAGCGCTAAAAATCGAAAACTATATGCACAAATAACTCGGAGAGAGTTATTTAAAAAAAGAAAAAGAAAAAAAATTTTAAGAAAAAAAAAACTATAAAATCCAGCAACGAGGAGAATCACTACATTTAAGAGAAAAAATAAAAGTGATAAAAACTTATGCATATATATGTATATATATATATGTGTGTATGTATATATAAATATACATATATATATATATAAACAATCACCAGCTCTGCCATCTAAAACCAGGCGCCAGTGACCGTAAACACTCACACCACTAAACGGTACTTTGTTACTTTTTTTATAAATTATTTTCCAACAAATCTGATTTTTTCTTTTTTTTTTTCTTTTTGGTTTTTCATTTTCATTCACATTTTGTATTCTTTATTATTTTCCGTGTGTTTTTTTAAAATAACAAAAAAAAATTCTATGCTTGTAATTAATTTTAATAGTTGTTGTTGTTTTTTTCTTTTTAATTAATTCAATTTTTGCTAAATTTTTTGTGCATCTTTTTTTCTTTCGGTACAAAATTCAATTATCGTATACGCCTGTCAATGTGAAACTGTATTCATTTATTTTAACTAAACAAATTTTTTTGCCCCGCCACCGGAAGATATAGTTATGCTAGGATAGTCATTCCGTTTGCAGGCATCAGATATATGTCTTAGATATTCATAGGCTTCACATACGATACCGTTACCTGCATTTTGATAATATATTTATTAGTACCATGGGGGCTATCACATAACCTGCGGATTTTTAGGTAAATGAATATAGATGTGCCACACCCAGAAAAACGGACCTCTAAAACGCATCGCTTGGCTAAAATTTCATAACTTTACTATCAATACCTTATAGTATACAGCAGATATCGCTCTAATTGATCCAAACTCTGTTAAAATTTGAGACATTTTTGGACTCAAAGACCATTAGATTCTAAAACCATTTCTATCAGTAGTTAAAGAGTTACAGCTGAAAATATATCTGAAAACTTTCTTTTCTTTCTGCGCATTCGTTTACTCGTCCACCCGTCGGTGACTCCTCAAGCCTCGTACAAGAAATTTGTATTTCTCCAAAGCGATTGGTAAACTCTGAATGGGAGATCGACACATTGACGCGAGCGTGCTCCATGGAAGGATCGCTTTAATGGTTTACCGAAGAAAGGGTACCCATGATTTCGATTGTCACTAAGTTTTCACTTGGATCAGAGTAAGTAGAACTTCGCAAGTGTTTCCTTATTCAAGGCAATTATTCACTTTCACTGCGTTACTTCGGACATACCACGCATTCCTACGATTTCCACTCCACGTAATTCGTTTAAAGATAGATCCATAATGGTGAAAATCTCATTATATTTTTATCGGCACTTCAAAATGTATAGCACAAGATTTTCAAACCTATGGAATTTTTTCACATTCGTCTGCTGTTGGAACGCCGAGCATCTTAAAAACCTAAGATAGCAACCCAATAAATAACTTAGATGTACCCAGATCAATACATAAGCTTTGCAAATACCTCAAGATTGGGATCATTAAGTTGAACAAAAAAAAGGTGGACAGACTTGATTCAAAAAACGAGTAACAGAAGCTAGAACTATCTTAAGTGCTTGTGGGTTTTGCATATTGCATAGAAGCGCAGAAACTTAATCGACCCTGTGCCACAAATGGAGGTTGATATCAGAGCCTTCATCTTCTGTTCCTTTGTGTGATATGATATTAGGCCGTCAAGGATGAAATTTTGTAACAAAAAGGGCAAAGTTTGCTGAGAACTTATATGTGTAGGAAATTATTTTATTCATCAAAGAGTGCGTCCATATTGTCTGTACACTTTCGCCATTTAAGCTGCGGCCTCTTCAGGCCGATGGTACAAAACCCTGTAAGGCGAGAATCTACGATTACCTGGAAGGCCAGTTTTGCTGCATTATCGGAACTGAAATTTTTTCTTAAGAAGGGTTGTCCAATTTGCGAAAAAAGTGCTAATCGATGGGAGCTAGACCTGACGGGTGGGGAAGAGAGTGATGAAGAAGTTCCAACTCCAATTCCTGTAATTTTGCCACGATCGTTTGCGCAGTGTGTGGTCTTGCAATAAGGTAGAAGTCCATCTGTGGACCAGTCTGGGCTGTTTTTCTTTAAGTTTTAGCATCATTTCGCCTAGTGGTTTACAATGTATTTCTGTTGGGATCAATGAGCCTGGTTTCATAAAATCGTGATGAACAACACGACGCTCAGCAATAGCAGCTTCTTCTGATGAATACTACGCTTTGCAGTATGTTTTGGTGATACATCCTTGTCTAACGACCGCGTTGAACCTTTGTGATTGTCATAATGAACCCACTGCTCATCACAAATGATTACTTGATTCTGGGCGACCGCGTGGCTTATTTGTTAGATCAAAGTTATCAATGCGAAGTTTGGCAAACCAATTTGATACTGCCTGGTGCGTAGTTGCACTAGAACCAAATACACTATATATGTTTCGGGGTCTGTGATGCCGCAGTCCCACCTAAGAACTCATACTTCATGACAGTACGAATTTCCGACCAATCCGTTATAAAAAAATGTAGTTTTTAAAAAGGTTAATAATCTGTTTTAAAGCTTGGAATAATTTGCTTCTACGGACAACACGTGTAACTTCTTAAGAAAACAAACAGAACAATAAAATATTAAGTCATTGGGCGGGACAAGTCAAAGTTGGCAAAATTGTAAACCACAAGTTCCATCCTTGACGACCTGACACAACGTTCACACAACGCTCGTGAGACGAATTTTTTAGGTTTGTTGAATTTCCAGCACGTACGTCCATTCGACCGGCTATCCCCAAAAAGGGCTTTAATTAATACTTTCCACATTGTTCGCTAAAGAAATTTTGCTTGAAATTTTCGTAAATAGGGATATATGCATATATTTGGACTGATGGTGGCGGGTAACTAAAATTCATCCTAGTTTTCTTTCTTACAAATATTTTGATTTAGTCCTTTTCAAGATTAAAAATGGTTTTCTTTTTTATTTTATTATGATTGCAGGGGTTAGCAGCCTAAGCTTTAATCCGTTCACTCTGCCCACTTGTAATACACAAGGCTATAGCAGCAGCAACAGCGTTAGCAGTCAATTGGTTACATCAACAAAATAATATTATTATTAAATTGGTAAACTTTTATACACAAAAAATATTTTTTTTTCAATAACTGAAAAATTTTGTGTAATATTTGTGCTATAAGATCTTGCAAAAAGTTTACCAAATTTTTTTCGCTATGCGTAAGTATATCGGTTAATAATGAAAATTTCAAAAGAAATCTTAAAAATCGTTTTGCGCAACTCCTTCAAATCTGTAAATCTGTGTTGAATATCTTAACTCTTCTAATAAATAGCATACTTTCAGGAGGCATCAATCAAAAGAGCAAAAGTGTGCAGCATTACTTTCTTCTCTTAGAAAAAGAAGGTTTTCTTCATTTCGTATGAAGTGATATAAATTCAGTGCACAGAGATGTTATAAAAATGAAAAATAGAAATTTTCGCACTTCACATGTTTTAACCAGTTAACTGCGCGATATATTCGTATACTCGTCAAACATAGAGCGTGTGTCATATGAAATTAGATAGTAAAGAAAAGATTTGACAAAATGACAAAACACATTATTACTGCAAATACACATTCATAATGATAAAATGTAATGAGGAAATCCGACGCGAACGCATGGAGGGATCATGACGTATACACAATTAACTGGTTGGCTATCAATATCGCTAAGCTTTCAAGAATTGTTAAAAAAGTAAAAGCTGGGCAACTTGTGCCTGCGAGTCAATATACTGTTACGACGGTATACACTTGCATCGTAACACTCACGCAAATAAATTTTCATTATTAATCGGTAGGCTTAGTACGAATTGACCAAGAATAACTAAAACACTGTGCAATGCTTTATAAAATATATACGTATGTGTATATATTTCTATATATAGATATATATTTAAATATTGTACAGATTTATTCTACTTCCGATCTTCTCACTCATCGAGCGTGGACGTCTGAAAGTTTCTTTGATATTTCACGGGACAATTTAATTTAGACGTTTTTCACATACGAATGATTTCCATCATTCATTAAAATATGTATACGAACAAAGGAAGCAAAAACTCACACGTGCATATATAGCAGCCATACATATGTACATATATATTATGTATATAGATGATTAAAATTCATAATCCATTATATTAAATATTATTAAAAAATTTGCATAGAAGCATAATTTCAAAGCATATCAAACAACACATTATTAAAAAGAAATAAATAAATAAACAAATTTATTAAAAAAAAATAAATAAATAAAAAATATGTAAACGCAATTTTTAAAGTCTTGAATTATTAATAATATAAAGTAAGAGAAAAATTTTTCAAAAAATAATATACAAAAAAAAAAATTATCTCTATCTTGTATTCTTGTACATACATACATATTATATATATATAATATATTTATGAAATTAGCTAAGAAAAATTATCAAACAAAGCGATTATTTAAATATATATATATTTTGTACATTCAAAGAGCCTGGATTAGGTTATTTAAACATGTCTGTTTTTCTAACAAAGCGTTTTTTATCGATCACTTTTTTGCTAATAATTTTCGATTATTTTTTCATTTCTTCAATATAAGAAAATTGTATAAATTTTGTGTCCTCGCGAAAATATATATATATATTCTTGCGAAATGGAATTAGAGAACAATTTTGAGAAAAAAAAGCAGAGAAGGACATTGATATACCAAACTTGTCAAATGCTTGTAACAGGTAAAAATATGGATTCGAGAATTTACGCAAGATATGTATTCTTGGTCAGCAGGCAAAGCCGTCTTGCTACGCTAGTCTGCTACGGTTTGTCCGTTTGATTGAAACCTTGTCGGGAAGAGCAAAGATATTGCATTCTTGTTCCTTTCGTACGTCCGCAGGCCACATAAGCGAAAAAAAAAAAAAATTTCTTTCCGTTCCCCACATCATCTCGAAGGCAGTTTTATTTTGTCTTCAATTCGTAAGTTCGACGAACCAATAGTCCGTATATAACTTCCTTGAAGAGCTGCATTCAATGCAAATTCAACTGAAAGTTGGATACATTTATCTGCCGCTTAAGAGAAAATGCATTTCACGACATCCAGTTACACTCTCACCACTTTACTTAAATTGAAGTAAAAGGTTGCTTTCGGCTGCCTACCAACTGTTAAAGCAGCTGATAAAGACAATCAAATGATTGACAAAATGAAACCAGAAAACTTTTCAAGGTCCACTATGAAAGTCAACCAGGTACATAGATGGATTTTGATTCTGTTCGCTTTCGTAATACGTGTTATAATTTTCTCTGCCCAAATAATCTTATGCTGCTTTCACAACAGGAACAAAAGTTAACCCCAAACAAGGTGTCTGTCTTTTCCTCAACTGAAAGTTGATTTAAAATACACTGAAACCGGCCCGAATACGTATATAAACAGAACGGAGTGCGTAACATTCAATTTGTGTAACGATCTACAAGGTGCTGCCAAAGCTTATAAAATTATGGGAGTTTGCGTACAATCCTCTATATGTCGAAAAAATGAATCCTCGCAACCAAATATCCTATAGGAATCGGTATACGAAATACACACAATTTGTCGACATCTGGTCTTTCGAATTTTTCGACAATGGCTCCTGATGGTTAAAGAATATATATGTAATGCAGTTGCGAAAATAAAAACTTTCATAATTTCTTAAAAAAAAAAACAAAATTTTTATCTAATTTATTACTTTTGTAGTAAACAAGAACATGCAGAGTGCTTTTGCTTGGGCATGCCCCACTTGCCTGCGAAAAAATAAATTTGGCTAAAATAGTATCAAAACGAAAATTCAGAACAGAATGAAAGCCAAGTTTGCAAATCAAAAATAAAGTAAACATAATATCAAAATAATAAAATTTTTTAAATTGTAAAAAAAAAAAACAATAATAAAAGTTATTAAAATAGAAGAAGAATTTTATTCGCTTCAGAGCGAATCTTTTATGCCCACTATTCCCTGGTCCTTGGGAGACATGTCGGTGAAAAATAATTTTCCCTAATACGGATATGAAAACAGGAAAGACGTAAATACTTAGTTTAATTTTGTACAAATGTGTGGAGAACACGCAATAGGGTACTAAATCTGTCCTATGAAGAATGACTTTAGTTCAGTCTATAGCTGTGTGAATGACGCCAAGTTTTCACTTCATACCTTACTTCGTAAACACGAAAACAATTATGCTAAACGTAAGGAAAAAACATGTGGTTGTCTGTTTACTTTACGAAAGTGAACCGAAGTTAAAAATAGCAATTCCGTATGAACTCTTCACCGTTGCAACAACAACATCATGAAAGTTAAGCATTTACAACAACTTAACGTTACTCGCATGGTGTCGATTGCAACCCCTTGCTAATTAATTCCAGTTTTCGTTTGACCCGGCCCAAGGGGCTGCCGATTTTAATGAAATCTTGCCTTCCACACTCAATGGAAAACCCAGGAGCTGGATATGATCTTTGTCTTTGAGTGCAATCCCTCCCTATTTTCCCGTACTCCAAAAAAAAAAATGTACTCAATTTGGAAAGACTCTATGCCAGACATCACCTCAACCCAATATGAACAAAATCTCAATGTTCTCTGTTAATTAAGGACTCGTCAGCTAGATGTTGTAAATCTTCTCTACGCGAATCTTCTAGATGACTATGAGTTCGCCGCGACTGACTTGGGAGAAACTTTAACAAGTTGATCTAATCACTTTCCATTATAGGAGACGTAATCGTGTTGCTTTGCTTTCGCCGCACCGGCCGATTCACACAGCAATACAATAGGTATTTGTATCTATTTGATCTATTAGCGACATCTATTGATGAAAACATTAAAGTAATACAAAGCATCAATACGCACAACGGTTCAATTCGGTGATTTTGACTTTTCTGTACATAAAATAACACTTCTTCCATTTAGCATTATCGAGCTATTCAGTGCAGGCAGACGCTAGTCAGGCATCGCTCGAAGTTGCGTTTTCGACATTCGTTGCTTTTGTTGTCTGATTTGAAGATATCTGCTGCCGTAGCCCATCAAACACTTTTAGAAACTTATGGTCAAGATGTTTCATCATATCCCAATTATCGGTTTTGGTGGTGATTTTAATGTGAGTGGTTAAGAACAGGCTGCAGGATCAAAAAAGTTCGAAGACAATGACTGCCAGATTTATTGGATGAAAACCCAACTCAAACTCTCAAAGAAGTTTCGGGCCCCTTAGCAGTTAATGAATCAACTGTTTCCAGACGTTTACATGCGTTGGGAAAGGTCCAAAAGGAGCGAGAATGACTACCGTACGAATTGACCGAAAATGCCATTTCAAGCCGTTTGAATATCGCAGCTCCATTGCTTGCCGGGCAAAAAAACGGAAGAATTTTCTGCACCATATTCTGATTGGCGCAAAAAATTGTGAATTAGTCCGCGACAACGCTGAAAAGGAGTACTCATGGCCATAAAGGCTTGCAGCGCATAAGGAATAGTGCAGTATTACGATGTGCTAAAGCCGAATGAAGCTATTACTGCAGGTGTCCACCGAAATCAATCGAACAAATTGAACGCTGTTTTGTTACAAAAAAAAGCAGCAAAACCGGACGCAAAGTCATCCTCTTGTAGGATAAAACTCGGCCACACGTTGCAAGAGCTGTCAAGGATACACTGTTGGAGCTCGAATCTGCGCCAACCAGTGTGTTTACCAGAAATAGTGGCTTCTGATTACTACTTGTCCAGATCGATGTTTAGCTGGCAAGTGATTTCGAAATTCTGAAGAAGTGCGAGAATGAGTCGAAGAGTGGATCGCTGACAAACTCATATCATTATTTCGACACGGCACCATCATATTGCCAGAAAGATGGGAAAAAGGCGCAGAACATGATAGAAAAATTTCGACTAATGTTTATTGTACCAATTGTTCTCGATCTCTTTCCGCATTTTTCCCAAGTGAAAAAAATGATCAAAATACATGCAAGCATCTAATACATTGCGATTTAAAAGTCTATTTACATCCCGCATAGTTATGAACTTGTAATGAGGTGAAATGTTTGAATTTCTCTCTCGTCATAAAATCCAAAAGTTTCTCTATCAATCTGCTCTCCAATCGTCTAAAAAGTAACGCTTCTGCTCCTCCTAGAGCAAATTGACAAAACCGAAACTCCCTACGCCGCGAATGAGCATAACTTACTTTGTCAACGTAGGCCTTTAGAAGTTCGCATCAATGACTGTTGCACATATGTATATATATATATCTATATATATATATATCTGTTGATCTTAGGTATGTAACCGGCTTAACCTATGGATGATGGGTAAAAATGTGTTGAATAAATTTATAAAAACAAAAATTGAAAACAAAGAAACAAAAATGCATATCTCTTTAAAATAAATATTCATAATAATTACCGTTAACAATTTTATACAAAACTTAAATATTTACTTAATACAGTTTCACATAAAAGCATTCACATATCAAAAACTTAGTTTAGCGGGTTTTTTGATGTGCCGTTGCATTAGTAACTACCTTTACATATGTTTGCGTTTGCATTTGTATATAACGAATCATTTAATAATGTTAATTAGTTTAAGTTGAGCAACAATATATATACAAAAAAAATAAAAAATAAAAATAAAATTAAAAAAATTGTTGATTATTTAAACACTTTAGCTTCTCATTTGATAATCGATTGTTTAAAGAAATAAAAATAAATGTAAAGAATGTAAAGGCTTTGAATTTTTGTAAATTATTTATTGACAAACACACCCATATTAAACCCACATTTTTCAATAAAATTAATTAAAATAAAATTGAAGCAAAAAACAAAAAAAATAAATTCATAATAATTTTAGACTTTTATTATAAAAATTTAATACAAATATATATTTAATGAAAAAAAAAAATAATAATAATAATAATAATAATAATAATAATAATAATAATATGATAATTAAATTGAAATGGAATAAATATTAAACCCATAAACTTTACGATATTTCCAATAAAAAGAAATGAAACAAAAATTATATAATAAAAATATTATGAGAAATGATTAACAAAAGTGAATTCAGTCATTTTTATGGATTTGAATACGTTTTCGGCATAGTTTTGCGGATAATAATAACGATAATAATTTGATTCGTAAACATGAAACATTGCACCCGACCTATTAATCCTGCTCGATATTGAGTCTGATTTGCTTTCATAGATGAGACAGCGACCAAAAAAACTTCTACTACGTTAAATAAGTCAAACAATAAGTCGCAAATTAACGGTCGCAAGAGGGCGCAATGCGTTTTCTAGTAACAGCTTTCGCAATCCCATTATACGATGGTGGTATTCCGCATCAATAGCCAAAATAAAATTCATCAGTATCGATTTCGTTGGAAAGCAAGATTGGAAAAGTCGCAAAGAAAAATTTGCTTTCTGTTCCACTTTGTATATGTTTCTTACAGAACACAATTTTACTTTGACTGATTATATTTTAACATAGATCCTATTATTTGTTCTTCGAAGCAAGAAAATTATATTCGGTAATGATGGCACTTTTTATACCCATCACCCTTATCGTAAAAAGGACAAAACAAATAAAAGAACTAAATTTTCATGCTCTATAAGCCGGACTGGATGAGGCTGATTTTGTTGTGATGTTTCTGCCACATTTGAAGCCGATAGTCGATAGACGGACAGAAGGACATGTTTAAATCGACTTAGAATTTGAAACTGATCAAGAATATGTATGGTTTGTGGAATGTCTGATGTTTCCTTGTGAGCGGGATAAACGTTTTGACAAAATGAACATACCCCTCATTCTTCGCCGATGGATACAACGAGGAAGTGAATGCACGACAAAGTGAATGAAACTTTTCGATCAAAGTCCAATTTCTTTCCACTAACCTTCTGTTGTTCCGTAGCAATTGCGAGTTATTAATTCGCCATTGTTTGCAAAGAATCCTTACAACTTCAAGTCTTCTTTTTCTCAGAAGTACCCATTTTATCCTAATATAGGAGAGTTATCTTCTTAATCTTTAACAATTTGCAATTTTCTCTTTTCATACAACGACTTTTACAAAGTAAGGCGTTATATGCGACGCGCTTAGAAAAGTGTTTCGATCCGAATCACTTTCAATAGCTTTCGTTCTTGGGCGAAAACACGTCATTGGTAACAAATTCCATCAATTCGCAACGTAGGTTAAATACAAACATACATGGACAGAAACCAGATGAATAGACGGAAGGACGGACGGACGGACAGACAAGCTCCGATCGATTCAGAAAGAGATGCTGAAGGTAATATACCCTGGGACCAAAAGTGCTGAACGGTATAATTGACCATTGATAATATATAAAGGCTGCATTTCCTCCCGTAATGCGTTACACTCCCCTTTTAGACACCATTTTAACGAGCATGAACTTCTGCTTCTTAAGAAAGTATGCGCGTAAGGTTACACTATCTCGACTCCATTACACAATATTAGCATAAGGGTTTGATTTAATTAATAATCAGAATAAATAAAATAAATTGTTTGTGTGTATATGCAATATGAAATGTGATGGATATGATAAGTTTCTAAAACCTGAATTAAAAATCAAATATAACTGCAGTAAATGCACAACAATAACACAATCAAACCCGGCGTAAAGAGAAAATTGGTTTTAAGCAATGAACTAAACAATAACGGAAACAATATCATCACAAAATTACAAAGATTTGCAAATTAAAAAAGATTTTGTTAAGAATCCGATAAAGCGCCATAAAATAGACATAAATGCAAAGCCGTTCCGTCGTTCCGACTATAGAAAAAGGAGTTAAACTACAAAGTCCTTTTGCAAAGGCATCAAATGCAAATGGAAATGTAAGTAAATTACAAACATTGCGTCTTCAAGTCAAACGCACCCAATCGAATAATGTTATGCCGAATACTTCTCACTATATTTTGGTTTTGTTACTCAAAATGCTGATCTGGCATTTTATGAAAGATATCAGTTTACAGCAAACGGTGAGAACGTGTGGCTATGAGGCAGCAAAATGTTCTGCTCCTGTTGTATTTTGACACTTTAAACGCTGGACATATAAAAATCGCATTTACTGACACAAAAAGATCGAAATATCGTTCATAAATTTATTGAAGGACAATGCGGTAATAGGTCCAAAAACAAAACGTTTTTAGATTACGAAGAGACTCCCGATAATTTTCTACTTTAATTAAACATAACTCTACTGAATGGCAATTGTAGCAATGCTTCTGCTAACGATAAAATAAATACTGAAAGTTTAGTTTAATTTCATAACACTAGTTTCCATAATTATTACAGTTTGAAAAGTATTCCAAAAGAGAAATGACATATTTTATTTTGTTTGTATTTGTGTCGCGGAAATAAGCCGCTAATGTGGAACCTGAAGCCGTCAATGTGGAACTTTGACTATTTTTTAAATGTTGAAAGCGCCCTCTGACGACGGTAAGATAACTATACGTTGTAATCCATAATGGTTATCGATAAAGCGTGGAAAAATTTCTGTTTTTGGATTTTTATGGAAAAATTTCTAAGTTTTTGGATTTTTATGGAAAAATTTAGAAACTCAGTTAAAAAAAATCGGTCAACATAGGCGAAGCCGTTCAGCGTTTCGCTATGGACGAAATTAACTTTTTTTTTTTGAGCAACACATACAAGAATTTTGAAGTCTTTTTTTTTTTTTAAAAACATTCCTCTAGATCCAAACCGGATTTTTTCATTTCCACAGCCAACGAAAATAAATAATCGTAACATTCCGCCCTGTAAATAGCGAAGTTAAACACTCACTAATTCGTTTAATATTACTAGTGGATTTGCATAGTTTTGCCTTTTTCCCACGTTGAACCACATACATGAATTCTGTGGCGTCGTACCAGGACCGCGCTACAGCGTGGATATCTCATCATAGTTTGATACATGGAATCACTCAAATCTTTTTCAAAACGCGTATTTTCTATAATTGGCGCAACTAATTTCTCATTATAAAGCAAGTTACGCTTCAACTCTGCGTCGTAAATTAATACACAGTTTGGCAGACGGACGGACGAATAGACGATGACAAGTAAACGATTTCTCCAAGCCTTGACAATGGCTTATTGAAAAACAATAAAAGAAATTTGTTTAAACATATGTTTAAAAATCAGGTGTTTCAGTTGTATAAATACAGATGTGTTTCATATCTTCTTCCTCTTTTGGTATTCAACAATGTGGAACCTAACGCCGCTAATGTGGAACTTAAACCTGCTAGTGTGGAATGACGGCTAGCTTGTACAGTGCTGGCAACACCTATTCAACGTGATGCGTAGAATATTTATTTATGGATAAATGTGTCGTGTTTCAACAATTATTAAATCAAGCGGGTGATCTAGTATTTAAAACTTAGCTTTCCACAATAATTCTTTTCATTAACCGACAAATCTCAATATATTTATCTACAGACAACGGATGGCATTGAGGGAGAGCTAAAAATGCATTGTCGTTGGCAATGGGACAAAGAAATATATTTACAGCTTAACGTCAACAATGTTCAAGTTGTAGAGTTAAATTAATTTCTTACCGAGAATTTTAGCAGTATCAAAAACGTTTTGTCTTCTGACTTTGGTTTCGTTATTCCGTACATTACCGAATGAACCCTTTTCCTACTTTACCCAAGAACTTATTTCTTTGGGATTAAAAACTTACAATTATACTAACAATAAATTATTCTTACACTAATGCTTCTGATTTTGCGAATATGCACTCTAAAGAGAAAAATTGTCGAAACAGAATTTTTTCTATATACAGGAAAGAATTTTGTAAGAGAGTCAACTCTTTTTCTTATTGACAGCTAAGAAAAATTTCATGCCAATTGGGGCAATCGTATCATCAGTGTTAAAATGAATTGACAGTATTTGGTAACTCTAATCGATAAAAACAGGTACAACGGTTTGTGTGTGAAAAAAATTCCTGAAAAAATTTGTACAAATTAAACTCCAAAGTATTGAAAAATTATGAATAGTTAAAAGAGATTTCCGTTCAATTTGCTGAATTTTTTAATATTTAACTGTTTCGGTTGAGTTGCGGAAAAATTGTTTAAAGGAAAATGAACGAAAGAGATCAAAAATTGGCTATGTCATTGAGTATATGCGCGTACAAAAGAGATAGAGCATAAACGGGAATAAAATTTTACGGCGAATTACATATGTGTGCAGAATCGGTCACAGTAAGAGTAAGAAAATACGAAAGAGGAAAATAAAAGATCTGCCTTTTTTCGTGGTTCGTATAAAATAAAGTAATTTCTTAAAGTTGCCGAAATAAATTCTAAATAAAAATTTGCGATTATCAATTATTCGTGCCGATCAAGTGTATTAACGAGTGCTGTGTACGAAAGTACGGGCGTACAAAAGTTTCAATTGCGAAGAGTGTAACAGCTGACAACGCAGAGGAACTTCTTTTTATCTATGTCGTGTGCGACGGTTAAGACAACGGATTGTATGGTTTACTGCTAAACCTTTTACGCCCACCGCGTTGTGAGTGAATCATTTTTTTTTGTTTTTGTTGCCTCAAGAGAAATATAAAAAAAAACACTTTTCATTAAATTCTAAAAAAGTTTAATATTAAGCTCTCAGTAATAGTTACAGAACGTATCTGAAAGTGGTCTGGCCGAAAATCTTCTTATTAGGAAAAAAAGAAAAGGAACCTCTTCGATTTTTTGTAAAGTTTAGTAAGGCAAGTGCAGAAAAGAAAAAAAAAAGTTGTTCGTGTCACGGTGAAAGTAAGCGGACGCAAAAGCACTTGAAAATCTGTCTTGACCAAAACGTCAGAAGACAACAAAAACCAGTAGAGTTGTTACACACACCTCCTCTCGTGACATTATTCATATAGATAAGCTGTGCAGCGGCCGTCCACTGTGCTGCTCTTGAAGCTGTTACGGTAACGGCTGCGACTTACAACAGCAACGGCTCATTTTTGTTATTGCAAGTTTGTTCATTCGTATTGCACTAAAGACTAAGTACTCGCGGCGTGTGCGGTGTGTGAGTGATTGATTAACTGATTGGCCGACCCATTGAGCGGCGGAGAGCAATAGTAGTATCATAAATTCCTTAAAATAAAATATAATTAATAAAAGTGTATTAAATAAAGAAGAAAAAAAGAAACATCGCATAATGGACGAAACTTTAGAAATACGTCAGGTAAGTTCGCCTATCCGCACTTTTCTATATGTAACTAGTAATTAATATCGTTGCTGTTGTTGTTGGCGTTATTATTATTATTATTGTTGCTGTTGGTGGTGTTTCTGTGGTTTGCTTAAATAATTGTAAAATAATTTTCTTAACATAAGTATTCATTGTAAAAACAGTTCATGTTCAGAGGCATCTTAATTGTGTTGCATGTGCAGCATTATCATGTGCAGTTAACAGTTTTGGCTTTGTTCACTTATAATGTATCCATGCGTCCGTCCGTTTATCGTTTATATAGAGATTTAATTAATCTGCGGTTTTTCTCCTTTACTTGTTTTTCTTCAATTACATTTCTTACGTATGCTTTCTTGTCTGCTGGTTTGTTGCCTGCCCACCAGGTGTATATGGCATGTACATGTATCTTTATATATATATATATATGTATATAATATAAGAGCAATAAATCTCTTTGGAATATAACATTCTTACCAAGTTGTTTAGTTGTCTGGCTTGTACGTAGTTGTGCTGTGTTGGTATCGTTCGCCTACATCTATTGCCAAAAGAGTATCTGACAACATTTTTTCTGCTATTCTAGTTTTTATTTTATTTTTGTTGTCGGTTTTGTTGTTGTATAATAACAATTTCAATACATACGTTCATTCATTCATTTATTTATTTATTTCTCTAGTATATAGCTGTTGATATATAAATATATAAATCTTAATACATATATATGTATATATATCTATATATATAAATATAAAGAATTTATTTACTTACTTGCAATATTCGGTTTAAAATATGAATCCACCTAACGTGAGTTAGTGATGGCATCAAGCTGTTGATATTAAATAAATTCAAAAACGTAAACTTCAATTGTTTTGTCTGCCTTCGATATGAGCTCATTGTGTGCTGTATTAAGCTTTATGCTGGTTTTTTGATGTAATTCTCAATTAAAAAAACTACATTTGGTTTAGGGGTCGAAAATGCTATTTATCTGAAAATTTATTTTAGGATATGCGTTCGTTTTTTTCTTCGTTGCCAATGCACAAAGTATCCTGCATGTTAATAGCTTCCACTATAAGCATCACCAAATGAAAGTGTATTTATTCTACAGTACATTATGCACTGTACACGAATATCTTCTTCCAACTTAGATATTATTACTACTGTAACATCTATTCTGTACTGTCCATAATGTATGTGTTTTACCTACGCACTTCTCAAACACCCGTTAACGGTTCTTACTAGTTCTTATTCGTTATTTAACGATAGACATTTGCGACATAGAAATTCATCGATTTTTAGTCAATATAATGAATATGCCTGATAATGTGCTTATGATACATGTTTTAACAGCTTGCACGGTAAAACCTTGGAGGAGGTCATTGAAAGACATAGCTGTATGAGCAGATGTATTTTATCGAAGAAAATTGATTTTTTTTTTTGATCAACAAACTATCATCGGTCATTTTGACCAACATAAGGTTATCTTTTCACAAGCTTTTGCATTCTAAAATGGATTGGGAAAGTTATTGTTGGCCTCAGTTGTATTTTTGATATCCATCTACTCGGCTCATGTTAAATCGCATGAAAATTGTTGAGCACTTTGTTATATGTGAGTGTGTCGTTCGATCATTAGGAACTATTGCCAAATCATATTGTAATGAGTTTTCTATGAAGATTACTCTCTGCTTTAATTAGTTAAATTACTATATTTTCCAATTCCAATCAGCGATCACCAACTAAGAAAATTACACATAATTTGATAAAAAATGATGGAAAGCAAAAGAAATTTATTTGATTTTTTTTGCCCTCCTTCACTTTCAATACACTTCCGCATCGATATAGCGGTATTAAGAGGATCAGAATATTTTGTTAGAAAAGAAGAAGGCAAAGAAAGTGAGACACAAGTTTTTCCAAACGGTGGAAATGAATCTTAAGATTTTACAACTTTCTTTGCGAGGTGTCTTCTTCCGCACTTACATTGTATATTCTTACTTTCGCTTCAAAGGAGCACATGCGGTACATAGGTTTCAAAAAATAGTTCTCCTCAAACTAGGTAAACTTTTGTCTTAATTCAATCTCCGAGCTAAGAAACGCTGGCAGAAGGCAAGTTTTGGTCTCATCTTAATATTTGGTCTGCTTTCAATTCTTTATTTAAATTAAAAAAGAAAGCTTACGGAGAAGGACATCTGGTAAGTCGCGCGATCGACCAGTTTCACTAACCCTGCGCGGGTTTTTGTACTTTCCACTTTATGTTTATTTCAATTTTATAGGCTGTGAAATTAATCCCAAAATTGACGTGGTTAAGTAGGGATGTGTAGATCGGCGGTTGAAAGATGGAGTTCATTAAATTTCTTCTTCTAACTGTCTATCTAAGCGTCAAGTAATAAACACAAGAAGCTAAGTATTCCGAGTCAAGCTAGCGATGTGCTTCCATCCGGTTAATGTGGCATTAGTTGTTGAAACGCGCGTCCACAGCTTAAAGCAAGTAAAAATGCTACCATTGCGGACAATCTCCACCACTAAATACTCTACTCCACATCGATCAATACAATTATTCATTCATAATGATTTCTCAAAATAAGGCATTAAATGGTAATTAACCGAGACCCATTTTGAATAGCCCTCGTCCTTGAGCCAAAATACGCCACACGACCAAATTTTATCAAATATTTCAAAAGTTGCGGCCTATAGGTTCAACACAAGAAAAGAAGAAGGGCAGGCAGATGGACAAGCATACAAATACCCTCTGGTTCGATCGGTATAATAAAAGCCGCACTTATTTCAAATTTTCCCGATTGCTGCATAGGTACATACAAAATTAGTATACGCTTGTTTCACAAGCGCTGTAGGGCATAACAAAATAATACAACGATGTGGCGATAAAATTGATCCTCCCGAACTTCAATAGACCTCAATCGTTCTTGGAATCATCTGCCAAATCTGAATTCGCCAACTTGACTTCGCTTTGCATGCAGAAGCCCTTAAGTCAAATTCATGTAGAAATTCATTCCAATGGGATAAAAACAACTTGTTGATCGTATATATAATTTTTTAAGTTTTGATTCCATTAAAGATTCATAAAATAGATGAGGTAGAGAAAGGGAAGGAAATGTGGAAATGAGTAAATAAATGCACTTCTGATATCTATATAGAAAATGCCAATGCAACTATAGCTCCAATCTGCTGTACCGTCTTCAAAAAGTTTGTTCAATCTCAATATATTCCAGCGAAGAATTCCCGGGAATTATCAGCAAGACTTAGAAAATCGCTTTAAAAGTTGATCCCATCTGATTCGATCGTTTTCATAAAACCAATGTCGTTTGCGTAAAGAAATTATATTCCATAACTAACAGAGAAAATCTTTGAAGATTATTTGATAATCCACTTAATGTGGAATCGGTCTTAGAGATATTAAAGAAAAAGGTTACACTCCTCTTAAGCGAAATGTCGCGCATTTATTGCAATGAATACTTTTTCGTGATCTGCCTTTAATACCTGTTCGAGCCAAAGTACATATTGATATATTATTTATAATCTATTCAATAAAGATAATAAGTAAATGTTATGGAAAGGTGTTAATAGCGGAGATTATTGATCCCAATGCGAATAAGATATATTGCTATCTGATGATGTTATTTCATCCAGAAGAGATAGATGGAGAAGAGAGGGTAGATTCATCAGGGAGAGAGAGAAGCCAAAGGATTTGCATCATCACTAAGTCTATCTAAACTATGGACTATGTGGACTATGAAGATCACCATGGATACTTTTCTTGCAGACGAACCATTGTGTGGTAATAATTAGAAGAAGAGCTTTACTTTAGTTGGTCGACTATTACTGGTACTATTACCCAAAGTTAGGCGGCAGAGCGTCCTGCTTTTTAAGATGAACTGCTTGCCTAAGCAAGCATATTGCATTGTTTCTCTAAGTTAGTCGTTGATCATTATTTATAATCCGAGATATCTTACACGATTGTTGTCGGGGATATTATTGCCATTCAAAATATGGAAAGAACAAAAACCGTTAATCAGTCTGAACATTATACGCGAAGGTTGTCCAACGTGTATTTTGCCATGCCAATTAATTTAGTCAAAGCAAACCTTTTTCAAGATGATTTTCCAGTTCAATGATGACATTATTAGGATCACTGCGTGAAAATAGAATTGTTATGTATTGTGCGTATGTTGGAGTTAAAATGTTGATATTTGCCGGATCAAATGTCCGCTCGGCTTTTGCGATTGCAAAATCTCTCACAAAAGATGGACGCATGGACAGATGATGACAAATCGATTTAAAACAAGTAAGAAGGTTATATTCGCTTTTATTATTAAAAAAAAGGAATCGCGGTGTCTACCATATCCTTTTCAGAATGAAGCCATTTTTAGGTAGATAACATATCTTGATTTGGGGAATGTACAAAATAGTTTTAAACATTCTGTCTTGTTTGCGTTATGCAAGCGTAAGCATAAAACTTCAAAAAAGGGGAAAAAAAATAAAATTTAATCAATTGCAACTTTATGTGGGCATGGCCAGTTTTTTCCAGTTTTGCATGTAAAGAGTAGACTGCTTCGCAAAGTAAATGTCGACAGTTGCAACCTTGAAACTTTCATAATTTCTGAGAAACGTGCGAAAACCCACAAATTTTTGTTAAGAAAAACGGAGTTGCATTCAGTTTACGCTCCACTGTGGTCTGACCAATTTGGCCCATTTTCAATACCAACCTGAGTGCAAACACACCTAACGTTTCTACCAAATTTGAAGGCTATATCTTCATTTTTGTGGCTAGGAGAGTGCCAACAACAAACACCACACAGCCACACAAACGGACAGACATGGCTAAATCAACTCCGAATGTCATATTGATCAAGAATATATATACCTTGTAGGGTCTCTGAGGTTTCCTTTTGGATGTCGCACCTGTTAGGAAAAAAAAACAAAGTGAGTACACTTCCATCTTACAGTGGTGAGTATTTCTTCCGCTATCGGGTATAGAACCGCTAATAAATTATAGTTTGCGACTTCCAATTTTTTACCAAATATCCTAGGTATGAAAATTTGCCTAAACAATCCCAATGACATTCATATTGATACAGGTATACCTTGATCCTGAACAGTCTATCATAAATTTCATCATCTCTTATTCATCGCTAATTTATTTATTTTATTTCTTGTAGCTTTGTCTTCATTCATTTGAAGATAGAATGTTGCTATAAAACTCTCTTACGCCTTATTCGTGGCCATGGGAGTTACGGTAATAGCCAAGAATTTCACATATTAAGAGCTCATATTATTGAATGTATTGAATAACTATCGATTTTGTAATGCTTTCCCAGTTGAGTTAGGAATTGTCTCAAAACTCTTTTTGCGTATGTCCGCAGTTTGAATTTTAATTGATAAACTCACCATATACAGCATAGATTTTGTAACAGCGAAACAACTGTAAAAGTTAATAATAATAAAAAAATTAGTTTTGGTTTAAATAGAATGGTTGTACACCTCACGCTTATTGATTTGCGACTTTTAACAACAAAACATGTCTATATGAAGGAATGCATATTTTACTAAAAACAAGCAAAAACATTATAGGAGATCACAGCCCACCATAAAATGCCCTACACTTCCCTGCATTAAACATATGGCGGTATTTCCTAATAAAGCGTCATATGGGAAGTCATCCAGAAAATGGACTGATCCGAATCATTTTCAATAGCATTCGTTGTTGGGCCAAAAACACGGCAGTGTACCAAATTTCAACAAAATATCTTAGAAATTGGGGCCTGTAGGTGGAACACAAGAAAAGAAGTCAGACGGACGGACAGAAAGCTCAGGTCAATTTAGAAAAAAATTTCAAAAAAAAGAAAAAAATTTCATCAAAATACCTCAAAAATTGCGACTTGCAGGCTGGCCACAAGAAAACAATTCGGATGGGCGGCCAAGCTTTAATCGATGCAGAAAATAATTTTGTGCCGATGGATATAATAGAAGATGGCTACATCTCAATAGCTCAATAGCGGTGTAGAATATAGTAAGAGATTAACAGGAACGTAACGTGCACTGTAAGTGTAACTGCACTGCAGCATATTTTTCAGTACAACTCACAGGTGAATGTACCACCATATCTAAAATGTATGTGTACGCAAAGGAAGGATTAGAAAACAGATTTTAAGTCCTAAACAAAGTTAAGTTGTGGATGCTATGTTTTCATAACTGTGTTTTCATGGTCATTGATTTTCCTATACACGTTAGTGGGTACGGCAATGCATGTTTGTATGCCTTCCTTTACTAGCCTGACTAATTTAATATACCAACCGTAATGAATATAAAATGCCAGACAAAGGCACAATGTGTAATGTACATTTTGATAAAAGTAGAAGGAAGGGCTTGTCTACTTAGTTAGTCTTTTTGTGTGTATTATTATATATGCCTCTACCTTTCTATTCATAATTGTGTAGATTTGAGGAACTTTTTTTGTTGTTTTAATTTTTTATTTAATTTGCTTGCAACTACAACTAATGAATTGACATCATTTTGCTTTAATAGAGTCATACATATCCTATTAATAGCGGTATTCAGGCTCTGGGCAGAATTGCTTTTTCTCTCTGCCTTCCTTCCTTACTCTCAATCTCTGTGTGCACTGCATTAGAGTTCTTAATAATCGTTTGTACATATTCGCTAAAACGAGTACAAAATTATTGCAGAACAATAAAAATCAAGAAGATTATCTGTGCCCAGAAAGCTGGAACCATTTACAGTAAATGATTAATTGTGCAGTGCACAGCATTCTGTATACTGTGTGCAACTGGAGGAGAAAAAGAAAACGAAAGAAAACATGCAATGTTTTGTGTTTTTTTTTTCTATTTTTAATTTTCTTTTAAAACAATCATAAAAAAAAACCGGCATGTATATGTAAAATAATCGCTGGTTATAATAAGTGTTTTGTAATGCTTTTCTTTAACAGGCCAGACATCGTGCTTCGGTCAAGTGGCTGCTATCGAAAGCCTATAATAATCGTGTGCCGGATAATTTGAAGGAGCCATTCTATCGTGATCATGAAAATCAAGAACGGCTAAAACCGAAAATAATTGTAGATCTGGGTAACGCGACGCTCTATTGTCAAACCTTATCGAATTTGTATTCGGATCCCAATTATCAAAGTCTAAACCATTGGTCTATACTGCAGACGCTGGCACGCAAAGGCGTCCCTGTTAATGAATCCAAAGACATGCCCCTAACAGAGACTGTTCTAATTCAAACAAATCCCTTACGGATAGTAAGTATTGTCGTCAATTCTCGCAAAAACTTCCATAACAATTTTGATTGAATTTTTTCATTTTTGTCTTTCAGATGGCTCATATGGCCGTCATAGAATCGTTAATGTTGCTATTTGCGAAGGAAATAGCATCTGGCGATCGAGTTAATAATGCCATAAAAAGGTAGATTGAATTCTATTCTTAAGAATAAATGAAATGAAAACAATAACACGCGAGTCTTTATAATAAAATTCTAGAATTTCTGGTAGTAATTATCAAAGTCCAGCCGGCGCCAATTCTGAGCAGACGCTTTTATCGTGGGTTTCTTATACTTGTTCAGCGCTTAAGAAACGCGTTGAACGTGATATATCTACAGGTGTAACCGATGAACAGGTATAAAACCTTATTAATAAGATATCGTTAAGTAATTAAATCTTTATTGTACTTAATATTAGAGATAATTAGTTCCAAAAATTCACTGCATGTAAATAGGAATTGACTAAATGAAATGTACATAAAGATGTTAGCCTTCTATTATTATATTTATTATTTTTTTCATTAGGCTTACTATTCGCTAGTTTTTCAAGTGTGCTGACGATTAAGATAACCAGAAGTTAGAAAACTTTCTGTTTATATTTTTAGTTCAAGTATTGTTTGATAATTTTTCAATTTTCTATCGCTACTGCTTTTAAGGCAAATACTAAAAGTAACTTATAAAGTAATTTACATGCGCGCTTACCTCTATGACGTATATAGTGTAATTGGACACTTATGATTCCAGTACATGAAATCACTTTAGTAAATTTTCGAACTAATAACTTTGCGATGGCAATGAGTATATTTAATTCATAGTGTATTTACATTGGTAGACGACTTCAGATCATAGTTTTGTATTTTTTTTCTGATTGCTTTTATTAAATGAATTTTTCGTCCACAAAGTTTGCAAACAACTTAGGAAACTTTTTAAATTAAGAGGCACTTCAAAATTTTTTTTTGATAATATCTGATATCATGAGATACTTTTGCGCTTCCTATTCAAATTTTTATCAAATTTACAAAAGGCCCTTTCGACATTATTCTGAACAATTTTATTTTTTTAAATCAAAAAAGGTTCAGCCTTTTAATGCAAATAAAAATGATGCTAATAAATGTTAAAATTCGTAAGCAAGTGCAATCACAAGAGAACGAAGTTCGCAACTTTCTTTTATGGAATTTCATCAACTATAGTCCAATTTAACTGTGAGGAGCAAAAGGCGTGAAAGTTGTCCGATTACCTGGAAAGGAATAAGAACAAAAATGCCGTTTGGGAAGAGAAAGAGATTTTTTAGACCTGCTTTCTTTATAATGGTATCCAGATCTGCCGGTTTATATATACGAACTTCGGAGTGTTCACACCTTTTCCTGTAAAAGATTGTAGCATCATTTATAGTAATAGCAATAATAATATAGTAATGGGAATAGTCGTCGCAATAGTAATAGCAACGATAACAGTATAATATGATAGTAATAGCAACGGCAATAGCAGCAGTAACAGTAAAGGTAACACTAATAGAAATAATAACGAAAATAGCAATAGTAAAAAAATTAGTAAATAGTAAATGTAATAGTAATAGAATGTAATAACAAATACAATAGTACAAAAAAAAATAGTGAAAGTAATAGCTATGGTAATAGAGACAATAGTAAACAACAAGAGTAACAGCTACAGTGAGAGTGATAGCGATAATAATGGGCATAGTAAGCGTAAACCTTCATAGCGAGAGTAATAATAATATTATTAACTAGTTACACGCATAATTTATTTTTAAAAGTCCCTCACACAGTGCTTAATGGCACATATTGCTTAGTTGCATAATAAATTGTACGGTAAAATGATGGTAAAAAAATAGGAGGCCCTTTTTTATTATATTAATGTTAACAACTTATTATTGAAAAAGTCATTATTATGGAAATTTTACAAATTTCCAAAAAAATAATAAAATTCATAAACAGGAAAAATTAATAAAGTTTTCTTACCGTAATCAAGGGCTATCTACTTCCGATTTCCTTGGTAAATATTATAGCGGCAATAACTTCAATACAAAAAAATGTTTTTTTTTTAATTTATAACAAGCTTACCGGAATATTAAGAAAATATACCACTAAATAAAATTGGGATTACATTCTAATAAAATTTGTAGTCGACCCAATTTTATCGCACGTCGAAAGAACTAACATTACATTTGGATTGACATGTACCCGCTTCATGTGCATTTAACGGGTTAATAATAGTTAAGGCAATAGTAGTAGTAGCAATAGTAATAGAGATAGTAATAGCAATAGTATAGACAATAGTCATAGTCATAAAGATGGTGATAATAAGAATGATAACAATAGTAATGGAAATAAAAATAGCAATAACAGCAGTATTAGCAATAGCAATAGCGATCGCCCATACTTTCTATTCAAATTGCTTAAAAGCATTCAGTAAGGATAATAGTACGACATAAAGAACTAACGAATAAGATGTGCAGTGGGTATGCAAACCATACTGGGGGAAACTGGAAACGACGCTGAACACAGTAGAACATTGATTTCTACATTCTAGGCAATGTTCACATAATTGACCCCACACTGAAAAAACAACGATTACAGAATGGATTTTCTTCCAATTTGTATTGTAGCGGTCTACCACTACGCCCATAGGAAACGAAAATATTAGCGTTAATTATAGATACAATGTAAATATTGTTCCTAACATTAATATTATGTATGTATGTATGTATGTATGTAAATATGTATGTATGTTAATAAGAAAATATACACTCCTGCGGTTTTCTTATAGAATTTATTGCTTTTTACAAATTTTTTGCATTCATTTCTGATTGTAGGGCAAGCGATTGCAAACACCTGACATACCACCAGTGCGAGATTTTCAAGATCTTTGTGATGGTATTTGTTTAGCTCTGCTCCTTTCCTATTATTGTCCTAAAGCAGTGCAATGGACGGATGTGCGTATCAATTACTTGCCAGCTGTGGAGGATTCCATACACAATGTATTAATAGTCAGTAATTTCTCCGAAAGACATCTACCCTATAATGTGTTCCATATGCTTCCAGAAGATATTACTTATATGAGAGGGTAAATATATTCATTGAGCAGTTGACAGGTACTTTAGAAGTGAACAAAATGTTGATTCATAAAATTTTATTTTTTAGATCAATGAAATTAAATTTGTTAGTATTATTGGCCGACTTATTTAACCTCTTTGAAATTCATCCGGCCAATTGTGTAAACTATCCCGGCATGGACTCGCTAGGTAAGTTAAGTGTTTTTGCTCTTGTTTTACTATCTCGAGGAATATGGGCTCTTAGATATGTAAGTGTAAATATTTATATATACGATAGCAATCTGTGGCAAAGATATTGGTATGGAGAGATAAAAGAGAGGTTTTTTCATTTTCTTTTTTTTTTTTTTTAATTAACACCAAGAAGAAAAAACAGCACTTCTCGAGCTTTGTTTTCAGTGCTCACAAAAACATAATAATTACAAAGACAGAAAACTATTGCAACAATTCAAAAACCGAAGTTTATTTTTACATTCATTAGATTGCGTTGTGGGCTTTTATATGCAAAGAAACTTTATTTATTTATTTATTTATTTTTTTTACTATTTAAGTTACTAAACTTTCATTGATTTATTTTCGTTACTAATTTATTTAAAAAAAATAATAATAATAACAATAAGAAGACAAAAACACTAAATCTACTGTTTGTCGATGTCTGTATGGTTATTAAATGTGAATTTAATTCTATATATATGTATCACTTTTCATGTGTCTTGTAACTAAAGAAACACACACAGCCATACCAAGTGAGATCGCTTAATATGGAAAAAAGAACATTTTCCAAGTAATAATTTCTAGCAACAGGATGAAGGTTAAAGCAAACTTTTCGTTTTGCCAAAGACAAAAGAAAAGTACCATTGTAAGAATACGTTGCGCTACAATCATATATATATATACTTATGTTTGTGTAAACATATTTATTGTGTAAAAAACACAAAGAAATAACTGGCAATTGTACAAAACACGAATGGCATAGAATGTGTGTCCTTTGGATTTGCTATTCATATAAAACTCTTGTTGATATCATTTCTCTATGTGGTACATGTATGTGTATACATTACCAGGTCTGTTGAAGAGTTTGCGGGACGGAAAAGGATAATACATTTTCATAGTTGCAAAAAATGCCTATTAATTTGAATATTCTTTCTCTTTCTAGCTCTTCTCCAAAATTTATTTATGCCAATTCTCAAAAGATTTTATAAATGTACAACTAGTTGATAAATTGTGATTGCGTCTGACTGTTAGGTATCCTAAAAATGTGTTTTTTTTTTTTTTCAACACCAACCCACAAGAAAAGAAGGGAGAACCGGCATATGTGATAGTTTTAAATGACATACGTGCTTACAAATAATGGGTCAAGTTTTTGAAATTTTCTCCAAAAAAGACGGTTTGAATTAGAATTTATCTAAAACTACAGCTAGCTTGCACATGGTTTTCTCAGACTCAATTCCTTTCCAAAATATCAGCATATGAAATTGTTCATGGACTTAGTCAGTGATCATGCTTTCAGTTAATAGCCTAACGTCCCTTATTATGCGTCACTCAATAAGCTCGTAGAACGACATATACACATTGATGAATCACATAACTTTTAGGTAGTACTAATCTTCAACTACAGTCTACAGTTGTTTTAATGACGCAACTCGTTTGAGGATTGATACTATTTCAAAATGTTATGGATTTGTCAATGGTTATCGTACATCTGCATGTGAATGTGCAATCTTATTATATGGTATGAGTAGAAGAAAGGATCACTCAGCCGTTGACAAGTTAACCGCTTCCCCATAAAAATTCGTTATCTTCTAGTTTTAATATATACCCCACTAGTGAACTATGTATAACAGTTTGAAATGCGCATTGTGTGAATTAGTCGGTGCGAATAATGTAACCAATTTACTTATATCATTCTGCTTATCTACAAACAACCGTAAGCATTCACATAAAATTATCAAAAAAACCACGTATATAAATAACGTAGATGCGAACTCGGATCTGCCAGAAATTATATTCATCACGTAAGTGGTGCTTCTTGCGTTATTATTGAATATTCTGTCAACTATCACTCATTCCTTTTTATCACAACAAAGTGAATCATTGTACAGTTTTCCTTTACAATGGAGAACTAGTTTATCCTCTTCTGATTTTTAATAAATTTGATCGGCTTGAAATTTTATAGGTGCGTATAAAAAGAAAAATGTTGTACATATTATGTAATCCTTTTACCGTTTTACAAGTGTGACTCTGCGAACTTTTCAACTAGCCGAGTGCCCAATCATCTCTCCATTTAGCTGCAATATAAAAACATTTGCACTGTGTCCAAGAAAACGCTGTATATGAATTTCATAATACACTACCGCAGCAAAATACGTTATAATTAAATAAATTTCTAATTTATTTACTTAAACTTTCTGCTCTATTCCCATTCTTTCTCTCTCTTTTTTTTCTCTCTTTTCTATACTTTGACTATAATAAAATATCTTCTTAAATAAAATTGAATGACTTTACTTGAAAAAAAAATAATGATAAATAAATAAAAAAAAATAAATTTTTTAAATGAAAAACGCACAGAAGTCATCGCTAAACAGAATGCAGGTGCCAATGAACATGGATTTTATCATCGTCGCGGTTTAACTATGCCAACCGTAACACCGATACCAGATTTAAGAAGTGATTTAGATCAACCTACCGGTTCACCAACAACACGACCTCAATTTCAAGGTCTTTATTTAAACAAACCAACAAAATTTATAAATTTTTGTTTAAGTTTCCGTTTTTTTTTTCTTTTTCTAATTTTATATTTTTTATTTAATTTACTTTAATTTCGTTTATGTTTTGTTTGGTTACGGTGATAAATTCTAGTTTTAATATTTTATTAGTTAATGCTGTTATGTTTTTTCATGTTTATTATACATTTCTGTTGTTAAAGACTCTCTTGTTGCATATATACATACATATATACCTTTATATATACCTATGTATATAGAAAGAAAGAAAGAAAGCTTGTGTCCTCATTTAATCTCTAGTCACCAACTCTTTAGATTTTCATATTCCATCTGCATTAATCAAATATTCAAAGTCAACGTTTCATTTATCTTGTTTACGTTTTACGTTTCATACGATTAATCCTCATTTAATGCTTGATTGAATTCGTTTCCTTTCCTTTCATTATTCTCTTTTTTCTTTGCTTTTTTTCCTGTCTTTTGTTTTGGTTCGAAAAACCTAACCACTAACCAAAGTAATCAGTAGCACGTTTCTTTAAAGCTTTCATTTATAGTTTGATTGACTTTTATTGTGGGTTTCTTTTTTTTTTTTTTCTATTATTACATTAACATTCACTGCCCTTCTAATCGTTCATTAACTCATTAACACACACCTGTCGCTTAACCTCAAGCACACAATCACAGTCACATAATAACATGTTTTATAATCACATTACATTACATATAGTATTTATCTCGTAATTTCTTTAAAATGGTTTACTTGTTAATAGAATCTTTTGTTTTTTTTTCTTTAACAAATACGGAATACTTCAGTCCATCATTCACACTGTATACTTGTATATAGAAATAGTGTGTTGGCACCACTCTTAGATTTTTATCCCATCATCTTTTTTCTCTTCCATTTCAAAAGATATCAACCAATATTATGTTGACAGCGTCCTTAGATATTTTGCCTTTTTTTCTCTTTCATATCACCTCTTAAGGCCACAAATCCCTTGCGTTATTGTTATTAAATTATATTAACTAAATCTCTTTAAATTTGTTTGTGTGTGTGTTTCTTTAATATATAATCAAAATTTTTTAGATCTCCTTTTATTTATTAATCACTCTCTCTTGTATGTATAGTAAATCGAAAATGTTTAAAGTAAATTAAAATTTTTTTCTTAAATAACCGAGTAATATTAAAATTTTGCTTTGAATTTCAAATCCATCACTAGATAGTTTTAAGTAAGAGAATAGTAAGGCCTCCCGCCATGGGTCCAACATTTGTAAATGACTTTATTACATGCTTAGAAAGTCCAAATGATTGCTTGCTCACTGAATAAAACCTTGGCTTTGGCTTCCCTAAAGTGAAAAAAAATATAAGATCCCGTAGACTTAGATTAACATTTAGATTTTCAATCCGTTTAATTTCTGCAAGCTGCGGAAAAATAAACTTGGTGATAGCATACGGTCTTGTTGTTGTCAGATTTTATTAAAAAGATTTTACTTTAAATGTTGAACGTCCTTTTTTCGTAGTGATGTCTGTATATTTTTATCTAGAAAACTTGTCCGTAGAAAGATTGATATAGAAAACGGAAATTCCCATAAATTTTGCACATAGTCTGAAGTCGTTCCCTAATGTTAACCAAGAAGTAAAATTTCATTTTAAACTTCTAAATAATATTCTCAAGACAATGTCGTGCCATCTGTATCCGCTATTTTACAAATTTACAAAAAAAATTGTAATCTGACGCAATTACTTACATTTACTATTTGACTTTTAAACCTATAGAATACGCAAGATAATAGCAATCTAAAAGCCAATAGATCTTTGTTCATGAATCGTACGTACCACTAATTGAGTATTTGAAGCTACAACTTATCACACTCCTACCTTCAACCCCTTAAATTAGCTGCAAGTTTAATCAAGCTAGGTCGAATCAAGCTGCAAACATTTATCCACGCCATCTGTTGCGACTGAAAATACGAAACTCTTCTCATATGCCAGATGTACGATATGGGTTTATCTTTGTCAGCTTACATCAAAGAAAAATTCAGCTTGTCTTTTGAATATTTGTTCAACTGTGATTTCTCCACATTAAAGCATTATCGTTAAACTTTCCTCTACAGTGAAAGTTACCCCAAATGAAATGTAGACCGCATAGTTTCTCAGGGCTTCAAATAAATCGCACTCCAAGCCAAAATATTCAAACAGCACCGAAACGAGAAGTCACGGGAAAAGTCACGATTTAAAACGTGACTTCGTTTCGTCATTAAGATGATCGTTAAAGGAGAAACGGATGCACCACAGGAAAAAAGCATCATATGTTGATTATTCAAAATGATAAATTGGCTCTGCCTAAGAAAAGTGAGCAATACTAGCCCGAGATACACGAGGCATTCCACCTTCTCATTAGCGTTCGAAATGTTTCCTCCAACTTGTTATCCGTCTTTTGGCATAAGCACGTTTTCAAATTATAAATAACATTTCAGGTCTCTTCGTCGATTTTGCTTCAAGAAAAGCACCGATCCATTATTCATGTTTTCCTATTTTCTAGAAATAAACATTAATGAGTTTTTCTGAACAATGAGGTTGTCGAGAGAGAGAGAGAGAGAGAGAGAGAGAGAGAGAGAGAGAGGGAAAGAGGGCAAATGGGAGGAAAACTCTTAGCGTACGGCAGAAATTTCATTCGACGAGGGTTTACACGGCACAGCGAAGCAATGAAGTTTAATCTATTTTCAATTCCATGTATCAAAGATGTCATAGATTGCATATATTTACGATCAGCTTAAGATAATGGATCTACCAAACCTTGGCCATATCAACCTTTTCACGGTTGCGACAATTTGAAATATAACAAATACATTCTTAGTTGATGGACAACCATCACGTTTCAAAAAACGTCATTAGTCACTGGCAATATTTAAAAAGTTAAAATTTTCTATGTATTTCTATATACATGTATACATATATATATATATATAATATGTATAATAATATATAATATAATATATATCAAAAAGTATAGCAAAGTAAATATAGAAATAATAACAATTGCACGAGCCATAGGGAAAGTCAGTGTAAAGAAAGCTTCAAGCAAATAATCGACACTAAGACGCTCACTATTTAAAAGATTCGTTGCAAATTTTATATACTGGTAAATTACAGTGGGCAGTGGGGTGCTTACTCGAAGGTGTTTTGGATTAGATGATAACATTATTTTCTTAATTTGGAATGTAGTCATGAGAATTGCAAAGTCATAAGTTTGCCCATAGCTCATTATTGTAATAATATTAATAGTTTATAAAAGGAAAAGCAATCGATTGTCGTTGTAGAACTCGGCGGACCATATGTGCGCTTGTTTGTACGACGCATTAAAGTTTTAAATTTTTGGTTAGGCGTTTCTATCATCCACAAAATGATCAATGCTTGCTAGTGATGGATTGAGTAAAGCGCATTGAACATCAATTTTTATTGTTAACTTCATTAACGTAAGATTTCAAAATCCTCCATCACTCCAACGTGTCCATGCAAATGATACTCATCTGTATGTATGCATAATTAATTGTGTTCATGTCATTCTCATCGATTTTTGTTTAATTTTTTTTTTTTTTTTTGTGCTGTTTATGAGTTGCTTTTAGTTCATTTCGAAATTCCTTATATATATATATTCGTCTGTACATAAGTTCGGTCTTCTGTTCTAAAAAATTTTCAATTGCACAACATTTGGTTTTTTTATTTTTTCCTTTTTCCCTTAGTTACATACACAAATTCTTCAAGTGGTTTCATACACAAACCAGTACCTCAAACCATTCAGCAACAACAACAGCCACCGCCACAGCCACAGATTTCATCTCAGCAACTGCAACAATCTGATTATCACATAAACGTTGAAAATACTCATTACGATAACGAAGGTAATTTTGGAAATTGGCATTTCAATAGAAATTCCTTCTGCTATTTTTTTTTTTTGTTCCTTCAAATTAGAAAAATATATTTAATGTAGCAAACTTTTATTTTTAATATTTTTGTTATCAAAAAAATTTTTATTTTATATTTTGCATAACACATCAAATTATTAGCATTTATTGTGCACAAATCACGTGGCATTACCACATTATCATCCATGCATATGCAACAACAGCAACAACAACAACAGGATCCTCTAATGCCAGCACGTTTACGTCAAGCAAAAGAGAAAAACAATCATGAAACCAAAGCTGATGAAAGAGGTTTGTTTAAAAAAACTCAAAAAAAAAAAAGAAAAAAAAAACAACTAACTTGCACCTAATTTTCACTAAGAATTTTAAAATAAGTTTAAGCAGCATTTTTTTTTATTTTCTTTAATTTTTTATTTTATTTTTTTTTATTCTTTTCTCTTGAAAAAATTTATTTTAAATTAAAGAACAAACGATGCTTTAATTAAATTTTATATTATGCAGGTGATAATGTGCCTGCCGGCAGACCTAGTAATTGGGATCAAAATCGTCGTCCTAGCTATGCAGGTAGATTGTTTATAAATTTTTTATTTATTTCCTATTTGTGATTAAATATATACCTTTTTTCAATTTAATTAATAGGTCGTCGTTCTCGCCGCAATTCTTCCAGTGAAGATTCTCAACTAACTATTGAGAATTTTGGTGGGTCGCAGGATCAACTAAATGCCATTGATCGATTTGAACGTGAACGTGATAGAGAACGCAAACTGTCCAATACTACAATAGGTATTAGTTTTTTGCTTTGCCATACCACGATTCCTATTAAGGATTGTAACTATCTTCTTGGAAAAAAGAAGAGAAACCGTTCACCTTTTTAGGGTGACATAAAAGAAATATATCTTTTTTTATCATTAGTTGTTTTCTAATATTCGTGAATCGGTTTAAGACAATCGCTACCTCTTTTTTACAAGTTGACGATATTTTAATTCGTTTTAATTGCTCTTAATATATACCTTTTCATTGTCTTATCATATACATATAGGATACCGGTATACTAATTTTGTCACTCCATTTGAAACATTCAATAATGATTAGGGATAGTTTTTGTAAGCATCTTTCGCAGACGTTATTGGCTGCACAATCAAGCTTCCGGATTTTCTGATCAATGAAAATTTAGAAATTTCAAGAGAAATATAGAAAATGATTTATTCAAAATAGCGTTCCTTCTAGCCATTATTATGCACATCCCAGTGGTCGTGTGTGCATACCACGACGATAAAACGACGCGTCTTCGTACCGAGAACGTTCATCAAACTAGTTTTGCCCTTCCTCCCGACTGCAACAATACTCGATCGTGCTCCGTGCTCCGTGCCCCGTGTCTCAATTTATCCGTTTTGCGAACCGATGGTTCATATTGTAGCTAGCAATGTATGACCTATTCGCCTCGTTTCAGCAACACAATTACAACACGATTACTTTCTTCTTCCTGAACTTGAACTTGTTCCAAAGTTTCAAAAATCTTCGCTTATTGATTGCAATGAATACATATTGGCGGAAATTCATGTAAAGTTGCTAAAATTAATTCCGAACTTTAGATAATGGTCAGCAAATAGTGGCCATCGTCGTGTTCAAACTGCAAAAGTAATTAAAATGAACGAAGAATAAATTCAAAAGAATTAAAAGTAAAGGAGCACTTTAAAGAAAAGATTCTTAAATTTGATTTATTCAATATTATAAAAAAAAGTCTAAATCACAGATGCGGGGATTAATAGTTAAAACATACAAGATGAATTACAAGCACATGTGCAACAGAGATCAAATGATTTTATTTGCTCAAATTTATTTACTATAGCAATTTATAAGAACTTGCGTAATTTAAAATTGCATTAATCAACTGTGCCTTAAGTGTCAATATTAACAATCAAAACCTTGTTCTGGAGTACAGTAATTGATTGTTGTTTTTGCGCCCCGGTCCTCAGGTGGTGTTGATCAGGAAGTCGTCACTCACTTTGTATTTGTAGTGATTCGGAGCCCTGTCGTGCAGACAATTAGCAGAATAAACAATAACTCATGTCCTTCGGCGTCCTTGCTATTCCAAAATCGTCAGTAGAGTTTTATAATTTTTTTTCCGTTGTTTATGAGAGAGCAACCTGGACACCTACTTTTACTCACTGTCTGGTTTGGCTTGCCAATTGATGCACATAGCTAGAAGTAGAAAAGCGTTATTTAGTTTAATTTTTTTCCGTCGCCGGCACTGTCAGTCAGCTTCTATTCCTAATTCAGGAAGGGGGACGGACGATAATGCAGGCAACTTTGTCGCCGTCGACAGTGACCTGTAGAAGTCAGGCAGTTTTACGCCTGTTAATCTCTATCTATTTCTTACAAGTTCAATTTTTGAACACTGAAATAACAAACGGATAGTTGAACCGTTTAATGCAATTAATCTATTCGCAAATTTTACATTAATCAACAGCACATTTACTTTAAGTGACTGTACGATGATTATTTATGGGTTGTGAAAGGAATAACAAGTTAAGTGACGAAAAAATTTCTAATGTTTGAAGTGCACGCTATCGTCAAGCGTCATCAAAAGGAAACTTTAATGCCATCGTTCTGTTTTAGGAAACGAATGCAGGACAGTCAAAGTTTGTTTTCAAATTTTGTGCTAAATAAGTGTAGTTTAGTGCGGCTTTCATATGTACTCTTAAATGCTTTTATGTTTACATAAATCTTTTTCAGATTTTTATTTTATTTTATATACTTTTTTTTTTTTTAGAACCTGTTGCAGCAATTCGATCTTCCATTATTGATGCCCGTGGCACTTTACAGTTGGGTTATGATACCGATTCAGGTTCTGAAAAACAGGATCACGATACGGAAAAGCAACAACAGCAGCAACAAGAACAACAGCAAACCCTAAAAAGGCAGCCCAGCTATGACAACGTGTCCTTAGCTGGTAATTCGCAAAGTCGCACTAGCATGACTACTAATAATATCCAAACACAAAAGCATTCCAATAGTCCTGATGTAACAGATGATCAACCACGTGATCCAAATGCTACACTAACAAGAAAATCCTCAAATGCTAGCATGCATATGAAATCATCGAATTGGCAAAATAATCAAAATGGTAACATTTGATTTAAATATGATTTAAAAAAAAAAAAAAAAAAATGCTTTCTTCTTTGTTGGGTGCAGTAGAATATGGAATAGACAATTTCTTGCCTGAGAGAATATAGGAAATTAGTATCAAAGAAGATTGCTTACGTTTTTCGCAAAAATCCCATTCTTTTCTTAAATAGCAAACTTGCAAGTTGAAATGATTTCAATTAAAGAGCGCTGAAATTAGAAAGATCAACGACTAATGTTGTTGACAATTAGAAACAAGATGAAATCAGTTGTGTTTGCACAGCAAACGAAATCAGGTCAGTTAGAACTCGTCCGTGTAGTTTCTCATAACATCTTTTAGTTCTTAGATTCCTATAATGATTTAGTATTAAATACATGCGTTTTTGCCGGAGCTTCATCTTCAGTAAGTCCATTTTAATCTTTCGGCTTCAGTTGTTTAATTAAAATGGGCTTAACCGCACGTTAAATTAAAATTAGGCCGCAGACTTGTTCTACGGAAAAGCGGGCAAACGATAAATTCTGGTGACTCTGATCAAAACTCTTGCACACAGTTCTAGTAATGTTTTTATCTCCTACGCATGTGTATATTTGCGACACGAGCATACAAGATGCGTTCTGAGGGATATTTCCAAACAGCCATCTATTGATGATAGAATGAATTGAAATATATATCCTTCCTTGATATTCTGTAAAATGTGTAGTGCAGGTAAGCGGTCATGCAGAAGCTAAATTATTGCTTTGTAAGCGTGTTATAAATGCGTTTTTTGAACTTTAGAACCCATCTCATATAATAGGGTAAACACCGACACGAACTTTTTCCGCACCACTCTGAATTATTCCTTTATTGTTACAGCTATAATTACTGTATTGGCGCTAAATTAATTATTCATGTTAAAGAGAGCTTCAAGCTCTGTTTAGGTGAAGCTGCAAAAAACGGACTATTGTTATATAAAATATGACAAGAAAATCGCGTTTATTGCTTTAATTTGGTTGCAACTTGCTATTGGTACAGTCAGACGGATGCTCGTATAAGACAGAAGGGATTGTATTGTGGCTACTGTCGATATAGTCTCTGGCTAGTTTCGTGGTATATAGTATTTATCGTTATCAATAATTGCACAAATTAAAGGCAGCATTTATCCTTCCTATTCCTTCTTATTTCTATATACGCATGCTTTTTCGTATTTAACCGGCGTGAGCACGATGGTGGTCAAGAAGGATTGTAAGTAGGGAGCAAAGGAAACATGAAGTAGTATTTGTGTAGGGTTTAAGCACTATTATAAACTATATAAACTATAGTTGCAGTTACGTTGATATATACTCGTATGTAATGGATAATAATTTCTCGCAAGACCTATAGGAAGAATGCGAATTTCGTCTGGCAATCAATGCAACAATCATCTTAAAATTAAGATAAAACTTTCTATAGATTTATTTTTAGTACCTTCAGCGAAAAATTTTTTTTTTATAACTGGTATTTTTTTTCGCAGATTTGTTCGATGATGATACACGTTCACTAGACAGTGCTTACAAACTTTCGAACATGCGCATGAAGTTGGAAGAAAAAAGACGAAGGATTGAGACAGCCTTGATGCGTTATCAGGAAAAAGTATAAAATAAAAACCAAAAATTTTTCGAATTTATTCTCTCAATAATAATAATGATAAAATCTATTAATTGCAGATGAGCCAGGACGATTTAGAAGGTGATTATATGAAGTGGGAGACTATGAGTAATGATTCTAAACGTACCTCTGACATCGATCCAAACGAATTGGATAAATATCAGGTATTGTGACTTAGATGAACTTACTACACTATGTTAATCTAGTATTTGGTTTTACACAGCATTGAATAATCATAAATCATAAATTAATCATTAGTTGTAGTGCACGTTGGAATGTGCTAAAATAAAAAACACCTTAACAGAAACAAACATTTGAAAGCATAGTGCAAATTTTTTTTATATATATTTATATATATATAAACATGGAAAACATGTATATACATATATATATCTATATGTATATATATATGTATATATATATATATAAATATATATATACATATATATGAAAAACATGTTTGTTAACTTACTATATATATAAGAGCAAAATAAAATTATTTTCCTGTTCTCACGTAATTTTTTTTGCTACATTAAACCCTGTTTCTTTCTCCTCTGTAATGTTAAATCTCCTGTAATGTGTGTATATGTCATTGCGTTCATACCTTTACTGCACAACAGCAAATCGCTATCATGAATATGAATCTACAAGATCTTCAACACGATATACAAAGACTAGCCAGTCAGCAGGCTCAACAGATGCAGGCTCAACAATTATTACAGGCCCAACAAATTGCTAATATGTTAAATCAGGTAAACACTAATACAAGGCTAAAAATTAATATAACGGTAAATACTTTGATGTCAAATTTCATGTTATCCTATATTAATACATTTAAACACATTAAAGTATGTTTTTCGCCGGCATTAAATACATTATAATATGTGCTACATTGAAATCGCAAGAATGAAATTAAAAGACAAAGTAAATTGTTCACGTGTTGAAAGTTTGGAAAGTAGTTTTTTTTTTACTAAAATGTACGTTGCTTTCCGAACGACAGGTTATACTGATCTGTTTACACTTAATGTTTTTTCAATCGTTCGATGTCATCTTTCACTTTCCATTATATTTCTCTTTTACCAGCAACAACAGAATTTCGGTTCACAGCAACATTTAGCCGATCCTTACTCACCGCGTCCCCTAAGTCATCAAGCCAATTATGGTTCATCACCTCATCTGCCACAGGCTTTTAACAATTCCGGGCTCAATCCCTATGGTTCGCGTCCGCCTAGTCGTGATCCCTATCAACAGCAACAAATGCCACCGGCAATGCCGCTACAATATATAAACGATGCTGGTCAATATATGTACGCTCAACAGCCGCCCGTGCCCCAGTACAACGCTATTCCCATGCATTACAATGTCAGTGCCGATAACAATGCCGTGCCTTATAATAATAGCAATCACACATATATTGGCGGACCTCCAACGTATAGTAACCAGGCGCATCAGCAACAGCAACAACAACAACAGCCGCATCCAACGTACATTCCTCGTCAAAGCGTTTACGATGACTACATACCAACACAATCAATGATGGTACGCGAGCCGAATATGTCACCACAACCGAATAATTATTATATCCACGAACAACAACCACCACCGCTATCGCAACCACAATTGCAATCTGGATCGCAACAATATTCAAACCAAAGGAGAACTTGGGCTCAGTCGTCGTTCGATCATTCACAAATGATCGACGTGAACGCTTGGCAAACACCGAGAAAATCCCAGCCACCTCCTTCTCAAAGGTCGGATGACGGCAGCTCGGCCTGGGGTAGTCCACAAATGGACAGCAACATGCAACATCAGCAACAGCGTTCTTCTATTCAACAAAACGGCGATAGCCAAACGTATCCTGTACACTCATCACCCATACACAGCCAACGTGTACCAGCGGGCGGTGGGGTTAATAATGTACAAAGACAACATTCAATGACTAATTTAAGAGAAAATATACGCTCGCCAAATATTGCAACGCCAAAAGCATCGTCCGCACCTACACCACCTGACGATGTCATGGCACCACAAAGTATTTGTTTTATAGGCGATGAAGACGATGTCGATGAGCTTGACCGTAGTCTTTTAGAAAAAATGCAGAATACCGGCCTATCAGAGTACAGTTTTCCTATACATCATAATCAACAGCATCAGCAGCAGCAATGCTTTGAACGTAACAACAGTGCTGAGGATTATAATGAAATGATGCCTCAGAAGTTAAACATTACTAGCGGAAACTTAACGTACAGAATACCTTCGCCACAACGTCCCCACTTACATGCCAATAGCTTCCAAGTAAGTAGTAAATTCACAATTATGCCCATAGAAATAGTTTTGATATCAATTCTATGATTATAGGATCCACGTGCATCGGATAGGAATACGAACGAAAAAGGGTTTTACATTTCCTTTGATGACGATCAACCGAAAAGGCCTAAGCCTCCGTTGAGAGCTAAACGTTCACCTAAAAAAGAGAAAAGCATGGATAATGTTGATCATCAAGTCTCCCCAAAAGTCGATATTAATTCATTTTACGAAGACGGTATTGGTATGATAGCTGAGCCAAAATTACGTCCTAAAATATATAATCATCGTAACGCGGAAATCAATGCAACTGGTAGTCAAAAATTCAATTTAAATAACAATAGTGGTAAAGCCACTTACAATAAATATACAGACAGTCCCATACAATTAAGTCAGGTGATGGCAATGGGGAATAACGATAACAAAAACGAGCATGCAAAGCTTATAAACAATAGCCACAACAATCATAACATAGATTGCAGCCAATTGCAAACACCACCGCCAACACCAAAACAAGCAAATACCGCCTCACCTATACTGCAAAGAAAAAGCAGTCCAGTCATTACACGCCAGCAATTGGCCGACAACAAAAGTCAAGCTTTGGTTATTGGCACGGATGTATCTTCGTTGGATCCGGTAAGGTGTTTGAATTGTAACGAAATGTTTTCATTTCTATGAATTAATGAATCTATCGATAATATATAGGAATCTGTGGATGAAATGGAACGTCGCAAAGAGAAAATCATGTTAATGTCTTTGCAGAGACGTCAACAGCAAGAAGAAGCGAAAGAGCGTAAAGAGCAAGAGGCCGCTAGAAAACGAGAATTGGAACGTGAAAAAGAAGAGGAGAAGCAACGTAAAAAAGAAGAACAAATGGCACGCAGAGCGGCCATCCTAGAACAACACAGACTTAAGAAAGCTTTAGAAGAAGCTGAAAGAGAAGTATTTTGCACAGATATTGGAGAAAATGAGCTAGCGACGGTTTAATTCGATTTTGTTTTCTTTTTAGGGTAAAACACTAGATCATCGTTCCGATTTAATGCATAAACCTGTCTCACAAACAACAGTAACAAGGACACGTACTCAGAAAAGTACACGTCCCCGCCCAAAAACCATACATGTAGACGATGGTTCAGTAGACATAAGTGAAGCATCCAGTATCTCTAGTCGTGGCAAAAAAGGTTCCAGTAGTAATATAACGGGTAAGTTTCGCTTACAGAAAATTTTTGTCGATATTGTCAAGACTTTCTTTGGACTTTTAAGGTTGAAATCTCCCTTTAATTTACTTTTTGAAGTCAGAATATTACTACCTTATGTAATGCCAGCTTATTCCATGCTAGAAAATTATATTGCTTGGAAAGTAATTTCGATTGTTAACCGGGGTGTAAACCTTAAAATAGTGTAAATATAAAAATGTCTTTAGATTATACAGAATAGAATAAAATATATAAGATTCTTGATAACCGCAAGATTTGAACATGAATTGTTGCAATCTTTTTCAGATCACATCCATAATTGTTTCCTTCACTTAATCTGTTTGTATATGTATAGTATAGGATTATTTCGTAAGTAAGCTGCCTTTTTGCTTACTTGCTTCGAGGCAGGAAATTTCATCGCCACATCATTCTGAGTGATTGAATCCAATAGCTTCATTTCCAGGTATAGAGTAGAAACATTACAAACACTAAAAATCGATTATATGTTGTTGTTGTCCTTTCAAGCATAATAGTTAATCGTTTACGGCACAAACTGTAAATATTGCAATTCTCCAGAACATAACTTGAGTAAAATTACTTGGTTCATTGAGCAAAGGCTGCGCTTGTCACCTTCACTGCATAGATTTTAAAATGAAGTAACCCTCTTAAGGAAAGATTATTTTTCAAAAAATAGATAATTATGTAACTGTTTGTTAGTTCAAGCAATTAAAAACGAAATTACTTTCCGAACAAGTCAATATTTGTGTGCATATGTTTCGTGTAAAGTGTTGTTCAACCGATTTTTTGTAGAATAACTTGTTTCTTTGTGTTACAGTTTATTATTTTTCAATTGTATTTTTTAAATTTTTACTCATTTACTTGTTTATTCGTATTTATATTTCCTTTATATTTTTATGCTTTCGTTTCATTATTGCATGACTGTTGCTGTTTATGCGTTATTACGTTTGCTTTTCGTTTCGTTAATAATTGATGCCAAACAAGGTTATGGCCAGTTGAGTTCTAATTCGATGAGACGAGATTATTACAGAGGCTCTCAAGACTCTCTAACGGTTAAAGGTAATCATTATAATTTTACTCATTTTTTTCTTTCATTCTTAATATTTTATTTTTGATGGTGATATTTGATATTCATATTTATTTTTACTATTAATAATCGGGGAGAAAAAGTTGTTAGCGTTCCTAAGCATTTCCCATTATATGAGAAAAACGTTTGTGGCTTTCAATAGTGTTCACAATATATATATATATATATATATATATATATATATTTTTTTTTTTCTTTTTATATTATTGTTACTGTGATTGATTAAATATAAATAAAATTGTGTGTTAACGTTATCTTTTCGAACCGACAGAATCGCCAGATGAATATCCTAGCACAAGTTCCACACCGATTGGACGCCGTGGATCTTATAAATTATCGAAAGGTTGGTGGTGGGCGGATTATAACTGTAATAATGCACTAATTAATTATTATTTAATTTGGTTTTTATACGTTTTTGATATTCATTTGGTTTGAATTTGTTTTAAACTCTTATAATTAAAAGCCTCGCTACATAATTTGAAACTCAGTACTTCACAAAACTATGCACTCACCACCCAAACCCATATCTACAAATATTACTTATACGATTAAGTTAAAGCTGTGAAGGAAAAAATAACTCTTTATAAAACTTGGCTTTGGCTTTTTGTGTTTGGTTTTGATTTTAATTTTAGTTTTTATTTTTAAAGGCACTGACTTCTTTTTGCTTGTGTGTGTTTGTTTGTGTTACTTAATGATATTATCATAAGCAATTATCGTTGAAAGCATGCTATTCTTCTTTATGTTATATTTGCAAGATTTTCGCTAGTCCCTCTTTCTTTTTTTTTTTTTTTTGATATATTTATACGTAGATATTTATCTTTTAACGATTTGATTGAGTTTGGTGTACAATCGTAATAGCATACATATATATAGAAATACATGAAATATTATCCGGTATTAAGTTAACACAAAACGAGCGGCTATGGGATGGACTTTTCGTTAATTTCATATTTTCAAACATATATATATATATATACATCTTTGTGATTTTTTTTGTTTTCAATTTTATAATCTATAAAATCTTGAAATTATTAGATTTCATTTATACTCAACTTACATATATTATTTATAAAATTGATTTTGTTTGAAATTTTAAAACAAAAAATAAATGAAAAACAAACAAACACCCTCCAAAACATGTTTTTTTAAACATGTAATGTGGGCAAATTTTTCCAGAACCGAATGTTGTCGAACGGGGTCGCACTCTATCACGTATATCTGTAGCCAAAGGAAGTTCTCTAAATTTTCGCGGTCGAAAATCGAATTCGCTTATGAACTTGTGCGGTAAGAGTTTCTCTCACAAATTTTCATTTAATTATAATTGTTTTTTTTCTTTCGTTATCTTCTTACTTCTTTGAAACATTGTCTTCATTTTATATTTAATTATTATTTCATAAAACATAATTTAAAAAAAAAAGTAAAAATAATAATACTATAAATGTTTGTATGTAAATATGTAACATGTTTCACATTTCTTTTAGATGAATACACTTACCCCACTAAACTATTTAATAAACGTAAATCGCATTTCGGTGTTTGGTTACAATTTGTTCGATTTTTCATTAAAGTTTTTCTTAAATATTTATTTCTGGAAAATTGTTTCATTACACTCAAAACATTTGGTATCCGACTATCCATATATGTCCTAGTTTACATTTTATTCAAATAAGTATAAAAAAAAAGTTGTATATTTGCCTTAAAACTAATCCTAGATAGATAGATTTGACGTTAAGCTAATGAAATCTTTGCATAGCAGAGCGGTTGTGAAAGGTTTGTAACGCTTTGAAATACCTGTCGTCGGCCTTGGAAAATTTGTAAATATTGTAAATATTAATCAACACATGAAGAGGAGGGAGGGTGGCATATTTGGCTAGATCTCTGTCTGCCTGCTCTTTCATCTGCCAATGTCATGACTACTATCTCAAAACGTTCTCTATAAAATACAGATAAAAACAGTTATGTTCGTCTTAGGTTAAAATTTTGATGCAGGCGGGTCGATCGGCATCACAAGCAAGTTACGAGGCCCTAAAGTCATTGTGACATTCTTATGTTAATTCCTTCCTTTGCGAAATGTTCTGCGACGTCTACAGTTAAAGCGTCACAAATGTGTATTTGGTTCCACTATTTTTGGAATTCGGGTTCTTTGAAAACTGACAAGCTTTCAAACAAACTCAAATTGTCAAATGTGCGATTTTCGTAACTACATTAAAGTTTGGTCAATACTTCCAAGGACCATTTAAAAGGTGAGAAGGAAAAATGATTTAAATGAAATGCATATATATTATCAAGGGATTAACATTATCAGTGTGAGAACGTAAGAATCAAAGATTCGTTTTAAGGGCTCTTCTCGAAATCGTAAACTGGAATCCTTGATTACTCTTTTACTTCTGTACATGTCTGTCTACATTTTAAGTTTAACATTAATTTTAATAGTTTTTTGATTTTTTTTTTTTATGTTTGCATACTTTGTGTACTCTTTTTATGTAAATGTTGTGCAATTTTATAGTTTTTCTTTAGCAAATTGTTGTCATTTAATGCTAGTTTTATATAATAAATTTATAATTTCTTAGGACCCGATTACTTACACGTTACTTTGCATAGCATTATTTGAACTACGAAAGGTTCATAAATGATTTTGTAAATTTGCGGAAATTTAACTCATAAACTTCATTACCACTAGTCAATAGATCTGTAAAAAGCAAAACAAGACAGAAGTAATGAATGTTATTTGCGAAAATGATTACTAGGTTTACACAGGTTTTACGAAGGCATCTACATATAATAAGTAAGAACACTATAGTGGAGTAGGACCGACTATTAAATACCCTACACCATCATATATCGACTTCGTAATATAAAGAAGAAGTGGTCGTAACGTGATCCGATTTTCAATAGCGTTCGTCGTTAGGCCGAAACACATCAGTATACAAAATTTCATCAACATGTCAAGAGTTGCGGTGGATTGAACCTTAAAAACCGAATAGATAGATAGGTATAATAAAAGGTGCGTCTACCTCAAGTCCTTTTAGGCATTGTATGCGTCCGCACAAACTTAATTTGCTCTTGTACCAAGAGTGAACCATGTTCTGTGTCAGGAAGCACCGTTTCTTTCATTACTATATTTTTTTATTAAGGATTGGCTCGGCCGGAGTCGGCATCTTCTTCTTCGCATACTGCTCATAAAATGGGTATGTAATCAGTTAAGCGCCTTTTCTCACCATGTTGCTGTATCAGTTCTTATCACAATATCTCGAAAAGGACAATTATGAACAATGCATGAACAATTATCGCCTAAGTTTAAATCGATTTAGAAATTTATTCTGACATGATTGAGATAACAAAAGGTGTACTGCACTCAAGTCTTTCTGGTATTGCGTAAGTTCGCACAAACTTAGTACCTCAAGCCTATACGGATAAAATCAAGCAATTTATGATTATTCGATAAATGGCTTAAATGCATTTTATATGAAAGGATTTTTTTTTTTTATACCTTACACCACTTAAATTTATGCGAACGTATGTAACACTTAGAAAAACTTAACATAGATCGACCCGCCTGTCATTATACCGATTTTCTCGATAATAATTTTTTGGATCGATTTAAATTTTGCCGGACTGATCTTCTGTCTGTCTGTTTTGCGTTCAACCTAATAATCGCAATTTTTAGGCATATTGATAAGCTAACTGAGGCACGAAGCTTATTTGAACTGGATTGTCCCTGCGATGAGTACGGCGCTTATATGGAAACGAAATTTAATTTTTAAGTCATAACGAAAACAAGTGAAAAGTAAAAATATCTTTGATAAGAAAATTAATTTAAGAAAATTAAGATCACGTCACTTCAAGTTCAGAGCGCCATCCAGTATAAGAACTTCCATGATTAGTATGCAAAGAATGTGAGTACGGCACTTTATTATGAGAAGAACTGAAGTCTTGTATTAGACGAGGTCATTTTGTGCAATCGGGCTGGCCAGCTATTCACTATTTTTACATTTTATGACTCACGGAACAATTCACTTATCTGCTTAATTATATTTATATTTTTATTGGATGATACTTTTTGAATGACGCAAATAGTATCTTTTAGTATTTCTCCACGTTTATCAAGGACACCTTTAGGTAATTATGAAAAAGTGAGAATAACCAGCAGGCTCCACCGTAGATTATCCAGCACCTGTAAGGCTTTTTAATTCTTTTCCTGTGTTTCTACTTTCTTTTGTGCTTTCACTTATTTACACATTTTTATTTGCATTATTTAAAAAATTCATGGCTTCCGATTTATTTTGGATAAGATCTAAACCTCACTTAAGTATCTTTTTAAAACTTTATAGGAATATAAAAAACCACACGCTTAAAATTTACATTAAGCTTTTGATTTTTTTTTTTTTTTTTTGCAAAAAAAATTATTTACGTAAAATAAACTTTAATTTTAAGCAATTGACTAATTTCCCTGCAACCGTTTCTTTCTTCTTTTTCATAAACAAAATCATGAACAAAAAAAAAAAATTCTCAACTTACTAACAAATACAATAAAAATGAAATATGAAAACAACTATGTAATTAACATCTCGGAAAAAAACATCATCTTCTCTATATACAATTAATATCTGTTAATAAAAAAAAAACAAAAAAACAAAAAAACTGTGGAGATCTCATGTTAAATCATCATGAATTTCTATTATTTCTATTTTTCCCGTGAAATATTGGCTTAAATACCCGTAATGGAATAACGAACGTTATTGTTGCGTGTTGTTGCTTCTCTTCTTCGTTGTGCCGTTTGCAAATATTGGCAAATGTGGTCGTTGATTACTACGATGATTGTGTGCATGTTTTTGAATGAAAAAAAAAAAACAAAAAAAAAATAAAAATAAAAAGACTCCGGCATAGGAAGAGCCACACCACCACGTCGAGCTCCGTCCCCAGGCATGGCTACATTAAGTCGGCAAATGCCTTCGCCTTCGGGGCCAGGTTCATTGCCACCCGGTTTGATATCGAAACGACGTGGTATGGATGATGGATCAAGTGATGTATCGTCTTCGACACCAAATTCAATGATGGATTATTCGGGTTCGTATGTGTTTTAACAAGAACAAATAAAAAAAAACTATACATTCGCTTTAGGGCGAGTCGTTATAAATATTCATCATCCGTAATCAGTACATAAAATATTTTTTAAAGATTTTGTTAACTGTAGGGCTGTCAAATTTAGGCGATCACTCTCTAGAAGATGTTTGCGGCAATTTTCAAGTTAATACTTGCTACAAGTTATACGCTGTGCAGCACCCACTTATTTTTGTATAAATTTTATTATTATAATAAAGTCAAGTTAAGACGACGCTAGTAAATATTTGTACACAATACTAAATTTAATACCTTCTCCTCTAGTTTCGAAGTAACTATATAAATATTGTGACCGATCTACACAGGACATTGCCAAGCATTATGTTTAATCACGAACTAAGAAGATATGTGCGAACTCCACCCACAACTTCTCAGAAACTGAACCTTTCGTGGACCAGTTATGCCCATTTTCAAGCATAGGCTTTAAGTCATTTACTAAGAATGATGGTGGGATACGATTTATACCTCTCTTCCTGTCTATCTTTCTGTCAAGGCTACGGCTACTTTCAAGTACAATTTTTGATCTGCATTTCGATGGTTTTGTCCACTATTCATATCAAATTTAACTTAGGTTAACGTCTGCTATAGGTTTAAAATTACAATTTTTCTGCATGTTTTCGATCTCCGTCCGTTTAAATTTCTGTGAACCAAGTAAGTGAACCAAAAACAAAAAGAGGAAGCATGGAAGGCCGAAATGGACTTAGAACAAGACCCGAATTAGTAACACCTACGTCTTGCCCTAGTTGGATATTACAGACCAAGCGTTCATCTAGTATGCTTGCTTCGATCTTCTGTGGTGGGTATAAAAATGAAATAAAAAAAAAAAAAATGGAATAAACAAATTCAAAAATAAAACAAAAAAGGAAAAATTAATCAAACACCTCATTAAAACATATTTTTTATTTTTTAATTTTAAAAAACCCAAAATTCACCTAAATTTAGTTTATTTTATTTATTTTTTTATAATTATTATTTACTTATTTATAATTATTTTTATTATTATTTATTTAATTTTTTTTTTTTTTTTTGGGAATTTAATAGCAAATATCAGGATACTTAGGTTTGTTTAGGAGAATCGGGTCCATTCATGATTCATACTTTTCTCAAGCATTTTCTCAATAAATTTTTTAAAATTTTTCTATAAATAAGTTGTTTGCTCTTATCTTCCTAATGACACGATGTCGTTGCATTTCCTTTTTGAATATTAATCAACTTGTCTTGAGATCTACTAATCCTTTAGCTCTCTCTCTCTCTGTCTAGATTTAATTTGATGAAACGTTTTGCCATTAGTTTTAGTTTTATTTGCAATGATATATTTTTAATTTCGTTTTTCATTTGTTTTGTTTTGTGTTTGTCTGATTTTTGTTGTTGTTTTGTTGCTGTTATCTATATATTATATATATACATATATTTATATTTAATTTTTAAGTATTTCAAAACTAACACCCAAGTCGTAGGTTAATAAAGATTAATTTTGATTAAATGTTGCATCGTTTGGTGTATGATTGATTCTTAGGTCCTAAATTGTATAAACAACCGGCTGCTAAATCAAATCGTGGCATTATTTTGAATGCTGTCGAATATTGCGTCTTCCCGGGCGCCGTTAATCGTGAAGCCAAACAAAAAGTACTTGAAAAGATAGCTCGCTCAGAGGCCAAACATTTCCTAATACTCTTCCGTGATGCTGGCTGCCAATTTCGGGCTCTATATAGCTACACACCGGAAACAGAACAAGTCTTCAAACTGTATGGCACAGGTCCTAGTCAAGTGGATGAAGTCATGTTTGACAAATTCTTCAAGTAAGTGTCAAACACAAAAATTTGAAAAAAAGACATTTCTTGAATTAAGGATAAGATATTCCAGTTCATTTTTTTTTCGAAGTCTAGGAAGAGGTTGAATTCAATTTCCAAATTCATGGCACTCTGCGTTTAGGTGAGGATCATCAACCATTGATCTAAGTACCACTAGAAGTGTAGTAAAAACAGGGAAATTATCCGGAATGTATTCAACGTATGGCCTAAAATATGTGAAAAAATTATTGGGATAAACATTTAGCTAAAGGGCCTCTAAAAAAGGCTTTTTCAACTTGAAGGGGATAGTGATGGGATGGAATAGAGTTTCAGAACAGGATTTAGAATTAAGAAATCATTTAGCCGCTGTTGTCAAACTTAAGAAAATCTCAATAATTCGTGCAATTGACATATAGACATGGCAAAGAAACCATACTTTAAGCGACTTCAGTCAAAATTTTAAGTCATTTCGACTATACGTTTGAGTTGCAATTACGTTATGCTACGTTTCGAAACAATGGAAAATTCCAGATTGCATTTTAATTGAATCGTTCAAACTCATCATGGGCGTGAAAAATGTCATGACAACTCTTCTCTGTGGAGAGGAACAATTTCTCGGAGTTTAAACGAGGTCGTGCGGGCACCGATTATGCTGAATACAATGGACGTCCACAAAATTGTGATTACACTAGAGGAGACCATAAAAAGATCCTAAAGATTATGCTCGATAATTGAACAGTGAAGTTGCAAGGTACAGTTGACAACTGAAGGATATCAAAACGCAGTGTATTACTGTTTCGGAACGCGGACAAAATCGCGTGAATTGAATCTTGAATTGCTGACGAACTCGTCATATTCTTCAGCAGCGGCTATTACTTGCTTGCAAATTTGAAAATGATGCTTCAGGGGAAACTGTTGGGATGATATGAGTTCATCTATGAAACGGAATTATGTTTTGAGGCTACTTGGATAAGCCGTTCTATGAAAAAGGCATCCAAATTTTAGAGAAGCCTTGGACTGATGGTGTTTTTCTTCACTAGTACCGTTGTATTACTTACACGCACTCAAGGTGGAATGGTGGCTAAAAAGTGATGCGAAATATTTGAAGCGTCGCTAATAAAAGGCCAGTCACTTGCCGGATAGTGTTTAAACTACAGTCCAAATGAATGCTTGCAGCACTATATACCTCTGCGGAAACCGTTTGTACTGAAATTTGCTGAACTTAGACGAAGGAATGGGGCCAGACAAATAGTACTCACTTTTTTTTTAAATTGTCCAAGACGGCACATAGAAATGGAGAGTGACTTAGTATTATTATGGCAAAAATCAATAAACAACAATGAATACGGATGGGCAATGAAAATATCATTAATTCAGATTTAGTTCTCGAGATGTCATATTTCGAATTTGGAAGTAGCGAAGATTGATAAAGTATGGAATGCAAAATATTCAGTAAATTTATGTAAACGCCTAGCAACAGCTGGGTGAACACAAGATATCATAAGTCATTTTCGAAGATAGGGTGTCCCAAAATCTACGCAAGAGTTGAATTTAATAAAAAAACAGCTTTTTTTTTTAATCGTAATTTTTTATTTGAATCGTAATATGGGCAGGATAGAGCTCTGTGTGGAATAGCACATCGGACGAATAGCCCCCACGGTTTTGTTGGCTCTTTTATCGAGATTCTGATCACAGAAACGTGAGAGTACGCGACCAGGAATGTCTGATGCAGTAATTGAGCTTTTTCACGGAATATATTTCATGTGGCAAGGTCGCGTTGACATCATCCAATTTAGGCGGAAAGAACTGGGTTATCATAGTGCGGTATCGAGCACCAGTAACAATCATTTCTTGACCAGCCTCACTTTCGAAGAAGCATGACTGAACTTTCAACAGGAATAGATGTAAAATTTTGTTTTACCGTATGTTTCCCATATCTTGGCAATATTAACCAGTTAACTGCGTATGACGAATGTACAGGTTATGTAAAAAGTGTAAAATTTTGCGTTATAACGAATATACGAGTCATGATTCCCCCATCCGTCTTTGTCCTATTTCCTCATAAAACTTTATGTGTCTTAGAATGTGCGTATGTCATTTTATGAAGTTATGTCACTACAATGTAATTTCATATTACACATACTTCTTGTATGACGAGTATACTCATCATTGGCAACTTTATACACTTTTTTGCATAGAGGTCGACACAGTTAACTGGTTAATTATTGCAACATCACACTACGCTTCAATCGACACAATTCTCTTAATCGTATGCAGACCAGTTTGCATTTTACGGAACCTTTGATGCTATTTAAAATTGGAAAATGAATCTACAAGAAATGTGAAAACGAAGTGTATCAAAAAAAAGATATTTGTTTTTTGGTTCCTTTGCTCATAATACACTCAGAACTTCCTGGTATATCGATGAAATCCTTTTTTACTTATTTACATTTTTTTTTTTTTTTTTTTTTTGAGATACAAGGTGAGTTTAGATACTGCACATAACTTTGATAAAAGAATGAACTGAAATTGTCTGGAAATCTTGCTCATTTGATTGTTTGATTCTTATGAGAAGATATGAAATATTAAAATATTCATTGTATTCTTTTTGGTGCATAGATACAACTCAGGAGGCAAATGTTTCTCTCAAGTCCATACGAAACATTTAACGGTTACAATAGATGCGTTTACAATACACAATTCATTGTGGCAGGGCAAAAAAGTGAATTTGCCCAGCAAAAAGGACATGGCTTTGGTTATCTAAATTAAGCGAAACAAAAGTGAAATTTATTTTAAGGATGTATTTTTATTTTTTTAATTATATTTTTTCTATTTTCTTTTTTATTCATGTCTTTTTTTTTATAACTTTGTAATTAAGCTCTCATTATGCCACAGAATTAAATGATAAAACAAAAAAACACTATGAATGGATTATAAACGTTAAAGGGAAAACATTAATTAAAATTAATATTTAAAAAAAAAAAATGATAAGTAACTAAAAACAAAAAGCTGGTAACGCAATGCTTGATTAGTAAAGTCTTTGTAAGAAAAATGTTAAACTATTCGTATATACCGTTAAATCCTTGAATTCCCCTATCCCTTCCCACCCTGCTTTATTAATATTATTTTATAAGTTTAAAGTGTAATCCTTTATATATATATATATGTATATACATATATATATTATTTTTATTACAAATTTATGTAAATTTTTCTTATATTTTTAACCAAATTAATACAAAACTGAAGAACAAAAAGTAACTAATAGAATGAACTGCAAGTCGTTTGCCCTATAGGCTCCATCTATTTATCTATCCACTTGTCTGATAACTTATTTAAATGTAAAGTTTACGCTAAAAAAAAGTGCATATAAAAATAATCTTCATCCCCACATATGAATATATTTAAGCACTAATAATAATAATAATTTAATGTTATTTCTAGATTTTAACGCAACTTCTTTTTCTCTAGTAGTCTGAATTTTATATCTTTTTCTTCCTACTTTTCATCATATCATATATATATATATATACATATATTTTTTACATTTCTACATATATATATGTATATACGTATATATGTGTGTATGTATGAACAATAAGAACAATTAATGCCAAGAAATTTTTCTTTGATCCCCATCTTTAAGAAAAAAATATTTTTTAAAATTATCATTATTATCATTACTTTTATTAAACACAAAATCATTGAATAACGCGTTGAATATCCTTCTTTTTTTTTGTAATTTAAAATAAATTTTATCTGACCGCATACATAATTAAAACAGTAATGAACAAAAATTCCACAACATAAATATAACCGATATGTACTTTAGTAATATTAATAACTGAGGATTTTTTGTATTTCTAAATAAACAAAAAAAAAAATTAAAAAAATTCAACAAGTATTACAAAATATATTGTTCCGAATATAACAATTGGTGTTTTTTTTCGTCTTTCTCTCTCCCTCTCTCTCTCTCTCTCTCTCTTATGTTTTACGTTGCGAAATGAAGATGTGTGGACCATCTGGAAAATGCTGTGCGTTTGTTTTAGATAAAAGTACCTATGAATATTTTCCACAGACAATGCAAAGCCGGGAAGTGAACACAGTAACCTTTCATTACAAATATCAGATAATTTTTAATAGTGTAACTTTTGGGAAATACTTCACAATTGAAAGATATGTTAACTTTGGTACATAGCACAAATTAAATGAATCGCTTGAACAAGTGCGTTTGGAACGTACAGAAATATGTATAAACTCCACAAGTCACATAATAGGGGTATAAATAAATTTTGCAAATTTTTTGATCAGAATTCAATTTTGTTTAAAACACACTTGTTGTTACAAAGCTTAAGAATTGAAATACTCGCGATCAATACCTGTGGTCTGTTGCGTCTTATCGCGGGGATTTGCGGATATTAGAACGCTGACAATTATCAACAGCGAAAATCAGATGATAGCTACAAATCTAGTTTAAAAATCATTCTCATTTACTTATGGCGTATTTGGCTTGAAGCACCTTACTTCGTTGAGGGGTAATTCAATACGTTTTTCTGGAAAATATATTTTGTCCGCTTGTCTTCATTTGTGTGAGAGATGTCGTAGCCGCAAACAATCCTGAACACTTTTTTGCGGGCAAATTCCTGTGAAGATGAAAATTTGATTGCCCTTTTTCTTAGTTAACACTTCACCTTTGCATAATCTAGGTTTTGAAAAACGAAATTTTTTCTTATGTGATGCGGGGTCCGTGCTGATTTGAAATCTAACTCGCTTTAGAATTCGTAACATGGAACACATACGGTTTCGATACTCATCTCTTTACTATGACATCTGTTTTCTGGCACTAGGCGCCTGCATTTCATTTAGTTCTCAACACAGCTTAAACAGATTATTACTTTTTAAATTAAGTAAGGGGAAGAAACCTGCTTGTATTCAAGTTCGGTGTACACCAATGAGAGTTAAAAAAAGTAAGCAATGGTAATTATTACATCCTACACCAGTTGTAGTGCAAGGGTTTATTATGTATGCAACACTTGAAAGGACTTCATATAGACCACTTTGTGAATTGATTCGAACTTGTCCGTCCTTCAGTACCTCTTGTTTTTTTATGTTCAACCTATAGGCCGGACTTTTTGAGATATTATGATAAGATTTGGTACACTGACGTGATTCGGCCCAAGGGTGAACGCTGTTGAAAATGCTTCGAATTGGACAACTTTTTCGACCATTGTCCGTATAACGCCTTATTTTGTAAAGTCATCTTATGAATAATTGTAGGCTGACGTGGGGTATTTATTTGTGGTCCACTATGGTGTTTTTAGTTGTTTTTTGATTACGTAGGTAGAACCACAAATAAATTATGCAATCAATATCGGCTTTCGTAACCTGTGCGTTGCTTGTAGTGTTGTTAGATCAGGGCTTTAAGGGCTCTTAAAATCGCGGTTCCCATTTTTCCAGCTACACTTATAGGTAGCATTCCCTTTGCATTCATGATGTGTTTAGAAGCAACCGATGAAGAACAAGTGATTAAACATCAATTTGTTATTCACATTCGTCGCTTAAGCAGCTCAGCTCAACACACATATATCATCAAAAATTTTTTCAAATCAATTCAGTTCAATTGCTCAGGTGCTGAAGTAAAAAGCAATAAAAACGGTTCTGATATTACGATGGGTTAGTAAAGAGCGAAACTAAAATATATGTACATTTTGTTTGATGATTAAGAGATTCTTAGTTTCAGAAAAACAGTTTTGGATTTTAATTTTAAGAACATTAAGTTTAATAACAATAACAATGGGCTTATGTAAGTTGTCATATCTTATATCATAAAGTATTTAAAACTTATGAGACACATGGATTTTGTATCGTAGCTATTTACCAAGGATCTATTCCAATATGCCCTCCATCCAATAAAGTGGATTGTGTACCAAGGTGCTTGCACAATGACGGTTGCAGATGTTGTAAAAATATGTGCCGTAGTACTTCATGTATTTCCATTTATTGGATGAATAATCCGAGTAAGTTATTGCGGTAGCAAAAAGCAAGTGGACAATTAAATCAGAGTCAGCTCATTTCGGTCTTGACATACTTCCATTTGTTTTCCTTGAAAGCGTGTTGCGATCGAATTATTAATCTTAGCGTTAGGAAAGATTGTGCGTCATTATATAATTCGCTATACCCAAGCACATTGACATTAATTTTAAGTTGATGACGCTTACTTCGCTTTCCAAATATCAGCCATTCTTGTAGAGATGTATAGGACGCCACGAAAGTGCAACTGAAGTATTGTGTATGTGGCACTTTTATCTATTTTAATCCAAATCGCTCGATTAACGTTTCGCAGAAACTTGAACCGATCGGGTAAATGAATTACTTAGAAGATGTAGAGGTTAAACAAAGTTAAAACAAATAAAATGACTATAGTAGTCCACGACCTGCCATCAAATATTTGTACACCACCCTATAGTTATTCCCCTAACGACTTTTATCGTAAGGTGTCATATTCGAAGCGGACGAATCCGAGCCAATTTGCACAGTGTTCGCTAAATCAGGTCAATGTACCAAATTTCATCAAAATATCTCAAAAAGGGCGGCCTGCAGATTGAACATAAAATATCAGGACGGATAGACGGACAGGTAGACAAACAAGTTTAGATCGATTCAGAAAGCGGGAGAAGGTGGGTCGGTTGCAAGACATTCCGGGCGTTGTAGGCATCTGTAAAAACTTAATATACCTCTATACAGCAAATGGTGTGGGTATAAAAATTGGCTGCTAAGAATAGTAGATTCGTAAAAAAGTAATTATACATTACTTTTATGTAAATACATAATTTTGATGAAAACGGTCATGTTTGGCCGTCAACGCGGACTAAATTTAACAAACACAATCTACTTGTCAAAGATGTTACTATTTCCCAGTTGACTCCGTCATAACAAAACCACAAATTAGGAAAACTAAAGACGTTTAGAAAAAGCGGGCGCTATGTATATAGTTACATAAATTTTCCACCATTCAATTCTTTGAAATAAAAACTTTATTTAAATTTTTTTTTGCCTGTTTTTTGCCTGTTCTTTTAACTCTAAGGGTGTTTTGCATTATTTTATTTTATATAATTTTTGAGCGAAATATTCGAAATTCGTTGGTTATCTACAAATTGCGAAAAATTCCCTAACAATTCAGTGTCTCTTTTATATATTTGATATCTTTTAGATATTTGAAGACTTAAATGAAGTTTCAGCTTGCGGGGTATTCACTTAAAAAAAGTTTAAACTTAAACTGTTTTGTGTTTTTTAATGTTAGTTGCACCCACCCGAAAGGATACTTACTGTGGCGAATATCACTGTCGCATTACAGAGGACTGCATATATCGGAACTACAAAACGGAATGTATAACACATAATAGAACTGTTTATAATTATTGAGGTAATAAGAATATTAAAATCTATTGCTCTGTATTATTAACGAGTGACTTGTATGCAAAATTTCTATGGATATAATGAAAAAGCGTGGTGTATATATATATATATATATACATGTTAAAAATGATCGAACGATGGATATATGTATTTTTTTATTTAATTGTTCACCATCTGATCTCTATTAATATAGATTGGATTTAAATAATAAGCTGATGTCAATGCTTACAAAAGTCAAGAAATATTTTTACGTGCATTCCTCGGCAACTTTATTTCGATTTCTTTTTTATGATGTTAGTTAACTCGGATCATCTTCACCAGCGGTAATATATATTTGTAGTAAAACAACAAATACGATGCTTTTCCTATAACATTTGTGTAATTCGAAGTGGAAGAGTAGACTTTAAACTATTGCAGGAATTGTTCACCAGTTTCATCGACAAGAGAAGCCTTCAAAATCCATGAAGAAATCAAAGAATTAAGCAAAATTCCTAAAGAAAATGCATACACACACACCTAATTTTACATATTTTTACATCATGAATACGTTCCCCAAAAATTCGTATCAAAAAAGATATTAGCTAAATGAAAAAATAGAGTGTTTGCAGACCTAAACAAGCAATTGAAAAGTTCAATAAACAAAAATAAAAAATTCTTATTAGAATTCACTTAAGAAATTATTTCGTGCTTATACATTTTAATTCATTAAATATATTATAAAAAATAAATTATACAGTGAAAAATGAATTTAAATTGCGCAAAAAATACATTACGTCTTTACTCTATGCATAATTCGGGAGTTCCACTCATACACGCATATAATCGAATTGTGAAAAACATAACGTTGTAACATAAGTTACAATACATATTTGTGGGAAAAAAACTATTTACGTATGTCCGCGACTACAAATATGTTACACTTATGCCTGTAAATATTTCTACTCAATTCATTTCAAATGGTTTCGCTCCGTACGCTTCGTCATCTTTAATCATTTAGCCGTCGCGATCTCCTCGACAAACGCACTCTTGAATTGTGTCGCAAAATTTATACGAAGAGTGGATTTGATTTTGTTAAATCCGTGACAAAATTTTTGATAGCAACTTACGCAGATGCTAGAGACCTCACCACGCCCGTAGACCGCTATCTGCGAAAGTGAATATCTAAAAATCATTACTTTTAGCAATTCCTTTGCTGTGAAAAGAAAAGTGCTTTCAGAAACCGGCTGTTCGCCTTAGAGTTTTTTTTTAAAAGCTATGGGCATCGGCATCGAAGGGTGAGACCTGTGTATCACCTTTGAAGTTTGTTTTGTAAGGTCTGTACTTTTTTGATTATATAGTCTGGAAAGTTGCATGTCATGAAATGAGTAAACATTTGTAAACAGTCAGAATTTTTTTGGGGGAAAGCTCAGCTTGAAGGTTGTCATATATTTGATATTTGACTCAGATCGGCAGTCATTCAAAGTTTTTAAGTAATGTCCTTAAGAGGTTAGACTTGTCTTAATATCCCTGCCGGAGAATTAGGCGATTATTCCTGATAACTAATATTCCATTGATGAATATTTTGGTATCCTTCTTGGGTCCTTTTGCTTTTTTTTGGATTGCTAGAGGAAGAAATAAAGACAATTTATTTCAAATTTAAAAGATTTTTATGTAAGTTATGTTTATTTTGTATCAAGTTTTCTTTATGTTATTCGAATTGAAATTTTGCTTTCTACTCAATATTATTTTAAAAGATGAAAAACAAACGATATTTTGCATTTTATTTTCAATTTAAAGTATGGTTTCTAAGTCAAAACATTTAAGCAATTCTTTTTCTTTATTATGCTTCTTCTTTTAAGCAAATTTTCTTCGGTGTTTACTTCAATAATCAATCAAAAATGCAATTTGCGTTTGCACTAATTTCTTCTATCGCTTATTTTCAAATATTGCTTATTTACATTTATATTCATATTCTTATTTTTGATTCTAAAATCATACAATCTTCTTTACGCGGTTTCCCATAATGTTTACCACAAGGGGCTCTTAATTCCAAAACGGAAATAGCGCATCATTATGTCAGTCCTCTAAGTGATTTCCTATGGATACTCTACTTTAAAACATATCAAGAAAAAGTTTTTTCTTTTCTTATATTTAAATTTCTTGATTTACTTTGCTGTTTCAGTTTTCTTTACGGCTTTTGATTAATTTCTCTAGTAATCTAGAGCATAGTCTTCACACATACATGTCCCAAAAATCTGTGGTAACCGGACTTCGCTCTCTTACTCTCATAACGATTGTTTAAATTTTGGCTTGGCTCTGCCTGTATGTACATAGAGTTTTTGTATAAAGCAAAGATTGCTATCACATTATTTTGTTTTCGAACCGATAATTCTGGTTTTTTGTTATTTTATTGCGATTTTTCGTAATAAAACATTATAATTCTCCGTTTTGCTATTTCACATAAGTAATGCCACTAAGGATTTATTAATATTATGATTTCGTATATTTGTTACGGTGTTTCGCATAACTCCTATGGATTCCTCTTATAACTGTTTGGTATCTTCAATTCTGTTTTACTCTATTAAATAAACTTGGCAGCACTCCGTCTTCCATATGTTCTTGCATGTGAAAAAAACTTCATTGTAAAATGGTTCGTAAGTTGAAATATCATGAAAAGAAGCTATTAAAAAAAGTTGACTTTATAACATGGAAAATTGACAATGGCGGCCATGAAAACAAAATTCTTAGGCGATATCACATACGTAAACGGGATGACTATACTAAGTATGTACATGTGCGTGCAAAATGTGCTTTAATAATATTATTTTGTAAAGGTACAACAAACTTGCGCGGGAAGCGAGGGAATTAGTGGAAAAAATCGCAAAGCTCGACAAAAGTGACCCGTTTAAAAGTGAAGCATCCTTTATGCTATTGGAAAAACTATATAGCATGGGTTTAATAAGCGACAAGCTCGATCTAGAAACAGCTAGTCGAGTTTCGGCTAGTTGCTTTTGTCGGCGGCGTTTGCCGGTAGTAATGGTGAAAAGTAAGTACTTTAAGCTGTAAACAATAGAAAAAGAGTAGGATTACATTGAGAAAGTTAAGATATTTTAACAGAGATCAGATATTTTAAGAGAAAATGAACCTTTCATTCATAGAGACGCCTGTTCTGGTGACACATCATCAAATGCAAGATCGCATGTTTTCTGATTACGGGCTAGTGTTTGACTTGCGTGCACCTTAAGTAAAACCTGTTGTTTAGATACGCTCTCGGCTTCAATATTGCACATGGTAGGTAGGTAGACACATTGGTCTTTAGGGGGTGTTCATAGTATTATATAAAGCAATACTCGTTGCATTTCAAAGCCACACAAAGAAAGTATGTATTACATTGCCTTCAGAGCATGAAAGTCATCTTTTTCACCCATTTCCAGTTTTCCTCCGTTGCGATTAAAATGGATGTCTTGGAAATAAAAATTTACGGAAAACGCTCAAATAAAATGCTCATTTATAAAATAGAGTGCTCAGTATCTGTAGTCTACCATTTACAAGATCCTTATTCGGCTTATATCTATATTACCAATAACGGTTGGTTGCTGATAAACCTGGTTGATGCAAATATTTAGGATCATTTTAAAATCAGTGTCTACAATATTCATTCTAAGATTTTTCTTTGTTTAACTTTTGCAATTGACGACAATAACTAACAAAACAAAAAGCTTGAACTCTCGTTTTCGAAATAGATAAAGAAAAGATGTTTGAGAATATTTGTCACCTCCATTCAATGAGAATTGGGCGATGAAAAATTTTTCGTTAGTAAGTCGTCCCTCAATAAGGCTTTTACCTTAGTCGAAAGAATTGCCAAGAGTGTTTGTTAAAATAGACGTTTTTCTTGGAAAATGATAAGGTTTTTATTACAAGCAGTTAACGCAGTAATTTAACTAAAATGTAACATTTAATCAAGCGTTTGTTTTTAATATATTTTTTTATATGTAATTTCTTAGATAAACTTTCAGAAAATTTAAAAAATGCAACCGCCTTGATTGAAGAAGGTCACGTGCGAGTCGGAATTGAGATGATTAAAGATCCGGCTTTCCTAGTCTCCCGTAACCTGGAAGATTTCGTTACTTGGGTTGATGGCTCCAAAATTAAACAACACGTTATGGCTTATAATGATATGAGAGACGATTTTGAAATGTAACCATTATTAATATGGATGTCATTTATGTGTAAGAATTTTCTTTTAATATAATGTATTTTTTATATTCAAAATTTCTGTTTCTGATTAATGAGCGGTTAGTGACTACTGATAAGGTATTAATAAATGAAATATTTAAAGCGAAAAGAAAATTTAAATATGCATTTGCGGTGAATTTGCGAAATAAATTTTCGCGTCATTCAGTAAGTACGTTAACATTGCACGTGGTATTGCACTTTTGCGTATTTTTATGCATTTTATTGACTTTTAATTCTGCCGAAAGAAAATCTGTTACGATCAAACATGAAAATGTTACAATTTTGTGTGGAATATTTAATAAGTAATTTTGACTGACGTAACTTTAGGATCAAAGTCTATCAGTTGAATTGTTGCTTTTTATTCGTGTAAAATAGGAGAATATTAAGGAGTTGCATCAAATCTTTCAACAAAATACATCTATTCAGATTCCGCTGTAAAATCTTTTATGCTTTGTCGCGTTTCATAATCTTAAGTGGTGATTATGAAAAAAATTCGTATCCATTCTATTTCTCTTCTAACAATGAACAACATTACAACATCCGTCCAGATCGAACATTAAATGCCTTGTACTATTTCGTCTAATGAAATTCTTCATCTATTTTCGTGATAAAAAGCCGAAAATTATTTCTGCACGGTTTTTATATAAAGACATACTTATCGTGGCAGCGTTTGTATGGGAGGGACAACAAAACATGAATCGATATAATCGAAAATTAGAAAAATTGATTTTCTTGTCAAAGGTCGTATTATTCTTCACCTTTTTTTTTATCATAAACATATTTTTAATACAGACCTTGGTCAAAACACGTCATCGAACCAAATTTCAGAAAAATATATCAACATTTACGGTCTGTAGCTTGAATACAAGGAAAGAAGACGGATAGACAAGCTTAAGGCGATTTAGAAAGTGATTCGGAAGGATTCGTGTAATAAGAGGTGGAATGATTCGATCTTGTGTTTCGATAGATTTGGATCGGAATGCGTGAGATTTCGCCAAAAATGTTCCATGAAAAATATACATGGACGGACTGGGAAATGTAAATCGGTTCAGATAATGACTCTGAATTGATCAATATAATAAAAAAAAAACTTGAACGTCCCATGAAGGAGGTTCTGTTCTTTTATTTATTCGCTAATAAAAAGAACGGACCAATGGACTCTGAAACGTAAAATAACGAAAACGGTAGGAGCTAATTTGAGGCCGGTTCTCTAGGCCAAGTTTTGGACTTATTACTCTCGAGCATATAGTATTTTAAGTGCTCTCTTCATTAAATCGAATGCAATTAAAAAAAGTTTTCAAAAATTTTATTTAGATCCCAGTTTAGTTATTTAACTTTTTTACAAAAATAGTTTTTAAAAATCTAAATTTTAGCCTTAAAAATGTTTGCCTGTTAACTAAATTAAGTTTTCTTATGCCATTTTTATCAATATTGTTTGAAAGATTAAATAAAGTAAGTAAACTATTTAGTTAATTGGATTCCAAAGACAAATGTAAACTATATTACGCCCTTTATAATAAATTTGATAAAATCAGTTCCAAAGAGTAGTGCACCATTGCAAATGCACTTAATTTGTAGAGAAAGAAGTACAATATAAAGCGCATTAACGGATTGGCAGCATAACCAAGTATCTAATGTTTTTCCTTTCGGAAGTCGAGGGATGGATACCTAAGTCCATTTGGTAACAATTCTCAGTGGAACTGCTTTTGCAGTTAAGTCTTACAATAAAGCCGCTTTCATTAAAAAGATATTTTCTTTTGTAACTCTTGGCACTTAAACTTTAATTATAAAAAAAAGAAAAAGAAATCTTTTTATAAAGTTCAGATGGAAAACTATTAATGTTGTTTTTGTTGTTGCTGATGATCATTACTAACTGCTATAGATTTTTCGCCCAAGACTCTCATAGCATTCGAATAATCCGAATCAATTTGTGGTATAATCTGTTTATCGTTTGGGCGTAAGGTTCGAATTAAATCGGTTAGCGAGAGAAAAGATTGATGTCCAACATCCTCAAGGTCACTCGATAATGAAGGAATGTGCCTGTTCTCATTGTGGGCTTGTTTTTCGACCTCTTGTGATATCTGCTTAAGACGTACTTCAACACTAGGCATTTCATCCGCATTGGACGCTTCATACGATTCGTGCGATATGGTATTATGGACATTAGCTTCGCTAGATGCGTCTTCTAAAGAGGACGAGGAAATTGGTTTCGCTTTAGGAGTTTTTGCATTATTGCTCAAAGGTAATTCTTCCTCATCTTCTTCCCGCTCAGATAACTCCTCTTCCCTATCATTATGCGCATCTTCTACATTTTCTTGAGTATTGACGGCATCGTCCTGTTCAATGCTATCCTCCTCATGATCATCCATATCATCATGGGCCTGCATTTCATCAATTTGATTAATCTCGCTATTGTGTCGTTCCTGCTGTTCTTCTTCGTCATCTCCGATTTCATGTTCGTTTTCGTCGTTTTCTTCAATATTTTGCGAATCTGAGGTCATCGCGATCGAATTTAAAGCACGTTCTTGATCCAATTTTAAAGAAACATAAGAAGGCTGATTAAGCTTTTTGTTTACATTGCCGAAGGAAGATATTAACAAAGGCAATGGTGAAGTTGTGGTTGTGGTACTAAACACGGTGGTCGTTCTAAGTTCAGTCTGTCTTAAAACGTCGTCGGCACTGCGAGGCGTGGTTGTTGTAATAGGGCGCCTGTAGGCAAAAAAAAAATCACAAATAATTTATAATTAATTTGATAATGTAACATAGAAAATCAATTGCAATAAAAAGCTGAGAGGCTGAGTACTACTACCTTTAGGAAAGCTAAGCCCCAAATCACCAGAGAGGAGTTTTGTAGATGAAAAACGAAAAGTTAGTAAATTTACATTTAAAAAAAAGTAAAAAAAAAAAAAAATTACGGGCTTTAAAATTTGCTCCTACATAAGCTTAAATTACTTGTGTATTTATTGGTTAGTTGTGATATTTAAATTAAATAATCGAGCGAAAGGATTAAAAAAGCATTGTTAAATTTATATGACTTGGGGTTTTAGCTCACCTAAAAAACACAGTTTACATTTTGATCGCACACTTTTCTCTGCAAAATTATTTTGCTCAAGTTTTCTTCCATTTTTTTTCGTTTTACTCGATTTATTTTTCAATAATTATTTTAGACTTAATTTAGCGAAAATTTAAAATATATATATATATATATAATTTGTAGACTAAGATTCTTTACTTATTTATAGATTTTTAATTGAAATAATTTTTTACTGCTTTTTTTTTCTTTTTTTTTGTTTTACATTTTGTTGTTTTTGTTGTTGTTATATTTTAAGAAGAACCATGATCCCTAAAAGTTTTTCTTTCCCCAAATTTTATTATTATTATTATTTATTTATTTATTTATTTATTATTTTTTTTTTTGTTAACGATTTTTGAAATATTGTTCATTCCGTCTCTTAGAAAACCTTACCCCTGCGCTGATGATACAGGAATACTGCCATAATTATAGTAATAGCAACGAGTTTGTTCGCATATGAAGTCTTTAACAGCCGAACAATCCTCGGGCATCCATTTCAGAGTAGGCTGTTTTAGTATGACGCAACCTTTTTCGGCGCCGCTGCTACTGTTTAAAAGAAAAATAATCGCGAATTTAGTAAGTAATTTAAACGAAAAAAAAAAAAAAATGTTTTTCTTTTAAATCTACAAGAAAATGGTAAGAGAGGCTTTACCTATCGCGGGCAGTCCTTTGAGGGGCAGTATTGCTATTGTGATCCACAGGATCCAGGAGGCCAGCCTGCACAGCATCTGCGCTATTTTCGAAAAAGTCGAATGTAGCATTGAACGGCAAGCCAGTGCTCATCCAAAGGAACATGCCCGTACCCAAGCGATTACCCGAAGTCCAGAAATCATAATTACCATAACCTGCATTTTTCAAATACATGGTCATCGATTCAGCTTTCTCCTTTGTTTCAAACGAAGCCAATTGCAGGCCCAAGGAACGACAATACTGATAAGCTAGAAAATAATTCAATTCCGGTGAATAAGGATTCATGCGACTGATAAAGTATTGTACGCCATCCAGGTGTATGGTAGTAATGCGTTGACCTTAAAATATGTAAAGAAAACATACGTACGTTAGTATATATATGTATATATGGTTAACATAGAACTGAATTTAATTTTTCCAAGTTTCATTGACATTCATTTCGTTTATGTTATGCCATGCACGACCATCGGGTATAGATGATTTTAGTTCTTCTTCTTCACGAATTTCTAACTTGATCGTAAATCTATATATAAACGCTAGGTAATTATAATTATGCGCATGCATCGATAGTTGTGTGTATATTTTACGTTAAGTGCGTGAGCATAATTTTTTTTTTTTTTTTTCTTTTTAAAATCATTTCCTGTAATTGAAATTCATACCGCATACCGTTTCATTCATTCAAACTCTTATCCACTATAAGAACGAAAAACAACATAAATTGTCAAAGAATTATTTTTGCTCCGTTTCTTCTTTTCTTCGGTTTCACCAAAACTAGCTATAAGTCTTTTTGTATGTGTTATTCCGTTTTTGGTTTCTTTTTCGCAATTATCTGTAATGGCTAAAATAAAATAACTGGTTTGCCTATACGGAGTCTAAAAAAAAAACAACAACAATCATTTTACTCGCACAAAATTTTTTTTTGAAAAATTATTTATTTACGCGTAACATCAATATTGAGAAGAAAAAATGCTATTATTGCGTTAGTGTGTCACAAGGCGGAAAAATCTATCAAACACGACCGTCGACCGATATACAAGCCAAAAGGGCAACGGGAAAGGCACCCTAACCATCCAACACCGGACTTTTTGCAGTCACATCCTTGTCTTGGTATTGCAGTTGTATAACCTCATGTTTGTTTATTTCAGTTTGAAGACTTTCTGCACCCGCCCCTCAGGTCCGAACCATGCGAATTCAGCAGATTTATTCAAAACTCAACCTCAGAAGGTTTCTGATTGATTAGCGAAACTCTCTTTCGTCCCGCCATTCAAGTCGTCTTTGCTCTTGAAAACTTTAGAGAAATTGAAATTTCGGATTTATATTCCAATTTATTGGGAAGAGGAGACACAATCTGTTGAGGACTAAACCCGCTATAGACGAAAGCTTCTAATTGATTGAATTAAAGTTATTTTATTTTTGGAGAGTTTTTCTCTTGGCTCTTTTGCATTTACTTGCCAAAAAACGTGGTTCTTCGTCGCTTGATTGGTGAATGTGGCCCTCCTCTTAACAGCATCCAGATGGATGCGTATGTTATTTGCCTTCTAATTATAAGTCATAGGTAATGCAATCATGTTCGCCTATCAGTAGTGGAATGCACTAAATAACATCACTTTCGTGATGATATGTCACGAATTATATTTGGTTTCTATGTAAAGACTTATTCTTGCTGAGAGCCCTCCTCGGGGAGAGGGCAAAACGTGGCTTATCGTAGTCCATAGTTAACAAAATCAATGTTCAAAGATAAAAAGAACCAAAGATGTCTAAGATCGCAATGTCGTTCATTTATTTTCGTCGCGAGGTACTAGAAATTAGATTATTTTGCCATACGAAAGGCTGCTTTTCATGGAAGCCATCGCATGGGATATCTTCTGAAAAATGGTTCTATGTGGTTCAAATGTGGCGCAGCTAGTTTTTATTTTAAATTGAACGTTTTTGCAATGTAAAGGCTTGCTTTTCGTTGCCAAAGTATGGGAGGGCATTCAAAAAAATTGGTCCATTCCACATTATTTATATCAATCTGATTAGGTGAAAATTGCAAACTTTTCTCGTATGGTAACTTCTTCAACAGAAGACATTATATATGAATGCTAAAAGTGGCTTCATCCAACTTGTTTTTGATAGGGTTCGTCCTTGGCGCCGATGTATCGAATTTCGTCAGAATAGTTTAAAGAACGCTACCTGTGTGTTGAACATAATTATATAGGGAAAACTATCAGACTAATAAACAGACACCCAGAAGCTTAAATTGATTCAGCAAACGATGGATATAATAAAAGGTCGCATTCCTTTCGATATTACTAACATAATGCAATAGATCATCAGATGATAATTTAACACGGGGTCAGCTGCAAAAATTGATAACGAGAAATAAAAAGGAAAAAAGGGTGTCAAATTCTGGTTGAGTCGATCTTTCTAACATTCATTGTCAGCTGTTACCTGATGCACACTACCCATCGGAATGCTGGACGAATGCCTACTTGCCTGACTGCTGGGTACGGCCCTTCGGGGAGTATTCGTGGTGGCTGTGGTTACCTCAAAGTTTCGTGGGGAGCATTTAAAAGGGTGCTTAGATAGGCCTCGACGCAAACCACTAAGCGAGAATTTGGTCCACACCCATCTTCTATTGCGGTACTTCAGGGTAGAAAGGCCCCCTTCAATGGGGATTCCCTTTCTCCCTGAGGGGTCGTCAATCAACTTAATTCGATTGCCGATGGTTGTAGGCAACCCGTCTGATTAAGACTTCATGTCAGGTGCAGACGTTAAACACACAGAGCTATCTGTTACCTGATATTTAATTCTTTTAAGAAAGAATGAAGATCAATATTCATTCCATATATGAATAGTCAATCCCATCGTATGAATTTATGCAATTTGCAGCTCATTTTCGCTCAGGCAGGCGGGCGCGATAAGAAAATCTTTTCAAACAAAGCTTGTTTTTTAGACAATGTGTTGTGGTTGTAAACTGATCTTAGTGGATGGTCAGGTGAAGCCTAATCAGGAAGAGTCGGGAACGCGTGTTATTCTGTCTTCTTCTTTCATTCGAATGTAACGTTTGTTTATTCTATGAAACGGATTTTTTCCTGTGTTGCATGTTGCATGTTGCATCTATACCGCTTATAGTACAAGCGTACATTAAGGTTGCGAAGGTGTGTGCAGCAGTCAGAAGAACTTGAGAGAGAATCCAGCTTTTATTACATCGATCGATAAGTTTGTACGTCTGTCCGTTTTGTTTTCTTTTGTTCGACCTATAGGTCGCAAACTTCCGACATAATTTGATGAAATTTCGTACAGCAACATGTTTTCGCCCAAGAACGGTTCGCGTCGGACCGCTTTTTTGACCGCTTCCAATATGAAGCCTTATGTTGAAAGCCCTTTACATGAACAACTGTGCTAAACGAAGTGGCGAAGGCTATTTATTGGTGGGCCGTGTCCCGCTATAGTATTGTCATTTGTTCTATATTCAGATAAGTGACAAAGCGAGCACATGTTGATTGTTTTATAAGCAAAAATGTTCATTTCCGTTTTGCACAACTTTACGAAAAAACTATCTCCCGTGTAGAGGACGAACAAGTATTTTGTAAGGTTTGCGAGTGATTAACGAATCTTATGTACCCTCTGCGTGGGCGCGAAAGGTGAAAGGCAGAGTTTTGGGAAAACTATATTCAACAGAAATTTCTTTTTAGATTTTTATTAGAGTCGTTAAAAACCCTTCAGATAGAAGCAGATACATGGTTGATGTACTTTTTGTAAAACTAAAAAGAATTTGTTGTGTGAACACCGAGAATTCGCCTGAAAACAAAAATGTTGTTGGAGCTAGACTCAGCGTTCTTGTAATTGTAATAAAATCATGCGGAAAGATCTATCTCTCTCTTCAGAGCAGCAGCGGGCAACTTTTTTCCATCTACGGGCCAATTTTAATGCTCACATTTATTTAATTAACAAAAAAAAAACACATTTTGTATTTGATAGCTGCATAGCTGAGACGGCAGTGAAGGTAAATACAATTAAGTTAAATTTCAAAAATTGCTGACGTCATTCAGCAAAAGGAATACTTTGTTGGGCAGTCATTATCTGTATGGCCTTTAACGTTAAGAGTTCCTGTGTGGACATACATCTGCAAGAGAGCGTCGTGCTCGACGTATTCCTCACATGTGCAACGTAATCTGCTAGCTTGGAAATACAAAATTTATAATAATAATAACAACAGTATATCCTTTTGCGGAATTTGAATGGCGCTATGGTACAAATGAAGTCCAAAGATGAATGCGAAATGCAAGAGCTTATATGTGTACTTTGTTCCGAGACTTTGCAAACAAAGAGTTTATTGTGAGCGGGCTTGTTGGATCGGGAGCAAGTCGAGGCGTTTGATCCTGTGCTAATGTTTTCGATACCACGTCTAGCTATTGCATGTCCAGAGTGACCGCTAAACCTTGATATGCCGGCTGAATAAATATTTAATTTAAACTTTTTCTTCTCTACAGTTGGACGGATTATGAGGACGGCGAGGACCTTTTGAAAAAGATAATTAAATAAGTGGCGGTAATCATGAAGCCGATGCTGAGAATCTGGCACATCATTTAACATTTACAATTGTGTTCATCTATAATTCAACGCAGGTTGAACGAATGCGTAGAACGTTTGATTTCTTTCTTTTCTTGAGTATTATAAGTAAAAAGTTGTACACATTGTCCACATCATATAATTCAATTAGTTCACTATTTTATTATTGTATGCTATTATTATGATATTCATGATTCAAATGTTCTGTTATTTCGTTGTTCTGTAAATTCTGTTGTTCTTCTACTCGTTCATTTTGTTGTTTCATCCAAGCAAAGCTGAGCATATCAAAGTTAAACATCGTTAAACATTCGTGCCCATGTCTGACTTATAGAGTAAACAGTTTTTTTATTTCTTTCGCAATCCCTGAAAGTATGCTTCATAATTTCTAAGTCATACAGTTTTTGATGCAAATGCAATTTTCAATTTGCTGAGTAACGAAAACTTGAAATAGAAAATTGAAACGTGACGGGGGCCTTCCTGTGCTCGACATCACATATCACGGGCACTGTTATCTCTTTCTGTGAATTATTTTTATAAAAAGCCAGTTGTTTGCGTCAGAGCTCGATTATCGTCCCTTTGCTCTTCACCGTGCACATAACTGGTTTCCTTAATATGTTTATTCTAGCTTTGTGTAAGGCCTATGCGGGACTGTTAATAATTTGGAAGGATATCAAGCTAACATTGACTACCATGTAAACTGCATCTCTCGTTGGATGGGTGTGAATGAATTTGAGGTGAATTGGGTTAGAACATGTGCGACAAATTGTCAGCTCCCGAATATACATCTACATCTTGCTCTAAGGATAAATTGTGCTAACGATGCAAGTTTAAATGGCTTGAAAGTTATGGTTTGGTGCGCACATAAATTCTCCGTGCTCTCGGGTCGATCTCTTACTTAAAATGTTTTATTACTTGAATGTCGATGTGCCCATTCCAGTCAAAATTAGAGTGATTATGCTATTTATACTCTATGCCCTAGAAGTTCATAGTTCCACCTGAAACCTGAAAAAATTGAGACAAATATGTAATCGTATAATTAATTACACATTCTCCTTGAAACGGTGCGACCATATCTCTAGGTTGTTCCCTCGTTAATTTTATTAAAGTTAGACTATTCTTCAACCTTTACAGCATTATCCTACAGGAGCGACCGAAGGAGCTTTTCAATCTCTTTTCTTTTAGTAGATCAGTTCACAATAACCATTCGTTGATTCCTAAATCCTTTCAGGTAAGACTCTTGGCTAAGTCCTCCCTGGCTACTGAGTTACAATGCTTTAGATGTTTTTCTCCAACTTAAAAACGTAGGCTTTTAGTTTTCGCCGCAAATAATGAGATTAGCTAGTTACTTAGCCTTGACAACAGTGTAGATGTGCTATGTGCTATCTCCGTGACTACTAGCCTACTTAATTTCTTTATTCTTCTTCTTCTTCTTTCCTTTACCTTCAATTTTCTTTTCCATCTTTTAGTTTGTTTAATGGCATTTTGTATTATTGTATATCATTATTGCACCTATGGTAGGCATTGTATTGTAATGTATTGTAACAGGCCTTAATGGCTTCGAGGTGCCGTAGGCGTTAATAAATAAATAAAAAATTGACAAACTTGCGCTGAATTTAATTTTAAAGTCATCTTAAAATGCGTTGATGATCAGTGAAAAACTTTCATTCGCTTGTGTACCAGGTTCATAAGGTGTGCATTGGTTGGGGAAATCGCGTTAATTCGCTTACAAAATTGTACCACATTTCAAGTTAATATTTGCTGTTATGTTTGTACAATGTATTCTCTAAAGTAAAGGTTAAGAAGACTCTGCCACACGTACACCCTGCACAGCCTATACAGCTTGCACAGCTTTTACAAAAAGAGAAGGGATGGAGACATTCTTATAACATCATCTATGGTGTGCACTATTTAAGCTGCTTGAGATGAGCTCAGCGGAAAACGTATCGTCCCTTAATCCACACACACATACACACACACACGCACGAAGCAATTTTTGGATCTTAGAAATTCTACAGATGTCCTTTAAGTAAACTTTAAGCTAAAGGCGGAGAAGTTTAATCGATGTTAACGTCATTTATCCTTCAGAAAGGATTGGAGCAATACTGATATATTCTCAACCAGTGCGACTGACAAGACAGATTCGGCCCAATTTGTCTATCTATCTGTCCGTTGGGTCCAAGATAGAAATCAAATGGTTACTTAATGGTTGTTAAGCTTGAGTTCGAGAATTCAGTAAAATCGCCTAATGGGCTCATTCGTTACTATCAGAAAACTAGATATGCTAGATATATGAGATGCATCTCATAGTTTGTAAATTTTACATTATACAGAGTGCGCAGTTTAAAGCTTTAAGAAGAGCTTTAGATGTCCGCCTATTAAATTCGTCGTCTCAAATTTGGGGAAACAAATCAAATCGGGATTTCATCCACAAAAAAGGCGGTGCTTGTAAATATGATCTTTAATTAGGCCGGTTACAATAACGTATAAAATATTGTAAGAAATTTGTATTTATTATACCCCTACTGCAGCATCTGTAGTAGGAGGGCATATTACGTTTATGAGGAGTTTTGTGACATCTCGAAGCACCTAACATGGACCCAACTTTTATTGTGAATCGAATTGAGTTTGTCGATCCGTCTGTCGGTCGGTCCGCCTTGATTTCATGTATTCAGATTAAAGGCCGCAATTTTCAGAGATATTTTGATGAAATTTGGCACATTGACGCGTTCGTGCCCAAAGACGAACGCTGTTAATCGGACCATTTTTCGATTCATCTTAAAAAGTTGTTATATGAATAAATTTAGGGTGGCGTGGGGCATTCAACAATGGTGGCTGACCCCTTGCTTTTACATAAATTTGTTAAAAATTTTAAAATTATTATTAAATTTTGTAAACGCAATTTTTGTGAGAAACGCCTAATATTTTAATTTACTCTTTACAGTTAGCGAGTGACTCTGTACTCTTTGCAGCGCATAGGAAAATTAATTGTTGCAAATTAAACGCAAGAGATTGCAACATGTAAATGCAAACATGCTAATAACAACCTAAGTTAAAATGCTTCAAACTTCGCGTTTTGACATATGGTGTAAAGCAAAGATCTTTCAAAAAATTGTTACACTTGTTACAGCGTATGCCAACTCTCTCGTGCAGGCTAAGCTCACTTTTGAACAACTTGTTATGTTATGATAACGACCAAGAGGAAGAATTTTAAAGAGCATTTCCAAATTTTTAGTGAATTCGATTAATGCTCAGACGTTACTGTACGGAAAATTGAGATAGAAAGATATTGCGTGATATAGTATAGTATAGTATAGGGAGGGCTGACATGATCGCAAATGTTTACAAATCTGCAATTTAGACTTCAAATGACGGGTATTTAGCATTTGAAAGAAAAGGTAAGAAAATTTGATTAAAGACCCCCATAATCCAAAGGGCCATACGCAGGCCCTCAATAAACGAAAAATCTTAATGTCTAACGCATACTTATGTGAAAGTGCAAAAAGTTCATTACAAAAATGGTCTCGATTAACCAATTTATTGCAAGATGGTGAGTCGCCAAACATCTGCCACAAAGCGAACGTAAATTTCCTACTTTTTTATTGTTTTGTTTAAATATTTTTAGCTTGCAGCTGTGCACCAGCGCACAATTTGCTCGGGCCGCAAGTTCATTGGAAGCATAAGTTTTATTTATTGCCACAAATAAGCGACTGTTTGCGTTCAGATTAAAGGATAAATAAAGGTTTTACTTATTGCCACAAATAAGGGACTGTCTACGTTCAGATTAAACGATGACTATTTGGAGAATTTTCCATAGATCGGTTAACAAATATCTGATTTCCGTTGAGCAGAAATTATCCAAGGAATGAAGCGTCATTCTCGATATTTTAATGCAAAAAAATTCTTGCTATCATACGGAACGAACCATAGCTACATTAAATTTAAGAAACACTCTCCTAGAAGGTCGGAAGGATTGAAAATTGAAAATAAATTGAAATGAATTATCGTCGCGTTGTAGGAGACCTTACAGCTCAAATTACTCGTAACAGATTTGTTTCCGTTTCCTTTACGTTCTTTAGAGGAAGTTTAAGGTGGTTGCATGGAAAATATTCGTTTACGGAAGCCTTGTATATCTGAACAAATCAGATTGTTCTTACCAACGTTGTCCTGAGTGAAACTCATCTCCATGAAATTAGTCAACGTTCAATGTTTACTCGGAACGGGATATCATTCATGTGGTTAACGAGACAACACATCTAGATATTGCCTCTATTTTTCGGGTAAAGTTGGAAAATGAAAAGGATCGACCCATACCGGTATAGGATGGCATGAACACACACCATTTTTACAACAAGAAAATACAGAAACTGCTCCGAGTGAATACAGACGTCCGTGAGGTGCCCGATATCAGTTTTGGAAATAAACTAAAAATATTCAAACTTTCTTCATCGACTTCTTATTGAGTTGAAGTCAAATTTAAAAATAAGTTGAATCTGGTTCAAAAAAGATCTGAAAATTTTCCGAAATCTTTCCGAAATTTGTCTTGTGAAAAAGTTAGTATCGGAATGATTTTTATATTTTTATCAATAAAAGTCACAAAGTATGTCAATTAGACAGTCTGTGATGAATCCATACTAAGAAGAAACGAAAAACTTATGAGTGGCATATATCCAGGACTCGTTGTGGCGAAGTTATCGTAGTAAAAAAGCTGCCGAATATGTTTCTATTAAAATTTTAAAATATTTCCAAATAAAAAATTGATGGACTCTTCGTCTTACAAGACACACCGAATATTTATCATTTTTCTTTCTTTTTTGTTTTATGACCTTGATATTAATCTTGATCTTGAAAGTGCTGTCTCCGAAATTTTTAAGAGTTTTATTCATTTTTATTTAATAAATAGATTTACTATTTATTTTCTTGTTTGAAAATTCTTCCCATCGAAATATTAGCAAAACACTCACCTGTTGATAGGACGACTAAACTTAGAAGACAAATGAATATTTTGTTCATTTTAAAAATTAAAAACTTTTTTTATGTTTGTGTCTAAGAAACTTTTTTTTTTTTTTTGAAAGGCACAATTTATGCTCCCCTCGTTTTTCTGATTTGAATGTTTTTAAAGAGCAAACTGAATTCCACGGCACCCAAAAATATGTTTAGTAATTAAGTTGATGCTCTGTCGGTACAAGTGTATTATCCGTAAGATGAACCGATTCGAAGCGAGTTCAAAACTAAATTGTCCGAAATGTGGCCTAAGAATTGCGAAACTAGCTTCGATTCTTTTGGCCAAAGGTTCTTAAATTCACACACTCATACACATAGACACAATTGCAATGCAAGCAAGCTAAAGCCTAGGCTCGAACACAAATGCACTAACACAGTATATGTATATATATATGTATATACGTTTTTATTGTTATATAAATGTTCGCATTTATTAAAGAGGGAAAAAAAGAGGCAAGTTGTCCGCCGATGGGCACAAAACGTAACGAAGAGGACTGGCTAAAAAATTGTTCTTGACTCGGAAGTATGTTGGGCTAATAACGAAGACGATTACGATGATGATAATGACGCCAATGACGATGACGATGATGATAATGATGATGATGACGGTAGTTTAGTTAAAGCGCGACTTGCTTTAGTCTCAAATTCACGATCGCGAATGCCTGAAATGGTTATGTGTTTGAAGCTTAAAAGGAATTTTAACCAGACGATCACAGGAACGTCAATATATTTGTGTGTATATATGCACCATATACATGCATGCCAAGATATATAGTACTGATGTCTGTATAGAAGAAAAGAAAAGAGTGGTAAGAAATAACAACAAATGAAGACTCATTCTTAACCTAACAATTGTCGCTTATAAGCTAACACATGAATATAAACATGAAATCATATACAATGAAATAAAGTCAAAAGGAAGACAATTAAACACGCACACGAACCTGTATTTAGTTTAGTGGGAAAACGAACAACAAGATTACTATCAACTGTCCAACATGTATAGTAAAGAACTATAATGCGATGATGAGCAAAGAAATGTAAATAGCGTATAAGAAAAAAGAGAAAGAGAAAGAGAAAGAGGGAGAGAGAGTGAGAGAGAGATGGAGAGGGAGAGGAAGAGAATGAGTAGAGAAGAGTAGAGCAGGCGAGAGTGGAGTGCAAATGAAGAACCAAACTTCTTTATAAGTAACTATTTTTAGAAGCCTGTAGTATACTAAATGCACACATACGCACGCACGAACGTATGTAAAAAGATGCTTAACCGATTCTACGCCACCTATGTAACTGACAATAACAACAATAATAACAACCGTGGCAATCTTAAGTCGGATTCCGAATCAAAGTTTGAATCAAAGAATTGAAATTACACGTACTGCAGGGTAGTATTGGTGTTCTCTTTTATTTCTTCGTTCAGGCTTCATCGTCTTCAGATTTTTCATCGGTAGTTCATTTACAATTATTGTCGCAGGGTCTTTGTCCACATATGTTACCATCACAACAATACAACAATAACAGCTAGAAAACCAAATCATTATCATTATTAAGAATATTGTTGGGTCTTCAATATTTTTTGACAACTCGATATATATGAGTATGTGATTACGGTGGATAAGGTGGATAGTGAATATTTTCTTGTATCTTGGTATCGTTTTTTTTCACTATCGAGGACAAACAACAAGACTGCTTTTTCTCTTACCTCACACTCTCCTCTCATCTTATTTCATATTTTTTTCTTTAAGCCTTCTTTTGCTTATTAATAAAAAGAAACGTTGGCTGACAAATGGTTTCGTTTCCCGTATATGTATTCGTATATAAAATGCAATGTCATTGAAAACCTTGAGATCTTCAATGAGATCTCCTAAAGGAGATGTTCTAATGTTGTCATGTTTTCAATCATATCCATCTAGTTAATGTTTACATCATTTCTTTTAAATACTTGTCATGTCAAATAAATAATAGCTGAGGTGCTAAGTAAGAATTTATTAAAACATTCTAATTATATAAAGGTTCCGTTATGAATGCTTATATGATTCTTAATCGTTTGTTTTGTGTGCTCTTGCGGTAGGATGTTACGGTGTTTTAAGCTTAACGAGTTTTTGTTGGCTTTGACGATCTTTTTCCACCTAATAATACATATATAGGCAAACGATTTCAAAGGGACAAAGTAATCTCTTCGTGTTATTACGTCTTCATTCACTTAAGTTTATGGGTTCTAATGCTAAAAGCAAAACAAAAATATTTTTTCTGGTCTGGTCAGGAAATAACTTAATTGATGTGACGTGCTTTTAGTTAGTAATAAGTTTTTTTTTTTTTAACGATTTGCAGACCTATGTTCTATGCTATAAGTTGATGGATGTAGAATGGATAACTTCACTATGTCCAATGGCGCACGGAGTTCATTACATCAGTTAACTTCCCCTCGTTTGTGCTACTTAAAGTCTGAATACCACTTGGAGACATTTATATGGCTATGGGCATGGCTTTCGTTTTATGGAATATTAATCTTATCGATTAACCAAAGCTAGCACGGGGCACTGCCGAAGACAGGGCTCTTCAGGCTCGCGAGACCCGTGGAAGCATATTTATTTTCATAACGCCTATGGATATATTTGGTGCAGCAAATAACTACTTCTAGTTACTTCTTCCACAAAATCATGGGCTAGCGATCTTCCTGTCTTTTCTCAAATATTTGTCAACAGTCGAAGAAAGGAAATCGGTACAGCTAGGTTCTTATCATATTCTTCCGTCCAACTACAACTTTTCTAATCCACAGTAATTCTCAAGATTTTTATAGCGCAGTGTAGTAAAGTCTACAATGAGAAAAGTCGAAAGACTCCTAAGACGACTCATTGCGCTGCCCTTTTTGATTGGAGCGACGTGGTTGAGTTGCATTTCTTCTAAAGTATATCAAAGTTTATGGCTTACAGCGAATACAACCATGCCTGACCTGAAAAACGCAATGTTCAACCGCCAGTAGAACTGTAACTAAAAGTTAATGAAAAATGACATTTTTTTAACGTTTTCATCCTCACTCTATTCAGGTGATCGGGAGATGTGACTAAACGAATTGTTTTAAGAGCTTTAGGGGGCTTGAGTAAATTTGAATTTTATTACGGATTTATGCATTTTTGTTAATCGATTTTCATTGCTTTAGTGCGCCTTCCTACACTTGGAAAAATTTTAACAAGTCTTAGGCAATAGGTAGTCGTACAAGAATCCAAAAATCATATATACTTGAAGGAATTGTTAAAAAGTACGGGATATGAGCAAACATAAATATGTACACATGGTTAGGTATCTTTTGTTTGTCTCTCTTGTGTTTTATGTGCATGTACACATGGATGACAATTGTTTGCTTGTTTGCTTTTGTGAATGCAACCTTAAGTTCTTCCTTATAGGCATATTTGTTTGTCATCGTTTTCACAAAGAGATGTTTAACGATTATCTTCCTCATCGCAATGTTCGCGGCATGGATGGATGTGTTTATATAATTAATGTTCATGATTATTGCATGCATATATTATTATTAACTTTAAAGCTAAACGTTCTTCACATTCATTTCTTATTCATATAATTCTGAATAATTCGTAAATAGAATTCAATCACGATTTAATACGTGCAGAAATCGTAGACGGACTGTACTACGTTAAGCGTAAACACTTTTCATAGCTTCCACACTCTTCATAGCTTAACTTCCATTTAAATCAATCGATACAGCCACGCCCCTCCGTCAGTTAATCGACGGCACTCCTTGACATTGTATGCTAGGATCAGACACTACCTTCCATTTGGAAGGTAGGAATATGGAGAGATATGGATGGATGGGCGATCGCAAAAATAGGCAGAAGACTAGACGGATAGACGGGGAGCTGTGAACTTTGGTGGACGAATGTACAAACACGTAGTCTAATAAACAGAAGGACGCACACAAGAGTGGACAAAGAAAATGCCTATTGAGCAAGCGGACACGCATGTAGAGGAATAGAGACGGACAAAGCAAATGTGGAAAAGTAGATATAGGAAAAGAAGATATAGGTATAGTTAGAAGAATTAACAAGTGAACGTATGTGAGGAGGGGCGCACATACTTGATGATAAATAGATGGACGGATAGGTCGATGGAGGAACAAGCGAACAAGCTAATAATTTGGATAACACAAGGATGGAGAGCGCACCTGACAGCTGATTCGATATGCTGTCAGGCAATCATACGGGGAATACACGGCGGACGAAGGAGGGACATGTAGGCTATTGATAGATATACATATATACAGAGAGAGAGAGAGAGAGAGAGAGAGAGAGAGAGAGAGAGAGAGAGAGAGAGAGCGAAAGAGAAAAATTGTGAAGGTATATGCGAATCGGCCGACATATGTGCGCACAAACGAAAAAATGAACAAACTGCCACACAAATGTACAAGTGGAAAGGTAGAAAGAGAGAAGAGGGGAGACGTGAATTGAACAGGTGCAGGAATGCTGCCGACGGGGCAAAAGAATAGAAAGACGAACGACGGACGGATCACTTGACGGAAAAACGTAAATGAAAATGATTAACCATATCTTTTGGGTTTTTTTTTTTAAAGAATATCGGCATATAATATATATAACATATTCATATATATTATTATTATTATTATTATTACTAAAATTTTAGACTAATGAAATAAATTCTTAGACTAAAAGAAAGATATTGAGCACCAGCAACAGGCTATCGGCTCTAATTTATAAAAATGTACATTAGATATTGAGCCTAGTAGTTTTAATAAAATAATATATATATTTATATACATATATGTTATGTGTGTACAAACTGAATGGGATAATTGATAATTACAATCCCTGTTAACTATAATTTATAGGTAACGAGACTACAATGGGGCGATAACATTATTTTGCCATGAAAACTATATTTACAGTGATTGGCATAGATTTCAGACCATTTTACTGATATGGTTGGAGCAGTGCATGAGACTGAAATGATTATCGCTTTATTAATGCCCTTAACATTGCTCGTTTGTTCATACATATATATATATATATATATACGTTTTTCTTTTAATCATTACGGCATAGAAGAGCAGCGTTAATCTGAAGTAGCTTTTATGGTTTAGCAAGTTTTAATGTTGCCTTAAGGTCAGCTGCTCAGACGAAATACGGTTGATGTGATTGCTGCTGTAAATACTCTTTGACGTCGAGTTGATTGTCTTTAGTCAACTTGCACACTTCTTTAAACAATTGATAATTTTTCTTTAGTATCACGAGCGTAACTTATTTTAAAAATGGCTAACATACCTAAAAACTGCTTTTTAACTCAAACGTGTAAAAAGAGTTGAATTAATTTTAAGATTTCTATAATGAAAATTACTTCTGGAATTAAAATAATATTTTTATAACAGTTTCTGAAAGAGTAAAAATATGTTCCTTGAAACGAATACCTATTTTATGCCCATCACCGAAGGTTGAGGGGTATATTCATTTTGTCAAAGCGTTTGCAATGCCCAGAAGGAAGCATCAGAGACCCCACAAAGTATGCATATTCTTGATTAGCATCAAATTCTAAATCGATGCATGTCCGTCTGTCCATCTGACCGCCTACTCATCTGTGTAATGTCTGTTGGCAATATTCTCCTGGGCGCAAAAATAAAGCTATCGGCCTCTAATTTCCCAGACACGTTGGAAGTTCTTGCACGCAGTTTGGTATTGAAAAAGGGCCAAATCGGTCGAAGGATACGCCCTTGGCGTATCATCGTAAACGATGATGCGTATAAAAGATTCGGTCGCGACCTAATTTCATATTCTTACATAAGGGGCTTATGTCCTGTGTGGGCCCGGTGCATAAGAAAAGAGTAGAGTAGGTATACAAAAAGAAGAGAGTAGGTATATGTGTAAGCTTTTCCGAAGGCGTAAATATACGTAAAATTGCAATGTTGAACAAGTAAGAAGATTATATTCAGTCGCGATTGCATCTTTTGCATCCATCATCGTTACCCTAAGAAAGACAAAAAAAATAAAAGAACTAAATTTTCATGCTCTATAATACTGAGTGGGCGCGGTTGTTTTTTCTATTTTCAAAATAAAAGTTTTTGTCGCATAGGCGTGTAGGCGTTGTAGGCGTGTCCTTTGAAAAGTTTAGGTCATTTTCAAATACTTGTGCAAATTTATAGGCGATATCGTCACTTTCGTTAACGGAGAAATGCTTACCACAGATAGCAGGCAGTTGGGCAGACGGACAGATAGATAGAAAGGTATGCTTCGTTGCATTTCAAATTTGAAACTGGCCAGGAATTTATATACCTTATAGAGGTTTTGAAGCTTGTTTCCGCGTGTTTTTCCATTTCTGTGCACAAATGCTACACCATCGCCCATAGAATTCGCGTTCAAATTTTTGTACATTTATTTGCTATGGTTTATCAGTGATGATCAAAAACTCAATTTTTTTATTTATTTTGAAGAACAGAGGTGTAATACTGTAGGCATGTCTTCCGGCTGATTTGCATGCAAAAACTTTCACTGTTTGTGCCAAATTTTAAGTCGAAAGCTTCATTTTTGCGGCCAAGAGAACGTTTGCAACAAACATCACATAAATGGACAACCACACAGACGGACATGCTTAAATCGATTTAGAATTTTGAAGCTGATGCTTTATGGGATCTGGGATGAGTATACCCCTCATCCTTTGGTGATGGGTACAAAAATGATCGGAATCACTTCCTTAAAATGGAAAAAATGTACCGTTGAAGAAAGCAAAACTCGCATATGCACTGAAACGGGTTTATTTCTTAATGATGCTCATCGCAAAAGACCGATTATCGAGCTTAATTTTTATTTTAATTAATAATTTGTTTGAAAGTTTGCGGCCTTTAGAGGTGTTATCGAAATGTTTTTAGGCTGATTACGTCCCGCCTTTAAATTGAATTTGAACTTTAGACCTAAAGAAACACGTCAGCTGTAAGATCCTTATCTCAACGTTTGGTGTTATCGTGGCTGCAATGATAGGCTTATGAACGGACCCACGACCATTTAGATACAGTAAAGAAAAATACGTACATTTTAAGAATTTCCAAAAATTTTTATATTAAAAATTTGCCATCTTCTGAAATAAATGTAAAAGATTACGGAAGTTTGGCCATGAAAGCAAATGCGCTCCTCTGGGATGCAAGATATAGAAACGTTATAGAAAGGCTATTTTTAGTCCAAATAGCATTCAGAATCAACTTAGCAATGGCAGACTATCCGACGTTCCACCACTACACTGTCATGAATAGGAAATTTATTAGTAATTTATTCCTTAGTTGTTCTTCGTTGATGGCAACCGGCAAAGTCTGAACATGACACATGTAAAAAAGTTCTCCGACGATAATTGTCAGTAACTCGTCAGGTATAGTTACGGCATTGATCTAGCCAGGCTTCGACCTGACCCACTGCATAACTTTGAATATTCAATTGAAATCGAGTCTAAGATATTATGAAGGCAGATACTCTACCTTCTTAGAACTTGTATTATTTGTTTGCGAAATTTGTTTGCAATTTTAATAAATACATCTCGTGCATCTTGTTACGTTAATAAGTTCTTAAACAGTATGGGGTTCCGAGCTGATTACTCTTTTCAAAACGGTCTACTGTTGAGGCGCTCATATTCGCAAAGATGGAAGAAGAGCTTGCATCAGTCCTCTTAGTACACTTTAGCCTTTTAGAACTAACGTACTACTTTGCTAAGCCAATCGCTTATGTGGGCCTGGGAGTTGAATCATCTCAATAGTTCTTAACAAGCCTCTTAAACGATGGCAAAGTTAAATACTCAACAGAGAAAATATTATACAAACTTTATATCAGAGACGTGTTGCTTCTATTACTCAAGTTATCTGCTTGAGTGGCCGAGAAGGTAAAGGGTATCGACTAACAGCTCAATGGTCTTAGGTTCAAATCTCACGTGCGGTAGAGTTTTCAATAAAAGTCGATAGCCTTAGATGCTAGTGCTTTAAGACTTTAATCTTAGAGTTGATTCTCTGGGTAAATGAATAAATAATAAAAATAATTACTCAAGTTACTAAAGGAATATTAAGAAGCAAGGTATTGTAAAACGAATTAGATAAGAGAGAAGAAGAAAGAAGAGAAAAAACTAACGAAGAGAACAGAAGAAAAATTCCGCTGAAAATGTCGCTAAAGACGAAAGTAGAATAAAAAACTATGTTGCAGTTGTAAAGGCATCAAGATTTTTGCCGGCTTTTACAGGCGATCCCCTATTTGAAGACCGACAAGTGTCTTCAACGAAAAATATTTCAACTTACCAGAGGTTCGTAAACACAATTCATTTTTGTCTTTGTGCAGAAGCTTCGCCTGTCAACGCCTTTATCAAATCGAGAAGCGACCAAATTGTGTAATAAAAGTACCCTGAAAGGAGTTGATGATGCTCAAGCGATTTCGGAATAGTGTGGTACCGGATGCGGTGATTTACTGCAGAGTCCATTAGCTGTCGATGAAACCATTGCCAACCTGAAATTCAATTTGCAAATGGTGGCCAGGAACCAAACGAACCAACAGGGCAATCAAAAATGTTATGGCTGCTAGAAATGATTTGAAAGGAAAATGATATCCTTTGTGTTGACGTGTTGAACACACCATTGATTAGTGTTATTTCAAGGAACGAGACCAGCTGCCTTATTTAGTTTTGTACAAAAAAAAAATACGAGAAAATGAAATCGTTTGATCCTCACTTGCGCCCTCGTATATGACTTTGAGAGGCTCTCAGATGCGTATTGTGTAGATGTAGGAATTACAAATACCGGCAACCGATTGCAAGGTAAATTGGAGACAGTAGCAGAACCGCTTCACAGGATAATGCAGATTTGCTTCAGAACGAATTTTATTGCTTTTTTATGTCATGTTTTGGTTGATCAAGCGGGCAAACAAACTTTGCTTGCTGTCCGCTCGTTAGTGATAAAAGAACCACGCACACACACACACACAACAAACATGCATTAATGTAGTGATAGTAAATGATTAGAATCATTAGAGTCATACAATGGCAATCGCAATGGCATAACAACAAAGCGAAACCAAACATTAGTGGTTGACTTTTAACTTGTTTTTTTTTTCTTTTTTTTTTTTTTTGCAAATGCAAGAATAACAACAAAGGACGCCAACAATAAATGTAAGAGAAATGTGCACAATTGTTTTTAAAACTCAGTCGCAAACCCCCAATCCAGTAGAATTGGCAATTGTGTGATGGTGACCTTTGCTCACCGTATTCGGTATTTGGCTAAAAGAAAAGCAAAACAAAACAAAATAAAATACCGCAGCATTAAAAACATTAACCTTAGCGAGCGTTTGCACTGAAGAAAATCCCCACATATATGTTCCTCTTTAAGTGTAGAAAAAATGTTCATTCTTTTCTCATTTTTTGCCTCTTTTTTGTTTTTTTTTTTTTTTTTTTTGGTCGTTTTTTTTTTTTTTTTTTTTTTTTTTTTTTTTTTCTTTTTTTTTTTTTTTTTTTTTTTTTTTGGATAAATGCTTCTAACAATTTTGAAGAGAATATATAAAAACAGAATAAAATAAGCAAGAAAACTATGTTAAGAAAAATTCTTTAGGTAATAAAAGCTGTAAGGAGATGTCTTGAGAATGAGAACACCATCATCCGAAATGAACGAATAAAATAAAATGATATGGTGGTTGGCATTCATAGCATACATATATACATACATAGGTATGCATATATATATACATATATATATATTTATATGAGTATGCGTCTATACGTCGATTCGTTCGTTTATTGGTAAATATATTTAGTTAGGTGCGGACGCTTACCATACATACATACATGTGTATTTATCAATTATTGAATGTATAGAGAGGGGGCACAAATATAACAACAACAATATATTCATCATTTCTCACATGCGAGGACCAAACACGTTTGTTATTACATTTGTGCAAAGGAGTTATAATATAGTGAATTATTTATAATACAAAATGCTTTTATCAAAGAAGATTTGAAAATTCTTAACGGGATATTTATGAGCACAACCGGAAGGCTACGCTCATTACACCCAATACAAATACTTGATCAGATTAAGATTCCAAGTCAATTTTGAACCTGAACATTTCTCTTTTGCCTATCGGTCCGACCCTCCATTCGTCCATTTGTCGCGAGTTGTTAAAACCTTTGCAGCCAAATCAAGCTATCATCTGGAAAAGTGGTCGCAACCTGTTCAGAAATGTGTTTAAAACCTCCAATCCATAGGAGACGTTTGTTTAAGATATGACATATATATTCAAACGGACATTTAAAACTTACGTGTAACTTTGAAATTTATTAGTTCGCAAAGAAGCTACAACGATTCGTGATCCAAAACAGATAATTTCCAAAGCCTTCTCAAGAGACTAATACGTTCACTGCTAGCAAAATTTTGTACGCAATTTTCTATTTTTATATATCCGCGTTTGAAGCGATTATTATTGAGGTTTCCTTCCCTTCTCAAGGCTCACTAATTGCACACATTCACCAATTTTTGTCCGTTTGGTGGCAATTATCGCAAAAGTCGTTATATGAAAACAGGAATTTTCAAAATTTCGGTGTAATAATTTTGTGTGAAAAACGTGGATCGGATGACCCGATGTTTTGAACCCTCGGTCGTACGGCGAGTAAGTCTTTATATGGCAAAACAGCCGAAATTTTTATACTTCGCGTTGATAATTGATCCATAACACCAGAAACGTGAATCATGTCGGTCTCCTTTTCGGATCCTATCCCACACAAGCGTACTCACGAAAAGTAAGCATTTATATGGTTGTAAAGTACATTGTTTGAAATTTCGTGGCCAAAGTAGGGGAACAACAGTAATGTTTTCAATAAGAAAATTGATTTGCTAAATTTAAACCACATCAGCCTATGTTTTGATTCGCTTTCCATATAACCAATTTCATAGGAAGTAGGCCTTAAGACAGAAACATAGCATAATTGTTGGTATCTCATTACGAAAAGAATTGAAAAATGTGCACAAGGCGAAGTAGCGTAGCCTATGTAGTGGTTGGTCGTACCCGTACACGATATTCTTGCTTGTTTATACAAAATTTGTCACCTTTGATAGCGGAGTAAGCCACAAACGACTTGCTAATGGGCCTCTTGACAAACTTAGCGATCATTTTAAAATTAATACCGTAATATATTCTGAAACTAGGTCTCAGAAGGGATCTTCATATTCCTTTCATATCATTATCTAGTAAAATACGCTTTTCTTTTTTTGCGTGTCAGCAAATCAACCACAGAGACGATTAATTTTGTTGAAAAAAAAAGGGTAGATTTACTTATTAACGTATGTCAGACAGAAAAGATAGTTACACCCAAAAAATACGTGTAAAAAAAATTCGTGTAAGAGGAGAATTAGGTGTAAACAATATTAAAAAGTTCTTGTTAGAGTTCACTTAATTTATTTCGCGCTTACACATTTTAATTCATTAAATATTTTATAAAAAATAACTTCTCCTTTGGAAAAAGGGAGTTATATCTGAAATTCACAAATATAAAACCGTGTTAAAACAAAATAATTCGTGTAAAAAAAGAAATTTTTTTCTTTTGTGTACTGTGTTCTTGTTAATGCCTGGCAGGTGCCGTCATTACAGTATAACTAAGTCTTTTTTCTTTCAACACCTGTCGAGCAGTGGACAAAATAAGCAAAATAAGGACCCGACTGTCGAATATAAAATAATTAAAATAAGTGAGTTAAATGCACTGCGATGGACATCGAATTTTGTTTTCTTTCCAAGGATAGTCCAGAGACGACTACATCCGATAGTGAAGCTACTTTTGTGTCGCTACACAGTCATATCAAATTTAGTTGTAAGCTACGGAGCATAATATTTCGAACCTAGATTTTTAGGTTTCTGTTATAGTCACGCTTGCTCACAAGACATGTACATAAGCACCGGACACATCCGTGAAATTTATAAAGATATATATACCTGTACATGTCTATTCGTCTGTGCAGTTTGCCGTTAGCTGAATACAATATTACGGATTGAAGAGTTTGCCTAGAGTTGGCCCCGATTTTTCTTTGCCCGTTTAAATTCGAATGTCCGCCAAATTGTTTCAGTTCTCAGTTTCGTTTACAATTCCCAAAAAAACTTAACTTTTATTGTCTCGCATTAATTCTTTTAGCTTGGAGTTTTAGTAGGGGTTTTTTCCTCAATAACATGTCTTTTTTAACTTTGAAAATCGATTAAGGCGTACCAAGAGGTCGTCCATGATTACTAAAAACAAAAAGTAAATAAATTATTTGTAGTTAACGCAAACATTAACAATTATTTGTACTTAACAACGCTTACAACGAAGTGAGCGCATAATTGCCAACAAGCAGTACATAAATACCGTACGCCTATCAATATGATTGTATTAGTAAAGCGTGGAAAAATACAATTTTACATTTATACAACATGGCACAGAGTCGACATATGAAGTGAATGCAGATCCTTACTCTGTGTCTTATAATGAAATAACCTAAGCCTTGCAGAAGTTCACATCAAAACGGACAATTTCTAATATTAATTGAAAGAATAAAACTTAAGACTGTAAATGCTTTCTTATACATGATTGCTTTTCCTAAATTCGCTCCCCCATCATGAAACAACGCACGCTTGAGAAATGTCTTTTTTCAATTGCTTTGTAGCACGCAGAAGCTAGCTTCAGAAACTCCTTGATAACCTTGTTTGAGATGAGTTTGCTAATCTCTGATTAATCTAATTAAAAAAAATAATTGCCATTGAAACGACTTTGGAGAGAAAAACTGTAACCAAATTCATCGTCTACCATTGCAAATCCTGGCCCGAAGATGACGAAAGATCAGTGGGAGTATAGAATTGACCCAAGGTTTATGACCTGTCCATTCGGTAAGTAGATTTCATCCATCCGTCCGTCCGTCTAACCACCTAAGGGTAAAGTACGTGATTTCTTTTAGATGTAACCGTCTGTGGAGTGTCCGTGAGACCAAAATTTAAAACTCCCCATATTTCCCGAAGTAGCAAGTTCAGCAATGGCACGTACGACCAGCTCTACAACCTCCGATACTCTTTAAGTGGCACTTTAAAGTTTTCCTAAAGTCCTTAGTTCGATAGTTGGACTTAGAGACACTATGTTACAATTTTGTAGCTGAAACAATATCCCAAATCTAGCCTTAACCTTACTGAGGCTGAAACAAAGAACCTTGTATTCACATTGGGCCTTTTTTACGATCTCAACAATCTCAACGAATTTTCGGTTGTTGATTTGCTGAATAAAAGAAGAAGAACACTATGGCAATAGACACAGGTTGTTACATTGGCGAATGAGGATTTGTACATGTAGTTGCTACTCAAAAGTGACGCCCAAGGCGGGGCCCGATAGACATGGCTTGTTATATTGGCAAATAAGGATTTCTAGACATAGCTGTTACACAAAAGTCGCGCCCATCGTGGGGACCGATAGACATAGATTGCTACATTGGCAAATGAGGATGGCGATGGTCAGAAAAAATTGATGAATGAGAAAGAGATAGGCAGTGGCTGCAGCCTAACGGGTTTGTGCGCCCCCAACCGCGAAGTGTTGTGACTTTATCGACTGAGTGCTCACTGTCACTACGCTCAAGTGGCCACTATCAAGACCTACCGTAGTGAGATTTGAACACGCGGAGAGTGATGGTTTCAGTTAAAAATTTGAATTTTTCAGTCATATGAACACATTTTGAATGTCACCCTTGAATAATTAACGCATCACTTAGGGCTACTAAATAAACAAAAATGAGCAAAAATATTTACAGTGGAGCATTAAGATTTAAGACGTTCCTTGTGATTGCAGTTCTGATTTCAATAAGAGAGTATTCAAGGTCCGTTTCGAACTAAATTGTTTTCCTTTTCACATCACATAAATTTGCTTTTTTTGTTATCAGACAGTTAGAATTGGGCACGTAGATGGACAGCGGACAAATAGATAGTTGACCATTTAATTTTTTGGTTTTTTCTAATATCACACATATTCATACGTATATATGTTTTTATTATAGAGCATAGTGTCGGAGAATGCAGTTCACACAAATCGAAGCGCATTTGTGCCTTATTCTTGTCTTTTTAATAATGATACCAACGGCAGTAGGAGCAGAAGCAACAGCAGCAGCAGCAGCGCGCAGGGCCAGCAACAAACGCAGCATCGGTTGAAGCCAAAGGCTAAATGAATTCCTCAAACTTTGTAACATAAGAGTTTATTTTTAGACAAGAAAAAAACATGAATTGTATCTTCTCTCTTATCCAGCCTTCGCCAACGTTACCAATATACAATATATTATTATCCTATGCTCTGCTATCGCGGCTTAACCAACGTTATTAATTCTTTTGCGTTTTCGCAATGTTGCGTTTGCATTACATATATGCTTGTGTACGAACGTTCTCGCTCTCTGAAAAATGTTTGCGTTCTAGTCGTCGAGCAGAAAAAACGAAAAAGCGAAAAAAAAAAAATGTATATAATACATTCATATCTCGTATCTATATAGAATGTTTTATACAGACGGCAATAGTTTTAAGATCAACTACAACTACAACATGTTTCTTTATGTTTCAATGGAAGCTTATGCAAACATAAGTGAGTATAAAAATTGGATGAAAACTGAAAATCAGAAGATGGAGAAGAAAATATTCTTCGCGCATTATTGGCTGAGAGTAATTCGCCTATGCTTCTAAAATACTTCAAAAGCCAGCTTATATACGGGCTATTTAATGTGATGAAGACGACTCACGCGCAAAATATTGAAAATTGGCAAAAAGAGATGAAATAAATAACAACAACAGCAAAAATTATTGATATGCACGTCAAAGGGTTATGAACTCGGTCTCGGTCTTGCGCATAAACCATTCACTCTTTCAGCAAAATTTAAATAAATCTTTCAATAAAACGAAATTTACTCCTCAATAATCGTTATTATGAAAACTGAACACAAAGTTTAATTCCTAAGAATTCGTGACATTTAAAACAGGACGTCGCAAATTTTGATGATCATTGCACGTGCGTGTCAACAATGTAAGGACGGCAACAGCTCCAATAATAATGGCTATGGTATATGCGTACATGAGCTGCTTATTCGATTCACACCATACAAATGTTACGGTCATGGGTTAAGCTTGAAATGGAACGAACATATGTTCGGCTTAAACCGAATGCTGGTCGTCTTTGCTTTTCCTCTATTTACTCAACACAAGACTCAACACTTCTGTCTTTTGTCTCTACATAATTACGAGAGAATTTAACTTTTCGCTTCAAATGATAACATGGGCCATCAGGTAAGCTTAACTGACTTTCGAATTGATAAAATTGAAAAAAAGAAAAAACAACATATCTTCAGCGAAGTGATTTATTTAGCATACCTATTAATAGGTACGCAGGACAATAAACCATAATATGCGCAAAATGTAAAATAAACCTCTTCTACTTGTCTGTGTTCATTAATATGACACAAAGTAATTTTTATGACAGCCGTCAGAATGCGTGTGTTTATATTCTTGGTGCCTGGCGGCGTCGAATATGCGCACTCCAGGAAATCATATTCGACTAATGTTACCAGCTCAACTGTCGAAAGCGATTTAGTCTTTCAATGGCAATCTAACTCTTTTCGCTTGCGTGCTGCTTGTGGGATAACCTAAACGAAACCATTGGCGTCGTAAACCGGAAAACTTATGATCACTTAGCCTAATATATCACACACAGGAACTTCAACTAGAACAAGTAAGAAAGTTTTATTCACCTTCTCAATGTGGGCAGCCATTTAGAAAAAATTATAGGTAGAGGAGTGGAGGAATAGCGTATAGTGTGTGCCTGTTTTCGATTTAAAAACGAGAGAAGATCAGGAGCAACAGTAAAGACTTCTATACGTAGCTTGCCCTATAGACCAACAAAGGGGTTAACGTTGTGCAACTGCGATAGTGTGTCGAGGAAAGCGAAACGCAGCCTACTCCTATTCTAGGAATTTGTTTGTGGACAGGTCTGTCTTTTCCTTGCAGAACCCGTCGCATGGAAAGACATATTCACCTTAAGGCGTCGATCTTAAAGACATTTTCCGACCGAAGAAAAAAAGGCAGATGTATGAAACTTTGGCTTCTCTATCAAGTTTGGTGGGATGAAGAGCTTTCCCACGATCGACTAAAGATAGATGGACGGACACGTGCCCCCACAGAACTAAATCGTCGCACAAACTTACCCTTTTTAAGTCATCATTAAATGAAGTTTATGGAGCCTCTGTAACGGCAAGTTTAATATACAAACACTGTGCAGCTCACAGTGAGTACAAAACATTAAAACTTTAAATCGTTCTCCAAACTTGACGGGCCTGGCCTTTTCCAAAAATTCTCATAACTGAACGACCCAATCTTGTCTCCTCTTTTTATTTTGCTTCGTTCTAGTGAAGGTAATTTACACTTTTTTCTACGCTTTGCAGTTTTGGCGAAATCTGCCAGTCTGGCTTACGGGAATTTGCGACAATCACTTATCTGCCGTGCAAATCAAAGGATAGGTTTCATTAGCATGGATCGCTTATTATATACTGCACATACATACTAACATATATTCTGGCAATGATTTAAAATTTGGGAAATAGTTTTACTTAGCTAATTAACGACTAAATTTGCAATTTCTGTACATCTGTGCGTACGAAGGAAGGGTGTCCAAGAGATCCTTAAGGTGCAATCTAAATTTAAGAATTTTTTTTTTGTTCTACTTAGTTACACTACGGTTTCCATTGGTTATCGGTTGTCGCTCATTTTTCTTCCATTGTCTTCGTGGACTTGTTTTTACTTTCGATTATTTTTCTTTATGCCTCATTATCAAGTACAATAAAGCGAATCGTAATAAAAAGAATTGAACAATTAAGATTATGTCGAATTCTTTTACTTTTCTTTTTCCTCTTTTATTGCGTCTTTATGCAAGAAAGTGAAACTTGCTTTATATTCTGTAACAGTTTTTAATACATCGGTATATTTAATGACTTATTCTATCGTCTGCTGCAAAAACGCTCTTTGATCTCTCTTTCTTTTTCTTTCTCTCTCTCTCTCTCCCTTTTACGAACAATTTTTATATTTTTTACAACATCACATATATCGTATGAGTAAACGGGGCTCGCTACAATCGTTATGCCGATGCAGACTTGAAATAAGCGATTAAAACATGTGTTCACGTTTTAGATCAGCTTTTTTAATGCATTTACAAGCTATACAAGCTATTGCCACAAAATGAACATTTATTAGTTTATGCTTGACATATAAAATCATAAAGCAATAATTAATTTATTAAAAAAATACTTCGATACTTGCGAAGTTTGTCTACTAAATATTTCATGATAATGATGTCATCAGAGAGATTGTATTAAAGGCTGGGATAAAATATCGTCTTTTGATTTACAATATTTGACCATTTTCCGATTTAAGCGTGCATTTGCATTCTACGGATACTTTTAAAGAAATTTTGCTTTTAGTTGAAAAAATTCCACAGAATGCTTTTTTTACTGATCAGAAAATGATATAAAACTCAGAATAGTACTGAACTCAGCAAGCGCTTGCGTTGATTAGACTCTGCAGCAATTGGAAGCTGTAGAGGAATCTTAAATATCAAAATTAGGCTTTGAAAGTCCAGTGATTTTTAAATAAGCACACAACAAAAGGTTGTCTCAAGACTTACTTATAAGTTATTTGTACATAGTCAGAGTTCGTTAAGTTCTAATATCTAGTAAAGTATTTCAGGCATTTTCCAATATTTAAGGTAGTGCTAATATGCCCGACAGCAGTCGGGAGAGTTATCAGATTTGAAGCCATAACAGCTGACTTTAAATCCGATTGAGGTAACGAGCGCCAACGCCAATCTTTTGAAGAGAGAAAGAGATAGAAATGTTGATTACTGCTTCCGTTCTTGCAGCGCAGAAGAAACAACGTCGCCACCCTCAGGTTAGTGTGTCCGAAACTGAGTAAGTATAACGCATAGGAATCGTTCAAAGTTTCAGATGCAAAAGAATAGAGATAGAAATAGCCAGTGATTGAGCCGCCGGGGGAGTAACATCACACCCATCAGCTTAGCTCTAAATTCAAGTAAGTACAGCACGTAGGAGCGGTTCAGAATGTCAGGAACACAAGGTAGAAATCCAATAAGACAGTCAAGGTAGCACGATTTAGACTGCGAGCAAACGATCTAAGGACTGTGTAAAATAAAAGCTTCAGAATAGAAACACTGAGAGTATATATATAGAGTATATGTAAGGACGTGAATATAAAGTTGGAGGTTATGTGCGAATGCAAAGCCGTTTATTCAAGGAAAACCGTTTTCGTTAGCTACAGGCCACATGGCTAAGCATTTTAAAGAAGAGAAAATACTGTATTGATAGTAACGTGTGTTACGTTCAATCAGTTAGGACATACATAGACAATAAATAAAGAATTTTTGTTGAACTGAAGATATGTGGACAGCCCCTGCTTATTATATTCTAGTTGTAGAAAAAGAAACTACAAGCTGATGTAAGTTAAACCTTTGTTAAAACACACACACGCTAAGTTAAATTCGGGCGTCACCTCGCAACGAATACCTATTTTTTGTACTCGTATTACAAGAGTTTAGTGAATATTTGGTAAACAAACACCGAGGAAATCGTTCTTTCATTTCAAGTGAATTTCGCTTGACTGTCTACCCTTTTCAAAGTGAGGTTTTATTTCAGAGGGAGCCTATGTAGTAAATGGCCCAAAAATATACCCGCTTGTAAGATACAAGCTAAGAGATTATTTTTGTGCCAATTTGTAAACAACTTCCGTAAAAAGCTAATTGATTTTATGTCTCTACCGTTAGCCCTCCCGTTATTACCTCGAGCAAAATTGAAGATATAACGAATAACAGGTTATATATACATCGATAATCTTCATATGTCTTTCTAAGACGAAAAAGTCGTCTCTCCAAGAAAAATAATTTCCTTATACGGTCTGCTCTCAATTAAGTGTTCGTACATAACTAAGGTGTAACCAAACTCATTAACTTTATTCCCAGACAAAAAGCCATTTGGAAACTCTGCGATTTCTTTCCTTTGCCGCACAAGGAATAAATCAATACATTTTGAAAAAAAAAAGAGAAAACAAACACACTTATACACTTATATATATATATAAAAGGAATTTCGCATAAATAAGATAAACTTGGCACACAATTCTACTCTCTTTCGCGCACGCTACGCAATACATACGAACATTTTTCGTCTCGTTATATACAATTTTAGCTTATATTCTCATTTTCATCGGAGCGTGGTAGAAACCAAACTATGTCACAGGAAGCCAACTTGATCTCGTATAAAATGAGCCAAACACAAAAAACAAGAAAATCAATATAAATAAGCAAATTTAAAAAAACAAACCGAAAACTATATTATGTTCGGCTTTGGTTGAGTATTTTGATCCCTACTACAAGATATTATATGATATTTAGTTGCGACATAGAACGAAATTTCGATCGACAAATCGTTTATTCGTATATTTATTCTGATTCGTGGCAACACTTTTAAGATGCATGCGCAAACTAAAAACGTCAATAACGTACCCGTCTTATTTATGTGTGGTAAAATACAGCTCAAAATATGGTAAATACAGCTCAAAGCGTCGATTCAATTTCGCTGATTTTCGAAATTCAACACGAACAAGATGTTAAGGAAAAATTTAAGATATAACTTAAGCAGCTAAAACCCAAAAATTCCCACGCAAAATATGGACTTCGCCCGTTTTTTAGTTCAAACACGGCGGAGTAACAAGATGAATTTTTAGATTTTCAGATCAGCTTTTGAATTCGTAAACGTTTATGTCAAAGGACGGATGGACAGGCAGTCTTGAGTAACTTTCTTCAGCTTATGAAAAGTACGACTCCTGTCACAGATTCAAAATATTTAGCGGATAATAAATCTATGGGAAACCCTGTTGAGACTAAATGTTCTTGTGGCCAATATCCGTCTATTTTCGACATTCCTTAATGAATATATTTGCGCAGCAAAGAAGGAAATATGTTCCCAAATATCGTTAAAATGTTGTTTAATTGCAAGCATCTATCTAAAGGCACAACTGTGATAGAGCATATGGGTAATAAATGCTTAGCTTATGCGAACTATTATTGCTTTAACGTCACATATCCATACTTAAATTCTTGATGCCCTTGCCTTATAATGCGTTATATTTAATTTTTTTTTTAATTGTAACGAGAAGAAAGCAAACATTTGAAAACAATTTATTCATTCAAATATCTCTCAGCAAGAAATAGGCAAACAAATCTTATCGTTTGATTATCGCATAAAATTTGATAAAATTGTACAGCTGTCAGTAGGCAAACAGTGCAAAGAAGATGCTAAACCTTACAATCTCACAATTAAAATCACATAGGTAATCACACATGTAACGTTACGGTGGCAAAAAGCACTATATTTGGCGGAATGAATCAGAAAAAATATTTCTGCCGTAGACCCAAACCAAAACCAAAATTTTTTCTTACTTATATATGTACCCATTACAACATAATTGAACAGCAATTTTTAATGTCAAAACTGGAAAATTTATTTAGTTCTAGGCGTTCTTACCTTCGACGCCTATATTTCCCCGCATGAAAAAATAATCCTACTACCTGTTAAACGTTATAATTAGGCTCTATTTTATTTACTACAACTTGGAAAGTGTTTGGAATGAAGGCTTAACGTCTAGAAGAGGGATAAATTCGTAGCAATCAGAATATTTGTTCCCCTCGCGATGACCCAACGGCTAACGGTTTAAGGTAATTCAGAGAAAATCTATAAACATATCTTCCTTATTACACTAGTTTAACGTCGATAATTGTCAGTCAGAAAGAACCAACGATTATGAATTACTCTTATGCTTCTTTGATGATGCTACGACGATGCAAACGATGGTTCGATCCAGAAGAAATTTTATTCTTTCTTTTCCCTACACCTCTATTCGAATTCAGACTGGTGTTGCCAAGGTGATCAGTTTAGTGGTCACGTTCGAAGCATGTTAGCTAATTTACTTCGAATCTGATATTCCCATTCCACTCCGTCCTTACTTATAGCATAAACCCCTTCCTATGATACGCACAAGAGTGTAACAAAAAAGAAAATGGGCAAAAAGCAAAACATACTTGTTTTACTACATAGAGATGAGTAGGATTGGAATGAATAGCTTACGAGTATGTGTAGGACCAAAACAAGTTCTGTGACTTCGGTTCTTACAATATATAAAACAACACGCACGGGGAGACCTCCGCACACAAAGTTCACGTTGCAGTAATTATCGCCAATCCTTGTACTTTGTATGCGGGAATTCTATAGAGATGATTATAATAAATGTAACATAAACCTAATTTACTTAAAGACCAGCACCATACCAAAAAAAAAAAAAACGTTTTGCTAACTGATTGAAGGAGGAATTTCCCAGATTGCAAAAAAAAAGGTAGGAGACATTTCTAGCGACCTATTTTAAAGTGAAGAAGACACATTCCAACTATCGATTTTGAGAACAAATTGATTTCCTAGCAAACCTCCGCTGAACCAAAGTTCTTTTTTATAAAGTTTGTATATATGATAGGAAGGGGTCTCAAAGTTTTCATAGAACTTATAGTTTTCATAGCAACTTCTCTTGCTTTTAGCAATCAGTTTGCCTGATGTAAAATTGCAATTTTCTTCGTACAGATGACTATGTGTTCAACATGAATTAATTTGAAGCTCAACGAAGAAGAGCGAACTTGTATCTTTACCCTTTAATCTTGCGCTTTAATTCACGTTTCTTCCTGCTTACCAAGTGACACATCTTATCCTTCAGTCAATATTTGACGTGCCATAGAACTTATATATCAAGGATTTATCCGACTTTCATGAAAAGTAGATTTTTGTGGCATAACCGATTGCACGGTCAACACTTTTTATATGTAAGAACACCTCAACAGCAATTAAAAAGGATGGAAATGTGCAGCATTGCTTACCGAGGATATATACGGCCGCTGGCGTTTTTACAGAAAGCCCTGTAACACCCTTAAAAAAGAACAGACTTAGGAATTTTATGACCTCTGCCGGGCCTGTGACCGTGTCACAGTCGTCTACGCCACAAAAGGCGCGTGTATTTTTTTATGATCCCCTCTTTCTTAACGGCTTTCATGCCAGCCGAAAGCATATTCTCTTGAGCCATTTTTTTACGCAAAACATTGTTTCAATTAGCATCACATGTAGTTTGATCTAAAGCTCCCCGCACACTTATGGCGATACATTTTGCAGACAGCACTTTCGATTTCTCCAGACCTTTGAGCTTGTTCTTACCTACTATAATATTAATAGAAGCCTGGGCGGCGTTGACAATGGTGTGCTTGACGTGTTCTACAAAGATTATCGGCTTGACTTAAGACCTTACGAGGTCTTATCAAGTGATTTTACTTTTGCATGCATCTTTTTCATTGTTTGATGGCCTTGTGTCCAGCTGCCTTTCTGCCGGACCTCTAGAGTTTCCTGCAATTTCCTCTTCTCCAAATTTTGTGTTCTTCTTGGTTTTGATAGGCACGACATCTTGCGTGATATAAAAATAAGGCAAACATTTCTTTATTGCTGCTTACCTATCGTTCCTATTATTATAGTAAGAGAAGCCTGTCTATAAGTGTAAAGATTCATTTAGGAGTCTACAAGGAGTAAAAGTATGCCCTTCCTTAGTTAGTAAAATCCTACTGACCTGCTTATTAATGAATTTCAACCACAAAATTTCTCGAATAAGCTGACGCACGATCTAAATACAAAGCGTTAGCTTTCTCTCAGTCTTCTTTAATATCGAAGATTGATGTTCAATGTATGTGTCGAAAAGAAAGTAGGCAGGTTGCTCATCTGCTTATGTTTGTTTTTACTTCCATCGGCGTTCTTTCAAGGAATTCCCCACTGGCATTCTGACTTTTGGATTTCGCGTAGAGACTTCCCTTCTTTCACAGTTTGCCGGCAATCTTCTGTATGTCCTTTCTGTTCTTCACATTGGTTCTCATTCAACGCTATTTTCCAACCTTTATGCAAAGGAAGTACATCCTCCAATGAACGGGCAGCGCGAGAAAAGACCAAGGAGTCACCTTCGCTTCCCAAACTTGCCTTGCGGTCATGAACTTTGTTCTCTTTTCTTTTCTAATTCTTTTGCCATCTTTATTGGGACTAGCGAAAATTCTTCTCCATTTCTTTTAAGCTTCATTCCAGCTTTGTGAACATTGACATCAATGTTTCCATTTGGCTCGCTCAGTACTTTTGTGTTGTGTACTGTGAGAAAGGTTACCTCCTGAACAATTCATTCCTATGTAGCATCTTGTCTTAGTGACAGCTTGACTATGCAAGAATGTCTCTTTAGCTGTTTCATCAATAGAGAAAATTACAATTTCCTCTTGATCTTTGTCTTCCAATTTTTCAGATGAGACAGTGCTGTTTCTACGTATGTCCGTTGACTCACCAAATTCGATCACCTCTGTAATGCTAGCTTCTACCGATGTATGATATAATGGATTAAAACAGTTTTCGAGCTCAAAAACTGCAAAACCGTTTAACGTTTCTTCCAACATATTGTTACCTGCAGTGTCCTGGACGACTTCCTCGTTTTCAAGCGCTTCAGTGTCTGCATTTTGTGCAATTACTGCTAAGGTGTCATTATTTTCAATAGTGTTACACATTTACACTGTGTTGTTACTTTGGTTTTTCATTTTTTTCATCATTAGCAGCAATCCGTTTGCTTACGCTTTCAATAGTATCTTCTTTTGGCTATTGCGCATTAATAGATGTGTTTTCAAGATATACTCGGGCTAACGGCATACTCAATGCTTCTGCTTTCTGTGATACGTCTTAGAATTTTGCGATTGCTTTTCCATTTCTGCTACTCTTGCATTCAGTTCCATTTCCTTTCTTTCCATCTGCCTTCGGAGAATTTTCAATCTTATCGCATTCTTCCGCACCTACTGAAATCGCTATCACAACCTGATATCCCTGTTTTCTTCGTTTACAATTCCATGAATCTTTAATAGGCAACCCTGGAACATTGTCTTCCTGATCGCTCGATAAATGTGTAACTGTTTTTATTTTTATATTTTTTGTTTTTAATCTTTCTTCAATAATTTTTATAGCCGAGTATTGCCGACCGTTCGATCTAAGTTCTGGACGGCGATTTCCCGCTTTCGCCAGTTTCGAGCCGGACCGCTGTGGATCTCTGCGCATGAACCACTAATTTTCTTTAGTTCGCGAAACGTGTTCTACCGCTTTGGTAAAAGCTTGCCGATTATTTTCATCTTTTGTTTGCGAGAGTCTACGACGTTTGAAAATAGACGAAAACTTGATAGATTTCTTTAGTGGAGTTGTCGTTCGACGTGTACTAGATGTCGTGTTTGCAGGTGTGGAACCTAAACGTTTTCTTAGCGAACGTGTTACTCGACGGGTTTCGTCCATATCTTATTGAACACCTTTTTTCCTTTCGATATGGAGGTGTCAGTCTCGACTACAACATTACAAAATTATCAAATCGGAAATGGTTATCCTTTGACATAAACTACTATGAGTACTGGAGAGAAAGGAAAATTTACTTTGTATATAAGGACAGTGCAGGATATGCAGTGTATACAGATTATATCGCACGGGACGGATTTCTCTGGAAAATTAACGCCCATTCTATGATGAACAGAAGAACGTGGCAATAACGTGCGTCATGATCTGACAAACCAGTCCAAAAACTATACTCGCTAACGCCCACTTAACATCCACATAAAACATCGGTCAACAATCACGTGGATTGGCACAAACTTCGTTTGTAACAAAAAAAAACAAAAAATTCATTTCCCTTTTTAGAACGCGCTAACCCTCAAATGACTCCTTCCGTAATTTCATGTAATTTCGATGCTTTGCCTAAGAGTTACAGTGACGCTGTTGATGCTGTTTTTCTTAGCTTCGAAATAATGGAAAAAACCGAATTTCGTGTGGTGGTTGAAATCGTTCCTTTCGATGGAAGAAAACATCGGTTAATTCCCGCATTAATTTGAGATGTGTTGTGTCAGCTCTTCTCGTCGAGAACGGAAAGATATTGCCGTTTAGTCTGTACGTCCGAAAGATGTGCTAAACGCTAAAAATTATTCTTGGCTGAGGAAAGCCGAATTTAGAAGAGATAGCTGACGTCTTAAAAATGCCAAAGGGAGTGTATTCGCTATTTTATAATCAAATTTGGGTATGAGACAGCTGTTTGGCGTATGAGTACACGGGTTTAGTCATCGCGTCAGAAGTCAATGCCTACGATTGCAAAACCGTATCAATCTTCGTGCTCCCGATATCTGACTCCCAGCGGCTATTACCCACTTGTAAATTTCGGGGAAAAGGTTTCAATTAAATGGTGAGGTTTTTGCAGAAACTAAAGGTGTCTTCAATATACAAAAAAATCTTTTCTTTACTTAGCTCAGGAATTATTGACAGATGCATTGACATAAAACGACATATACAAGCAGCATTAGTCGATTGTTAAGTACTTTTCGGATTTTCGTTCAAAGATTCATGAATGGATTCAATCTAACGACAGTGAGAAGAAAGTTTCTGTTTCTCTTCGAAGATTTGTGACTGTATTCGTGATGTTAAAACTCTCACAGATGGGCGGACGCATTCATAACTACTTTGGCTTCACTGTAAGCGCGGATAAAGTGCATTCGCATGTTACACGGATTCTGTAAAAATTTTAAAAAAATTTTTTTTCTTTCACGAGATAGCACTTTCTTAGGTTTCCCGGAAAGACCTGGCAATTGACTAACTGCCAAAGATATTGAAAGCACGTTGAATTAGGAGGCTAGGCAATCAATGTTTTCATTATTTTTTGTTTTTGCTTTTTTATGTATTTACTTATTTTCTTATTTTTATTATTACATACATACATACATATACATTTACGTAACATACAGACATGTGCCTACGTTGCCCCATGTGCTTACATTATTGCGCATGTGCGCAATAGGTGTATTGTTGAGGATATGTTAAGACATGAATTGTTAAAAACGTAGCGTTTTCATTGATAGCTTTCTTGTGTACATATGCAAAATCACACATAAATATTTATTTGTAAACATATTTTCTACCTTATATATATATATATGTACGCGTATGGCTTATTGTTCTATATTACTATTGTTGGTTTGCTTTTGCTCTTATTCGTAGATCTCGAAACAAGAAAACTAATTTAAGAATAAATTGGCATGATTTGCTTATATACACATATAAGCATGTACATAAGCCCAAGCTTATTTATGTTGCATGGATGTAGGTTTGTATGTAATCGCATGAGCTCTTATGTGCGATCGGAGGAATTCTTCTCCGATGAGTTATAACTGCAAAACGTTGGAAGAAAACGTTGGTGTCATGCTGTTTTTATGGACGATATTAAACTTTTCATATATTTATATATATCAACACTTTTGTAATCAGAGATTCTCAAAATGCATTAAAATGTTTTTATTTAGTTTAAAAAATAAAGGAATCCGTAGCGATCCGTAGCCCATTATAAAGAACATTTCGCGAATTCTATTCTATATAGCGTTGCTATCAACCGTTGCCTCCTACCGAGAGAATGAGAGTTTCTCGTCAAGAGGCAAGCTGTTCGTTAAATTTTGACGAACCAGTAAAATAATTAAATTGTTCCTTATTTTTTGTTGCATTGCTGGAATTTACGTTACGCTTTTGATGGCACATTCCTCGCTTCGCTTGTACGATTCTCTTGCTTTACTTTGTCGACGCAAAACAAGTTTCACTTATAACATATTGAGCGACATTTTAGATACCTTAAAGCATAATCTCTAACCTAAGTGATATTTATAATTTAACCTCAATATCGGAATCTTTAACTATACTATCAAAGCAAGTCTCTTTAATATGCGTTTCACGTTCACATTGTATCTAAATTGACTTTTAATCTTCAAAGATTCGTTTGATTAGCAAATCAAACTAAGTATGCTGGTTATTATCATTTGCTAAGCTGCCGCATATTTTCATCGGCTTAGTGGTTCAGTCAAGTCAGCTCGGATCTACACTGGCTGGGGTTGCGCTTCTATGCATGATGTGCGCATGCTTTTTCCCCTTTTTTCTTGTTCTTCCTATTTATTTACACATTGATTGCGATCTTCTCTATTCCCAATGTTTAGCTTACCACGTAGTTTTAAGAATCTTCCTGAATTGTATGTGTAAATAAACAAGTAAGTAAATAAATAAATAATTTATTGTTTGCCAACTTAGTTTATCAATTTTCGATAGATTCGCCGTGAAAATGTTACAACAAGAACTTGTTCTTTTTTTTTTTTAGAAGACCAATCATTCAGAGGATGTCCCTCCCTATTCGTGCAACACGCTGAAGAAGTGAAGAAAGGGAGGTGGCCGCAGCTTAATGGTTCTATGGATTACACCGTTACTGACTGAACATTCACTACAGTTACGGCTAACGTAAACACTACCGCACTAAGAGTTGAACCCGCGAATACTGATTTATAGGTCGCCGTTCTAACCTACTCGGCTACTCTTACTTCCTTTCGACCGGAATTGAAGCCGCGAATCCTGATTTGTTGGTCGCGATTCTTACCTAATCGGCTAATCTTGCTCTTACTCTTTCGAATAAGAATAGTAAGATAAACGTCTGATAATTGCTTTTTTGCCTACAAAAAGAATCAAAACACGAAATTTTTAACATTTGCTTACAGAATGCAACACAACGTTACGAATGAAGCTTAATTAGCGAATCAACTGCAGCGAAGCATAACAGTTTCACTTTTGTGAAAAAATATAGTTTGGGAATTTCTGTCCTAGACACTGTCATCAAGAGTCTCTTTCTTCGCTTCAAAACTCACTAAAAATGACATTTAATTACAAGATTTTAAATGTTATTAAATAAAAAAATTAAAAAAAGGATATATATATATATATATATATATATATGAAGAATTCTAAAATCAACAAATCACGTTCTTAACAAGAACACTTTGATAATGAAGCACACTGTGTTTACGTAGCAGTGGGAAAATGGTTTCCTCATCTTTTGCTTTTATTCTATAAATTTCAGAATGTCTGAAGCACGCAAAATAAACTTCATTATCATAAGACAACAAATGTCAATAATTTTATCGCATTTTAAACAAACATATCCGGTGCCGACGTGCCAAGAATATCAAGTTTTCGAACCTGAATTAACTAACTCACTGTCGCAGTTTAAAAAGAGGCCTTTTTTTGGCAATTTTTTTTAGGATAAAAGGAATTTTAATAGAATAATAATAGACGAAGAAGTAATGGTGAGCTTACAGTTAAGATTAAAAAAAATAAAAAAATTTAATTTGAAAGTGAATAATAAGTGGCAATACCGGAGGCATTCCCGTGAGCTATTTGTGATTCAAGGAGTTCTGTGGTGCAAATTGGAAGTAAATATGTATATATATATACATATTATACATATTGTGTAACGCTTGATATCTGTAGTAGTCCTCTCTGTCTGTCTGAAACCCGAATTACTGATTGTACTATTTTCAGAGGTATTCGTAAGTGCCACTTGAAGAGGAGAAGTGTAGAGACGAACGCACGTGTCATTGCTGAGCTAGTTAGGTCGGAAGACATTGGGGGTTTTAAATATAACCTACATGCTTATAGTTAATGCAGTACGTAGGTGGCTTTACACATATTGATTTTTGTTTGAATTGCGAGTGTCCGTCTGCTTGCCAATTTCTCTACTAAGAATTCAATTATAACGGAGGCTCAAGATCTGTTTATTATTGAGGAGGCTAGAGAAGTTGGTAATGTGAGTTGTTGCCAAGGAATTAGGGATAATCCAAAAACGAGGGCATGTCCGTAACTATGACATGCATCGTGCCGATAAGCCTAAGGCATTACCGAGTAAAACTCTGAGATCCCCAGGGGTCAGATTACCAACTTATTTGCTTTGGCATTACTAAGCAGGAGCACCGGAAGACACTTTGGTGGGCGTTCGAAGCCTAATTCCTGCATGTTGTCCTTCGTGGAGTACACTTGGCAGCTGAGGTTATCGCCAAACACGAAGGCATTAAATAATAAGAGGTGCATAGTAGGTGTGATCGTGTCGAGAGAGGAAGATTCTAAACTTTCATATGTGGTATGCCAGTCTTGGTATAGGCCCACCCTCTTGCAGTATTGTCTTGTAAGCTGACAGGGTGCAGAAAATCACATGTAAATTACCCAATAAGTCTACGGGTCCCGTCAGTTCAAGCTATCAATGCAGGGGCAGATGATAAACATAGACACTGTATATTACTAAGTAAGACTATCTATCCTGGCAATTGCTCTTCCTCCTACATTGAATGAAAAGAGTGAAAATTGTAGGAATGGCTTTACGGATCGTTTTGGAGAAACGTATTTCGAGAAAAATGCTTTGCGTTGCAATGGTATCCATAGACAAGTTTTTTTACTAGAATATATTTTTTATTATTTTTTTATTTCATTAGGCAGTAATTTTGAAATTATAAAATTATTTTCCTCATTCTCTTTCCCCGAATTTGTTTTTCTAGACGATATTACTCTTTGCACAGTTCCCAGATGTTACACGTCATGAAGAGTAAACGGTAGGAAAACGCACGATTCTATATCCGAATTCATAATTAACACGAAAAATGTTATCTCAAATTTGTAGTTCCTTGGCAGAAGCAGAAAACTTTCGAGTTGCTTTTAACCTCATATCTATTCCACAGTCGTCTTGATGAAGCTGTACGAACGCATTTTTGCTCGGAAATGCTCATAAAATGAACATAAACATATTCTGAAGACGTCGGTTAGTATATCAGGGAAGTTAGAAATTCAATGTGTATTTACGATTAGCCTGTAACTCCTTAGCAGCGATTCATTTGGCACTGGAGTTCTTTTCGGAACGCTTAGGAATGAACTTGGAATTTTCGGGCAAAAAATATTTTTTCAGTAATGAATTTTTTTCCCATATTCTAAAACATTCAACGCATCTTTTAAGCGAAAAAAAGCGATTCATGGAAAATTTGCATTGAATTCTTTGCTTAACGAAATAGTTAAGCAGGTACTACGTCAATATTCAGTCACTCATTAACTCGAAAAATCGCTTTTTATATTATATGCAAAAAAGCTTCAAAAGTTAAGCAGAGAGTCATCTTAAAACCCGGGTTTCTTCTGCGGATTGCTGAGTAATGGGAATAATAATATTTAAGTTTTATTGCAACACGTACACCACATATACATATACATACACCATTGGCGTTCAAAAGGCAAACTGGCGAGATTACATTGCGTATTCTAGAAGATGAAACCATGTCGGCAAAGGCTTTTGTTGTTGAATGCTGACAATTATCATTAATAGACCTTTTAAACCTTTAGCTTTGTATATATAAACTTTGCATGAAAGCATGAGTGCTAGGCCCTAGTGAGGTAGTTCGAATTGGGTTCGGTAGGTTGTATAGATTTCTTAATGGGGTCCAGCATATGTCCATTTGTTCGAGGAAGGCTTTCCCTTACTGTTTGAGTATTCTGCCTAACATTACGAGATTCTCCCAAGTGATCCAACTATTTTTGCTACCAAAACGAATTTGAAATTCCAATTTTGAGCTATCGCTTCGACTTATGTTATTTTGTATTGGTGGTCTTAATCTGTAGACAACTACATAATATTGCAAGCCTGCAATGGAGTTAATGTCGACCGAACGAACATTCCTACCAAGAATAGCGGTGTCTATCACTATGTTCGACTTTCCAGAGAAATGTGTATATGTATACATATATCCGCCTGAGTGGCCGAGTAGGCAAGAGTCTCGACTAACAATTCAATGGTCGTGGGTTCAAACCTCAAGTGCGGTAGAGTTTTTAAAATAAAAAAAAAAAAAAAAAAAAAAAAAATAATAATATTAATAAAAAAAAAATAAACAAATAAATAAAAGCCGAAAGCCTTAGATGCTAGTGTTTTAAGACTTTAGGGTTAGAATTTATTCTCTGGCTAAATTTATATAATAATAATAATAATAATACATATATATATATATATTTATATAATAATAATAATAATAATACATATATATATATATATATATATATATATATATATATATATTATACATATATTTATTACTCCACTTCTAATGATAGGTATATTAAATTTGTGCGAATATGTGTAACCCAGAGAAAGCCTTATGATCAAGTTACCCCCCGACTCTACACTGTGTGCTACTGCAACTACACCGACACGACACTGTGATTTTACGTCACCTGTCTGTAAAGGTCGCAATTTGTCGAAGAAATTTGATATACTGACTTGTTTTGGCTCAAGACCGAAACTTAATTTGCAATACGAAAATATTTACAATTTTCAGAATTTCTCCACAAAAAACACCAACTATCCTCCTCTACAAATGTTTCTATGAAACTTAAACCTTGATATTGTGAAAAGCTCTAATTCTGAATGTTTTTAGACGACAATTTTGTCCATATTTGCAATTTAAGTAAAAATTAACTGCGGAACATTTTGACCACGCATATCTAATTGCTGAACCGATTCCATATAAGGGTTATCACGAAAAAGAAACGAAGGAAAGATTAATTTCTAATATGTAATCATAACAGTGATGTGATGTAAAAGTTGTCTGTACCGAGTCCGGGCCATGTAGGCTTATTTGTTGGACCCCGCTATATATAACGTTTTTCATAAAAACTGAATATTTATAACTAAGCAATTAACTAAAATCTGCTACTGAACGACGAAAATAACATCTTTGGCGAGAAAATTAATTTTGTTAAATTTGGACCACGTCAACTTGTTTATATAAAGCCCCCCAAGGAAAACATACGTTCAGATGGAAAAAAGCTACAATTTTTGGTATTTTATCACGAAAATGAATGAAAAATTTTATTAGTAGGCGAAATGCCATAGGGTACTTAACCGTAATCATGGCCGACTATTAGATTTTTACTTGTTTCATCTTACACTACTGGCGGCTTAAGTGCATGTTGGCTTCGTGCGAATATGTACAACAGCCAGAGGGACTTGAGATAGGCCCAACTCTTATTATACCAAACGGTTCAGCATCACATTTTGAATCGATCTAAACTCGTTTGCCCATATGTTCGCTATATATTCTTGAATTCAACCTGCAAGGACCAACGTTATCGAAAATGGTTCGGAGCGGACGACTATTTTGACCCGTTCTTATATAACGCCCTACTTTAAAAGATCTTTACATAAATAACTGTCTACAATGATGTAACGCAAGTTATCGCATGGTCGGGCGGAGAAATACATATTTGACTTAATCGGATTATTAAAGTCCAACGTTTAGAAAAATGAGTGTAAAACTAATTTCAAAAGTAAGAAGAAATCACATATCACCCTAACTGAAAACCTTATACACTTTGATCGAACCACCACATAACGAACCGGAAGACCTATAATAATATAGTTCCAAGATGGACTCCTTGTGCCAGGACAGATGATATCATTACGACGGCAGGTGTTCATAACGTATTTCTTGAGAAGTTCATGATTTGGAGCTAACTGTACTCATCTCTCAGTCTCTTTTCATTTTTTTATTCATTTCAAAATTTGCAGGCTTGCGTACCATCAGCTTACAATCAGAAAGTTGACAAATACGTGCTTTCTTGATTAAATCATACAGATAAAGTTCGAAAATAATTATTAATATTCTTTTTTAAGATATCGACAGAAAAAGATTTCGTTCGCTTTTCAAGGAAGTTGGCCCACTGACTTGAGCATATCTTGTAAAAAAAAAAAAAAAAAATGTCTGGTCAGGTTTCAAAATTAAATCAACTTAAAAGTGAATAACTTTTCGCTAAGAGTTTAGTGGTTTACCAGAGATGTGATAAATTTGAATAAACCTTAAAAAAAATATATTTATATTCGATAAAACTTTTCCGACATTTTAGAATGTTTATATGATTGCAGGGTCATTAACCGCTGCGCTGATATGTCAACTTGTGCTATATGTACTTGAAACATTTCAATAAATATTTGCGAAAATTAAAATAAAATTTTGAATTTTTAATTAACGCATATCATTATATTTGTCTGTCCCTGACGGGTACATTAATATAATCGTTGCTCTTGTAACATAACAAATGTCGAATATCGAATGTTCTATAAATAGATACGTATTTTGAAACGATTTGATCATGTAAAGGCTGGTAAGCGGCAGTGCGTCAGCAGATGAAGTTCTCGGAAGAGAAAAAGGTAAGATAAAAAAACTGTGACTTGGCCTGTCGCTTCGTATATGAATGCTTGCGCTCTTCATATATATATATCGTTACATCCAGTTTAAACATAAAGACTTTCTCGATCCATTTGGAATTTTGAAATGATTTACTCAACTCTATCTGCTTGTCTTCAAAAAATTTGAGTTCAGAGAAAGTAAGACCTGATTCATTGATTGCTCTTTTCCCATACAATCTAATAGATACCTATAAAGTGATGTTTTTGAAACGTAAAGAAGCAGAAAGAAGAAGAAAAAACATAAAGAAAAGACATCGGAAATTATAAGGTGAAGTAAGGTAACTAGTTATCGTTCGATGGATACTCGTTATATAAGGGCGTATTCAGCCTGCATTGGCTCTGATTTGATGAAATGATAATTCAGGTTAATTCGCATACATTAGCTGTAAGTATTAGTTTCATATTGCTTTCAAAAAGAGGCACAACCGCTACTACCACGTCAAAATACTATCTGGAAGAAACGACGAGAAACGTGAAAAACGCTTACGGATAACCTACATCATCCGCTTTGTTCACTACTGTTTCTCAACACTGGTTCCATTCGATAATCGGTGAACTCTTTCAACAATTGAGTGCTATAATGAAGAAGAAGAAGAAATGGGTACTTTCACAGGAAGCCACGAAGCCAGATTTGTTTTCTTTGACACTAACTTCACTTAACAACGAACGGCAAATGCTTCCACCCATTTTTTGTTTTTTTTTTAAATAAAGGAAAAAGTAATACGAAACTCAATCGTGTATCATATTCGTAATCGGAAACTGAGTTCAAGTAACGTGGAAGTATATGAGCACTTTAAGTGTGCGGTATCCAAGATTCGCTTCAAACCGAATCTTCAATCCTTATTAACTGATAACAGAAAATACACATTTTTAATATGTTTGCGCATATATGCATACATAAATATCTCGATGTTGTCGTATATGAAAAAAATTGCAAAATTATAGAAAAGCTAATGAATTTATTGAACTGAATAAATATCTTAACTTTGTCGCCTTGTGTTCACAAAACTTTCTCTTGCTTTTATAAAAAAGCAGATTAGAAGGTTTATCTTAGAACCACGCTTTCACGCTCAATAACTTAAAATAACGCGTGAAATTTGCATTTAGGTCGCATTGGTTAGAATTATATTCTTGTTAGGAAGTGCGTCTTTTAGCGTATGCTTGACTGTCGTCTTGTTAAACTAATCCAAAAAAACCTGAAAGTTGTATTAGAGTTAAGTGTGTGTGCGTGTAAACTGGCTGCCAGAATTTTCACACCAGCAGTCTTTACGTGGCGATCGAAAGGCTTTTATTAGATTTTATATGAAAATACGCTATGAATAGTAAGTTACAGCCATGAGCATCGGAGGATCTTTTTTAAAGTTGATGTCAGCCCAGCATCCCTACATCGTATCTACAATATTCACATGATGAGTGTCCGTCTCAATTTCGGCGAAGCTAAGCATTTGAAAAGCAAATGGCTCTCAAATGTCTTAATTGGCTGTTAACTGGTTGGACAGACATGACACTTGATGAAATCAAATCAAAATTTTACATTGGCCGAAAATGTACACAAATCTGCTTCGTAGGCCATCTGGTATCTACTTTTTGATGTTATAAGGGAAAGAGTAAATCAGAGAACAACATAAAACTACTAAACATCGATTTGACTGAGGAAAAAGAAAAACTAAAAGAACTGTCAACTCAACTGTACGACAGCGTAAGGGAATAACAAACAAATAGCGACAGCGACAACAGCAAAAACTAAAACCACAACATTTATTTTATGGTATTTTAGTACGTGCCCTTAATAGTTTAAGTTTTTCTTACTTTCAACGGACATCTGATACATATGCTCAAAGGAAAAGAAGCGGACCAAACTGTGCGTCCGTTACCTTTGAAATAAATTAACGAATACTTTATTGCAGCAGTAAATACTGTTCGTTCACTTTCATGAAGCACACAAGAGCATACATAGAGATCGGAGTACAATAAAATATCGTAAATATTAACAAGAAAGGAACTATATATAGCATCGACCGAACTTTTCAATATCCTTCAGCTACGCTTTCTTTTCATTTTCTTTTCTTCGAACTAAGGAAAATATTTTTTAATCAAAAATATATGGCAGCACTCTAAGAGTCTGTGACATGTAATGTAAGACTAAGCGTAAGCACAAATGGTTGTTTTGCACGTGCTATGTAATTTTATGTAGGTAAAGAGATAATAATTAATACATGGTTGAGCGAACATATCCAACCTATAATAAGCTTAAAACAAACGTTGAAACAACTTGATAGAAAGATTATCCGGTAAGCGAAGCCAAGGATCGATTTGAGAGGTTTTAAAAAGGATATGAAGAAACAAAAGTCTTGACACTGAAGTTTTATTTCTATACTAACTTCCTATCCTGCAATCGTGAATATGCCAGCGGGTGATTGATCTAAATGCAGTTGTAGCCATGCGGTTAGTGAGATCTTCAATACCAATTTTTAAGCATTCTATAAATCGTGAAGTCCGTGCGGTGAATATGGTCCCCCAACACATTCTATATATCAGGCATCGAAAATTCATTTCAATTTTTTTATTTTGATTTGATGGGAATAAAAAAAACATTTGTCAGGTCAAGTTCTTGTTTATCTAAGTCCAAATTTTAACACAAGGTGGGCTTGAATCTATCCTGTTGGTTTTTGTTTTAAGTCATCTCTAGAGCTTATCCACTGGAGGATCTCATCTTTTATTTACCCTAAACTCGTAGTTAATTTTTATCCCTACTTCTTTTCTAAAGTTGTCTTCAATTTTTGACGTAATGTAAGCATTTCTCCAGTTCCAGTAACTTTGCCCTAAGTTACATCTCTCTTCTGAGGTATCAAGAATTTTTTTGTGGTGCATAGATTATGAAGTTTTCAATGCATCCCTTGAATTGTAACATATGGAAGGAATATACAATTTGCCTAAAATTTTTTGGTAGTGCATCCGAAATAAATAAATAAAGCAAAGAAGAAAAAAAAAACTGCGATTGTACATCGGACAAACATGACCACTTCGTTGCCATTAGCAAACACACGGTAATAGATGATCATTTAGGCCAAGAGTTTAGATCTTATGGTTAAATCTCACCATTTAGTAAATTTTATGCAGCAACGGAAAGTAAATTGCACTACCGGTTACAGACATGGTTTAAATACCAAATAAAAGAATAGATTTATGCACTTCATGTCATATCAAAACGTAGTTTGACTATAAAACAATCTATAGTCAAGAAAAACGATCTGTAAACCTATAAACGGTTAACATAGATTCGCAAATCCTTTTTATGGCGAAATCTAAATAATTATGAGAAGATGACAAGACAGACATTCAAAATTGCTTCATAAACTTAAAACGACACGTGCAGCACGACGTAATAGACGTAATAGAAAGGATAGTCTTCGATCGTCATTCATTTCTTTTCAAATATGATCACTAAAGAAATTAGAAAGGGTTTTGTTAGCGAAAACATTCCATTTGATAAGTAACAGATGCCCATTAATTAACGAAGTTACTAAACGAGGAGGTTTACGAGTCGTCTGTGTGATAACGCAGATCATCTATAGATCATCTATAGAAGCAATTGGAAGATAATCAGATTTCATTAACTGAAAGGGCTTATACTTCAATGATTTCGAACATATCCGTAATTTCGGCCGAAATTAATTATGTAAAAAATTTCAAACGAACTTGATGAATGACGTCAAAGAATGAAATTAAGTCGAAACCCAATTTTCTAAAACCAGAGTTTATCTCCCAGTTTACACCCTGCACCGCTTGTGATACAAGCTATATTAAGTTTGTGCAAGCGTATGCAGAAAGAGATAAGTTAGACCCACCTTTTGTTATGCCGGCAGATTTAGAAATTGATTCTGAATCCAATCACTTCGATTCGATTCAATTTGTTTGATTCTGCAGAGAATCGAATCAATTCCTAATAAAATCAATTCTGAATCGATCTAAGCCTGTCTGCCCGTCTGTCCGCCAGTCTGTATGTCCCTCTGTTGAAATTTTGTTGAACTTCTGGTATACTGACTTGCTTTGACCGAAGGACGAACGCTATTGAAAATGGTTTGGATCGGTTGACCGACGAAAACGAGTGAATAACTATGTACTGCCTTCTATTACTTTGGTCTGTTACTTGATTTTCGATAAATTAGTGGTCAACTACCTTGCGTTAGATGACATACTCTAATGTAGGGAGAGCGTGGGTGATTTCTTTCCATTTTAGTACAAGTGCTTTGAGGTCACCCATTAAATTTTGACAAATTTCAAGCCTATGTTCGAATACTGTCTTTTTTTCCTTGTTTTATTTGACAAATCACTCAGGGAATGTCCCCCATTCGTGGAACACGGTGACCGCGAGGAAGAAGTGGAGCAAGGGAAATGATTGGGTCTGATATTTTAATATTTGCGACCGTGTTTACCATAGGCGTAACGTAGTTGGACGGACGGAGATTCCTACATCAACTTAATATTTCGATGTCGATCAAAGATATATATACTTTATAGAGTCTCTGAAATCTCCTTCCGGGTGTTGCTAACGTTTTTGACAAGGTTTCAATAAACCTCGATTCTCTCGTAATCCATGCCCACGGATATAGATCGCCTGGGTAAAATTGCACAGGCAGGCAGAAGCAAACGCCATTTGTTCCTTAAATGGCTAATAATTCTTCGTTTATTTTTTAATTTTTCATTTCATTTTTCATTATCCATTACACGTTTAGATGTAAACGACAGCCTTAATGAAATGCACTGTTTAATGATATGAGTGGAATGGACGCATTCAACGTAATCGAAGAAACCTCTGTTTAACTAAACGCACTATGAACAGAGAGGATATTAAAAAAAAAAACATAATTTGAAAATTTATTGCCTTTTTATTACCTTTAACTACCTACTTTCTTTGAGTGTACATGTGAATATGATGAGCAGGCATGCAACTCGGGCGTTTAGCAAAAATATATTAAAGCTAAGGAAAACGTTCATTTATAAGGATTAGGCCGAATCGTTGAACACCTTTCAACTCAAATTCTAATTCAAAATCCGAACACATATATATCTACAAAAAAAGTTAAGTATTTCACAACAATGTTTCAATGTTTCGTTTAAGTCAGACTGAGATTATATTTGGATCCGACGTGCGTCCGGAACAGTAAACTTTCCAATATTTAGACATTTACAGCCATTGCGAACAAAGTGAGAAAGTTTGTCTACCTTCGAGTGTAACCACAATAATGATAACGACGATGGTTGTCATCATCATGGTCACCGTCTTTGAATGGCAATTATTTGTATAGTGATTGTAATTGTTTTTCTAAAACTTGGCTTACACTTAACCAAAAAGAAATGCAAAGGAACTACCATAGAAAACGGACAAATACAAACACAAAGAATTAATTTTACATTAACACGGGCAAACATAGGCAAACATTGTCAAGAAAGTGCTGGGAAAAGTAAAACATCTCTCCATCTAATGCTTACGACTCATATTATCTCTTTCGCAAAAATGTTCACTGGGTCAGTGCTTTAATGCGAATGTTTTACACAGACGTTGGTCCATTTCCTATAGACACTTTACCGTTTTATCGATTAAAACATTCCTCGCGGGATAGTAGTACTAGCTTGCGAAAGAAAAAGAGTTGTAGGAGCCAAAAAGAAGACCAGCTGCCAGACCAGTATTTCAAGTTCTATATGTAAAGTGAGAGATGTCAACATCCTCGACCACGTCTCCCGACATCAAATGATGTTTTGATCGATTTTTTCTTTATTTTGAAGGATGTTGTTAGCCAATCATGACAACACATTTTTTCAACCAATTCAAGGGGCATCTAGGCAACTTTATTTGACTAAACTTGTGTTTTTTATAGGATCTCATTAAGAGTTGCGGTTATGCAACGTCTTCAGCTCAACAAAATGTACGAAATTATATGCGAGTTAGGTCACATCTGTTAGTATTGACTACTACTTTGTTTTCGACATTTAGTTATTTAATCGACTTAAGGTACGTCCACTCACTCGATATAGCGATTCCCTGGCTATATTGCATATCGTGCAGTATACTGCACGTATTGTAAATAGTATTTTCTTATGATATTTATATTTTACTATATTTAACAAGGCGCTCAGAGTATGTCTCCCATGTGGACAAATCAGTAGCGAAGGGCCATGGTAGCTAGGGAAAAGAGAAGTGGAGAAGAGAGTAGTACTTATGTACGTTCGATCTGAAAGCGGAAACATCGGAAACGATGTGAAAGACCTTTTCGAGGTAGATTGTTCCGAAGGGAGACACCGTGTTAAGGAACAGCGAGTCGCGGTGATAAATTGTGCTATATGTGCGCAAGTGCAGAAGTGAGCGCTCAGAAAGTCAAGCAGTTGTGTACGTTATAATTGTAGGCGTTAAGACTCATCTATTTCGATTTATTTATTTTCGCGACCACTTGTCCGTTTTTAGTTAATTTTCAAATTTCCTCATAAGCATTTTCATAGAAAGCAACTTAAAGCTAACTTTAGACTTTTTATCTCAAAATTCTACAATTTTGAACCTAAAAGTGCGGGAAAGTTAAAATTATCAGCTCTTCACTCATTGCGGTGACGGCAGAAATATCGATTTATCGACATGTATAGAAATATATGTGAGATCTACTTCCTTCTTTGTAGATCAGTTTGAAATTTTGAAAGCATACATCAGCGACACCCAGTTAGAAAGATAGTCGTGTCTGAATAAATCCCGCTCAGTAAAGTCGTATCTTAAACAGACGATGACTGCGCGATTGCCTAAATGCATTCCGCTCGGTAAAGTTCTAAGATCGCAATTCTCTTTGAAGTAGAAAACGAATGTCGTCCCGCTAGAGTGTTGCTATACATATTTATTTCTGAATTCTCCGAAATCTTGAAAAATTTAAAGAATACCCAACGAGAGCGAAGGGAAAGTTAAGCTTGCATTCTTGGCCTACTCGAATAAGTGAAAATTTTTATTTAGATGATTGCCGGTACTTTTTTTGTAAGTCTACATGACGTATATGCAACGAGAGTTTATTAAAGGTGTTTGTAGTAGTTTTTCCTGCAAAACTTTTTTTTTATCTATATATAGATATGTGTGTAAATATTTCTATTTTTGTATCTAACTCTAAAAAAAAAAAGAAAGAAAAAGAACGAAAGAAACCAACTTCCCGTATAAGTTCAAAGAACCTTAGGTCTTTCTATTCACGGCTGCGTTGGGGTCTTTTCTTTTGTTCATCTTTTTTTTGCTTTTAAATCAAAAAACAAGTAAGAACAGTATAGTCGGGCAAGGCCGACTATTAACTACTACTACCCCACACTACATTGTCTAATACAATTCTTATTTTTATTATAGAACACCAAAATTATGTCCTGTTTACAAGTTCAATCTCTACATAGGGTAGGACCCAAAAATAGGCTTAGATGATCCAAATTGTGTAAAGTTCACTTTTATTTCAAATTACTTTTATGGGTCAATTTTCACCACCGCATATTCAAACTTGTACTCTTCCGCTCTATAAAAGATCGATTTTCGTCAAAAAATCCTGAATAGGGTATAATCCAAATAATAGGCCGAGATAGTCAAAATTTGGTACAGTTAATTTCATTATTTTAAATTACTATTATGATATAATTTTACTTCTTCTAACTTCAGTTTTCATTATATGAAAGGGGGTTCAAAAATTGCCCCAGGCGATCGAAAGTTTCCATAGCAATTTAGAATGCCGAAATAATACTACTTAGCCACTTTTGCCGAGAAATTTTAAAAATACAATTTTATTCCATATAACGATTTTTCAGAATAGGGCGCTATTTGGAGAGTGAACCGATCCGAACCATTTTCAATAACATTCTTCCTTGGGTCAAAAGACGTCACTGTCCCAAATTTCATCAAAATATTTCAAGAGTTGCTACCTGTAGCTCGAACACAAATTTACATGGACACACATCAGACGGACAGGCGGACAGACGAACAGACAGGCTTAGATCAATTCAGAGTACGATTCTGAATCGATCGGTGTAATAAAAGTTGGGTCTATCCTACACCCTTCTGCGTGTTACATACGTCCGCACTAAATTAATATACCCTGTACCACAAGAGGTGTAGGGTATAAAAAAGGAAAAAAAGGCAAGAAGAAAAACAATCATTCTCGACATGAAAAAAGATATTCATCATTACAATTAACTTTTATCCGAAATCCATGTTTATTTAAGTGTATGTGTATGTGGATGAAAGCTTTCGTGTGGCTAAACAAACTAAATGTGGCATCGGTTTGATTGAATGATGATCTGTTGTCTTGATTGGGTTTTTTTTCTAGTTTTTCGTTTTCTTTTTCTTATTTTGTTTCTTATTTAAACCGCGCCCGGCGATTTAAACCCTTCTTTCAATAAAAAATTCCATCATTAAAGCCAAATTTTTTTTATTCATTCATTAACAATGGTCCACCAGCATGATATGAGATTTAGCAGACAAACCAGTTAACTAAACCGTGCCGACAGATACTCAATATAACATAACTAAATATTCTTCGACAGACAGCAAGCAATGCTTGATGAAACAATAGGTAAGAAAACAATTTTTTTGCTTTTATTTTAAAAAAGCTGCACGAGTAACAAATCAATAAAATCGTTTTATTGATATCGTGAAAATATTGAAAAAAAAAAACCAAGAATTCAACAAAACGAAATGATACATCATGCAGTTGTTCTGCTATTTACCTAACATATGACTCTACATGTGTGCATATACACATGAGAATATAAGGTATCTTGAAGAACTACTTACTAAACACATTCTAAAAAATTTCAGTTAATATTTGCATGTAAGCGAAGATACAAATGTGTATAAATCTTTTTAATAAAGGGTTGCCTGAGGTTATTATTCATATTTTTTCTCTACAAATCATTTCATGTATAATGAAGTAGCTGAGCTTAATTTATATGTACACAAGTATTTATTAACATAAGTAACAAAGACGTATCTAAGAAAGGGTGCTTTAGAGGATTTATTACAGCCTCGTTGTTACACACATTTTACATTTTATGCTAAATATTGCAACATGTATGCAACATAAAATATTTTCAATATTGATTTTATTGATATGCACTTTTATACCTTACCTTCTGGGTATAGGCAACATGCAGACATGGGACTTGAGACAGACCTACCTTTCATTATACGGATCTAAGCTTGTTTGTTCATCTGTCCGCTTGTCCGTCTTGTAGCCTTCAACTTACCGGTCGTAATTTTTGCGACATTTTGATGAAACTTGGTACACAGACGTGTTTTGTCCCAAGATCGAACGCTATGGAAAATGGTTTGGATCGGAGCACTTTTTCAATCACTTTAAATATAAGACCTAATTTTGAAAAGCCTTTATATAAAAACGTCATATAGAGTATTTGACGGTCACTCCTGTTCCTTTATAGTGCTTTTAGAGGAGAAGTAAAGTTATTATTATAATGAAAAGCTTCCATCACTGAATTTCTTTTTAATAATTATTCCCGAGCATGACGATAATGGTGATGAATAGTCTTATCAGACCTTTAGTTAACTGTTTTAATTTATTTACAAAAGTAGGAAAATGGTTTTATGATTGAATGTCTAGCCCTCGCTTCACGTTGAATTGCTCGGTATTCTTGTTTCAATCAATGGCTACGCATACGCAGCTTCAGCTTTACCGTACTTTCGCACTCTTTAACGAGCCTCATAGTAGTAGTAGAATGGTTTATGGGGTCGAAATTGATATATTCTGTTACTAGTAAGAAGTGTAATAACTTGTTGCGTATTTAGAGTTCAATGGTTTTTAGATTAATCTGGCTTAAGTGAAGAATCTTGTGCTACTGACGGCTCATGGACCAACAAAGTAATTAGTTCAAGCAAATAAAATAATAAAGAGAAAACATCGGCTCTTATAAATAAAACGCAAAATAAAATTTTTATACATAAAATGCATGCATATTCTAAAAGCAAAATTAATGCAAATCCTCCTCTTCTATATTCCATATCAAATCCTGAAACAATTTCCGACTCCCTTCCCCAAAATCAAAAGCGGTTCGATTAGTTTTAGTCAACGAAATTCTAAATCAGCCCTAAAGACACAAAAGACATAACAAAAAAAACTCAAATAAATACTGACGAACTGATAATTATAAAACAGTGATGGGTTATATATATGTAACGGTAAAAGAATGAAATTTAAGAAAATGAAGGCTACACTTACCTCATAGAAATAGTTTAGCTGCATCTCTAATAAAATATAATTAGAATAAGAAGCTCATCCAGCATCTTCTATGGAGGATAAAAAATAATAAACCGAAATTAAATAAAAATATATTAAGCAATTATTACTTTAAATAGAGATTATTACTATTAATTATTATTATTATTATTATTATTATTATTAATTATTATTATTATTATTATTATTATTATTATTATTATTATTAATTATTATTATTATTATTATTATTATTATTATTATTATTATTTGTTAATATTATTGTTATTATTTATTATTAATTATTATTATCACTTTTTGTAGTTTCTTATTATTTTTATCTCTTCGGTTCGACAGACACATGCACAGATCTACCGATCGGAGCACATTGCATATCTCAGTTTACTCAGTTTACTTAAAAATGATTAAACCTTAATATGTGAGATCAAATTCATGCGTTCTGGAATTTACGTAAATCTGTTGGAATAATTTTGATGTGGATATTCTTTTATTCATCATCTAATTCTTCTTCTTCTTCTCCAGTACATATTCCAATATTTAGATTTGCTCTCCTAAGTTGTTTACAAAAGATTTATGTTTTCATTTTTGCTTATGAAAATTTCACTTAAAACAAATTGTCTTTAGGAACTCAATTCGTATTTAGGGATCGCTGACTTTGTTTGGGAGCTTGAGATTGTTTGGAACATTCCGCTTTTCATTTGTCAACAGCAAAATGAAAAACGTGTTTTTTCCGTTTTTCGCAAATTTTCAACGATATGTAAAGTAATTTTTATCTTTTAATTACTTTACCGCATAATGGTATTGTTTTTATTATTTAAAGCCTCATAATTAACGATTTAAAACTAATCTATGTTATTACTGTTATTATCAACATGATTGTTTATTATTATTACTATCAGAATTTTTTGTATGAACGTTGCTATTATTATTAATTATCATTAGAATTAGTATTGATTTTTATATCGATCACCGATCAATGAGGATATGCTCGTCTTGTCATAATATTTGTGACACCGAAAAAGAAGCTTCAGAGATCCCGTGAAGTATGTATATTCTTGATCAATGTCAAATTCTGAACCAATCTAGCCATATCTGGCCGTCTGTGCATCTCTCTGTTGTAGTGTATGTAAGGTAACACTGATCTGATCGCAAGAATTGAGACTTCTGTTTCAAGATTGGTAGAAATATTAGAAATTCTTGCACGCAGGTTGGTATTGAAAATGGGTCAAATTGGTCGAGTACATGCCCATAATAAAACGTGAATTGAACGCAACTCCTTTCATCACAGAAAAACTATTTGGGTGATTAGCGGATTACTGGTAAACTGTGAAAGGCAGAATGCTGAAAGTTTGTATCCGCATGGGCAAGTAGTAAAGAAACACAGCAACCAAGTCGGCATATCCGGACTCAATCTTCAGTACGGTGGGCCATGCTTCGATAACGTTTAACGTGTGGACGTAGCCGCAGTGAGCAGTGAGCGGTCGCTGAACTCATAAAACTTACTTAGCCATCAGGCAAAAGAATCGCAGGCATAACACTTTTGCGCGTATATTTATATGCAGATATATGTATGAATACATATTATATAAAAGTAACATTAGGCTATGAACTCAAACTATGAGATTTAGCTTAGGATATAGGACGCCTTTTTTATTAACAGAGGCATGAGCCTAAAAACTCCCCCTCTGCAGCGGTTTATAACAACTAACTATTAGCTACAAGTTGCTGCTAATCTACTGAATTTGAAAATTTTAATAAAAGAAGGAAAAAGCAATATAGTGAGGTATGGTGCACCGTTAAATGCCTTACACTACCATATAGTTGCCCGTATATCGATTTTTCCAAAGAAAGCGTCATATGGGAAGTGGACGAAAAGATTTTCAATGGATTTCGTTCTTGGGCCAAAATGTGTCGGTGTATTAAAATGGCAAGAGAGACAGTCGGGGAGATAAGCTGCGCAATAAAAATCTTCTAGTTCCGCACAAGTTCAATACATCATTGTATCACAAATGGTGTAGGGTATAAAAATGACACAATTCTCTGGATAGACAACCGAATTAATGTATATCTTATGCATTCCAAATAATTTTCTTTCTATTCGAGCCAAGTAGCATCTTTTATCTTTTTAGCTGCTTTAAATCAAACCTTATATGGTCTGTGATGTGTATTCTCGGAATGTCGATATTTCGCCCAATTATGCTAAGAGAAAGCTGTACAAAGCCGAATAATCAATTTACTTTCTCGAAGCCTTAGCAAAAAGTTGACGATTTGATATCATTGGCCGAAAATTTTATGAAAATCGTTTCATTAAAGATTTTATAGCTTAACATGCAAAGAAGTTAGAACTTTGTCTGAAGACAAAGGGGTTTCCCAGATAATTGTTATGCTCATAAACTAAAGAGCTAAAAAGTTTACATGTTTTTTTGTAATTATGACCCCGCCAGGTGATACAATCTCTGATACGGTCTTGTTATGTCCACACATGTTTACATTTTCATTTACCCGCAAAATTATAATTGGAGAATCGTTTGTCCAAAGTAAAGATATATTCGTGCAGAATGCTGTATCACGAAACTTGTATGAATTTATGAATATAACAACAACAATTTCTAATGCCAAAGAAATTTCTTCACAACGTATACCTTGAATGTATAAATAATCAATGACAAAAGTCAATGGACTACCGTTAAACGCAGGGCGGACGATTACAAGAAATAATTTCGCAACTAAGTGGTGTTGAATAAGTGAGAGAAAATTATTGCTCTCATCACTGAGATATCAGATATATGTGAATGTTTTGCGGACCGCAAGAAGTATTATTAATATTTATAGTTATAATAATTACAACTTTTCCTGAAAACAAGATTTAGAAAACTTAAAATAATGCGATTTGAGTAAAGTCGACCGTTAAATGCTCAACAACATCTACGCTAAGTGCAATGTAAAAGCTTGTTTATCGGAATCCTCATATAGAAAGGTGCCCGAAGGGGGGCTAGCATAGTAACTTTATATATGAAATCGACATTATAAACCAGTATCCATTATCAAGTATTGGAAATTTAACTCTGCCCATATGCAGGCCAACGACCGTTCGTGTGGACGCTTACAAGCCAGAAAATGCAAAAATAGCAAAATATCAGTGTAACCGATTGCATGAAATTACTTTGAAAGTTACGTCGCTAGACATCAAACAGGCAGATAAAACGGATAAAAGATATGCTCGCGCCGATTCCGAAGAAAAGAGATACGATTCGGAATCGATTGGTGTAATACAAGTTCTGTCTATCTCAAGGACTACCCAAGTACTTCCACAGTACGGTATACATCTGCGAAAAGCTAATACACCTTAACCTCAAGTAAAATTTTTTATTTTTTAGGTCTTGTCTTTGTAGCAGTCTGCTCTCTATAGCTACATTACTTGGGTTGTAAGTAAGTTTTTGTAAAACAAAACTTCAAGACCTCACGGATTCTTTCGTTAATGTCCATAGATATTCCGAAAACAAATCAAACCTTGACTGTAATGGCAAGCGAGTATCAAAAATATCTTTATAGACACAAATTTTTTAAAGATTATGTTAAATCATTCAAAAATCTCAAAGTCCAGTAGGTTTATTATTCTCTCTTCATTTTGATAACATTTTTCCAGTCAATTTTTCAATTCGTTCAGTCAGACAATAAAAGCATTTTACGGAAGCCTTACCTTACCAAAGGCTATTTTATGAATGCTATGGTGGTGATATACGTCCAATCCAGCAAGTCTCAACCATAGTTTTAGGTCTTTCCACAAAGTCAGTTCTGTTCCTTTGAACACATCGCAGAGTTTCTCCAGAAAGTTGTATCTTCATCTAATACGCACGATGAAGGCACTTATCATGTTACAAGCTCTTTGAACGAATTGGGTTACGTTCGAACTTTGGTGAATCAATTCTTCTCTTCAATTGATCCGGTTATCTAACACAAAAGCATAGGCTATAGGGTATCAGTGTTTTTTCCAGTCCACCACCTATAAGATGGTCTGTCGCCTGCAGCAAAAGGCTTGGAGAACCCTAAATCTTTTTTTAACGCCTATTTGGGTCAACGTCTGAACAGGACTATTTCATGGTGCGAGTTTGGATTTATTGCCTGTTTGTACGGAGGACAACAGTTGCCAATAATTTGCTATTTATATAGTAATAGTGAGCAACGTATAGCTACGGTTAGCAATGAAAGGCAACGTAAGTATCATGTACAGTACCACGAGCGCTTTTATCGAGTTCACAGTCCCGTTTTTAACATATGAAAATTTTCGAAATGAACCAACTATTCGATAAAGTGTTTGACCTCAGTTAGTTAATTTTCCGTACTTTGCTTGTGCCATACCTTATGTCAGTCAGATGCTTATTTTCAAGCGTTAAAATGCATCTAACAAGGCACATATCATGGTACAAAAAATTTAGCATGGTCCTGTCCGCCTTCTATATAGATTCTCAAAGAACTAACTTTTTCTCGAAATCTATTCCATAACTAGCAAAGAGTTGGAAAACTTTTGCCTGTTTCTTAAAATGTACCTTCAAATTTGTCGAAGGTATAGCTTATAGAGGGTTAAGTTTGATCCTAAATTTCTTTCTAAATGGGAACTTGAGGTAAATCGATTTTATTGTAAACATTTAAAAAAGCTTCAAATTTGCCCTAAAGAAAACCTTAAGCAACCGTCACCTATTCCGTCTTAACTTTCTGTCTTCTTATATGCATTTCAGTGCCTACAATGACGCTTACTTAACCCTTTCCGTTCCCTTCTCTTCACATCACCAAATGTGCATATACTAAAATTGATCCTTTTACTATTGCTCAGATTGTTATTGACAGTACTCTTCCGTTCAAGGTCTTGGTGAATAAATCTCACGACTTTTTATCTTAAGCTTGTGCTACTTCTCCTCTCCAGCTGACATAAGTGATTCGAATTCATTTTCAACTTAGGTTTTAGATTTTTTTTCTTTCATCCTTTATAAACTTTCAGAAAGAAGCCTCTACTCTGGGAAACTCATACCCGGAACCAGAAACAAACGGGATCAATCAAAATCAATAACAATATGTGTACGCCGTGGAATATTCTTGCTGTTGCTACCAATCTTTTGAGAAAGTAAGCATTTCTCCGGTTGTGGATGTCAACACTTATGCATAATGAATATATGCAACTGTTGTTGTTGCCTTATGAATGCACAAAACAATTTGTTGCATAATGATTACAAACTATCGTGTAACGAACTGAACTGAAAAATTCTTGGCTACGGGAATATTTTCAACGATTACGAGAACAAAAAGGCATTTGTATCTTCGAAATGAATTTCTGCTTTTTCTCTCCTTCCATCTAAATAATAAAATTGCTAATTAAAATGTGTTATTATCATTATTATAATTGTTATTATCGCTGTTATTGCTATTGTTGTTATTGTAAACATGGGAATTGTGCATTTCAATCATGGATATTAGGCGTTTACCTAATGCTTGTCCGTCTCATATTAATTCATAAATTTGCAATCAAGACTTTCTTTTGACGTAAATAACATTTGTCTTAATGTAATTATTTACTGCAAGAACCCAGATTTACTATAATTAAAATCTTAAAAAACAAAGAAACAGAGAAAAGCTTTTACTTTAGTAAGCCTCACGATAATGAGTGCGTGTAGATATCATATGGAATTAATATTAAGATTATATTATAATGTAAGCATGCATTCACATTCGTCAAAGCATTGCGAAAAATAATGATAGATTTGAAAATTGCTTTGCATTAAAAAATAATAATTTAATAAGTTTACTAACTACTTTTCATTCTCGCTCTGTCTGTCTTTCTGTCCTGCTATGACTGCGTGAAAATTTTGTGCAAGCATAATTATGGCTAAAACCGTACTTGCTACAGAATAGAGCAATAATACCGAACGGCGGGGGTCGTTAAATGTGTTTAACCATCGACTGCTGGGGGGTCTCTGGCGAGCGCTGCCTTACACCATTTGCGCTGAAACTTAAAGGGATGTTTGGAGCATATCCTCTCTTTACTATACGAATCGATTCGGATTCGTCCTGTAAAAGAATTTAAGCAAGTCTGTCTATCCGGCTGCCTGTCCTTCCGGGTAAACGTATGTCACAGTTTTCGAAATATTTTAACGAAATTTATGGCACTGAGGTGTTCTGGCTCCCTAACAACATCGCAATATTTAAGCAGTGCTTGCTTTCTTTTGGGTTTAAGTTCATAGTAACGATCCGTAAACCCTTTCCAGACCATGTTAAAGTAAAATAACACATTTATTAATGACTCCGGAGACTGTCACATAGATGTTGTCCCTAACAAAAATTTACATTATTTCCAGAAAGCGCGATCATACAAACGACGCCATGTCAAATATTCACTCATCTCGATCGTTTGTTTATGGGTTCCATTAATTTTGTTGATACTACTATTGTTATTTACAAATAAAACAAATAAGAAAATTATAATCGGCGGCTATGGAACCTTTAACGCTATTGAAAAAGAGACTTCAAAAGGGGAAGAAACTAAACTTTCATATCTCTACAATGACTCTTTCTATTTTTGTGAAACGAAAGTGGAAGTCCACGTCGTGCGTCTATTGTAGCTTACGAGCAAAAAACGCGGAAAACTGACCCCAACCCCAAAACAGATGCACCAGAAAACCTGAAAATGATACGCGACAAATCAAAAACGAATTTGCACGAGTTAGTTGGCATTATACATACATCAAACGACAGGGTATTCATTATTGCGCTTGGAGATTCAGACACGAGAAGATTGTTTTCTAACGAGAGTATTGCGTTTATTTATATGCCTGCTCGTAGTCGCTATAGCCGTTCAAGTGTAAAAGCCATACGAAGCCGTACGTGCAAAGTGACCAAACACTAAAAGCTTCTCCCGCAAAGTTATGCGCTCCGCATTTTGAGATGCACGTGATATTCCATTCATCGTTTACCTTTAAAAAAGAGGAGTGACGAATAGTGGCCTACCCAATGCACTTTTGATTTGATCAAAGAAGGCAATTACCAAGAATCGCGTCAAATTGAAAACAAAAAAGTGCTCCTTCATAAAGACAATGCATCGTATCATCAGTCGATGGCTACAAGAGTAAAACTGCACTCAGTAGACTATGAATTGCGTATACGGCATCATCGATTATTACTTACTTACTTACATGCTCGGTGAATTTGGATCAAATGAGGATGTCATTGCTGAAACTGAAGGTCTTAACAACGGCATTCTTATGAAAAAAGGCATCGAAATGTTGAAGAAGTTAGAGATAATTAAGTCAAAAAAAAGAAAGTTCTTGCTCACTTAGTCCCGGGGCTTATTCACCGATATATTACTTACTGCTTCGTATTTGTAAATATTTCAGATCGTCTCTAATAAATGGTTACATGTTTGAATTTTTGACTATATATTGGAGGTTGGGTCATCTTCTCAGCTCCTATGAATAGGTGGATCTCCTCTGTTTTCATTTGTGCAACTGAACTAATAGGATCCACTGTTCTTCATTTTTGGTTATTTAAAATTTCAATATTTATTGATCACAACAAATAATATATACATACAATGTATACATAGCGGATTCCCCTTTGGATGTTTTCAGATTTTAAAGATGGACCAGCAAATACATGTGTTTGCGTACCGGTCAGAAAACTTAGAATAGGAAACAATAGCAAACGGTTCTTGGATCGTGCCGAGATCAGAATTTTTTGTTAGATCAGAACTCATGTTGGGGAAAGATGTCTTGCTGCTTTCAAAGTTTCAGGAACACAAAGGAATGCCAGTACCAGATGAATTGATTTGATTGATTATCGCTTATGTATATTATGTATATAAATATATTCTCGTGAATCAGTATACGTGATTTCCTACCCCAAAAAATACACAATCACCCACAATTTAAAAAATTTATTCCGTTTTCCATAACAAATACACTTAAAATCGAGTACACCCTTCGCAGACGTTTGATTTGGTCTTAGGTTAACTAAAGCACGCATTGTTTCTTCTCGAATACGCAAATCTTAAAATTAAATTAAAATTTTTAAGCTTCGTTTCACAATTGCACAATGCAACCGGCATTCCTGATTGGAAAGCTGACAAACTTGCTGAGTACAATGACAAAACATGAAAGCGATCTCATTAAAATCAATTAGAATTACGAGTGCCTTGCATCAAGTGCACTCAAGTGATAAATCATATAATAAAGTCAATCCCTCTTCATAATCAATCATGCATTTTCTATTTTTTTTACTTTATCAAGTAAGTGAGTAAGTTTGTAAAAAAATTCTTGGCCCAACCAGATCTATTATTCCTTATGAGTTTCAATTGCATTCATTTTCTATTGAATTTCTAAATGCATTTAATGCGATTCTTGGAAGATCCAGCGATTACTTTCACTTTGTAAAACAAAAGTCAATAAGATTTCCGGTTTTGATTGGCACCTGTCGCAAATGAAAGACCAAAAGCAGAGAACGAAGATATAAAAAACCATAAATAAATAATTTATTACAATTTAATTGTTATCAACAAACAACACAAATGAGAGAAAAAAAAAGCGAGCAAGGGGGGGGGTTGAAGGAGGAATGAAAAGATAGGAATGTCTGTATTTCCCGAATGACTGAGCGACTGCCGTTGATGTATTTGTTATTATCGTTACCATGTGTCAAGTGTAAGCGCATACCTAAGTAGCTGATGAATGCACACCGAGGTAGTCTTTAAGCATAATTGAAAATATAAGTTTTAAACCCGTCAACGTCACCTTCATCATCATCAACATCGCTATCGCTATCGCTATCGTCAGTAAAAGCATTGAATTAATGAAAATGAGAAAAAACTCTGTTTTGAACGAATTTTTCGATACCTATTATAGAACAATAAGGAGATATATCTCCCAATTAAGCTCCTGAGAAGATAGCTTCGATTTAGTTCTGATTCAAACTTTCTTTTACTTGAAGGTAAGAGTTTTGCACCTACCTTCTCACCATAACCTTAAAGTGAACAGGTAAAACACAAGGAAATAAAAGGAACTAATAAGAGTCCTGATCATTCGGATCAACAGTGTATACCTAGCGGGATACTCTATCATCTTAGAAGATTACATGTATGACATAACAGAGTTAGCCTCAAACATCCTCAAGCAACAAGCGTTTTACGTATATTTGACGAGGGCTACTAACGGAAGCATTACTTCCTCGGTGAGCCTGTAACCCTAGTGAACGTGCCTTGAATTTACAGATTTGCAATGCGAAGTCTTTTCAGTGGCATCCACTTTCATCAATAAGTTCATCTTTCCTGTCAACGGTAAATCCCGACCCTTTCGTAACAGCAATTCTGTGTCAGTTATAGAACATAAAGAGAGAAAGAGATAGCATCAAGCTCGTTAAAAAGTCACCAAATAACTGATGACATTTCTTCGCACTAAGAAGTGCTATATAAAATTCAGGAATCTCTTCCACAGTCGAATGCTGCTACGGTTTGCCGACAGGAATATGGAAATCATTGACTGGTCTTACTCTTAATGAACTGATTCGATTTCTCGCGATTCGGTTTACACACGAAACCATTATAGAAGTTTTGAGCGTTCAAATTTTACAGTCTTTACGGAAAAAAACCTTTTCAAATATATTGAAAGATGACTGTGATTTTATTATGTCACCAATGGAATAATATATCAATGGACGCTTTCGATGTCTCACATTACCTCTTCTCTTCTTGCTTGATGCCATCAATAGATTGATTGGTCAGCAGATTTGGAACGGAAAAGGCGGACCTTCCACAATTGCCATGTCCTCTCTTTCTGTAATCTGCAGCGATCCCATGGCCTTGTTGTTTTCGTCAACCGTCTATTGTTAGTTTCAACCCATTCCGCTTGTGAAGCATCTGACACCACCTAGTAAATGGATTCACAAGCGCGCTTATGAAGCAAGTATTTTTCATTGTTACATACCTAATGATGAAACTAATACAATTTTCAACTGCGTGTGTAGAAATGATATGTGAAAGCAATGTACGATTAAAATATGTAACTCTGACTGAATTATAAATTACAAACGCACGTATGTACAAGTGTGCTCAGACAAATTCCTCAGACAACCGGGAAAATAAAGTGACGATGCAAGAAAGACAGAGAAGCAGTGAAAGAAAGAAAGAAAGAGGGAGAGAGGGAGAGAGGGAGAAAAAAAAAAGAAAAGAAAGAAAAGAAGGTATACTTGCATTTGTGTGTAGGCAAGCGTGTGTGCACAGGATTTATTCACATTTGTTCTCTTATATAAATGAAATGCGTGCGAAGAATTCTTTATATTCGTATTACACAACTCGTGTGCAGCGCACTGTATAACAACTGAAACAGCAACAGCAACAACAACAATAGCTTGTAACTAACTAATAATCATGCGCAACTGGTTAGTGAATTTGGTTGGATTTGTAATTGCTGTTGTTGTTGCGGCCGTATGCATAGGACCTGGAACGGTAGTAATAGCTAAACCACAATTGGCAATTGGTTCACCGATACGATCAGGACCAAGTGGGGTAAGTAATCAACTTGATCGACTGCCATATAAATAATAACCGCGACATAAGCAACAACAAAAACAACAACAACTACAACAACGAGAACTGAGCAGAACAAGCGAATAACAACATTGATAATTAGCGTGACTTGTTTGCTAATCTCCTGTGAATTCATTTCACTCCTCTATTTAACTTCTTTCTATTCAGTTTTTTTTTTATTTTCTTAAAATTTATTTTGTGTAATTATATCGACACACAGCATCTGTTTTCGCGTTTTGGAAATGTCACGTTTTTATTGTTATTCTCATTCTTTTATTTTACTCTCGCAGCGCTTTCAACGAACAGAGAATTTTGCTGCCCCTCCAGCTGACTTAGATCGACCAGTTATCCTGCTGCCACCGTTTATTCCCATTGTGGAAGAGGGAACTGAAGCTAATCATCCCCCACATCCCAGATTTTTCTAATTTTTTCTTCTAACGCATGAAGAAATTTTAACGAATTTGTATACAAAAAACTTTATTTATTTTTTAATGTTTTGTTATTTATAGGAAATTGTACGTATAAAAGTAATTTATAGATTAGTTTGTAAATATATAACTTATTAGCGCCTGTTGTTACTATGGTTTATTTACCATATTTGTTGCACAAAATATTTCGTTTTAAGTTCACAAAAATATAATCGCTTCTATTGAGTAAATTTGCTTTCAATTCTTATTCATTCCAAATTTCTGAAACAAAACAAAAACCAAAAGACAAAAAACAAAAACCAAAGACCCCACAGTTCGTTTAACCTGACACGCTAGCATTTGTCCCCTCAATCGTTCACAAATTTGCATTGTTTTTTTTTTGCTTCCTATCCAATGCTTTTAATTGTTTATAACTAAACTTGTTTTCATAAAAAAATGAAATGAGTTGATAGACGGGTAGAAAATTGTGCAAAGCATTTCACTGAGAAAAGGTCAACGTCCAAAGTTTGCAAATTCGAAGATTTGTTATGCCTATGTTAGTAACTTAATCTGATCGATCGACGAATTTTTATTGAACTGAAAGCTATTTCCTACTGTTGCGGTAAAATCATTTTGCATTGCGTCTATAAAATACCCGGAATTAAAGATAACGAAATTCTAAATAACCCCAAAAGTCGATCTTCCAAACAGAGCTGTATATCTACATAACAGACACCGTGTGTGCATTGACTAAGATGGCCGAGTATTAAAAGCAATTACTGGTGACAAACATCTGGCAAGCTACTAAACGTTCAAAGATATTAACCGAAATGTTCGATACAGTCATTAGCGATCAGAAGTATGCGTTTTGGTGACGTTTGCCCTTTAACTGCAGCTTCAAATTAAAATATTTTTTCGATAAATTTAAAACCGCCAGCGTTGCAGGCACTTCTTGCGCAATTTTTTTGAAAAACAAGTAAACATTATAGACGACTAAGGCAGGTATCATTACGCCACTTTGCGTGATAATAGAACAACAATTATACATTCTTATATATTATACGTGAAGGCATTCTTTTGAGGAAAGCTCTTATATCGAAGGATGCTCGAAATGTCAACAAACGTGGCCCAAATTAGCAAATTTAATTTACTTGTCAAGGATTCTTTCATTTTTCACTTGTCTTCGTCATAAACGGCCACAAATTAGACTTGGAAGAGCTTGTGTGTCCATGAGAGCCTCGATAGACGGGGGTTCTAAATGATCAAAAAAACAGTCCAATCCGAACCACTTTCCATAGGGTTCGCCCTCGGGCCAAAACATGTCAATATGCATGTCAAACCAACAAAAGTCTATAGATTGAACTTACAAATCCAAGGGCAAACGTCAGACAGACGAACGGACAAACAGGCTTACATCGATTCAGAAAACGGCTCTGATTCAGAAAGTGATTTTGAATCGATTGGTATCAAAAAGGCGTTGTCCATCTCAAATATTTTTGGTTACTGGATACATCCGCACAACTTAGTATATCCTATAGTGCAAGTGATGAGTATAAAGAGAGAAAAAAAGAAAGTCCAAACGGCGTTATTTTTCGTTTTTTTTTAAAATCAATTTTTGGAAAAATCCCACAATACGCATAAGACTTGCAGCTGTATTCTGAGCAACATCACAGAGCCGTTACAAGACGTTTTTTATTTGTGGTTTTAGTGACTTAACAGGCCCCTTTCATAACAAACTGGTATCGGGGAGTTCTATTCTAACTATTGTTTCGGAATACTAAATTTGATAGGAAATCAAAAGAAGTGTGAGAATGAAACACATGCTCTTATCGTATAACTAGTGAGCGGTCACAAAACCAGTTGTGTCACATTGGCTGTTAGAGTCACATACGACTTTTTTGATAGGTTTGAAATGATTGCCTTTTTACACTGCGATAATATTGAAACCCCATTGTCCTCGAAGATTTTTTTCATTCATATCACCAACAACTCGAATCAGTTTCAACAGAATCACCATCATTATCATGAACACCTTTCAATATTTAATGATAATGTTTAGGATTTTATAATGCTCAAAAGTGTGATGCTTCGCCAAGTCCCTAAGTAAATTTGGTTCTTCTCTACAGATATCACAAAAGTAATGTGCCTGTCGTCGTACAACAAAACCTGTATTTTTTCAAGAACATATGACGTGTATGTGGTGAATCGGATTCATGGTTTCACGATTCAATGTCGTTTGCTTTATCAAGGACATAAGCCTCTGTACTACTTTTCTTATTGTCACTATAAATTTTGAAACCTAATTCATAGTTACTTGTGCAGGGATTTCTTTATTTGCCATAGAGTGTTAAACTTGAATTTAGAATACGAAAACAACAGATAAACTCTCGGCATCACGAAAGCTAAGATAGATAGAAAAAGAAATTGATCGCAAATATTCAAAGGTATTTTCATGCAAGTGAAAGTCTCCTAAGAAACAAGTAAGCAAATTATTTTCGTCTGTGACCGAGTCTTGTACATCCACTCTCCTTATACTAAAATAGAAAACAAAAATATTAATTTTCGAAGCTTGTGAAACTACAAGCAAGAAGTTTCAATAGTCACTTCAAATTTGAGGCCCATGCAAAAGTTCAAGTCACGGACAATACACAGGCAGACACGCAAACGGATGGACAGGCGGATATGCTTAAATCGATTCCGAATTTAATGCTGTTCAACGATATATAAGCTTTATGGGAACTCTGGTGCTTCCTTCCGAGTGCAGCAAACATTTTGGGAAAGTGTATATACCCATATCCTGTGCCTATGAAAATTCCTCTATCTTTATTAGTTCTGCAAGGCAATGTTTATAATTTTGTCATGGAAAGATAAACCATTCAACAGAATATTTTTACCTTGTTGTTGTAGAGGAAAAACTGCAATCCATAATATATTGGCTTTGCCAACGCAGACACATGTTTGTTTTGTTTATTCAAGCTACAGGTCGCAATTTTTGAGATAATTTGATAAAATTTGCTGCATTGACGTGCTTTGAACCAAGGACGACCGCTTGAGAAAAAATGGAAATTTTCAAAATTTACCGACAAAACTCTCCCTGTTATAATATTCGGACATTCCAAATTGGTATGAAAAATTTGAGACAGATGGGGCAATTTTTTGCACTCTCTCTCATATTCCTACGAAAACTGAATCTTTATATAGCAGAAAGTAGTATAATTTTTAATATTTCATGGGGAAATCAGTTTATAATAGTAAATTGGTATAGAAATCAACCTTATCGAATTTCGAACACGTAGGTCCATTTTTGCATACCATCGCACAAAATACGGGCTTTCGTGAAAAGGATGCCTTTGCATGAAAAAAATGTGTAGCTTTTGATATATTATTAACAAGACCAGTGAGCAACTGTATTAGGTGAAGTGGCGTAGGGTATCTGATAGTCGGCTTTACCCGACTATAATGTTCTTACTTGTTTTCCAATTAAGAACTAAAAATCCTATTTAAGGATTTCGAACTAGTTAAAGGTAGAAGAGCGATTTCATTGAAGGCCACCTATCTTATTTAATCTATGAAAGATCTACATGCTTCCCTAATTGTATCGCAATGCAAGATCTAGAGTCTACTTGATAAGTGTCAGAAAAAATATTTGATGAATTATTTGGTGAAAAAAACAAAAAGAATATAGAGCGAATCGATAAGAGTTATGCTTCACGGGCAGCGCCACTTTAACACCCTAAGGAAGGAGATTTCTTAGACATTTTTTTGGTTGGGATGAAAGTTAACAGGATAACGAAATTCAAAGACATGACAAAATTACAAATCCTTTCCTTTGTTCAAATGTACTCCTCTGCTGCATCAGTCGAAGGCAGCATCGTAACACGTTGCACGTTGTGAAGCGATGGAGAAAACAGTAGAGTTATGTATAACTGAACAGCCGAATTCATAATCAGCGCTAAACGGTTCATACTTTCTTAGTAGAAGCACTGAAAACTTCAAATTCCTTTCAGGGTTCATTTATCTCAAGCAATCTTTACTGGGTGCTTTGGGAAAAAGCGCTCAAAAATTTTTTTTAAGAAAAAAGTTTACCAAAGGGACGAATTTTTTCCACGCATTATAGAAGATCCAAAAAAATCTATTAAGCCACTAAAAAAATAGTTCTTCGGATGACATTACAATGACATTACCCTTACTCGAAGGAAGAACTTACCAGAATCCACACCTGCTCCTGCTTGTGTATACAATTGGCTTATGTCAAGTGAATGATTAACAAAGAACTAAATAGTTGGCACTAAATATTTGGTTATGTTAGAAAGAAGCGAATAGTCACTACGTCAGTAATCAAGAGAGTAACAGGCAATAACCTTGTGTTTTAATCAATTATTTTGACGCCAGCTAAGAAGATATTGAATGATGTGCTCTTTGGTCGTCGGCTCGAACGATCCATTGTGTCATTTTTCGAACTGAACTTGAAGGTGATGATGGGTATAAATTTGATGTCAAGTGTATTCTTGTAGTAGAAGTGAAGTGAAGCCAAAGAAGAATGCTACACAGGCGGATTGAAATCTCTCAATTCATTATGTATCATACTGTATATATGTAACTCACAGGTATATTCTTGATCAGCATGAAATTCTGAATTGCCAGAATGCCATGTCTGTCTGTCTGTATGCTCGCAAATATCGTGCTCGACGATATCGACTTCAAATTTGGCTGAAACATCACGCAGGTTGGTATTGACAATCGGCGAAATTGGTCAGAGCAGAAGCCCGCTGTGCACCATAAACTAAATGCAACTTCGTTTTTGTTAACAAAAATTTGTGGATTTGTTTGCGGTACTCTGCAGTAAATTATCAACGTTAGAGGGCTGAACATCTCCCCATTTACTTTACGAAATACTCTACTCTTTACATGCAAAATTGGAAAAAAACGACCATGCCCATACGAAGTTACAAGTAATTAAATTGTTTTTTTTCACTCGTATGCAGTTTTTTGCTTATTTATCAGAAGGCAAATAACCCGAAGTCTATTTTGTACATTCCTTAAACGAAGACATATTATCTGCCAAAAATGGACTAATTCTAAAATAAGTATGGAGGACACCACGACCTTGTGCATTAATTTTTACTTAATAATTCTAGCGACATGGGTATCAAACAAAAGGATTCGGAGAGTAGAATGCGACAAGCTAAGTCTCTTAATTCTATTATAACTACCATCACGATGCTGATAGAGTAGTTTCTCTTAGCAGTAGAGAGAGTGGAGACTGAAACATGACATATAGAGATTTTATCCCACATGACAATAAATAAGAGCGTGCGGCGTCAAAGATTTTAACGGTGGTGGGTATGCGAGATTCGGCCCCAGCCGAATATACTTTTTATTTGTTTTCTTCATTTTTTTTTTTTCTTTACTTCTCCTTATATACTCTGTATTAGTTATTAGTAATAATTAGTATAAGATTAAATTCCAAGGGTCGCTCGAATTCGGCTGTTAATTTACTTTAGTTGAACTTTATGTGTAAACAAATTAAAGTAAATAAAATGAAATAAAAAAAATATCAAAGTTTGACTGTTTACCCAGTTTTTTTAGTGATAATTATACGTCGCGCCACTTGTGAGACAGAGTGTATTAAGTTCTTGTGAATGTATGTATAACACTCAGAAGGATTTAAGATAGAGACCCACTTTTCGTGAAGCTTGGCAGGAAAATTAAGCTTGGTAACTTTTCAAACCACGTTAGTTGAGGTTCTTGGCCTCCATCCATCCATGCAAACGCATCTAAGAAACTATGCTTGTATGTAAGAATTTTTAATATTTCATCGCGGAAATAAATTGTATCAAATTGTATCACAGGAAATACTGTAGGGTATTCGTAGTACCGCTTTTGCATGTACGTCTCGGAAATATTTGAAAAACGCAGTTTAACTCCCTGACGTATCCTGCCATTCGTAATTCTTTGCAAGGAAGTTCGGGGTATTTGTACGATATAATTTCGTACAGTCTGGGCGAGGTCGACACAGCCCACTTTGGATCTTGAGCATATACCACTGGGATCAAAAAGTAATAAGACAAGTCTGTTCCAATTCCAGTCCTAACTGTTAATATAAATTATTATTTAAGCTTGTGCTCGAAACTATTCGTCAGAATTAGCGACAGACAACTCTGGCTTGTTGCGTCGCTATAATCTAATTTCTATAACGAGTTCCCTGCTCGGGGCTTTTCCCGTGTTCAGTCGTTTTAGCTTTGTTTGACATCCAGTTATATTTGACACATCGTCTCGCTCAGCCTTTTTTCGATAAAAGTAAAAGATCACGGAAAGATATAATTTATGGCACTGCCCGCTTAAGAAAAATCCGATTTGTGCAGAAAGGTCTACGCGATGGACTTGCGATTGCGAACATCTTCGGAATTTTACTTCTACAATGCAGCTCATGTTTAACTGGACGATACACAAGGTGGGTAGAGTTATATGCAAGACATAACTTGCGCTGTAAGGCAACGCAATGTAAGGCAATCAAAGGCTACATCACTTAGAGAGCCTACAATAACCTGGAGTATCAGATATAAGAGAAAACGTGCTATCTAAACTGCCTTCTCTGAGGCAAACGATTTCTATCTATCATCTCTAATTGTTTGATGCCCCCGCGATTTTTGAAAAAGAATAACCATCACGTAGGGACGTACCATAATTGATACGACCCCGTGACCCCAGACCGACATTCCACACGCATTAAAAAGTCCAATAGACTTTTCTTTGCACGCGCGACATAATGGATAGTATGCTGACACCCGTATTTCCCATAGTTCAGACTACAAAGTATTTCGGTAATCGCCATTACGCGCCATCGCCATTCTTATGTTTGGATTATCCATACATACTGGATTGTTATTCATCTTTTTCGCCAAGCACTTTCAATATCCAGTGAGAAGTATCGAGCGAGCATTGCCGGATACCCAATTACGCTATGCCTTGTCTTGTGCCCTCAATACAACAGAGACTTCTATTACTTTATTATTACCATACCCCACATCATTTACGGCGCAATGGTGTACTAAGTTTGTGTGAACGTCTGCAACAGTCAGAGGGAATAGTGACAGACCCGCCTTCTATACCATTCTACACATTGAGAAACAAGCTTGTCCTTCCGTCTGTTCGCCTGCCCTTCACTTTGTAAACCTAAAAGCCGTAATTTTTGAGATATTTTGATTGATTTTGAAATTTGTCATAATGACGTGTTTTGGTCCAAGGACAAACGCTATTGGAAATGATGATGAGAGTGATTTCTTTTTAAAAAAGGTAGAGTAAATGCTTAACCTACTCGTTTTAAGAAAATTAAATATTCTTTTCATATTATGTTCTCTAGGCACTTCCAAGATGTCCATAGGGTTAGACTCCCCAGAAACAAGTCTTCGAATACTGGAAAGGTTTTGCCAGCACAAAGTATACGTTTAATCGTAAGATTTTGCCCACAATTACAAATTGAACGAGTAGATTTCTTAAAGGCCCATTAATGTATTGCAATAGTATGATTAGGGCAGATGCCAGTAGTGTGGATTATGCCTCTGTCTGTTTCTTTTCTAATATACTCTTGAAGGTCAACATATTCCATTGTACTGTCCACAATAAAGTACACTATAGTACTGTCCATAATAACAAAAGGTGCCGAGGCTGCAAGGTCTGCCCGTCCATTTCTTATGAGAGTGAGATGACACGATGGCCAAAGAGTTCTAATTTTACTTCGTTAACGGTGTGCCAGTTACGGATGGCTTTTGCGACCGACAAACTGTCTGTAATGATAACGGTTTTACATTTAATTCTGCAGGCAGTTTGTGGCTTAAAGACTAGCTCTGGCTTCCCTCCCTAAAATAGACAGTTAATTCCAGCAGATAGAGGTTTGAATTTCGCTACAAACAATTGTTACATAACGTATAACAGCAGAGTATATTAGGCCACCGATGTGTATTTTTCTTCTTTTCATGGACTACTATTTTTCGGTTTAAATACACAGCGGAAAAAGAACAACTTGATTGTATAACGACGCAGACTAAGATCAGTTAGCTCTAACATTGACTTATATTAAGTCTTTGCCGTTACTTCTGTTACGTCATAAGTTCTCTCTATTTGAGAAACTAGCACTAATTTATCAAAGCTGATATCATTATCATAATCAGTAGACTGAAGTTACTATAAATGAACTCCTACACAGCAACTAAGCAATCACTGAGCTTTTGTGCTGTCGCCAAAATAAATTCCATCAAAGTTTTCGTAACGTAGACGTAGATACCTATGAATTCATTGTACTTAATATCTACATAGATAATCGTGCTAAATAGATAGTGGCGGATATATGAGTTAGCGACTACATTATATGCTATACTAAGTAAACCTACATTTGGGAAAAGAACATAAAAACAAATGGAAAAGCTAAGTTCTGTTTATAGCGAATCTGCACACCCTATAGAAAAATTTCCAAAAATTTATTCGATGGTTTGTAGGGTAATTAAAAAACATGCACTATTGATTTATTTAGAAGGTTATTAGATTTTCTCATGATAGTTGCTTTTACAAAGACCTGTAATCGCTGTAAAGCGATTTTTACCATTCTTTCAAAGAGTTCTCAAATTTTCCCACGATTTACGAAGATCGTATACTTTTTTCTATGCCCCGACAAGATTAAATTCCCTTATAGTTTTATTTGCATAGAAATTCACGTTTGCAGAATGCGTAGCGTGAACAAGTTTGTATATCGGAAGAGTAAATAGCCATAAAAATATCTGAAAAGGTTTTTGTACTCACAAAAAATCAAACAACATTTGATATTCGACAAAGCTTTGATGCTCACCATTCTGTTTCCTAGTAAGGGAACACGTAGAGCAGCGTAACTGGTTGTGTAAGTGTAATGTGCTACACAATATCCCCTTCTTTCTTGTACTTATTAAATCAACAGGTCTCAGTCTATCTGTTCCTATCAGCTCCTCGTTAAGTGGTTATTACTTGTGAACAAACCTGTGCCACGTGCTGAGTGTTTTCTTGCTTTTAATTTCACATCAGTGAGGATGTAAAACATTGAAGACGTTACAAAGCTTTGTAAGCTGACATAAATAAACTGATTTGTACACGGATGCGGTGTACACCGATTTGTTTACTTAAAAGTAACTGCAATCCGGTGACGTCTATAAAACACAAGTTTGGTTGTGTAATTCTTGACACCGGGGTCATTAAGGGTGTCCCCCAAACGTCCTTCCTTCTCAATGACTAGATTCTTCCATACCGCTCTGCGCAGGTTTTCTTAACACCGCATCCTGGAGACTGCTTGTGTAGCTCAAAAGTATTCCTATGCAGAGGGATATTAAGGTCCTGTCATGAGCATATACTATTGAGTGTTACCCTCATTTCAATTTGCACTTTTCAGTAATTCGCAATTTTCAATTTTGTTAGCTTAAAGCAGGTATAGAGTTCAGGATTTTTTCATAGGAAGGAGGTCTTATAATTTCCGTTTGAGTTGCTTATTGAAGCTTGTTCTTATCTATTATTAAACGCAAGTTGAAACATCATATCACTATATAATTTTAGAGGAAGCAAATAAACTTGGAACGTCCTAGGTATGATTGTAAATATCACATCTTATATATATATATATTCAGCCGACAATTAGCAAAAATTTCTTGGTAGTGCATGGAGGAGAATTAACAAAAATACGGGAAGGGAAAGCGGTGTTCATGACCACTCTTGACTTTTAAAGCTATAATCTCTATAGGCAATTGACTCGTTTCAGGCAAAAGAATTGAGTCGTCACCTTGAAGGGAAGAAGTCGATTAAGTGTATAGTGAGGCGTGGCATTGGTGTCTGATAAATCTCTAATTTCTGTAATTAAGCTTAATTCTGTAAATAAATTTGTGTAAAAAATTGGCATCATTTTGTGAATGCAACCATAAAGTAACCGACAATCCAATGGCGTCTGCAACTTCATTAAGAAACATTGGGAATATCGTGTGCAAACAAAGGCCTTCGAGCTAAACCGAGAAGCGTTACTTATATTGTATTCTCGTCACATTAGTAGCGATAGGTGCTATTGTAATGGTAATGTTAGAGTTCTCCTTAACACATTCACCGCCAAGCAATCTTATTCTACTTAGGTTATCATGCCACAGCTACAATATATATATATATATATATGCTTGCATGCATTTTGACCAGCGATATCTATTGGTGGAAATGATAAAGTAGTGATAAGTACACAATGGTTAAATTCGATCACTTTGATGTTTCTTTACGTAAAAGACCAGTTTGCCATTTAGTATTATTGAGTTATTCAGAGTATACGGGCGCTAATTGTGGAACGTTTTAAATTGCATTTTCGATATTCATTACTTTTGTTGGTTGATTTGAAAAAATCCGCTGCGGAAGTCCATCAAACACTTTTAGAAGCTCATGGTGAGGCCGTGCTATCATGTCCGATTACCAGTTTTGGTTTCAACGATTTGTGGTGATTTTAATGTGAATGATAAAGAGTGTACTGCAGGACCAAAAAAGTTCGAACACAATGGTTCCAAGATTTATTGGATGAAACCTCAGCCAAAACTGTCGCAGAACGTTCGAACAGCTTAGGAGTCGATGAATTCACGGTTTTTAAATGTTTACATGCAATGCAAAAGATCCAAAAGGAGGATAAATTGCTACCATACGAATTGACTGAAAATTGCATTTTAAATATCGCGGTTTCATTGCTTGCGAAGCAAAAACGTAAGCGTTTTCCATGGCTTATCGTAACTGGCGATGAAAAATGGATCGATTGGACAGTCGAGAACACATCGGCACCGAAGCTGAATATACATGGATCAGCAAGGCGTAGTGCATTACGGGCAACTAAAACCGAATGAAACTATTACTGCAAATGTCTGCCGACATCAATTGAGCAAATTGAACAACGTATTGTTACAAAAATGACCAAATGTCTTGCATGACAACGCTGGGCGGCACGTGGCAAGAGTGGTAAAAGATACACTGTTGCAGCTGGAACGGGAAATTCTGTCGCACCCAGTGTACTCCCCAAACATAGCGCCTTCCGATTACCGCTTGCTGAGATCGACGCAGCATGGTGTGGCTGGCACCCGGTTTCGAAATGCTGAAGAACTGCGAAAATTGATCAATGATTGGACCGCAGCCAAACCAATATCGTTCTTTCGACACCGTATCGCCGTGTTGCCAGAAAGTTGTACAAAATGATGGAAAACATTTTGGTATCAGTTTTTTGCAATACGCAAAATATATCCAAACACCCAACATGTTATATATATATTCATAAGGTATAACCGAATCGTGTAAAAAATAACAAGTGATATCAAATATGTTTTTTGCGCTATGCAAAATACGCATTCATCCCTTTTAATAGTTCCTAACTCAAGAGGCAAAAAATATATCCGTTGATCAATCGTAATCACTGTAAACTTGTAGTGCAAATAACGAGATATCTCGTAACCAGCAATTTTGGTACATACGCTTACTACGGGATATCTGGTAGTTGGTTGGTAATGATAAATATTTATGCGGAATTTCAAATTTTCAATACTTCAAAGCACAACATTAGGCTATGGTAGTTGTGACTATGATCGAACTTAGCGGACCAGCCATATCATTACCATCTCATTTGCTCCTTGAATATGGTTTACGTTCGACGTGATAGTAATAGATGGACGCGAACACGCGAACACACGAATATTAAGCAAATTTGACGACGAGTAGGTAATGCCTACGTTGATTCGAAATAAACGAAATCAGAAAACTAGTACATCCTCAAGCAATGATGGTGAGTGTAAACGAAACTGTGAAGCTAAGCAATAAAAGAAAATATTATGACAATTGTTGTGTGTGCTTTTCTCGCTGATCAAATTAAAGTCTGTTTTCATAGTTACGCATTCATCGAACATTTACATGTAGAGATTGACTAACAACTACGACAAGATGAACTAAGCGTTTCCAAGCGCATTTACGCGAATAAGTGAGAGTAAGCATAAGAACGTTTACGAGTAAATTGTTTGTTAAGAAATCGAGAGCTCTTGCTCCACTGTCCACTTAGAAGTAATGATAATTATATAAATCTTTTTAGCTACGTCTCACGAACGAGTAAATCATACTCGCTTATGAAATGAAAAGTGTGGAGTAACTGAGAATTGGTTTTGGCATTTAATTTGATAATAATGATAATAACAATAATAATAATAACGTAAACGATAGTTGTATTTTTACTCTGCTCTTCGTTTTTTTTTTTTTTTTTTTTTTTGAAACAATTTTTTTTTTATTTAACAAATTCAGATAATGCGACATGTGAATGTGTTTCAATTCAATTCAGTTTAATAGTCGGTGGCTGTTGAAATGCATGGTCTCGTACACAGCCAACACACAGTCAAAATGCTTTTAGTTAATGTTACTCTAACCGATCATTTCAGTCATTCAATCACATCAGTCGGATTTAAGTCAGCGAAAACGCTGACAAATTAGAAAAGAAAAGCAAATAAAATAAAAAAAAAAAAAAACAAGAAACGTTTTTCTAATTTGCAGAAACTAAATCCATTAAAAATAAAAGTAAAACAACATTTATTAAACGCTTTTAAATTATTCCTTATATATGAAAAAATAGAAAAAAAGTAAAAAGAAAAAAAAAAACGAAAAACGAAAAAAATACAAATATTTATAATTAGCATATGTACGTAAACTTATGATTAAGTCGATATGTATTTTTTAAAAATAAATCATAAAAATATAAATAATTACGTTTGAAAATCTTAAAAGTGCAGTCATTGAGTGCACACCGACATCGTTAATGAGAGCAGACACACTTTAAAGTGATTTATGATGGTTTTGTTTTTATTTTTTTTTTTTGCTTTCCTTCTTCATGCGTTCTTCGAAGGAAGATGCTGCAGGCACGCAGACAGACAGATAGACAAGTCGACAGCAATTTAACAAATATAAATTATTGCTCTGACCGCTAATGACGGGTAATTTCTAAAGAGGGTGTCTTCTTATTCTCTGGCGTTTTTCTTTTGCTTTGCTTACATACATATAAAGGTGGAAAGTTATTTGGTTCCGAGATTTAGCGATTACAGTAACCATTTTTTAAAATTAACTCTATTAAACGATATAAAATTCGATTTATTCTTTCGTCTATAAATCGGATGAAAATTTTCATTTTTACAAAGTTTTGTGAGATAAATATCAAGACATAAGACATACGGAAGATATTGTTCGTCATCGTAGTCAACGATGGCAGATGTATTCTTCACAAGTTCAAAACTATAAATTTAATCATCAAGCTCTGACTATCCTTGGCACTGTTTGTCTTAAAAAATAAACAACAAGTTTCGCGAATAATTCAATGCCAGCAGCCGAGGTCTAAACACCAAACATAGATCGCAGTCAAGAGAACATCGCAAAAGATTTCGTATTTATAGAAAGGATCATTCGCACACACACACACACACATACACACACACACACGCACGTTTACGAATTTTATGTTAATTGCCGGTTGTCCTTTTCTCGTCTCATTTTCACTCCAACTATTCTTCTTCACTTCCTATCCCCCGACTAACATATTTTTAATTGGGAATGCTTGTGGACGTGTGTTTGTGCATTAGAAAGGCTAGAAATCATTAGGTAAAACATTGAGTCCTAACTTCTCAGCAAGTGTTCATTTGGCACAGGCAGTTTTCTCTGCGCCTTGCCTAAGGTAATGAAATTTTTCCATATACTACCAAGGAGACTCAAAGCATCTGTTAAGTCATTAAAAAGAAGTGCAAGCAAGAATATATTGAATTCAGACCTATTCCTAAATATTGGGCATACGATTTGCTTATGCCAAGAGAAAGCGCGTCTTGTTAAAGAGAGTCGCTGCATCAATCAAGAGGATAACAGGAAATAACGACTGATTTCAATTGATTATCTACCTGGAAAAATGTTAAATTATGTGCGCTTTGGTCCGCAGATCGAACGGTCCTTATATCATTTTTCGAACTGAATTTGAGGGAGATTATGCGTAAAAAACAGCTGTCCAGTTTTTTCTTCTATGCAAAGCCAAAACTGCGTCATTCGTTTTTGCTCTGCTGAGGATTACAGATGGGATAGTTATATCTCGAGCCGCTCGTAGCACAGGATATATTAAGTTTTCCACCCTAAAGGATTTAAGGTAGAAACCTACCTTTTATTACCATTTTCTGATTTGTTTCAAGCTTGTCTGTCCATCTTTATGTCTGTCATAGAACCAGCCATATATTTTCGGGTTTCACCTTAAGAAAGCAAATTTTAAAATTTTGACGGAATTTGTTTGCCGTGAAAAATAGCAAAAAAGTTTCACTTACAAGCTAATGGCTACAGCCAAAGTGCAAAAACCAAACAAAAATCCCGTCAAAGAGAATATCATAGAAAATTGCGTATTCCTGGAAAGCAGTACTCCTACACACATGCACGCACGGACGTACACATATGCATAGTTTTTGCTTTAGCCGATAGCTATGTGTCAGTCCCGGGTATTACCTCACAATATGTCATTTTTAGAATATCTGCGTAAGTCTTCCTTAAATTGGAAAAGGCAGCCTAGTGCTGCTGGCTTTGCACAGGCACACATGTATTCCGCTAAAGATTTTGCATTAGTTTAGTTATATACAAATACAAGGCCTTTTGTAAAGCATACAATCGTTAGCGGATAATTTCATGAATCAACCTTCGTTCCTCTTGAGTTATCACACATCTGTATGCTTTGACCGTTAGATCAGAAAAGCATGCAGCGATGTGTGCAGACGTTGAAAAGGAGGATCAATGCAATTTATTTATTTATAGGACGCTAGAAATTATTTTTTTCTTAATTTGTTCGCTTAAATTCGACTACCAATCGGTGATATGAATAAAATGTGAAGAAAATATTAAACGAGAGGTAAAGTGATTTAAAAACCAAAAACAGAAACTCAAAACAAGAACGAATAATTAATATAAGTAAAAATAAAGTTGAATGAAATAAAAATTAAAATAAAAAAATAAAAACAAGTCACAAACAAGTAAGTACCGGTCAATTCTGAGTTCAATTAAAATCAATACAAATCTTGAATGTTGTCGATTAGTATAAGTTTTGAATCCAGTTATAGATGTTCTGCATAAATTGCCAGAGAAAACTTTTTTAGACAATAGTTAGCCTTTATATTGCATATCACTTAAAAAGTATTTTGAAAAAAGCTTAACGTAACGTTAATTCCTAACAACACTCTGAAGAGTTCAATCGTACACCAGAAAACTCGTTAGGTGTTCCAGAATTTGTTTTATAAGAGAATCGTGACAACAGGTACTAATGTTAGCCTAATGTTGATAAGCTAATACCATTTTCATCTATTAGCAGCAGTAATACTAGTAGGAGCAGTAAAAATAGCAGAAGTAGTAACAGTCTTAGCAATAGAAACAGTAGTACGACAGTGATAATCGTAGTAGTAACAGCAGCAGTAGCAGTGATGGTAGTAGTAGTTGTTGAAATATTGGTGGTACTACGACTAGTTGCAGCAGTAGTAATGGTAGTAGTGATGGGGATAGCATTAGTGAGAGAATTAGTGGTGGTAATGGTTGTAAAAAAGGTGGTAGTACGACTAGTTGCAATAATAGTAATAAGAATCGGCGTCCTATTAGTAATACTACTATTGGTGGCAGTAGCAGCAGTAGTTGTAATAATGGTAGTAGTACGACTAGTTACTCTAATAGTAATAATGTTAGTAAATGTATGTAAGCAAAATATATGAAATGTCTGCGACACTTTAGAATTTCTTTCCTCGAAGGAGAGTTGGAGAGAGAGTATAAAATTCTGAGCACATTTCCAATTGAGCCTTACATTACTACCTGCATTCGATAAATGTCGTCCGACTTGTAATTTTTTTTCTGCGAAGAAATATCGTTATTAAGGAAAGAAAATCTACTCTTTATTTGAATCAAGTGCGAATCGCATGAAATGTCATTAAAAAACCAATGACTATCTCCCAATTAAGTTTTCGTAATTAATTCAAGAAATATCAAAACTTTTGCTATGTTGGTTAAGACAAATAAATCTGTTTGAATAGAAGATAACCAGACAATTTCAGCTTCTAATAAATGCGATCTTACGAAGTTTGCCCCGCCGCATTTAATACTTGTTTTACAGGTCCAATGAGATCTATGTGTTCTTAATCATCAAGAGATTTTTGCGCGTCCGTCCATAAGTTTAGCTTTTAATTTGTTATCGGTTGTTGGAACGCTTACCTAAACCTAAAAACTGAGATCGAAAACAAAAAACTGACACATATATGCTCACTTTTGAGACTCGGATGGTCGAAGCGATCAGACGAAAACGAAACAGCCACAACAGCGGGATCATGTAAAGCTTAAGTACTGTAGCGGTTGTGATTGCCTCACAAATATGTCATGCTCTCCTCCCTCAACATCTCATCTGAATAGGGGATAAACGTAAGATTTATCTTAATTTAAATATAGTTTTTTTCTAAAATTGTGAGAAGAAAATTTGATGGTGGAAAAGTATATATACATTCTGTATATAAATGAAGGCACCGTTTTTATTGGAATTTTCAATACTTCAAATATCCCACTCGCAAATAGGAAAAACATTTCCTAACGGTTTAGAAGTTACCACTTATCGTCGTGCCTGGGACTACTATAGAAAGCTTAACGCATACATACTTGGATAAGTTTCATAAATTCACTATCAAAATGAATTGTGTAAAACAGTAACTGAAAAATCGATCAGATTCCAAAGAAGGTGAAAATTTCAATATATTTCCAGCAACAATTCGCCAAACTTTAGATGATCTCTATCCGTTTGTTGGCCCATTTATATTATTACTAATAAATTAATAAAAACTAATTAATTAATAATTTATTACTAATGAACTAATAATTTAAAAAAAAAAAATGTTTGAAATGATGTGCGTTCATTCCGCCTGCCTGCTGCCTGCATCCACCGCTCGGGTGAATTCGGTTAGTTAAAGTTATAGTTCGCGCCTTTAACAACAGTAGTAGTTTTGCTTGTAATTTTTTTTTAAATTCGTATTCCTTTTCATAATAACAAGTCGTTTTTGTTTTCCTACTTTCTTCTTTTTTTTTTTTTGGTTTGCCTATTACCACGACAATAAGCGCGATTAAAAAACGCGAAAAAGAAAAAATAAACAAATAATAAATTAATAAAGTGGGAGATTATACGATATATGCGTTGTATTTTATGAGTAACGAGCAAAACACGCGAAAAACAAAGGTGTTCACAGTTGTTGTTATATAGACGTGTGAGTGTTGGAGGCGCGTCCTTTGACCGGTTTAGATGTTTTTCTAATACTTTTGCAAATTTGTAGGCGATATCTTCATTTTTGCGAACGGCGGAATGTTGACCACAGACGAACAGACGGACATCCTTAGGAACATGCCGAATTTGAAACCAAGAATTTTTATCGGGTCTATAGGGTTTTTACAGCTTGATGAGCAATAAGCCCATTTTTTCGCTAATCAAAACAGAGCTGCTCTCATTTCATGTTGCACGGTGGGCGTATCCCCTCAGCGATTTCGGAAATTTGCAATAACGACCTGCATGTAAGAATTTTCAATCTCTCTGCCAAATTTGAAGCCGGTAGATTCATTTCTGTGGCCAAGAAACATCATGCAGTCAGACGGACGGACACGAATTCATGCTTAAAGCGATTCAAAATTTGATACTGGCGAAAAATATATAGGGTCCCTGCAGGTTTCTTTGCTAATTGTAGCAAACGTTTTGACAAAGTAAACAACCCACCATCCTACGGTGATAGGTATAAAAACTCATGATTGTGATTTCTTTAGTTAACTTTAAACGTTTCTTCCTTAGATAGAAACTTAAGTATTTTAGCTAAGTCTAGACAAGTATGTGCATATGTGGTTTGTTTGTTGTACACAAAATTTTGTACAAAATATGGTTAACGACTGCTTTGACTTTCGTAAACTACTTGTGTGTTACGTAATATGTAGCAACTTGCGTTTTGTGTTATTTTTGTTCAATTTTTCTTACAAGTGCACGAAAAATGGTTGGAAAACAATTTATTGTTAAAGGCCGACTCTAACGAACGCCAAGTTCTTTATAGAACCGACATATAAGTTACTGAAAAGCTTAGCACCTTGTTATAGCGCAGGAGTGGGAGCAAATTTGATGAATCAGAGTGGACAAGAAGTTTCGTTTTCCTTTTAATAGAAACAACAAGACAAAAACTGCGTAGCTTTTTTTTTTGGCTGCAGAAAGAGCAAAAAATAATGTCGAACGGAATCTAGAAGGAGTAACTCCAGCATAGTTTCCATAAAGACACGCGCCAACACAGTCAAGAAAAATGAGTTTGACAAGATCGACCACAAATCCCAGTGAACAACAAAATGAGAAAAAAAGCCGCCTGAACACACAACCACGGATCGCAATTTATAGTTAAACTAAATAATTATTTTGTGACACATGACGGTTTTTTTTAGCAAAATTCTCGTAAGTAATAAATTTCGAATGCCAGTTGGACGCGTATTTTAACAGACAAAAAGCCGCATTAATTATTGTCGATTGTTCGTTCAGTAAATTATGTCTGTTCGTCCGGCTAGGCATATTGCCCTCTAAGCATGGCATATGCGTGGTATACGGAGTAAATTAAGGTCGCATTTAAAAATACCCGTAACCGCCCACAAAAAGGTCCGAAATAGCTATCAAAGACGCCGATACGTTGATTTTGTCCATCTATCGAAAAGCTGATGCGCACTTGGTTTTTGGGAGATCGAGTTATGACAGTCCGCCCCTCAAGATCTTTTCTCCGCACGTACTTAACAAAGAGTTATTGAACTTCTTTTAAAAAACGTTTTTCGTAAAAATGTCGAGGTCGCAATCGTGAGACAAACAGCTGATGAACAATACATACCGCAATCACGACTAAACTAATCCTTTTATTTATCCTGATCAAGGAGATGTATACATACATGTTATAGTTAAAGCAACTTTGCTGCTCACACTGATGATCGAATCCTACCTCCACGCGTTTAAAAAACATATATAATAAAGGCGTCCACAAACAGGCAAAAACAATGTGCTTCGAATTATCATTTACTCTTTGACAAAGCCCCCAAGTTACCCGCAAGTTAAAAAAGGGCAAGGACAACTTGAGAAGTTTACATGTCCAGTCGAAAGTTGGGGTGAGAAAAAAAAGCCACTTTTCCTTGAAATCTTTTTCCCGTCCTTTTTGCCAATCCGTTTACATTTTCTGTCCGAAGGCTGCTTTTAATTTGCGGTCGTCGTTGGTACCTTTTATGTATGCGTGTACCTATGTGTGTATGCATACCCCTTATAGTAAACATTCATAAAATGTAAAACACTCCCTGTCGTGGATATCAAATAATCTTAACAACAACTTTTCCCTTATTTGTTAGCCTAAAAATCAACGAAATTCGTACCAAATTCGCCGTAAAATTAAGAGAATAATATTTGATCTATCACGTTACATAGATAAATATATTGAAACATTAAGAACAACAATAAAGAGAAACTAATGTTCCGCAAGTTTGGCTTGAAACAAACAACAAAACAACAAAAAACATAGCCAGAATTTTACTTTTGGTCGATAGATACATTTTCAGAGAATCTCCGTATTATGGTCGGTATGGTCGGTATTGCCGGCTGCTACAAAGGAAATATCAAACGTATTATAAATTCACCCATCGATGGTGGATATGAAAGTCCTTAATACAGAAGGATTTGAAAAGTACCCGTTAGGTGTATTAATAGTCTAAGAGTTGTTGAGCTTAGACGAAGCTAAGACGAACATCATGCGTTCCTATCATTCAGTGAATTTACAGTAAGAAACATTATTTAATTTCGGACTAACTAAGTTTATGTACAAATTATTAAGCTCAATACTTTATATTTGTTGTAAGTTGCACGAGAGATAAGTAAATTTCAGGAACCTTTACAAGCAAATAATGCGAAGGCAGAGGAGTGATAAAAGTAACAGAGAGAAGAAAAAGTGAAATCGCATTAGTTCTCTGTCATCAAATGTCTGAAACTAATTCTGAAAATCGTAAGGAATAACACAATTTATCTTCAAAGATGTATGCATTTTGTGCGTGTAGCTAGCAACATAGCAGATATTATTAATAATTACATCTCGGGAGATCGCTTAATAAATTAGTAAAAATCTAATCTTTTCACGCGATTTAAATAACAACAGCAAAGCGAAAATAAAAATGAACTGATCAGGACAGGACAGAGCGCAAAACAGAGGAGGACAGAGCACAGAAATAAACTCATTTGCCTTTTGGCACCTTGATTGGCGTATTAGTCTTTGTTAACATTGTTGACGGCTAGACAGGAGGAGGAGGCATTTAAACGTGAAGCAAGCGATACAGTCACAACCACAACACAATTTACGCAGGCCATCATACGGCCTGGCTGCAGCTACAGCTAAAGGAGTAGAAGTTGAATTGAGTTCAGTTGAGAGCAATTTAATCTGTTCAACACGTTTGGCATGAGTTTTAATGAACCCATTTGACTTGGTTTCTGATGTTTTTTTATTTTTTCATTTTTTTTTTTTTTTTTTTTTTTTTTTTTTTTTTTTNTTTTTTTTTTTTTTTTTTTTTTTTTTTTTTTTTGTTTCATTTCTTCTTTCTCATTTGTTTTTCTTTCTGGTGTTTATTGTACTCTCAACTAAATCTTTAAGTTTAACACCAGCGACCAACTTTTTTTTAATATTTTTTTTTTTTTGCTTTTGTTTTTGTAGATTTTATGTACCGGCCACTGTAAAGTTGTTCATCTTTGACATTGAAAAAGTACCCATAAAAATACACATATAAGCTATGCGCATATACATATAATCGTAAACATCCATCCATCCTGGCCTATACGGTCCATAGGTATTATACTTGTACACGTGTATATGCGTTTGTCTATATATTTATTTGTGTCTGTCAAGGATTTATTTCAAAGTTCCCTTTGTTCTGCCTACTGACGGACGTTTCCCTTCATGCACACACAAAGATGTTAATCTATGAGCTTATAATAAACATATATATATATATATATATATGTATGTATTTAAAGAAAAAGAAAAAACCAACAAAAAAAAATGGGAAACAAGAGCTACAAAAACTAAAACTAAGAAAGAAGAACTAAACTAAAATCAACCATCCGTCCATCCATTTTTTAGACACATTTTTAAAGAGAACTCATTTCATGCCTCAAAAAGTAAAAAAAAAAAAAAAATGAAGAAAAAAACGCAAAAGAAGCTATGTGCAGGTAAAAATGTTATTATTAGGTATAGGACGAATTTATAAGACGTACTCCTCCAATTAAAAACTAAAAACTTTTAACTCTGAACCGAAACTCAAAAAAAAGTAGCATAAGGAGCAAAACATGCATTAATAGTACGAAGCATTAACGCACGCATAATAAGCGTTTGGTTCTCATACGCATACAAATACTTACAAATATGTGGGCGTTTCCATATTAATATTATTTTATAGAGCATTTAGTTATAGTAAAAACAATATCAATGAAATTTTATTACATTCTGTCAAAAAAGTGTCGGGATTAGTTTACTCACTTAAGACCGTTATAGATGAACAATTTCTTCTTGTGGATAATGACTCGTTGACCTGATCCTGTTAACCGTAAATTCTTAATGACGATTGTCATATCCGTCCCTTCTACTGTGAGGTTTTTATCTTTTGACAACTTCCCAAAGTAAGTTTTGATTTTATGCGTTCCACGACATCCAATTAGGAAAATCCAATAAACTCATTAATAAACCCATTAAATAAAAATTCATGCATAAATAAATAAGAAGGAAAAAAAAGGAAACAAGCATGCAGCACAGAGGCACCCACAATCAGTACAGACCAGTACAGACACCCACAATCAGTACAGATCCAAGTTGCCAGTGAACCTCCGAGCAATTGCAAACATGCAAAAGTTTGGCAACCGATAACTGCAAGCTATTTCAAATACGACGTAGGCAAATCGCGCATATTAAGCGTAGTTGTTTTGATGAACTTTACAGAGTCCGATATTGATATTAAGTGATTTCTGCAAACAACTCTGGAGGGGTTAAACACCTCATTATTGTAAGCTTAATGAAAATGAAGTGCCTAGAGGTTAGGCACATTAAAGCTTATCTCATCAAGTAATGTGGGCGAATCGATAATACCATTAGTTCACTTAATTAAGAAGGCGACATCAAGAGTAGATCTACTTTCCTCCACGGCGGCGGTAAGGATAACAAAAGGAACCTATTTTCATAGGGAGGCAAAGAGGCAAGCGATTTCCAACCGAAATTCCGAAGGACAAACAGCAAGAATAAACCTACGTTCTTTAACGACGACAGTAAGGATAACAAAAGGAACCTATTTTCATAGGGAGGCAAAGAGGCAAGCGGTTCCCAACCCAAGTTCCTGAGGGCAAACAGCAAGAATTGCTTTTGAACTGATTCGATTGAATCTACATAACACCTATAGAAAGGCGACCACACAACAGAGGCATACTGAACTAAGGCCTTTTCGTATTGTAAGAATTGTTAAGCCCTTTGGACCAGCGGTGATAAAAGCAAGTAGTTAAATATCTTTTCACTCTTTGTTTGGCAATTAGTTGAAATGCTTTTTGTGAACATTATAAAATATCATCAACAGTTATGTAAAAGTTGTTATGTACTAAAAGTTGTTCATACAAAAAGTATGTTAATAATTATTTACTTAATTAACATTTAAGTAAACATTGTTTACAACAAAACTTGTACTAATTATTTCGAATGAAAAGTTTTTTCTTTATAACTCTTAAAGTCTAGCAAAGAATGGATGTATGTTAAATTTTTCTGTCCATTTGTAACAATCATTTAAATCCCTTGCGGTTTCTTAGAATTTATGGAATTACATGTCATTTAGGAGAGGATAGGCTTTTTTTGAGTTTTGATGATTGGATGAAGTAAATTTCTGGTCAAAAGGCCATTCCATTGAAATAATATTCTTCGCTAATAGTTTACTTCGCTGAAAGAAAGTTCTATTGATTCCTCTTTTATTTCTCCGTTTCTCTGTTATCTGTTTCTTATCTTCTCTACTGCCTTTTTTTCCCCTATTGAGTATCTGGAATCTATCGATTATTTTTCGCTCGTCTTTCCGTTTGGTCCGAACTCACTTTGCTCTATGCTTTTTATTGATGGCTACAAATCGAGTTTGAAAACTAGGGCGATAAATATCGTCCATATCATCCATAATTCGTTTATGGATGATAAGGGACTTTCTTTTAAAATTCGGTACAAATATTTACCAGGACCATTTAAAAGGCCATAGTAAAACTAATTTATTGTTACAGCGAATTTAATGAAACTATATAGGAAGAAAGTTTTATTGTATCAGAAGAGACCTTAAAAAGTATAAGATAAAAATATTACTATTTGATCATCAAATAATTCATAAAATAAATGTATGTATAGTAAAACCGCGTAATTGTCTCGTAAATTAAAATTTCCTTAAACGTAATTAAAAGATTTATAAGCAAAGGATTCATTCAACGTATTAGTATTCAAATGTGATTTTCAAAGGGAAAAATCGATCATAAGCCTTAGTGGTGCCAATGCAGTCAAATGTTGTGAAAATCGCTTTAAATTAATTCTTTTGATTTTGTAAACAATGTTTTGCAAATAGCTCGGTTCGTTTTCCAAATGGAGACCTGCGCTGTTCACATTCCACTCGCACGTCTTTAACTTGAGAAATGTCAAGAATAAACACTTAGAAGCGGATTATACGACACATTATCACTAAGACTCCAGTCCCTATATTTAGCTGGCAAAAGGCACGCCCACATTTAATGAAATATTTTTGCAATTGCAATTATTTGCGAATGGCAAGCGGCTGTCAAAGATTCGCCTTACACCGAATGTAGTATTCTCGCTTGTACATTTGTTTATCTATTTATTAAAATTTATGTCAACACCTGAACGTAATTAATTTTAATTAACGTTACAATTAATAAGCAAAAATAATATTAGAAATTTTAAAATTAAAATTATCATCTTGTCGTTTTACATTTCAATTCAATTCAATTAGTCCACAATATGAAGTCGGATTTATTCGAAAGAAACGCCAAGAATAAGACAAAGAGAAGACAATGAGAATCCATTGTAGGAGCAAAATTTCTTCGCCTAAACAAGAGATATATTGGGACTGATTACACAATATTTGAAAAATAGAACAGTAGTTCTGATCAACAGAACGTATAGCCACCACGACTGTTTTGTTCACAAATGAATATAAAGACGTTAATGGCGCTTGACACCACGGATGTATGGATTGAAAGCTTCTTGCTAAAGTATCTACTGTTATATAAGCCCTTTTGCGTCTATTACGTGAAAAACAAACGGTAGATTTATTTGTGTGAATTTTTCAAATGAAAACAAGTAACAACATTGCAATCAGTCAAGGCCGAACTTTACATGCCCTACATCACTTCGCCTAGTGGAGTTATTCAATTGTTGTTCTAATTATGTATCAAAAATTACACATTATTTTGTTGCATACTTCTCATGAAAACCTACATACTGAAGAGTGGCCACGATATCCCATGGCGCGAGCCAAATTTTGCAAAATTAATTTGCTTCTTAAAAATTTTATTATCTATTAGTTTGCATCACGAAAAACTAGAAATTAAACTTTTTCTCCATATAAGGACTTTTTTGTCCTTATACGAATCCTTACATACGTTAAACTCTAAAAAATATTAGAAACTAAAGCTTTTTCTGAACGGTTTACTAGATTCATGAGAAATTTTATAAGCAGTAGTGCCCAAGAAATAGATCTACGTGGTTCAAATTTGGTCCACTTATGTTTTACATCAACTTACTACCACGAACAAGTTTTCATCACAAAACATTAAATATTAAAAGCTTTTGACATAAAAGAGTTTATGTTTCCTGAGAATCCTTATATGTTGTGGCATCCAAATTCGATAAAATTGATTTCTTTGCCAATTTGCTATTACGAAGCAATTTTCACCGTGAAATATTGAAAGCTATATCTTTTTACTATATGAAGATTCAATTTTCGTAGGAAGGATTATATGAAACAGGATTCAAAAATTGCTCCAGCCGAACCTTTTATCTCATACCAACTTAGAAGGTTAAAAATTTTATTACACAAAATTCAAAAATTGCAATTTTTTTTTATATAAAGAATTTGAAAAGTACCGCCTTATATGGGGTGTGGTCAAAAAAGTGGACCGAACCATTTGGAATAACGTTCGTTCTTGGGTCAGCGTACTTCCAATTATTACGACAAAAATTACGACTTGTAGGTCAAGCTCAAAATCATTTTCTGAATTGATCGGTGTAATAAAAGGTGGGTCTACTTTAAGCCCGTAGGTGCGTATATACTTAATATACCCTGTAGCATAAGTAACGTAGTGTACAATCATATGTATAAAGTTTTTATTAATGTATGTATGTGCACTAGTTGAAGTAGATCGGGTGATGTCATAAATACGAAGACTTACCGTTAATCAGTGCATAGGGGAAGTTTTTTAGTCAAAAGAACTGAAGAAGAAAATGATTGCTTTATTAACTTCACCTTGTCTTAAGGTATCCAAAGGAACGGAAGAAAGGAAACAAATAATTGTAGGAAATTGTGATATCTAGAGAACAGAAAATCGAGAAGTTTGGAGTTTTGCTTCCAAGAACTTTTAATTCGTTTTGAAATCTTGTTTGTGTGTTCGTCCCAAGTGGCTTCCTTTTGTGATCGAAACGTAATCCAAATCGATTATTTCTCCCCTATAAAGGTTAGTTCCGAAGACCCACTTTTACTAATCTTAACATACGCAAGGCAATAAAGTCTTTTTAAGGCGATCAGCTTTTAAATAGTTATGGAACTTTTACTCTTATCTCTTGCATCGATTCTAATTATTTTACGACCAAGGCGTGATTGCTTCGAATTAATTGCCGCCTGTAAAAATTAGGTTTAGCGCTCATAGTACAACATTTTACCAAATCTCATCACTCGCAAAAGACGATTGGCTTTCCATTGGACTTCAAGTCGAAAGTGTTCTTCAGTTCACTTCTCCTCGCCAAATGCAATTCCGTAAATTTAGTTGTGACATATCTACTTTGCAGCCTTTAAGGCATTATTAGCTGAAAAGTTTTCCATTCGAATTCACCGCAAGCAATATAGCATAGGTATACATATATACATATATATATGGTATTGGAAAACGTCTTGTCTGTTGCCCAGAAAATCTGATATGTTCGCATATTCAACTTTAAGCCGATCATTATCAGCTTCTGTAGGTATATCAAGCTGTGGAGAAGTTTACATTGAAACATCAGCAGTCACGGTAATGTACAGCATCTAAGCTCCAATGACATTGACGGTATGTAATCGCCTCCATATAATGACAAAGATGGACTCGCGTCGACATTGTTATTATGATGAGCATAGCGTTTTTTTTTTTCTTTTTTCAAACGATTAAAGTAGGTGGCGAAATTTATTCAAAGCGAAACACAATCTTTTGCGCTTTAAAAACAACACCAACAAACTGCATCGAATTGCAACAATAATTAATAAGTGATCGCATACTTTTCATACTCTATCAGCTTAATTGATATTTATTTTACATTTGTTTTTTCGTTTTCTTATGAATTTTTTTCTCCTAACTTTAGGTTGGAAGCAGAAAAATATCCGAAAACAAGAGCTTATAGAACTTGAGAATAAGATTGATGTCTTTACGTTTATAAAAAAAGCAAATAAATAAGCTTTCGTTGAGGCTGAGATGCAATATCAATGTTGTTTGTCTAATAGTTTAAAATATTTATACAGAAAATAATGTCGACAAACATTTCATATTTCATACAGCTTGTGTATTATCGTAGGCAAAGCATAACGTTAGTTAGGAACGTGCTTTCATTAACATTGAGTATAATGTGGCTTCGTAAGGACGTTAAGGCCGATATCTTCATTTAATTTAATAATTTATTCTAAATACTTTCTTACGCTGAGGCCATTTTGGGCCAAAGCGCCTTCTCTTAATACAGTTTTTATGAACAGTCGTTTTTTTTATTGGCACGTTATGTTTATATTTTGTTTATGGGGCATTCTTCTTTAAAAATTTGTGCGTAGTTGAATTTTTTAATCCCTAATCCTTTTTTTTTGTGGAAATATATTATTAAGTATTGGGGTAGGTTCACTTATTACTTTACTGATATACACTTCAGAACTCTTTCTCATGTGTGTCCATGTGTCCATTTATTTTGTATTTAAGCTACAACTAAACCTAAGTAAATACTAATATAGGGATGTACTTTGACTTAAGAACTAATTATATTGAAAATAGTTTGCATCGAGCCCAGTTTTGTGTTACTACATTCTACGTTCTACTACAGTTGCGTTGCACTACAGTTGTACATTCGATCTATGAATAAAAAATTTGCGATTTTCATAATTTAAAAAAAAAAAAAATTAGCTCACTAAACAAATGCTGAAAGTATTTATCGGATGGAATCATTTTTTGAATATCCTCACGTATGAACGAGTTTCAAAACAAGACTCCCCGTACACAATGGACAACAAGGTCCAATTTTCGGCATTTTATAATGGGAAAATAGGGTTTGACTTACATTTTTAGTACTTTACTATGAAAATACACGAAGAATAATGAGATTTTTGAGATGAAGAAAGTTAATTTTGGTTAATTGGGACGATATTGGTCCGGGTTCACTGCATGTTAACTATGGAATTAAAAAGTATGGTATGTGGGTTTTAATTTGTACGCCTACGCTTCAAGCTCAGATATGACTCACCAGATTTAGCTGCTATCAGAATGTCGGCCAAAGCAAATAGTAAATCTTTCCGATCAATAATGTCTGCTATATCTGCTATAGTCTAAAAAGCGCAAATTTGCTCATAGCACGTCTTCATTCCATATATTCTATTCACATCCATAAACATTTGGGTCTAACGCTAATTCTATTGATAGGCTCAACGTGAAATTTGCTTAAGACGATAAAGTACTCGACATTTGTCTTTAATTCTATGATAATAGTTTTCTTGGTGGTCGTAATTGAAAAGAAAATTCGTATAATAATATTATAAAACATGTGCACTTAGCCGGGGCCCACCTGTGCATTCGCTTATCTTTGATTGTTTCAAAATAGCAACCACCGATAATAGACGGTTGAAAGTTGACACTGATGCTATGCTAGAGGATAAATTTAAATGGGAATTTAATGACGAAAATGTATGGAGGGATTCTATTTTTTTACAGATTACCTAAGTCTTTATGCTATTCTCTACGTCGAATGTATTCATGTACGGGACTAAAGTAGCAAAAAGCGTTGAGTTTATTTCTGATTAGCTCCGAAGACTCGTAAACCTGGCAAAGCCGGAACAGGAATCCAAGTTAATTAAAAAAATATATGTAAAGCATTTTTCATTATTTTTCCGTTTGTAGAATCTAAAGTTGCATATACAAGATTTCGTAGAAAATAGGTAAGACCTTCATTAAGAAAGATCCTCACAAATTTTTCGACCTGTGCGACGCACTGCACCATCTTTATGAAAGTCTCTTTCGAAGACACTCGATTAATTTATACGAAAAGTGATCGAGAGGTTGAAGCGTAGATGCCATCGCCATGATCGGCTAAACAGTTACTTTTTCTGGAAATGACCATGTACGATATAAGGCTGCTTATTCCTAATCCATTTCAGACTTCAGAGAAAATTACTTTCAGAGAAATTACTTTACAACTTTCCGTTGTTCTGAAACCCTACTAAAAATATCGCTCTACGCTCGTTTGCAGACCACATACTCATATATACTCCACTTGATGTTTAAGGGCGATTTCTGAATGATTGCCACAAACAAAGTCACCATATATGCTTAATCTTTAGCGATCTTCTCTGTTGTCTGAAAAAGTGTTAAAAGTTCGCTTTGCTCGGCGTTTAATGGAAGTTTCCAAGTCGGAATTTACTGCCGACATAATAAAGTTAATATATCTCCTATTCAGATAGTGGGTGCTAAAATACTTTATGTAACATATGTATGTGCAAAAGAAAAAAAAAATAAATAAATAAATAAATAAAAGTTAAGATAGTAAGATAAGCTTACATGAAAAATATAAAAATAGAAATGAGTAGCAATAAAATTAATAAACCGAACGGGAAAACTTTTTTTGAATAAAACAAACTTAATTTTGTTGCTATATTGCATGCGAGCATTTGTTTACAAATAATAATAAAATTTATAATTGATTTATTGTTTTTCTTCTTTTCTTTATGTATGTATGAAATGTCTATATGTATGTATTTCGTTTCAGATATTCAGCACAAAAATCCAGTTGTGCTCATACATACACCCACTGTGATAATAATTAACAAAAATACGTACAAAGAGAACCAAAAGTCAACAATAATAATGCTTTTGCATCCAACTAAGCGTGAAATCAAATCAAATCGATTCGCACAGCATTTGCTTAACAGTCTGTATGGTGCATTGTTAGCGTTAATTGTATGGCCCTTAAACGGTAGTACAGCGGTTCCAATTAACAAGCCTAGCGACGTGGCTCTCGAGTTCATCATACTGCACAATAATGACATGCACGCTCGCTTCGAGCAGACTAGTAAGACAAGTGGGAAATGTACTCCGGAAATGGCTAACACCAACAAATGTTACGGTGGCTTTGCTCGTGTAGCTTATGAGTGAGTAAAGTAACGCACACATAAACAAGTAAACTTTACATGAATTTTCTTTGAAAAGGGTGCGTAAATATCGTCAGGAAGCTGAGAATGGCGGTCCATCGGTGTTGTACTTGAATGCTGGTGATACTTATACAGGTACTCCTTGGTTCACAATATTCAAGGATAACATAACCGCTGCTTTTCTCAACAAACTTAAGCCGGATGCTATAGTAAGTCTACTTATCTATTATCACGGCTATCGTATCACTACCCGCAAAAGACAAAATAATAAAAAATTTATGGCTCTAGGTATAAATTATTGAGTATCAGTAAGTACGCTTGCAAGCAGGAAGCCTTGGAGAACAGTAAAGGAAAGCTAAGTTTAAACCTTCACTTTCATCAAAACATAGAATGAAATCTCAATAAGCATTCGATTCGGTTTAATTGTTTTTACCTTTTTTTGGTTTCAAGGCTAATGTTGATATTTTGAATATTATCTACCAACCCAAATAAATATGGAAAATTCTAAAGTTTGCTGACGACCGAAGCCGCTTTCTGCTTAAATATGTAAATATTCTACTGAAGTAAAAAACACATCGATTTCTATACCCTCCGCTTCAGATGTTCCGTGTAGCCTACATATTCTTGATCATCATCATATTTCGATTTGATTTATTCAGATCCGTCTGTCTGTCTGTCTATACACCTATAACGTCTATAATAGAACTTCTTCTGCAACTTGGGATATCGGCCGACGTTTTATCGAAGACAATGGAAGCTTTTGCAGCGAGATCGATATCCAAATGGGCCAAATCAATCGAAGAACAACAGATACAGCTATAAACGATTCCCTAGAGGTGGCCATAAAGCGTCCGCATAATATTGGAACTATCGCTCAGTCAGTACTACAGAGTGCGTTTTCTAAAGACAAAAGCATAGAAAACTCGGTCAAAACCATTTAGCCATGTAGGCAAGAACCGTGACTACCAAGTCAGAGTGCGTGGAATAAAATTTTAAGCGCATAACATTTTTTTATTCGTCGTTATAGTGAGTGGTTAGCTGGTTATCAATTGGGCACACACCCACTAGGTTGCGGCTAACACTTTCCACTACTTCTTTCTCTTCCATCTCTTCTTTCTGACAGTCACCGTATTACACGAATAGGTGACATTCCCTGAGTGATTGGTCATATTTAAAAAAAAAAAAAACACCTCATCAAAATAGCCCACATTTCTTAGGTGTTGAGTCTATACTGAACAGTTTGCGCCTTTGTTAAGTGACGATCTACAGCGATGGAAAGAAAAACCGACAAATAATTATGAAAAATAAATAATTGTTGAAAACGTACCCATAAAAAAAAAGTTTTGCGTTTTCATTACAAAATCAAAACTTTAAGTTACAGCTATTAACTATCATGGTACGCGTGTTCAGTCACTGAAGGAGTGCAGTAAGCAAACCCCATTTGTACCATCTGCTGGTCATTTTCCAGAAGAATCTGTTTTCATTGCAATGTTGAAACGCAAACGTAAACCGCTAAATAAATTATAAAATATTTTAGAGAAGTAGCTGCAACCATGATAACTGTAAACGTCCTTTAAGAGTGAAGCCACTATAATACGAAAAAAAAGATACGACATTCCTATTGAGATAACCAAAGTGGTTCGTCGCCATATTTTTCTATCGATAAACCATATTTTTCATGGATAAATTCTCCATGAAACAAACAAAATTATTACAGACAAAAACTTTATTTAAAAGGAGTCGTGTGTGTGTCGCTATATCCAAAAGGCGCGATTACTGTAATGATACACACGCCTATCTCTATAGATAAAATAAAATTCTTCATTGGCATTATTTCTTTAACATTTTTATAGATCACACATTATGTATATTGTGGTTTTTCTTTACATATATGTATGAGCACATTTTATAGTAAATTGTTCCCCTTTTGTTATGTTTTTATAAGATAAGATAAGCTTTTCTTTATATTCATGTCTATATCCTACAATTTTTCTTCAATATTTATAATCCGCTCAATGCCGCTCAATAATAAAATATGCTTTAGCAAAGGCGCAAACCAATGCAAAAATAGTCCCCCTTTTACTAGAGAAAAGAAAGTAGACTACGCATGATGCAGTAAATTGTCGTCAGTAAACCATTAGCTCGAAGATATTCATCCCTAAGTTTGGCTTTTTAACTTAATGCTTGCAACTCTATGAGTAAAATAACGAACGCATAACCAGAAATCGGTAAATAATCTCTGTAAGGGTGCGAAAACGTTTTCTCGTTTCGTCTTCCGGACCAAGCCAATTCCTTGTATACCCGGTCAGGTAGCGTACTTGCGAACGAAGCGTGAACAATCAATTCGAAACAATAGCGCGTATAGTTTTTGTATTTTTCCGTTCTCTTATTGGAACCGAAGAACACGTATTAGGGAATGTCAGCTAAAATTTTGTAATTTATTAGGGCGACTACAATGGCCGCAAGTTTCCAACTGCAAATGTTGTTGGAGGGCATCTCGTTCGATTTCTAAGTGCGTAATTTTCGCGAAATTCAGCACGAAGAAAGAAGTTGCTAAGACATAACCTCAAAAGAGGGAAACGGAGATGGTAGGCTTACTAGTCATGAATAAAATCAAAAAGTTCCCATTTCGTTGAAAAGGTGAAACGTACGGTAGTACAATATAGCTTGAAAAACCATAACAATGTAGTGTACGGAGGGACATTTATTTGCCAATCATGTCACAATTTCGGTGTCCACTTATCGCTTTGTTTGACTAACTTATGTGCTCTTCTGTTTCAGAAATACGTCACATTCTTTAGTTCCCTAGCTGTGACGTTTAATTTGAAAATATTCGATATCACAATTGCCACGAAATTTTGCCCCTTTGCATTTTGAGGTTATGTTAGAAAATTCACTAATGTTAACTAGGCATCTAAACGTGAATTTATTGAAGTGTAATAGGCGGGGGTGGCTTGGGTGAGCCACAAGCTCATATCTAAAGATGGCTTTTCGGGAGAGCTGACTAGTAGCGATGATGAGTTTCACTTTTCATTTTTAATATTATTGCAGCATTGAATTTATAGATTAGCCTTGAAATTTTTTTTTGCAACATCCTCTACCAAACCTACCCACATAGAATGCCCTGGAAGTTATTAAGCGAATTTTTGAAAATTTCTTTATGAAAGGTTACGTATTAAGTTAGTTGATCGGAATTGATTTTTTTTTTGTTTTAATCAGCAGATCGGCGTTTCTCAGTTCACGATATGAGTCTCCGTCACAGTAATCATTAACAATAATACACCCGACTTGATTCTACACCCAGTAAACCAATTTTCTTTGCAGTCCTTAGGCAACCATGAATTTGATGAAAATGTCGAAGGTTTACTACCGTTTCTGAGTAAGGCGGAATTTCCCGTGCTAGCTGCCAATTTAGATTTGCGAAAAGTGCCCGAACTGGCAGCTACTAAAAGTTTACATAATTCAACTGTGTTGAATGTTAAAGGAGTTAGTATAGGTGTTGTTGGTTACTTAACACCGGACACCAAATTTCTGACACAACCCAATGAAGTGGAATATTTTCCAGAAATTGAGTCCATTAAGTAAGTATTAATTGATATCAGTAAGAGTCAACGAATACATTTGCCTTTCCTTCCTGGAAAGAAATCATTAGAAGTTTTTTCCATTTTCGAGAATTTCAACGTTTTTTTGTTGTTGAATCAAAATGACTTGAGTTCTCAAAGGTTGAAAAATTGTTAATTTAATCGCATTTTGTTTGATTGAATTTTAGTAAAGAAGCTGCACGTTTGAAAGCCCAAGGGGTGAATATAATTATTGCTCTTGGCCATTCAGGCTATCAAATGGATCAAGACATTGCCCGACAATGCCCTGACGTCGACCTAGTTATTGGTGGTCATACAAATACATTCCTCTACAATGGTGCGCAACCCGACGCTGAGCGGATTGAAGGACCTTATCCAACCGTGGTCAAACAGAAAAATGGCAAAGAAGTACCAGTTGTTCAGGCCTACGCTTACACGAAATATTTGGGTAAACTGCATGTTCAGGTATTTACTCGAAGCCCGGAAACTACCTCCGCTTTACTTTGCGTTGAATTCTTTTTTGCATTAACAGTTTGATAAGGACGGCAATTTAATAGAATACGATGGTACACCAATTTTATTGAATGCCTCCGTCCCACGGGAGAGTGATGTATTAGAATTATTGGAACTTTATAGGCCAAATATAACCGCCTTGGAGACTAATATTATTGGTCATACTAAAGTGTACTTGGATGGCCGCGCTGAGAAGTGTCGTCGCGAAGAATGCAATATGGGTAATATGGTGACGGATGCTATGGTTTACGCTCGCGTTTTAGAAGACCTGGGTGGTTCCTACTGGACAGATGCCCCCATAGCTTTTACTGCGGGTGGAGGTATTACTAATAATTGCCGATTAATATTTGTTTTGTAGGACAGAGTTTCATTTCCGTTTTTTACCCAAAGGCATAAGAACTTCCATAGAGAAGCGTTCGGACGGTTCAATTTTTGCTACGGATGTTTTAAACGTTTTACCTTTTAATAATGATTTGCTTGTTATAAAAATCACTGGAAAAACCGTACGTAAGGCACTCGAACATTCCGCCAGTATGCATAAAAGGGATTCGAACGGGGGTTTCCTGCAAATGTCCGGCATTCATGTTGTCTATGACTATAGTAAAGAAGTTGGTAAACGTGTTATAAAGGCACGGGTGCGTTGCGCCGATTGTAATGTACCTGCTTTTACGGATCTGGTGGACAGCAAGTATTATAATCTTATTCTGCCGAAATTTCTGTTCAACGGTGGTGATGGCCATGATTTCGTTGAAAAGGATGCTTTACCGCCTCAGCGTCTACAGCTTAATGATTACGAAGCTGTAGTGCAATACATTGAAAAACATAACTTTGTCTATCCCGGAGTTGAAGGTAGAATTGTGATAATAAATAAGGATAGCAGCTCTTCGGATAATAACGGAGCTACAATTATGGCCAGCTCGACGTTACTCCTACCAGTATTGGTTTTCGCTTCGTATATAATTCTTAATTAATTTTAATTTAAATTGAATTTGTTAATATGTTTGTTTGTCCATATGTACATATGTATACATTTAAAACTCAGGAATGTATAATACACTTATTATTATTGCTGCAATTTCTGACTTTATACTTTGCATTTATTAAAAATCAAATGAAAATTTTACAGGACAGGATAACTGCATTCGGAAGCAATTCTGCAGAAATTCCTGTCGCGCGGCAGCCGGAAATGTCTAATGATCCAAAAAATCTTCAGTGCCGTAATACACCACTAACGCCAAATTGTCCTGTTTATCCTTGTTGTAATCTCCGTCCGCATAAATACCTTTCTCAAATAAAACCAAAGCTCCCAAACCATTTGCGGAGAAACACAATGGTCCCAATGTAGTAATCACTTTCTTCATAGTTTTCACCATCGTGTGGCGGAATAGTTAAAGAACCTTGTAATTCAGCCGCTTTTTATAAGGGTATTTTGCTCCATGAACTAAAATGTCGAGAAATAAGCGTTAAACCGTGTTGTTGGTAACCAAAGTACAGTCGTTTTTGTTTTTAAATTGCAAATGGAGCCAAAAGTATTGAAAGGTATTGATATATTTTACTCCCTGTATACGCATACACTACTCAGAAAGACTTGAGATAGATCCCCATTTTATTATGCCGATTTAAACTTGCTTGCCCGTCTAACCTCCTGTCATTGTTCTTTTCTTACGTTCAACCTGCAAGCCATAGTCTTTTAAGATATTTTGATGAAATTTGGTACACTGGCTTGTTTTGGTCCAAAATGGCTTAAATCGAACGACTCTTTCCACGTCTTGTTTTAAAAAGACCATTATGCCAATAAACGTAGGTGGTGTAGGATATTCAATGGTTAACTTTGGTCCGCTGTAGTGTTTTCACTTGTGTTTGCATTATATATTTCTGTTATTGGCACTAAATTCTATTTAGGTATATAAGGGCCATTATTATGCAAAACCTTTCGTCTTAACAGAAATTTAATAATTACATTGACGTAGAATTTCGCAAAACATGCCCCAGTAGTTTCTAACTCTTCTTTTGAAGTCAGCTTTACACTATTAAGAGAATTCTGCAGAGAGTAAAGTAGATTATGGTCGGAGGCAGCAAGTTTCCAGCCACATGGGACTTACATAGAAACTTGCTTTCAATTTAAATAGAGTCTTAGGTTGACTCACCACGTCGGCTTTTTTCATAATAATATTGCAAATTATAGCGTAGCAAATGTTCACCTTCGCTATTGGTGCCGCATTGACTTTCATTTATAATAACCAGAAATTTTCATCTGATACGCTATTAATAAGTTTATCGATATCGTGACGAGATCCTGAATTGATTTAGACGTTTCTGTTTGCCGTCTATTATCGCTACGCACACCGAGACTAATAACTGAAACTGTTAGTTGACATTACGCGGAAAGTTTAACTTATAATTAATCGGATATGTAGATCGGAAACTCGTTTCAATTTTGAAAACCTCTATAAAACCCGTTTAAAAATGCAGTCAAAATCGCGGCAACTGTAGACGATAGGCCGCTACCTAATAACTAGTAGGAGGTATCTTTATTTTCGTGAACGAGAGAATGTTTACCACTCACACTGCACGATTGCGCACACGGACAGATGGACAGTCGAACAGGTGGACACGCTTAGGTGCATTCCGAATTTGAAACTGGACAAGAATTTATACACTTTATGGGATTTTTGAAGCTTGCTTCAGCGCATTATGAAAATATAGAAAACAGATTTAATTTTCATACGCTATAATATTGAGTAGGCATGGTGAATTTTTCCCATTTTTGTAGACCTGTCTGCTTTAGCTTATGAGTAATAAGCAAAAAAACCATTTTTAAAATCGGCCAGATCAACTAGGTATTATAGAATATTGACATTCCATTCTTTCGTCAAACCATTTGCAGCACACGCAAAGAAGCTTCAGAAGCTCTGTGAAGTCTACATATTATTTGAAATGTGAACCGTTCTAGACATGTTTGTCAGTCCATCTATCCGCCTGGACGCTAATTGCTGTCGTAATCTTACTCATGCTCGCATTGACATCGTTCCTTCAGACAATCGTACTTTTATTTCTAAAAAATAATAGAGAATCGAACAATCTGGAGTACATATATTTAGTCAATCTAATTTTTATAGCCATCGCAAACTAATCTTTTATATCCACCACCGAAGGATGAGTAGATAAAACGAGCCCTAGCAATGCCCACCAAACCTAACACCGCAATAAATTCAAAGAACAGTTGAAAGAATCTCAGGGACCTTGTTGAGATTAAACGCCCCCATTTATAGTTTATGAGTCCAAACCGTTTATATATATTGCAAAGCTTGCGCTAACAAGCTGACGTTAGCGTAATTTTAAAATAATTACGACAAAAAAACGTCAATGAGTTTTATTTACACAAACCAAACCTATTTTATTATGATTTAATTTGCTTTAAACGTTTCAAGTAGCGTTAAAAAAATACACAACGCTGAAAGTATTCAATCGGATCAGTGTACCAAACAAGAATTTAGCAACACGAAGTCGATAATAGAAAGAATGATGCATGAAAGAAGAGAAGACATGTTGTAAGCAATCTTTGAAAACGCATGATGTAAGATGCTTCTTCTATTCTTGTCCGTTCTTTCTACGCAGTTTCCGGAGTTGCGGGGAGTCCTCTGCTCCTCCGTCAATCTAAGTTAACAGGGCATTAAGTTACGAGTCAAAGGTAGTAGATAGGTGCACTTTGTTTTCTGATAAAATCGATAATCAGCAATAATAACATTTTATCGCATCGGCACTTCTTCGGCTTTAACACTGCCTTTACGCACTTGACGCGTTTTCAAACCCTGACGACATTGTCAACGATAGTTGACAGTGCGATTTCGTATAAAGCGTTTTTAGGTGACGAGAAAAAAAAAATGGCATACGCCACAAAATAATTCATATCGCTATTACTTTTTTTCTGGACTTGTTGTCGTTTACACAAACGAAACTGGGATTTTTTGAGGCCAAGAAGTTGTTAGAGGCGGTGATGGCCAAATCTTAGCAGCACCATGAAATGTTTGAAAATTGTGAGTTTCTGGAGACTGACACTTCACTTCGAACAGCCAAATAATATTCAACTGGCGCCGTGGCGTGCGGACCGTCCCCTACAGGAACGGTTCAGATTGACATCCCCAATTTGGGATCTGGTCTCTCCCCGATTGAAGGGCCTGCTGGCGTGCCCCCTATTGATCTGTTACCGGAGGAGTTAGTTGATTTGGCGTCGCCTAATCCAATCGTAGATGACAAGGATCGGGGTTTGTCTCGTGATTTGGGCTTGCGCAAGGATGAGTTAATGGAAACACTTACTGCTGCGAGGATTAGCTCAAAGTTAACTAACGCTGCAAGTTCTGGAGAATCGAGGCCCTCGCCCACATCATCATCACTGATTGCATCAACCAACGGGGCACTAGCGTTAAGCTGAATGGTTCACACGGTGCTTCTATTACCTCCGTACTGTTGTTAGGGGCCAATGAGCAGAGGAAAGAACAGATGAAAGGCTGTGTGTCTACCGTGGAGGTCTTACCAAACACGTGAGAGGGGACCGCCGCTGATTTGATTTCCCATCAATTGACGGCGGTACCTCCAAGAACATTTAAGGGAGGGATTGTGGAGTATTTAAATAACAAGGTCTCAGCGGAGGATGCGAGAAAATGTAGCGTTTTTTAGTCCTGCACGTCAGAGCGATATTGCTGCGTTCAAAATTATTGCTCCGGCAGCCCTATTCGAACGTATTATGTCGGCAAAGTTTTGGCCACAAGGCTTTTTTATTAAAGAATTTTTACGAGGGCAAAAGACTATCGCTCCGGTGATTTTAGAGCAATCAGGCAAAAGACTAATGGATAGCTGGCATATGTTGGAAATACTGCATCAAAATGTCCGTGGACTTAATACGAAATTACGCAATGCGTTTGTAAGTTTTGTTAATTCTGATTATCTTGTGATAGCATTTACAGAAATTGGGCTTAAGCCGAGGATATTTAACGGGGAGATTTTTTGCTCAGAGTTTCAGATCTTTAGGGTTGACAGATTGCACAAAACTAGTAGGGGAGTGTTAACTGCGGTTAACCGTTGCTTACCCTCATCTTTGGTTAGTCCTTCCATTCTGCCTACAACTGCTGAGTTGCGGGCGTTAAAACAAAACTGTATACTTGTAATGCATATATCACGAGCTCGTACATTGTTCCAGCGTGCGATATTGCGGTTTACTTAGAGCAGCTGGCTTTGATCGAAAATATTATTTCTCGCGTCAAACAAAGCGATAAGTTAATAGTGTTAGGTGCCTTCAATCTGCCCAATGTTCCATGGGTTTTTAATAGTGTTGGATGTTATATTCCCTTTTCTTAGCCATTAATTTATAAAGAGATTTTCGATTTTGTCCATGGGCTAGGTTTGTGCCAGCTTAATAACATCTTTAATGGGAATAATAAATTGCTTGAGATAGTTTTTTGCTGGGATACCGATATATCTGTGTCTCGAGCGCAACCCTTTGTTTCGTCTGAAGATAGGCATCACATTTCGTTATTGCTGGCCGTAAATTTTCTAGCTTGCAATAGACGGGGTAGGCTTAGGAACTTGCTGGGTGGCCTTGACTGGGACTTTCCTGATCCTTTATTTACAGTCAGCTTTTTTCCGCAATTTCCGTCTCGGTACCGTTTAAGGCTTCTCACATCTCACAGCCTTGTGCTTACTATATCAAGCATTTAAGGATGGTCCGTAATAAAAAAAGTAGGCTTTTTAAAAAATTCACTTGGAATGGTTTGATCGGACCTTATATGTTACACTCTAGCGCCAGAGAAGATTATAGCTCCCTGAATTTAACTTGTTATTCCAATTCTATTGATGCAACGGACGCAAACTTCTAAAAAATTCAAGAGGTTCCTTTAAATCCCTATCTTCCAAACGAAAAGTAAGAGGATTTCCTTCCATCATGAGCTTTGGAGATTTCGAATCTACCGATGTATCTATAATAACCGAACTTTTTGCAGATTTTTTTGTGAAAGTCTACCAATGTTCAAATATTTCGTCTGATAATTATCCGTGTTCGATAAGCTCCTTCGACATTTTTGCGTGTCTGTCTTTCTCTGAACAAGAACTGTTTATAGTACTGTCAACTTTGAAACCTTGTAATTACTCTGGTCCTGATGGCGTTCCATCTGCTATTCTCCAACATTGTGCTGACTTACTATGTTCTCCCCTTACACATATTTTTAATATTTGTTTGGAAAAACGTTCCCTTCCATCGGTTTGGAAGAGTAGTTTTATTTTACCTCTTTATAAATGTAGTTCTCGGAAACTTATTGAAAATTATAGGGGAATTGCCAAAGAAAGATCAACGGCTACTAATCTTTCGGATTTTTGTAATGCAATTTACAAAGTATTTTCCGATCACAAATAAACTGATGTTATTTTCCCGGACTTTTCTAAAGCTTTCGACAGAGTTGATCATTGGTTATTAGTCTATAAATATTGGTTTCTCAAACAGTACGATTGCCTGGTTCAGTAGCTATCTCGCTCAATTGACGTCACTGGTGTTCCTGAGGGCAGTCGTCTTGGTCCCCTTTTATTTATTTTATATAAGGTTTATAAGGTATGCAGAGCGTTTGCATACTTCTTTGCTTAGACCAACTTTAGAATACTCCGCGTTAGTTTGGCTTCCTAGCTATAGATGCCAAATTGATCTTTTAAAGTCTGTTCAATGGGACTTCATGATGTTTACTTTGCAAGGTTTGGGATGCGATTCTGCCCTATCTCTTTCACCGTATAATAATTCATTGAAGCTTAACGATTACGAACCTCTAGTGCAATGCATTGAAAAACATAACTTTGTCTATCCCGGAGTTGAAGATAGAATTGTGATGTTAAATAAGGATAGCAACCCTTCGGGCAATAACGGAGCTACGACGTTACTCTTAATTAATATAATTCTTAATGATATTAATATTTGCATCTAATTCTTAATTAATTTTAATTTAAATTAAAGCTCTTTGTGTCTACACATATCCATATGTATGTATATACATGTATTTAAAACTCAAAAATGTTTTATGTACTTTTTGTTCTGGCTGCAATTTTCAACTTTATACTTTATTTATATTTATTAAAAATTACATGAAAATTTTACAGGACAGGATAGCTGCATTCGGAAGCAATTTTGCAGAAATTCTTGCCGCGTGGCAAACGGAAATAGCCCTCTTCACCCCAGACGTTATCCCACGAGTTCTTCACAATCCAATAATCCTGACCATCTTCAGTTCCATAGCCCACAACTAAGACCGAATGATTCGGTTCATCCTTGTTACACTCTTCGTCCGCATAAATACCTTTCTTATACAAAAGCAAAGTCTCCAAACCATATATAGAGCATGCTAATGGTCCCAACGTGGCTACGACTTTTTTCATAGTTTCTTCATCATTTGGCGGAATGACTGAAAAGCCTTTTAATTCAGCCGCTTTGAATGCTTTCCTATACGCGCAAGTGTTCTTTTTTTCAACATAAGGATATTTTGCTCCATGAGCCAAACCGTTTTGTCGAGAAATAAACTCAAAACCGTATTCTTGATAACCGCCATCGCAACCATCCAAACCGTATGCCTTTTCCCCACAATCCACCAAATTTTGTTCGCTTAGATTGATCAACTTGCCCGATTTTCGGAACAAATGGCCTTCAAGAGCTCCAGTTACGGCAAAAGCCCAACAAGATCCACATTTGCCTTGAAATTTAACCGGGGTAACTGCACCATGCTCACGCCAATCGAAAGAATCAGGAAGTTTCGCTGTAGTGTTTAATTTTAAAGCTAAACGACGGTTTTTCACTTTGGCTCTATTGCGACAGAAATGGACCAGAACTGAGTTCGACTTTTCATAATTTGCTTACTTAGAAACGAAAAGAAACTTACTCTGCCTCAGGCGATTTATGATTGCCCGTAAGTTGGGATAAAAACTCTTCCTTAGTGAGATCAGCAAAAGCATTCAAAGCCAATTCATAACCAGCATGCAATTGATTTTCAGCCTCCACTAAAGCCTTGCGTGCATTAAATATACCCTCGCGTAGGGTACGTTCAGCAGTTGTAGCATAGCTTTTTCCAGTTTGTTGCTATAAATTCGAAATTAGATTCGCATTAACTTTGTATCATGCATGCATTAAGAATAAAAATAAGTATTAAAGCTCAGATAATTGACGAGTATACCTTATTGACTAAGCATGAAGACGAAAGAGAGTAAGAGAGTAAGGGAAGCTGTTTCTATTTGCGTTCTCCACTGTCAATATTACTACAGCTACCACTCTATTAGAAATTACACAACTTACTGTAGCATCGTTAAACTCATGAAGAAATTCAGTCTATAATTTTATTCTACACTGTTTCATTCTTCGTAGTTTCTCGACCAAGTTATACAAGGTTTTTAAGAAACCAAAGAACACTTGAAAGTGTAGAGTGAGGTAATGAGACGTTCGCAAAGAACCAACGAAGGTAGAGAGGATAGGAACAAAGCTATCATTAAAATGTAAGTCTTTTTTTTCTTAGCTTAATAGGTTTTAACCCATTAAAAATTGTGGAAAAAAGTTGATAATTTGTAATAAATTTTGCTTTAAAATTTCCAGCTCTTCCCCAAGCCTTCCGGAGAAACTACTTGTGCCAAATAACTCCTTGCTGATAAGGTATGACTTAAAGTCTTTTATATGTTTGTTTGTAATTTCTCTAATACACCCGTTGCCTTTGGATTACGCCTTTCTTACTGTGGTAAGAAATCCATGTAAGCAAGAACTGGGAGAAGAATAACTTCTGTATTTTCAAATGGTTACACAAAAAGTATAAAACGGCAAGATCGAGAAGTTATTGATAAAGTTGAAAATAACAATCGCAGTATTGATATATTTTACTCCATACATTAGTGACGGTACAAGGGCATACCAAGTTTATGCGGATTTACGCAATACGCAAAAGAATTTGAGATGAACCAATCACCGATCGATTCAGAATCGTTTTCTGAATTTTCAGAATCATTTTCTCAATCGATCTAAGCTTGTCTATTCGTCCGTCCATCTTGTTTTCTGGTGTTCTACAGATCGTAATTTTCTGGATATTTTGATGAAGTTTGGTGCACTACCACCTTTTGGCCCAATGACGAATTCTGCTAAAAATGGCTCGGACTGGGCACTTTTTTGACTTTTTTGGGAAACTTTCTCAAGTGATTTCGAAAGACTTCATTTGATGTCAGCTTTATACGCTAGTGAACCCTAGATTGCCGAATGATGGGTATATACTTATTTTGCCTGATATTTTTGACTCAAATATCAAAATTGCAGATTTTTAAGAAAAATTAAATTTTGATTTTCAAGAAAATTTAGTCAAAAAACTTTGTACAAACAAATTCCGTTTTTAAAGTACATTTTGCGCAGATTTTTTTATTGCATTTAGCACACAGGCGGCCTTACCTTTATTTCTTTTGCGCGTTACTTGAACTTGACAATTCGACCATCCCGACGTCGAAGTTAATGCCAAATTTATTTTGGTTTATTCGTTATGTAATGAATAGTTTCAGCTGAGAACAATCGACCGCCGGCCGTTATGTCTGCATCAGGCTTACAACAAGGTTTTCCTAAATGAGTCCACTTGACTCACCTCTGCGAAAAATAGTCATAGCCCATATAGGTATTTGAAAGTGAGGAGTGGGCAAAAACGCTCCGCCAATCTATCGAGTCTTAGAACTTCTAAGCTTTTTTTTTATTAAATTTTGAAGACGACGTCTCAATTTTTGCAACCCGGGAAATGTTTACCACACCGTAGACGGACGGACAAACGTGACTATGTAAACACGGAAATTGATATGCGCATCAAGAATATCAAAACACTAAATGGGTTCTGAAATTTTGAGAATGTTTTGACAAAATGAATATAGCTTGAAACTTCGTAAGGAGAAAGCGTTTGCATCTAAGGTTATCGGCTTTATTGAAAAATCTAGCGCACGAGAGAATTAAACCCACGACCGTCGAATTGCTAGTCGAGATTCGAGAATCGTTTCTTTAATCGGATAATAGCTGAACGGTTACAAATAATTTTCATTTGCATTCACTTGGTCAATTTTTCTTCCTAACAACTTTGCCTGTTGTCTTTCTACCCATGTTTTCCAGTCTGTTTTTCGTGAATATATAAGAATAGTATGTCAATGCATTAAAATCGTAGCTCTATAGAGAAATAGGGTAGAATTGTGAGCAATGGAAATAACGATCGCACATAACTTTTACCCTAAAGATTATTGGATGATCACTTTTTGTCGAAACAACTTTGACAACTTACTATTATTATTATTATTATTATTATTATTATTATTAAAAAAATAAATACATTTCATCGTTCCATACAAAAGTATACTCACTACAAAATCATAAAAATCTTTCACATCCTTAACGAAAGGAACTTTCTCCAACTGACTAACAACTTCATCGTAGCCTTCCTGAATTGTTTTACCGATACTATCGAAGCCGTCTTGAAGAGATTTTCCAAAATCTCCAAATTGACATGAACCGAAAGCAAAGAAAAACATCACAAGCACACAAATCACTTTCATTTTCATTATTCAAATAAAAAATCGAATTTTTTTAATTTCAATTCGTGTAAAGCAAAAACTACCTTTAGCAAGTAAAGTCAATTGAAAAATATTCTGATCAAAAGTTTCTCTACTCATTTTTATAATAAACACTAGAATGGCTAGCTAGCATTCTTACGATGATTTATCAGCCAATTGGTTGCACACATTTTACCCCACAATTAATGCAAATTATAAAAAAAAATTAAAAAAAAAATAAAAGTATAGTATATTTATTACATCTGACCATATATCTGAATAGCACCCTACGCCAATGCCGGCCGGTAAACAGTGCATACTTTCAACAAATTTCCTTTCATCGATCATTTACTTCAAATATATATTATTTGGAGAGCAACTAGAAAATAAAAATTTTAATTTAATACTATACTACTGCAATATTGTATAGAGATAGTAACATTAAAAATATTTGATTTAATTTTTTAAATTATAATAAAACAAATATACGCAATGTTAGGTGCAAACTAGTTTCAAATCAATTTAATTAACTTTTTCTCAAAGTATTTTAATCGCGCAAAATATTACTAAATAATTAAAATTTAATAATGAGTAATGACGAAAGAGATAAGTAAAGGAGAACAAGTAAGAAAATTAAACTCGGTCGGGACCGAATCTTCTACACCCATCATCGTTTACCCGAAAGAAAGGCAAACGAAATAAAAGGACAACATTTTCATGCTCTATAATACGAAGTGAGAGCAGCTGATTTTTTATATTTTCAAAATGAAAGTTTTCGTCGTATGGGCATGTGGGTGTTGTAGGCGTGTCCTTCGAAAAGTTTAGACCACTTCCAAATTCTTTTGTAAATTTTTACCCCATATATTCACTCTCGCTAACGGGAGAATGTTTACCACAAATACTACAAAGTTGCGCCAACAAGCGGATGGGAGAGACAAAGAGTCGGATATGTTTAGGTGCATTCGAAATTTGAAACTTTGATTGCTTTTGAAGCTTACTTCTCCGCTTTATAAAGGGATTCTGGAAAAACAAAGTAAATTAAATAAACAATTAATGTTGGGTAGGCGTGGTCAATTTTTTCCATTTTTATACACAAATGCTACAACATCGTCCATACAATATGCGTTCAAATTTGTGTACATTTATTTGCTGCAGTTTATGAGTAATAAACAAAAAACCAATTTTTCATTCCTTGCAAAAAACAAAGGTGTTCTCGTTTTACATAGTGCTGTGGACGTGTCCTTCAACCGATTTGCCCCATTTTTAATATCAACCTGTGTGCAAGAACTTCCAATGTTTTTGCCAAATTTTAGGTTAATAGCTTCATTTTTGCAGCCAGGAGAATTTTTACAACAAACAGTGTGTGAGACAAACTTTTTCCTTTATTTTCTTTCTCACAATCTCTCACACTTCAATCTCTTGTCTGTTACTTTTTGACATGGAGTGTTTTATTATATCATGTCGAACAACAATGGGCCTCGAATGTGAACGACTCACTACCTAATGGCTTTGCGACAGTTTTTGCCATGGAAAATGTGCAGATAGTAGTGGGCGTGCTGCACATGCAGTCCTTGATTCTTCGAAGGATTTACATTGGCCATGTCTAGACTGTAGGAAGCAGGATATTGACTTTCATAAGCTGTTCACGGAGATAAAGATTGGGTTAGCTGACCTGAGCAAAAATCTCGTTACTTTGTGTGGGAAATTAGATAAAATCAAGTCAATGTTCAATGAATGTCGTTGTATAGAGCACTCACCTACTCCCCCAGCCTGCACAAGACCGACTCGTAGTGTAACGTGTGATACTTCACCTCCGCCTTCACTTAAACCTGATTCGTCGGCTCAAACAAGTTGGAAAGCTTTTCTCGGTCTAGGTGCGCTGAAGTGGCAAAGGTGTCTCCTTCCAGTGATGCCATTCAGGCTACTCTGTGTACATCCCCAAAAATTTTAAGAAAAATAATAATTTCCCGTCTCCCCCTGGCTGTTAGGGGGTGTCCGCTAGTCACCATGCTGGGCAAGTCGCACAAGCTGCACGAGCAATGTGGTCACTCCCTCTATATTCTCGCCAACTCAAAACTCTCTATTTACAAATCCTATTGTTTCTAGTAGGGATGAAGTCTGCTTGCCGGCAGTACCCCCCAGAAAGGCAATATTCGCGCCAAGACTGGCGCCTGACACCTCTGTGGATAACATAAAAAGTTTTCTGGCTGTATAGGCCCCATCTGTCAATTTGAAGCGTGTAAATATTTTCAAATTAACTCCATCTCAACCTAGAGCTATCTCGTCTTTTAAAGTATTAGTTCCGACTGAAAATATGGAAATTTTGCTAAACAAACCATTGTGGCCAGTTGGAACTTTAATTAAGGAATTCATTCCTCGGAATCGACTCCGTAATAATAATTGGATGGCACTGCTATCCTCAAAAAACTAAATGTTATTTCAGGCCCAGTAACTTTCATTTACCAAAATGTTAGGGGCCTAAACTCAAAAACTCGCTTTACTTTCCTAAATTCAGTGAGCACGGAGTTTTCCTGTTTGGCCATCACTGAAACTTGGTTAAAGCTTGATTTACATTCGTCGGAAATTTTCCACAATTCTTTCCAAGTTTTGAGAAAGGATCGATTGGACCGCACTGGTGGTGGTGTCTTAATTGCCATATCTGCTGCGGTCCGGTCTTATTTAATTAAATTTCCTACTCCTCCCGACCTTGAATTTATTGCCATTCGCCATATTGCTCCTGCAGTCCCTCAAAAACGGATATCTCCGTTTATAAGAAACATGCTGCCCTCGTTTGTGATGTGGTTGAAAAGTCTAAACCTACTGACATAGTCATAACGTTGAGGGACTTCAGTCTGCCCCAAGCCGCCTGGTATGCTAATGATAATTCTGGCTGTATGCTCCCCTCTTCAACAACTAAGAGAACTACTGTGTTGTTCAATGAATTATTTGATCGTAATTTACTGCGATACAACCGCACTCATATTTCATACGTTATGCTTGATTTCTCTGCTGGAAATATTGAAACCTTACTATCTGTGTTCTATAATGTGTAATGTATTAAACCTACCTATTTCTGCATCCGTTCCGATCAAGCATCTGCCCACCATGGTTTAACAAGACAGTTAAATATTACAAAGATAGGAAAAACGAACTTTTGATTCTGCTTACGACTATTTTGCTTATTCTGCATCAAAGCAGAGATTTAATTACTTCGACTACCAGTGTTATTGCAGATACCTTCAATTGATAAAATCCTCATTGAAAGGAAACTCTCCATGCATATTTCTCGCAGGTTTCTTTCAATGGCTCCGAGTCCTCTGATGCTATTGAAACCTTAAATCTCTTTGCTGAATACTTCCGATAAAATTTTTCAACTGCTGATTCCGATTTAATTGTTAACTATCCGTATCTGATCACTGACCCGGTTTCGAGTCCTAACTTGGCCATTTCAAAAAACATCGACGTTTTACATGGGTTGAAGTCTCTAAAATATTGTTATGCGCTTGGGCCTGATGTCATTTCATCATGTATACTCAAATCATGCTTTAACGAGCTAAGTGATGTTATTTAAATGACTTTCAACCAGTCCTCGAAATCAGGTGTTTTTCTTTGTATTGGAACCGTAGTTTCCCTATTCCAATTCACAAACGTGCAAATCGAGATCACGTTGAGAACGAACAAGGCATCGCCAAGTTGAGTGTCCTACCTAAATTGCTTGCGCGAATTGTTACTCAGAATCTAGCTTTTGCTATTAAATCTTACGCTTCACCATTCCAGCATGGCTTTCGGAAAGGAAGATTTACTGTCACGAATCTCTTAGTATTTGCTTGCCACGTTTTCAAAACTTTTTCTATTGGCTCTGGCACGGATGTCGTATATACTGATATTAGGAAAGCGTTTGACTTAGTTAACCATAATTTGTTGATCTTCAAGCTCCAGGCCTCCGGCTTCCCTTTCTACTCAATGAAATAGATAAGATCGTATCTGAATACCAGATAATTCAGTGTTCAGTTTAACATCATCTCCTCGGATGAATTTGCCATGACGTATGGCATCCCTCAAGGCACGCACTTAGGATCCGTTTTACTTAACTTATACACTAATAATCTCCCTTCGGCGATTAAATGCAGCCAGATCTTAAGGTATGCTGACGAGGTTAAACTATTTTCTTCCTTCTCGTTGGAATCGCAATCGTATCAGCTTCAAACTAACATAAATAATTTGGTTACGTGGTGTTCGTTAAATTTAATGACAGTAAATCTGAAAAAATGCAAGGAGCTTTCTTTCTTAGGAAGGAACTCATTCAGTACTAAGTATTTAATTGACTCACACAAGTTGGAAAACGTTGATTCGTTCATAGATTTAAGAGCTCTATTCGACCAAAGATTACGTTTTAATTTGCACATTGACCTCTCATTAAGTAGACCTAGATCCGCGCTTGGTTTCATTAAGAGATGATCCAAAGGGCTTAAGGACCCTTACATTAGGACAAGACCACACATGCGCTTAGTTGAGTATGCTATTGTGCGGTCTCCTTTCTGTGGGTGTTATGTAGATGAAATGAAATCAGTTCAAAAACAGTCCTTGCTGTTTGCCCTTAGGAATTTGGGTTGGGACTAGCTTGTCTCCTTATGAAAATAGGTCGCTTCTGCTATCCTTACCATTACTTGAGAAACTTAGATTTATTCTTGGTGTCTCCTTCTTAATTAAGTTAATTAATGATACTATCCAGTCGTCCACATTACTTGATGAGATAAGCTTTAACGTCGTTAGCCGCTTCTCTAGGCACTTTATGTTCATTAAGCTGAGTGAATGTAAATATAATTATGAGCTGTTTAACCCGTTCAGAGTTGTTTGCAGAAATCTCCATGATGTCTACCACTTAATCTCAATATCTAAGTCTATCGATCAATTTTGCTTAATTCACGCGATTTGCCTAAGTCGTATTTAAACTAACTTTTAACCTTAATCTCCCATTATGATCCGAAAATTAATTGGTGTTGTTTACAGCATCGATTGCCAAGCTTTTGCATGTTTGCGATAGCTTAGCTTTCCACTTGCAATTTGATTCTGTGTTGGTTGTGGGTGTGCCTCTGTGCTAGCTTGTAAGTGCTTTTTTTCTTTTTTTTTTTTCTCCTTCTTATTTATTTATACATAAATTATTGTTCAATAATTAATATATATTTTTTTTATATTTTTCTTTATTTCTCCTTATATACTTTACACTAGTGTTTAACATTAATTGACTAATAACAGACGGACAGACGAACGCGGTTAAATCAATTTGAAAAGTTATGCTAATCAAGAATATTTGTACTTTGTGGGGTCTCTGAAGCCTTCCGGGCTTTACAAACATTTTGAAAACATGAATGTACTCCTCGTCTTTCGGTGAGGACCGTTCAGTTTTGAAAAGCCACTTGCGTATAAAATTTCATTGAAAAATATGTTAACAAGTTTTCTACAGAGAAGCACAGTGCCCATAAACGCTTATTAACACATCTTCAGTTCCAACAAATAGTTGTATAAGAAAATCCTAACCAATTGCACAAGAAAATGCTTGGCAGTTTCCTTCTCTCACAGAATATTTCCTGCTTTTCTGTAATTTTCATTCTTAAACGTAAATTTTTGAAAAGCGTCGCATGCTTTGGTTAATAAAGCGAAGAATCTTCTTTTACTTAAAAATCATTTTTTGCGTCGAACTGAAATAGAAGTGAGAAGTGAGGAGTGAGAAGTGAGAAACACCACCTGTGGCATATATAGAAAATAGCCCGTGGTATTCGAACTGTAATGAGGAGAGAAATAATTTCACATAGTATAGAAAATAATGAGAAAATTATTAGGTGGAATATTGTATTTGTAGTTGGGAAGTGGGTATTGATTTTTATGTCATAATATTAGTTGTACGACGTCTAGGTATTAACAACGAAATGCATTATAAAATGTACATGTTTTTTTTTACATTTAAACGTTCTGCTATCTCTCGTGATGTTTGTCTCTACGTCAAATTTAACCATGAAATATCGGACACTACTATGAAAACTTTTCAAAATTATGCGTTATAAGGGAGACAGTCGAAAAAGTGATCCGATCCGAACCATTTTCAAAAGGGCACTTCCTTGTGTCAAAGCACATCAGTGTCCCAAGTTTCATCAAAATGTTCAAAAAATTGTGATATGCAGGTTGCGCACAAAAAACAAGACGGAGAGGCTGCCCGACGGACAAACTCAGATCGATTCAGAAAATGTGTCTATCTGAAGTCCTTATGAGTGTTGCACAAATCCGCACAAACTTAATAAACCCCTGTGCTTATCGCTATGAATTGTAGTGTCGAGATCCAGAGCCAGATTTCGATCGCTCCAAAGTTCGTGGTATGGTTGGAAAATTATTCGATGTATTCAATGGAGAGTATTGCTTGGCTCTAATGATGACAGCCGGTGGTAGTGTAAGTTAGATTGAAGTTCCGTAAAACTAACTTCCAAATTATTGTTTCTTCTTTTCTTACTTAGCTTTACAGTTATGTTACAGATGATGATCTAACAAGTAAGAAAATTTTACAAAGAGGCCAATTGCAACAGCGGGTCACCGTTATACCCATTAACAAAATAACGTCCTACGCCATCCAAAAGGAAGTCGTTGATTTTGCTCAAAATTTAGTAGGAAGTCAAAATTGTCAATCAGCTTTATCTCTGATTAATTACGATCCCTATTACGAACCTGTAATGAAATTTGTTTTTGATCATACGCTAATCTTTCGGGATCTTAATGTAGCTCAACAGGTTGCGTGGACAACTGATATCTCTGTTTATATATTAACAGTATTTTGCGATCATTTCAGATGACTTATCGTCCTAAAATTCATTGTCGCTCTGTAACGTTAGATGGCGATGTAGTTGATCTTGAAGGAACTTTATCAGGCGATTCAAAACCTAAAGGTAGCAATGTATTGCAAGAGTTGGGTGAAATTAAACGCCTAGAAAATGATATCAAAGAACGTAAACGGGAAATTCAAATAATCGATCAACAATTAGGGTAAGTAACAAGTGCTTTTCACAACGATTCTCACTTTCATTGTGCAAATTCAGACTTTTTCTCAATTTCATTGTGCTTTTATATTCGGTCGTATTTCATATCTTTGGATTTGTTCAATATTTTAGCTCATTGGAGAATAAAGCTCGTTCGTATCAGAAACTCAAAGAGACTATAGAATTGCGACAGCACGAATTGGATGCTTGCAAACAACGTTTGTCGCAAACAACATTCCAACAGCATCAAACAGAAATCCTCTCCCTTAAGGAACATATTAAAAGCCTTGAAGACGACTTGCTTAAAGCCCAGAATATTCAAAAGTTATCTCAAACCAAAATCAAAGATATTGAAAGCAAACTGGCCGATGCTAAAGGTTATCGTGAGCGTGAATTGAAAAAAGCTGCCGAGGCTATGCAAGCGGCTAAACAGAGAGCCGAAAAATCTCGCAATAATTGGAAGAAGCATGAACAGGACCACGATACTTTATGCACTGAAATTGAGTCATTACAGAAAGACATTGTTCAAGCTAAGGAGCAACGTATTAGTTTAGAGGGTAAAATCGCAAAACTTAAAACAGAACAAGAAGAAATGCGCAATAAGGACGCTAGTGTTAGAGAGAAAGTAGCCGAGTTGCGTCAGAAAATCAAACACCAAAAGGATAAAATTAATTCGCAAAATAAGGAACTGAAGGCTTTATTCATCAAACTTGAAAAATTGGAAAAGCACAATGAGGAATTTAATTTAGAAATTAAGAAAAAAGAAAACGAGGTTAATAAAGTACGCTCGGAAAGCAAAGATTCATTTAAGAAAATAGAAAATCTTGAATCAAAATACCCCTGGATTAATGAAGACAAAGAATTTTTTGGCATGAAAAATACGCGATATGATTATTCGAAAGAGAATCCTGTAGAAGCCGGTCAGAAATTGAGTTCGATGGGCGAGCAAAAAGAGAAAATGGAGCGTAATATTAATCTAAGAGCTATGGTGTTATTGGAGCGCGAAGAGGAAAATTATCAAGAAACGATACGACGTAAGAAGATTGTTGAACAAGACAAGGAGAAAATTAAAAACATTATATGTAAAATGGATATAAAAAAGAGAGAGAAAGTTGAAAAGGCTTGGATGATTGTAGACGAAAATTTCAGCAGCATTTTTAGCACTTTACTACAAGGAGCTCAAGCTCGACTGAATCCGATCAAGGAGAATAATCAATTAGTGGGTCTAGAGATTAAAGTTGGCTTTAATGGCATATGGAAGGAATCGCTTGGTGAGTTGTCAAGCGGTCAACGTTCTCTGGTAGCTCTTTCGTTAGTATTAGCAATGTTGAAGTTTTCTCCTGCTCCCTTATACATCCCGGACGGAGTTGACGCTGCCTTAGACATGTCACACACTCAAAATATTGGTAACATGCTTAAGACTCACTTTACTTCATCCCAATTCATTATCGTTTCATTAAAGGACGGCATGTTTAATAATGCCAACGTATTGTTTAGTACTAAATTCGGAGAAGGCGTTTCTGCGGTAACGCGTAAAGTTAATTCGCGATTGCATGCAACACGCCGTTGATAAGCATTTTATGTTCAAAATTCTACTTTAAAAAGCTTTGATTACAAAAATATATTTTGAAAATATTTTACTAAAAAATGTAATCAAATATATAATATTTGCTAATTTATAAATCGATATGTAAGTGGGCTTTTACTCTGTGGAACGTGAAAATTATTGCGTTCAATATATCGAGACTATATAAAATTTTAAGTAGTTTTAATCCGCCTGAGTGGCCGAGTAGGCAAGAGTCTCGACTAGCAATTCAATGGTCGTAGGTTCAAACCTCAAGTGCGGTAGAGTTTTTAATAATAAAAATAATAATAATATTAATAAAAAAAAATAAATAAATAAATAAAAAGCCGAAAGCCTTAGATGCTAGTGCTTTTAAGACTTTAGTCTTAGAATTTATTCTCTGGCTAAATTTAGATAATAATAATAATAATAATAAGTAGTTTTAATAGCAAAATGTTTCGTCTGCATTCATATACTCATTCATACTTCCATCGCATTAATCGTTAACGAAAGGCAGTGTTTCCCACATTTTGCCGCGTGCAAAAGACGCATGGTATTACTTTCTTTCAGCTTCACCCATCATGAAGCTTCGCCTTATCTCAAAAAGAAGATATTATTTCAAACCGTCAGAATTTTAACCTATGCGTCAAAATCCCGAAATTTTAATTTCCTTAACAGAAATAATGCGAAATTGACAATAGGGTTTACACTACATCTAATAAACAAAATTATTATGATTGTATTTATATCGAAAATATGGAATAAGTTAAATATCCACACATTTAAACATATCAACAACCTCCCGTCTTTATCGAACGCGTAAAGGCCACTCCAAAATAGCAAAGAAGCCAACGTATTAAAGACGTAAGCTTGGAATTGACATGCCTGACGAAGCCGGTATGTAGATTTGATCTTGTATATTAAATTCATGAACCGATCATTTAACACCTTCTTTAATACCTTGAGAGCGATATGGCGATCATAAAAAGTATCAAGAAAGTATCATCGTAGGTTAATACAGAACGCATTATCATCATTTTTGTACACGCACCTTTCAGTAAAGCCACTTGATCTTCTTGACACATATCACGGAAAGCTGCAATCTTTTTTGCCATTTTAATAAGGCGTTTTATGGCTACTGTGCAGTTAAATTAATGACTCGCAGCAATTTGAAGTCTTGCTGACTTTCTTGGGGCTGCAATCAACAAGAAAACAATGTAAACGTACTACAAACATATGTGTAAAAACTAAAAAAAAGCTTTATTAGTCTTGGGTAAAAGTGTGGTCACTTATCGCCCACTATCTTATTCATTTTTAAAAAATTTTAGACTGACCCTTAAATTGAAATCTGTTAAAGTACGTAGATTAATTATAGGAAAACATTCTCTTTCTCAGCGTGTTCAGCCCTTCCTTACAAATGGAACAAGGGAACTAATTCCGTATTTATGTGATTAGTATAGTTTTTTGCTGTGTTCTGCTGTTATCAATCTTTAAATATTACTACCAAAGTATTCCTGTGGGACATCGAATTCTATATGTAAAGTTTTAAGAAATACTTCAAATACACTGCATGTAGAGGTTATAATGAATCATGCATTATTCTGAGCGATTACCTTCACTTCCAAGTGCCACAGCACGTGCCTTTTTCGCACTTTTGACGTTTCTTATAACTTGCCATTTTAACAGTGTCTAATTCCTGATATTATTTCAACCGCCGACGTGAAAAATTTGCGAAATATGTGAATTAACTCTAGATTTCCTTGTAAGCGCTTTATTAACACTTTTTTGGTAGTATAAATTTTCGGTAGTATAAATTTTTGGTAGTATAAAATTTCGGTAGTATAAATTTACTTTTAGGGAAACGAGTTTTGTGCTAATACGTTGGTCTCTGTCATACAAATTGGTGATGTCTTACAGAAGGCTATATAAAGAAGTCATCATTCGATCACTTTTGGAAGCGTTTTTTTTTTTTGTTGTTCGATTTTTTGTTTTTTTTATAATCTAAGCGTTTTTAAAGCCACCATTTTTCAAAGCAAAGAAAACAGATCATTTTCATTTTCTAAAAATTGGAAGCTGTGTGTTTAGTTTTCCTTTTGCAATAATCGGTAGTGAACATGAATCTTATTCGTGTTCATATTGTGAAAATGTGAAAGAAATTGATTTACAATCGCTTTCATTGCAAGGTATATTGATTATGTCTTGCGAATTGTCTAGCATAACTGAAGAGGCCAGCACATCTAACGCCGATGATACGACATACTTATGTTTAATGTGAGACAATTTAATTTTTTATTTTTCTTCCACTATTCCGTTTGAGTTAGCATAAAAAATTGGAGACAAAATCTGACAAAGCTTCGCGTTTACATTCATTGATAATCATCGAGTGTGGATTAAAGATCACAACTACGGAAAGTTATTTGAAGCGTTTAGAAAACCTACGGAAGGAACTTAATTACATTAACGAAAGTGATTGGGCGTACGAATAGATAGGAAAAATCATTAACATTGCTTCAGCATGTTGTCACTATTACGATCAAGTGAGCTTTGATCTTCGGGCTTATATTCCACTAAAAAATTGTTTCTTCCTATTTATATATACTAAGCATCGGACAGAAGCCACGATTCTATCGTGAAAACAACTGCTCTCAGTTTTATTATTATCTTTTTATTAGCAAGAAAAATCTTTTTCTTAAAAACAATTCAGATGTCATGAATACGGAATTTCACAGTCCAATAAGACAAATAGAAATTTAATGAGCGTTCATTGTTCTCGTTTTCAAAATGTCGATATAAATAGAGCGAATCATTTTGGAAAATAAAAATCAATCATTTAATATAAAAATTAAATTCAAAAATGTTCTAATTTGGAAATAATATATTTCAGCTATAAATATTCCACAGCATTCGCCTTGCCAACGTGAATGTAAATATTAGAATTATGGTAAATTTTTTCATCTTATTTTATAAATATAATGGTGACATTTTAAAGCGTTAACAATAATTATTCAGAAATTATATTGAATATATCAGAAATTATATTGAATATATATATAATGTAAGAAAAAAATTTCGCTTATCGTTTCATATAAGATTTTATTAGATTATTAAATTGATTCGTGCGAAATATCTACTAAAACGAGCAAATATAAAAACATATGTGTATATAAATAAAATTCACATTGTTTCCTTATACAATTTTAACAAAAATTTTAACGTATTGTGGCGAACTTTTGAAAGTTGACTGTACTAAATTTACCAAACAATTCTAATGGATAATGACGCCCCTCCACAGGTGCGTGTATACGAATTTGACGCATGTGAGTGTCGCGGCCATTCTGATGATTAGAAATAACAGCAATTTGCAGCATAAAGGTCCGTATAGATTTAACACTGCCGTCTTTAATCGGTATAGCCACCCAACCTTAATTAATATACGCATAAAAGCTAACATCAGCAGAAAGAATGAGATAAAATTACAGCAATTGCACTTACCCGTTGGTTCCGTTAAGTCAACTATTTGCAATTCTTGTAAATCATTAAAGTGTGATCCGGCTCTTATCGAAATACGTGACGGTGTATAACTTTCATCTAGTTTATAATCGGTATAAATATAAATTTGGCTTATGCTTGTTTTACGATGAAACTGTATGTTCACCAAATGTGGTAGTTGACCATCTGATTGCCAATATGTGTCCATTATATTATCACGTAAGCGTTCTACTCCGAAACCTTTTTTTAGATTTTATTTTAAATTTTCTTCATTATTGTTTAATAATTCGTCAACGTTCTTACCAGGCTTGCAAGATGACAAACTCCAAACTGCTTGATTGCCTACTTCCCTAACAAAACCCTGGCGTTCATCTTCCAGCGGGTCGTCTTTGGATTCACTTTTCTCCGGATCATCGCTAGTATTAGCCACGTTGTTTAATTACTTCTATTGAATATTATGGTGCAAGAATTAAGCTTATGTTTATTGTTTATTTTTACGCCGAGAAATCAAAATATAATAGTTTTTTATTCTGCTTTATATTTTTTCGAAATGCCATTATTTTGTGTATTACATATGCAGCGATGTATTTTGCCATACATTTGCCGTAAAAGTTACAGCTAATCAGCTGGTTAATTGATGTCGAAACAGAACTAAAATTAGTTGCCGCGAAATTCTTCTTTTTCTTCAATGTTCAGCGAGTCAATAACAGAGTGCCTCCCTTTCTTTTTAGTATTCTTATTTAACATATTTTGTTGACAATGGTTTTAATAATTTAACCAACAAAGTTTTTCCTCAGAATCGAGTAGCTTCCAATTAGTATTTCGACAATAACTTAGCAGATTTTTTCTAATGAAATAAATAAATGCACTTGTTGCGTTTTAATAATTTAACCAACAAATTTTTTCTTCGTAATCGAGTAACTTCCAATTAGTATTTCACCCGGTAGAAAATAGAGGGAAAATAGAGAATAAAAAAATATGAAATTAATTTAATATATTATTTGATTCAGCGATATTGGCTTAACACACATAACTGTGGATAAGTCCGTTGTCTGTAGATAAATATATTGAGATTTGGCGATTAATGAAAAGAATTATTATGGAAAGCTAAGTTTTAAATATTAGATCACCCGCTTGATTTAATAATTTTTCAAAAACGGCAACATTTATCGATAAATCGATAAATAAATTATCTACGGTGCTGTCAGCACTATAAAGCGCCATTCCACAAAAGCGGCTGTGGGTTCCACAAAAGCGGCTGTAGGCTCCACAAAAGCGGCTGTGAGTTCCGCATTGAAAAAAGAGGAAGATAGGAAACTACTTGAAACACTGTTTCTTATACATATATTTAAACAAATTTCTTTTATTTTTTTCAAGACATGGAGAAATCGTTTGCCTGTCATCGTCTATTCGTCTGTCCGTCTGCCAATCTGTGTAGCAATTTAATCTTGTCATTAGTATATTTTTCCGATTTTGTTTTAATTTTCTTTGACTTTACATATAACAGAAAAATGGTTCCTCAATAAACAAAAAAACTTCATCTTTTAAATGAGTCTTTTTATGTTACGTTAAGCGAAAGCGTATTATAATAATGACAGTTATTGTTGTATGCAAAAGTAAATTAAACTAATTTTAAAATTGATAATATACCTTTCATTCTATATATATATAATAATTATGCAGTTTATAAGCACTGGAATTCCATTTAAACATTTTTAGATAATATGTTGTGTACGTGTGATCGAAACTAAAAAAACTAGCCGTATGAAAAGAATATTCGGAGTTTGACCGTTATAAGTTGTAGGTTTAAGTTGTGCGCATTAAAAAGAGAAGAGATTCGAACTATGGAAGTATGGATGGTGAGGCTAACAAGAGTGAACGGGGACAATTCGCGGATGTTTGGCGAACATGTGAATGAAAATTGCGCATGAAGGATTGGTTATTACATTTATTTTGTGTAAGCATTACACTCTTGATGAGGCATATGGCCTCGGCTTTAAAAATGAAGCGTTTAGGGTTGAAAAGTATCTCCCAATGTTAGATGTTAGAAAATTTTTTTCTACTTGGCGTTAACTTAGTTTAAGTAGCGGGATTGTGCTGCTGCAAAATTGTTTCCATATTAATTTTGTTTTTACATCAAGCGTTTTAATTTTTTATTACAATCAAATATTTTATTTTTCAAAATTATATAATATTTTTAGTTGGATTCATTTATAGTCTTCTTAAAAACGTTTACTTTCTTTCAAGCTCTTTGGCGCCTTAACAGCATACTAATTGTTTTCATATTAATGCATGACAAAGATAAGCAGACGTGAGCAAATACGTTTTATTAACCAATTCTACCTAAAATAAGTAACGAAATTATATTTGCTTAACCACCACAATGCTTTGTTCATTCTACTTTCCAAGTTCTTTTATTTGGTACCCGTATCGCTGATATTATTAAAAAGAAATTAAACCACCAGGTCCCGATGTGTACCCATATTCATTTTAGAATTAACCCGTTTTTAGGAAGGAATGCACAAAATAGTTTTAAGCATTGTGTCTTGTTTGCCTTATGACAAATAAGCATAAAACCTCAAAAAAGTGAAAAAAATAAAAGTTAATCTAATTCTAACGTTGTGTGCGCTTGGCCGATTTTTTTCCGTTTTTGCACTTATAGTAAATGTGGAACATTTCAGCTTTCAAACTTTAATAATTTTCGAGCAACGAGCAAAAATCCACAAATTTTTGTTAAAAAAACGAAGTTGCTTTCAGTTTGCGCTGCACTTCTCTGAGCAATTTGGCCCATTTTCGATACCAAACTGTGTGGAAAAACTTCCAATGTTTCTACTAAATTTGAAGCCGACATCATCATTTTTGGACCCAGAAGAAAGCCAAAAGCAGGCGGACAGACATGTTTCAATCGATTCAGAATTTCGAGGTGATCAAGAATACATTTACATTGTAGGATCTCTGACGTTTCGTTTTGAGTAATACATACACTATGAAAGAAAACAAAACCCATCCTTCAGCACTGGAATTCAATTTAAACATTTTTAGATAATATGTTCTGTACGTGTGATCGAAACTAAAAAAAGTAAACGCTTTTTGTTAAAAGTAAAGGTACCGCGTGTGGCAAGTTGATCTTTTTCAACTTTTGAGTTTCAACAACCCCGTTACAAGGAAAGGCAAGTCCCAGATCCTTTTGACCACTTTCATTTATATAAGAAAAGACCTATGGATACCTACACTTACGTTTTGTCTGCTTGGCTAAGTTTTTACGGGTTGTGGGTTTTGGGACAAATCTTCACGAAATCGAAAGTTATAGACGAAGAAGAACAAAATTGCCTGAGTCTTCCGAGGTTGTCTCAATTTCTAATCTAGTGTGAGCGCATATATGGGCAGACTATAATTCCCTTGTTAACTTTGGCTCTTCCATCGGTCAAGGAATGTAAAGGAATGCCTGTGCCAAAGTCCAGTTCTCTTTTGTATCTCTTTTTGTTACTGCGGCAAATTGTCAAGCATCGCGGTTCAAATTGCTCTCTTTCCGTATAAATAGATATACGAAAAACGTCGGCAGTTGTAATGTTAAGAATAACATTGGACCGTTCTCTTTTAATACGTTTTCCAAAAAGGGCGTTAAGCTGGTCTTGAATGTGACAAACGTTGACATCAGCTAAAAGCCAAGACCCAAGAAAAGTGTACAAGTCGTCTTATGCGTTAATCGATCAAACACAAAACATGAGCATACCATTATACACCCAAATCTCTTTTTACGCGATCGACACGTTCCCAAAAAATTTGTGCAAAAAAGATGTTGGAAGATTGGTTCCAAACCTAAGAAAGAAACTGAAAAGCACAGTATATTAAAAAATTCTTGTTAGAATTCAGATAAAAATTTACTTCGCGCTTACTTACACATTTCAATTCATTAAATATATTATAAGAAATAAATTATAAATTGAAAAATCAATTTAAATTTCCTAAGAAATACATTACTTTAGATTACTCTACGCACAATTCGGGGGATTCCATTCATACACGCATATAGTCGGCATAATGTAACTGAATTGTGAAGTTACAATGCATGTTGGTGAGGGGTGGAGGAATGAAAAAAATTCATAAAAACCTAAAAAGGAAATTCATAACAAAAATGTACAGAATATTGAAAATCGCGTTAATCCGTGTAAAAGAAGAATTTCTTTACTTTTCGACTCGCGTTAAATCAAATCTCGTGTAGAAAAAATTGGTGTGAAAAGAGAAATAGGCGCACTTAGAATACGACTGAGAGACTGTTTTCTATTTTGCTTTTAGAGCAGCTTTTCCCGTCCGAAAATTGTCTTCCAAATTCAAAGTTGGCAGGCACACACAACCTTACTCCTTCATAATCGCGCCCGCTAATTTTAATGACCGCTTGCTTCACTCTCAATATTATTTCGATTACAGTGTATAGAGAACATGTATATTGTTGCCGTTAGCACGGCTCTCTCTTAAAAACATGAAGTTCGGCGTAATCACGTCCACTGTAACGTGAAGCTTAGAAATGATATTTTGAAAAGGTAGTCGTGGTACTAGTAAGGTGCTCCGACGCCCTGTCGCATTCTCGCCTTTTCACGTCAAAAATACTTTTAAGCTAATTAGAGATACAGCAATCATCTTATTAGTTATTAAGTTATTAGTTAAGTATTAAGTTAAGTATTAGTTATTTTAAAAATTACTCTTCTTTCCGAATAACAGATTTGTTTTCCACTTACTGTCAGATTTTCAAAACTATGCCTTTGGTAGGACACTAATAACCGCAAGCTATTAAAACTAAAGGCGACTCTTTTCCTAATGATTTCTGTGAGAAAAAAAAATTGGTGGAAATAAAAGCGCACTGACCTACTCCACTACTACACATTAGAGCATGGACATACATGCAATTAGGAAATAATCGATGAATTCTCTAGCACACCTGCCATTTTGAAACTTACATATGAAAATGGTGTGCAAAAAATAAAACTTAATTATACCTAACCTAACAACTTCTCCTTATGTACATTTTATCCTTGACCTAAAAAACTTTCGTTCTCGTTCAAATGCTTCGGATTTTTCATTTAATAGGTATATAGAGAATTACAGAATTACGTGTATGTGACATTTGTAATAAGCTGTTATGATAAATTTGTCCTGAAGCAAAATATGCTTTAATATGCGACATTGACTGATTAATCTCAAAGAATATTTCAAAAGGTTTCTGGAAAGTGTGCTAACGCATGAATACAAAGCAAGCAAGAAAATTGCATTCGGTCGTGACCGATTCTTTTATACCCATCACCGTTATCATATACATAGAAAAGAGGAAAAAACAAAATTTTCATTCTACACAATATTGCGTGGGGCGTGGCAAATTTTTTCTATTTCCAGAATAAAAGTCGAAGGCGATGTCTTCATTTTTGCGAACGGGAAAATGTTTAGCACCGACACTACACAGTTTGGCTTACGGACGGATGAACATGCTTAGGTGCATTCCAAATTTGACACTCACTTGAAGAGTTTGAAGAGATTACGTACTTTATGTGGTCTTTGAAACTTGCTTCTGTGCGTTATGAAGGTATCAAAGAAATTAAGTTTTGGTACGCTATAATACTGTGTAGGCGCGGTAACATTTTTGAACAGATACTACATCGTCGCCCGAAAAATATACATCCAAACTTTTGTAGACTTATCTGCTATTGTTTGTGAGTAATGAGAAAAAAACCAATTTTGTATTCCCTTTGAACAAGAGAGGTGTTCTATTTACTTGGACCGATTTGTGCCATTTGCAATGGCAACCTGTCTGCGAGAATTTCCAATGCGCCTACCAATTTCAAAGTCGACCAGAAGAGTGTGTACAACAGATATTACAAAGACAGACAGACAGACGTACTTAAATCGATTCGGAATGCGATACTAATCAACAATATATATATTCTATGGGGTCTCCTTCTTTCCATGTGGGTGTTGCCAAACGTTCCAACAAAATAAATATACCGCTCATCCTTTTGTGATTGGCATAAAAAGACGGAGGAGCAGTGCAATGAAAATTTTCTTGGTGCGCAAAAATTGTAAAATGGCAGAACGGTGGAAATACTACAATGAAAGACAAAAGAGTTATTACAAAACGAAAGGAACATTTAGCTAAACGGACGGACGGTAGGGTGCAGACAAAGTTATTAGAACAGTTCTTGGCATAGTTATTAACAATTTGTTAAAAATAGTCTTTTTTCCAGCAAAAGAGCAAACAGCACACAGACCTTGTGTGGTGAATTAAGATGTATGTGGCATTAATTCTTTATCTCCATCAATCAATAAGTTCTCACTTATCTGAATTGAACGCGTGATTACAATCTTCTCTCCCTCTCTCAACATCTTTAAGAAGCTCACTAAAGTAATATGCGGGCGGTTATGATCTGGCGTTTGTTTCTTTTTCTTTGAAAAAAAAAAAAAAAAAAACAATTTTTCTTTTAACTTTAATTAAAATTTATTATAAATCGTGTACATACGTATGTAAGTTAACGTGGTTTTGTTCGAATTATTAAGCTCATCTTTCTTATCTTGCAGTAATTTACAAACGTTATGTTGTTAAATGACTTCCTTCCTTCACTTAGTACGAACAATGAATGTCAGAATTATTGCATCACCTTAAGGGCAAAAAGAATGTGCAGAATTTAAAAAACCGGTTTTAATGACATAAGCGCACGTAGGCTTCGGGAAATAAGAAGAACACATTTCCTCTATTTATTTTTGTAATACAATAAGAGAATTGTGTTATTCATGATGTTATCTTGATTATATATAAGAGCCGCATTTATCTGATATTTTATAAAATTTTCATTTAAAATTTCAGACTCCCCGTAAGCAAAAGTATAACCCGCGATTGTTTTTTTTTGATATCAACAACACTAAATATTTTTTATTAGCCGGCGAGTACAGGCCACGATTGACGGAAGCATGTTCCGTGAAATCTACCAACAGTGTATTTAATTGCTTTTTTTCGCAGCCAAGTTCACCTTCAAGGCGCACGATCTTCATATACTTGAGGGCTGATGTGGTTTGATTCTGCGCAAAAGGTTTTGATTGGTGGCTTTCCAAGGAAGATAAGTCGGAAGCAGCACTGTCTCTCTCTCTCTCTCTCTCTCTCTCTCTCTCTCTCTCTCTCTCTCTCTTCAGAGTCTTAAAGGGAGACATGATTGTAAAGGCTTAAGAACAAGTGTTTGCCAAGAAACACGTTGTGGAGAAAAGCAATATCACGCAATCGTAGTATTCGGGGAAATTGTCAAGTCCGTTCAAATAAAAAAATTATTTTTAAAAATTTAAAAAAAAAAATAATAGCATCAGAGCCATTCTTAGGAGGCATCTGTCATTTAAGGGACGCTGCAATAAGCAGTATCCCCCTTTCCTTGAGCATAATGATTTTCATATGAGCGGCGAGTGTTTGTATAAAACGATTCAAATTTTTTAAAGAGTAATGAATTCCTTTAACTGATTGAAAATCCCCTGTACTTCTCTATAAAACGTTACTAAAATTGTTGGAGTTATGTTGCTTGTAGTTTTGAAAAATGATATTTCCAGTATCACAGTTTGGACAATCAATTCTTTCGAACATTTCTAATTTTGCCATGCCCACAATCTTTTTTTCATACAATTTTCGGCCATTTAAGGCAAACGAAAAATGTAATTTCCCCCTCAAACTAATTAAATATATTTACATACATATGTAGGTACGTAATACGAGGCACGTCCGCTTCTAACGTTTTTCTTAAACACAATAACGGAGTAAGTATATCTTCACCTTTCTGTGGTAGATGTGAAAAGTGCAATCGTTAGCGTAATTTTTTTTTTTTTTTGTTTCTGATCAGAAAAGAAATACAATCTGAACTGCAAGCGAAACTTTATATAGTTGGATTAAAAAAGACAAGAAAGAAATTTAATCGGTTCAGACCGCATCACTTGTTACTTATCATGTATTAGTTATTGCTGTGTGTTTTAACTAATGGTGTTGCTCATTATTAAGATCTTTGCATCCTAATCCATTGGTTTAAATAAACACATTTAGCAGCGCATGCATCCATCATACAGACTATGGCCATTCAGTCATTTAAAATATGGAGAAATATAGTCAGCCTAATCAACGCAATCTGTCTAAAAAACAAATTTTGTAATGAAAATCCAAATTTGAGGAAATAGGTCCATACAAAGATACGTACTTGGGTAAGGAGCGTGTGCAGAAACAATGCTTAGGAAACAGTACCAAATATTCCGGATTTTGGTAAATTTGGAAGGTGGACGTAGAACGTTTCGCTGCTCTAGAGGAAATGTATTTCCAGGTAATTTAGTTCTTATAGGTTAACTTTTTTCGCGTCTTAATTATGATTTCAACAGGAGTTATTCGCGTTGTTATATAATGCGCCCCAAGATGGAAGTATCTACTGGAGTCTCTGACGAACACCACATCCCCAATTTCATTATGACGTTTAATTTTTCAATATTTAAAAATTTGAATACTAGCTGGAGGTATAAGCTGCACAAGGGATAATGGATAGAGAGTGACACGGCTAAAAGGGCACATGAATCTGTTTAATGACAGTTCGATGACCATAAGCCGGTTAGAAGGCAACAGAGTAAGTCAACGGATAGGTGATCGGTCCGAAAATAGATCGTAAAGTGGGTGGACAGACACACGCTCAAAGTATTACATACACTTTTTGACCAACGGACGCCCGGATGGACAAACTGTTGACTATACAGACGAAAGGATATATGAAGAGGCAGACAGGCGGATAGATAGAGGAAAGTGCTGTGTAATGAACGGATAGTCAGAAATTCGGAGGACTGGTTGAGGAGAGACAGAGGGATAGACGTAAGGACGCAGGAAGTGACTGCAGATTACAACATTTAAAACCTTTACTTTTGCAAAACAAAGTGGTTTTTGCCTGAAGGTTACAAACGCAATGATAGTATATCTGTACCGCTATCTTTCAGCGATAAACGTAATATATACGCGCACGTATACATATATACATACATGTATGTCTACTTAACAGTAATTGTGTCATTGGAGACAATTTTTGCTTTAGCAATGAGCCCAACCCTTATTGACACACACACACACACACACACACCCACATCTTTAATCATAATCATCTCTTTTTCACTTTTTTTTTATTTCTCACAATGCGACACACAACACGAAAATATTTCAGCAATTATTTAAAATTTATTATAATAAAAACAAATACACACAAGTAAAATGAAACGAATATGCTGAGCAGCAGTTTTCTTCATACATTGTATGGACGATTATCGTCCCTGTGCTGCTAAATTGATCGTAAAGTTTACCAAATACTTTTGCATTCGAACTGTGCCTTGAATAAAAAAAGTAAATCTTTAAAATGTGTCCGTCAACTTGAGTAATCTAATCTGTGCGCATTTTCTTTCATTGCATTGGAAGACTTTTCAATGCAATAGTCGATGATGATAAACATCCATGCACTTAAAGGGCACTCGATATTCGCTTCGAGCTGTTAATAGGTTGCCTTTTTGTTATACGATTTCTGGTTTGGTTTTGTTTACAATAAGTCCTTATTTTCCGCGTACGAACAATAACAATAATCATTAAAAAAAAGAAAAAACAAAACAAGAAAACTAATGAGTCATCATCAACTCAACATCAACTAAAGCGCCAACCCAAGCAAATAAACAATCAAACAACCAATACCCGCAGAAAAAGAGCAGAGAGAATATCATGCAATGAACTTTTAGCAAAACTCATGCATGCATTATGCGTACGGTTGGTTCGGTCTAATCGTTTGCCTGTGACGTTTACTAAATACGAAATAAGTTTTTCTTTTTTGCTTTCGAGTCAGATACAATGGATGAAGAAAACGTAGAAGAGAGGAAGCGTATGGGATGTGTATGGAAATGCATACAAGGGTGTCATTTGTAGTCTTGGGCGAAGTACGCACCCATGTGCACATGCATTGTAATGGAAAATCAAGAGCAACAATGAATCTCTTGTTCTTCTTTCTGTGAGCGCATTAATGTAGCGTATTTAAGTGCTTTTTTCCTTTTGCCTAAAGTTAAGAAAAACTAAAACTAAAACTAAAACTAAAAACTAACCCCAGATGGAAGTAAGCCAAAAGGCATTATACATACGCAAACATTCACGCACACACCTGCAGATTCATTTTTTAGAATTTTGAATGCCACGACAACCGGAAAGAACCCTCTTGTATAAAATTCTCTCCATATATATGTTAAGATATGTAAGCTAAACGACGAATACATTATGTACGTGCTGTATATACTTATGTATATATATATATACATATATCTGTGTATAAACAAACCGCCACTACACTGAATGCCTTGTTGAAATACATGCATGCATATATATGTTTGTATATATATGTACACTTGCGCATACACATAAGCGCGCACATGCAGACGCACACACAAATATACAGCTGGCTGACTGACTCTGGCTGGCTTTATACTCGATTGTTTGTTTGGGCCTCCATGGAAAGTCAAATGCTTTACCAGACATCAGTTTTTATTTATGTCAAGTCCAAAGCGGTCGATTTACATCAAACGTTAAATAAGATTTGCTCATTTATGTATATTTGAAAACATATATATGCGTATAATATACATGATACATAACAAAACGAAAAAAATTAACTGAAAATTTATATATAAAAATAAAAGAGACGTTAAGTGTGCTTATGTTTATGTTTTTGTGTGTAAAGTAAAAGCCACGAAATTTTGCTTTCTATCTTTAATATAATAAAAAGAAGAGAAAAAAAAATATACTGAAAAACCCCTGGAAAATAAGCAACAATAAAAAGGAGGATAACAATGTTGCATTTAAGCCAAATTTGTGGACTTTTATTAAATTTAATTTTTGTGTTAATTTCAACACCCGATATAATAGGTGAGAACAATTGAAGAGTGATTTCAACACCACATTGTTTTAAATTCAACAAAAAAAAATGAAATTTTTTTTTTCTAACTTAAAAATGTTACAGTTTGTCTTTAGATGAAAATTTTGCATTTCTGCTATCTTAAGAGATTTTGGTCGTCGTGCATGCTTTCCACTTGGGACCACTTTCCCTTAGGACTATAACTTCGCTGGTTGATGTGGCACATAATGAAACAATTTTTTTATGGGCGTTTTAAACTTTTTTTTTAAATTGATTTACAATTGCAAAGCAGACAAATGCATCTATATATCTATACATTGAAAATACGACCCATAACCAACGGTATTAAAGCGACGGGCATACCCAAACCAATTCGGAATTTCGCGCAGATCAAAAGTATAGATTCCTTCCAGAGCCTTCAATGCATATTTCTGAGTGCGATTAGAAGAAAGTCTTGTATAATTTTCGAGAATTACGACTCCGAAGAGCCGAAAGCCGGTACTTTTAAAAGGTCTTAGAAAGCTTTCGTATTAATACTCTGAACGATATCTTATGTCTTTTTCCTGTTTCCTGTTCCTCCATATTTTTCCATTTTCTTCCATTCGCCCATTCTCCCCTATCGCTCACTTCCCTACTATCAGTACACTTTTTCTATTTCTCCCTATTTGCCCATTTTCGCTGTTATTATTATTGTATCCACAATCCTTTTCCTTACACATGGATCTGGAAATTCTGTTCATCCCGCGCAAAAGGGAATGGGAAACAGGGGCGACATAGCGACTTAGCATACAGGAAAGTTATCAGATATAATTTTATGCGTATAAACGTGTAATGTGTGTGGGGGGGGGGGGGGGGCTTTCTGAATTTAACGAACACAATGACACCTTTGTCCTTGAACGATGGATAATAAAAATTATAAGTTAAACAAAAATGTTAACGGCGTTATTAACCGTATATAAGTAAATGAAAAAAAAAAAACCAAGAAAACTAAATAAATAAATAAAATAAACAAAAAATGAGCAACAACTCAGCACACTTGGGATATACATACATGAACATAGTTTTTATATATCATTAAACAAAAAAAGGGGGAGTTTTTCCCTTTATGTGTTCCGTGCGTTCAACCGTATCTGTTCTTTTCCGTGAAATGCGTGTATGCTTGTATGCATGTATACATCCGTGCAATACCATCATCGCACGATATTGCAAAATAAATCCCATAAATTTGATGTGACCCAGAAACGAAGAAATAGGAAAAGAATGTAGAAAAGAGCGTCTCCCTCCACCTTTTTAATTAACTCAATTTGAGTACAGTGAAGCGTATGCATGCCTGTATATGTGCTTATGCACATGTGCAATAGTAATAGCATTATATTTATAATATTTTTTTCGATAACTTTATTATTTCGAAAATGCCTCTTGAATATGTCCAATTGCTTCATACGCTGCATTAGGTTCCTATTGCACTAACAACTTCACGAGTGCATAAGGAATTTAAAAAAAAAAAACAAGTTTATAAAAGCAGTTGCACCGCAAGAAATTATTAGCAAGAAATACAAATTTAATTCCTGTATGTCCCTAACCTGGGCCTTTGATTTACATTCTGACTTGGCAATCCTATGCAAAAGATAAACTTTCAAGTTGCCGGCATTCTCTTTTATTTGATATTCTTCCGCCCTTCAAAACCAAGAATTAGAAAAGTCGCTTGTGATATTCAAGATTTTTCAAGAAATTTGGTTAAAAATAAGTTATTTTTCTAGATCTTCTATTCGCGACATAACCCTACGACAGAACTGCCTTAAGTTTTCGCAAGAAAAGTGCTGTTTTTGAATAAGTCCGATCCGATTTTAAGTATTGTTTATATACCTGTACGTAGAAATGCCACGCCAACTTATGAAAAGGAAGAGAACGCCAAACAATAATGGCAACCAAAGAGACGAACGTAAGCCTAAAATGAAACGTGCGGTGGTTTTTCCATTGTCATTGCCCGTGAGACCAGATGTGCCGGGACGAGTATTGGTATGCGGTCAGGGGGATGTGGGGCAATTGGGTTTAGGAGATGATGAATCCAAACTCGAATGCAAGCTTCCCACTTTAGTTGAATTTGCGAAAAATGTGGTCGATGTCACGGCTGGCGGTATGCATAATCTCCTACTGACAGAAGAAGGTCACGTATACTCATTTGGTTGCAATGACGAGGGCGCTTTAGGTCGTGATAGCAATAAGGATGGTTCAGAGTTTGTACCGCAAAAAGTTGATTTACCAGATAAAGTTCTAAAAATCTCCGCGGGTGATTCACATTCCGCTTGCTTGTTAGAAGATGGACGGGTATATGCCTGGGGGTCCTTTCGCGACTCCCACGGCAGTATGGGCTTAACATTGGACGGGATTCAGCGTTTGCCTATTGACATCTTACCTGGAATACGTTGTTGTGATGTCGCCTCCGGCGCAGATCACTTGGTGATATTAAGTTGCATGGGTAAGGTATATACGCTGGGTTGTGGAGAACAGGGTCAATTGGGTCGAGTGTCTCTAAGAAGTGCTTCAGGAGAAGGAAGGCGTGGTAAAGTAGAACTATTGAATCCTCAGCAAGTTATAATAAAAAAAAGAGATGCTAAACTTATAGAAGCCATTTGGGCGACTTCATATTGCACTTTTCTCAAAGAATCGGAGACTGGTAAAATATGGACGTTTGGCTTAAATAATTACAAACAACTAGCGTGCCCTGAAGACATATCGCCTGTTAGCTATCCGATAAGTATTAATTTGGATCATGTTTCACAAATAGCTGGAGGCCAACATCACACTATGCTGCTGAAGGATGACGGTATCGTTCGGGTTGTAGGTCGTAAAGAATACGGTCGTTTAGGCTTGGGACCTGCTAATGAGGGTGCTACCGAATTGACAACCATATCGGCTTTGACGCAAGAAGGCATTGTTCATATTTCCTGCGGCGATGCGCAATCATTTGCATCGACCAGTGATGGCAAAGTATATGCGTGGGGTATGGGCTCCTCTTATCAGTTGGGAACAGGATCCGAAGAAGACGCGCTAGAGCCTACCTTAATTGAAAGTATGCAAACTGAGGGTACGCGAATACTTAAAGCGTCTGGTGGTGCTCAGCATACTATATTTCTCGCGAAAAATGGAATTCAATTGAATGATGCTAAAAAAGTCAATGTCGCAGGGAAAAAAGGCAAATATATTAAAAGTTTTGGAACTAGTGCGAAGAAGAAAGAAGAAAATAAGCGAGTAGCTCAGGAGATGGCTGGAAAGATTGAAGAAAAACCGGAGGAAAGCCCTGTGGCAAAAAAGGAATCTTCGGCGCACGTCTTAGGCCCGTCTACAAAGACTAGACGCAAATAGTGGCGTAAATACTAAGACAAATTGATAGGAGGTCTTTTATAGTTACCTTCCTTGTTTCTGGAAGCTAACGAATGAAAGATTTGGTATCTTTTCGTTTTTCTTCCTTTGGGTTCTTTTCATATTTTTCCAATTTTATTGCGTCTATTTTTGTTCCTTTAAACGCACCTATTCTTTCTTATTCATTATAAAAAATGATGAGCTTAGTTTCAGCTCATCGTGAACCTACTACGAAAGCAGTGACGTTTATATTCTTAAAACTATTTACAACAGAAGATGTAAAGCTATTTTATTTACTGTTTATTTATTATAAACTATTTTTTTTCAAGTTTTTTCTAAAGAATTGAATTTGTTTTTTTTTTTGTTGATATATTCTCTTGTTTTGAACTAATTGTAACTGACGTTAATAAAAACGATGGATGTCATTATAGACGACTCACTAAGCTAATTCTGTTATTCGAGAAAAATGCGTTAAATTGGTCTGCTGAAGTGCATGCGTGGATGGACGGAGAAACGATTCTGTCAATTCTTTCGATCAAATCTTAACTAAACAAAGCAAGCCACTAGTTTTTCTCAAAATCATTGGTCTTGTTGTCAGTGTATTCTGGCGCACTATTTTTTAGACGTCCATTTCCTGAGGGCTGCATGGAAACGACATATTTAAGTTACCGCGAGGTGTATCACATTATTGAATATTCTCCATTCTCCGGACTTATACATCTTAAGGGCTTGGGGATATTTCCAAGATTTTTACCTATCAGTCATTGAAAGATTATAAAGACCGCAATCCATTTTTATCCCGTGCGTGACGGTTCATTTTATTTAAAGCTTTGGAAGATTAGCTTCGCTATTACTCTTGGTTGAGATGTTCATTGCGCAAGTTTAACATAAACCCCAAATAGTCTCCATTTTTATAATACGCATCGTAAGGGCGAAGTGGGACTTTCGAAAGAGCTTTCTTTAACTGTCCTACCTTCGCAAGATTGTAGAGATTCCCTGACCAAACTGCCTTTCCCTCCATTGAGTAAAAGTTCATATTTTTTTCTTGTTTAAAAATCTCCAGCCGGAGACATATGTGACATTTCTTTAAACTTTTTTATGATTTTTACTGATAATCATTAAGTTTTCATTTCAATGTTTATCTCGTTCTTCAAAATTTAAACTGTGCCCAAATGAGGAGCATAAGTGACGCGAAGTCATGGGAAAGAATTTATATAACAGATTTCCAAAACTGGAAAAAATCAACCCTTCTCTGACTTTAGCGCAGTCCCATAGGTGCAAAGTCAAACTCGGTCCCTTTCACTGAACTGCAGGTGAAGATCTTAACTTTCGCAACAAATCTGATCAATAACCAACTTTCCGTAAATGGACGTGTTTTGTATTCCATGCATTTTGTGTGAAATTTAGTGGCGTAAGCCAAACTTCATTTAAAGCGTATAATCGCCATTAGCAGGAAGTCCAAAATTTCTTATAAATCTATACCATAATTAACTTCGATGGACTTGTATATACTCTGTGAAGTTTTTCAGATTAAACCCATTGCCAGCTAACTTCGAATATTCATAAGTTTTTACATAGAGGTTCCAGCTTTGTGCGCATAACTCGCATTTCATAAGCTTGCGTAAAATCAAGAAATTTCCTATGTGAGGTTTCTTGGTGAAGGGGGATCTGACAACAGAGAGGTAAATTCTCCTGCCGATGTTGCTTACTACCTATCGTTCGAAATATCTTCAATCTTACAATGCATTATGTGTGAAATATAATGAACATAACCTAGAAAAAATATGGATTTAATCTGACCTTCAAGGAAAGCAAGGTGAAAACAGTTTTCGACGGTGTATGCATTATAAGTTTTGTCCTGAATTTTCCACGATGAAGATAACACATTGCAAGCTATTCTTTACTTAGCTGTTTTTATGCCATTGTGTTGTGCTGTGTTAATGCTGCTGAAATTGTTCTTTTCAACTTAAGCTTCCTATACTGGCTGCCTATTATGCTGACTACCGAGGGAAGTAAACTCATTTTATCCTTATGTTTGTAAATGTGTTTGTAAAAGAAATTCTTTAGAAATATTATAAATTCTTATAACTGTGAAATATTGATCCGATGAAGTCGTTGCAAGTCTTTTCGTCCACATGTTCACATGTTATGGTTTAGACCGGGAAAATTGCAACACGCCTACCTGGCTTGAAAATAGGACTAGGCGACTTAAAAACATCTCCACGACGGCAAATGCAAAAAAGCAAATGTGAGGTCCCTTTACTAGAAACTCGATTCATTCAAAAATACGGATCTTAACAATTCTTTGAATTTGGTAAGGGTTCGAGCTGCTTTTAGGAAGACATTCAAATGGTTTTTTTTTTTTTTGATGACCTCTCCGGGGACACGGTAACGACCAGAAACAAGACGTGAAGAAAGGGAAGGGTACAGGGCGGCGGCCTCAACCTAATGTGTCTGTCTGCCCAATCGTTACGTGTTATGCCTTTACCGACTGAGTGCTCATTATAGCTCCCACCAAAGTAAGTTCTATTGCATTGAGATTTGAACTCGCGGATACTGACTTGTTAGTAGCGATATTTACCCACTTGGTTACTCTTGCCAACTAGATTGAGGCTCTGAACTGTAATGAAGCCTGGAACCTCTACAATGGACCTGCCAATTATGATGCGGCTTATATCGGCTTGTAAGGTGATTTTAGCTGGCGTAGTTGCTCAACTGTTCTAAATCCATAGAGAAATTTTGACTGGCGTTCAACAAAGACGTCATTTTTTGAAAGGAAATGTAACAAAAAGATAACCAACAAATATAAGAGAAATGAGAAAAAAAGAAGGCTTGCGCCTGATATAACAGCAAAACAAAAGCTTTTCACCAGCTTTCATCCTTGAAAGTAAAAAGAGAAAAATCAATATTTAAATTTTTCCCACAAGTTTTGAAGATTTGAAGCAAATGTTAACATAAAATATACGCACCCATAAACATATGTATGTTTGTGAATTTTTATTTACATATATTTTCGAACCGTCTGAATACCGAACGGTCGAATAAAAGCGAAAGATAAAGAAAACAAAAGTTTTTATTTATTTATTTTGTTGATTAATTGAACCTCATAATCATTTATTAATATTCACATAAACTGGTGGCTGTACTCTTCGGTGGTGTGTTCAATTATTTCATACACACTTTGTTATGCTTTTTGAGGAACAATGGATTCGCCTTTTATTCTTTGCATAGATTGATTGTAAATAGAAAATTGATGCTGATAAGCAACAAAATTGTATTCCGTTGCGGGCGAATCTTTTCATACCCACTGCCTCTATCGGAAATGCTCTATAAAATTAAAGAGGGCGTAACTGATTTTTCACCTTTTTCGTAGAATATACGTTGAGATCTTGATCGTGTGGCTCCTGCAGTTTATGCGTACTTAGCACAAATCCATAGATATTATGTATATAGATAGGCGGACGGAGGGATGAGCAGACGGACAAACTGAACGGACAGTCGGATTCCGAATTTGATGCCGCGTAACGATATATTTAGTACATTTTGTGTGTGCAAAAGGTTCCACAAAATAATAATATTTTGGAACAGCATAATATTGGCTGGGAATGACCGATTTTTTCCATTTCGGTACAGACACTACAGAATTGCCCATTGAATATAGGTAGAAATTTTTATAGCTTCATCTGCTGCAGTTTTTCAGTTATGAGCTAAAAGCCAATCTTTTTTGTTACGCTTTTGAAAACGGAATTGTTCTCAAATTACGACGCCTTCTAAGTGCATCCTTCGGCCGATTGGGTTATTTTCAATGCTAATCTCCGCACAAGAACTTTCAATGTATCTTCCAAGTTTGAAGCCGATAGCTTTATTTTTGCGGGCAGAAGAACATTTACAATAGACGCTGCACAAGCGAACAGATAGACGTACTTAAATCCGTTCAGAAGTTGATGCCGGTCAAGACTATGCACACTTTGGAGTTACGTGGAGTCTGAAGCTCCATTCCGGGTCTCTTGACAAAATAAGCGTATGGGTATAAAAATGATTTTATTTGTATTCCAAGTTTAGTGTTAAGGAAATCACTCACATATTTATCCATCTGTCGACTAATAATGATCGCGATACGTATAACTTAGACATTTTGATGAAAAAGTATCTGGAAGTTTCTGATATTTGCTAAGTAGGTCTTTATTTGCGTGTGAATATATGTTCAGCTTTTTCTCTCAAATTTTGAAGGCTACAAATGTTTGATAGCAAGTACGGCTGCCTGCTCGTAATGTATGTACACATTAAGGGATGCCTGTAAATCTACTTTGAGTAGGCCAGAGTCGATTTTTTCGAAAGTTGATTGTATTTTTAATCACAATAAGTGTTCTAGAATATGTGGAAACAAATTTATAAACTGCAACAAATTTTAACCGCGAAATTTCGATCTTTTCCCCAAACACGTTGAAAAGAGGGCCTGTGTCATATAAAACCCACCTGTGGATATCGGACAACCGATATATTATTTGTTGATTTCTATCTACTCTGTTACTGCAGTCTTATGGAAATTACAGTTGAATGGCTATCAGGCTGAAAGCGGTCCGAAGGATGTTGTCATTGCCTCTATCAAGATTAAAAATTTACGATAAAGCTTTTAATGCTAATTATGAGTTCGCAGGAGCCGAAGCATGAAATGTTCGCTTTTGTGTTCGCTTCTGTGTTCGGCAATGGCTGCATCTATTAGCAAAAAATTCTCAAGGGAAAACATGAGATAGAATATTGGAAGTTTGTGTGCGAAGAAGTGATTGGACTTGCACGTCGTCCAATAACGTGACTCTCACAATTTCCATCCGCTTCACTTCATAGAAAAATAAGCGGACATTATTTTGACAAATACATGTAAACATTATTTGCTAACGGAAAAATTTTCCTTTTTTGCTTGGATGGTTAATCTTTCGTATTCAAATACTGGACAACCACACAAAAGTCAAAATTTTACGAAAAGTTCCACGTACTTTGCTATGTGCGAATGTTTTTTTTTTTTTTTGATTCATGTTTGCACAAGTAATGTGCGAACCCCATAGCTGCGGCGCAGCCATTTGTTAGTGTTTTTCAAAAATAATTTTTTTATTGCTAGAGCTTATCCAAATTTTTTTTGTCCCAGAATTTATTTGTTTGGCCCAAATTAATTATAATAACAAGACATAATTACATAGCGTCACAACCGACTCTTTATTACCCATCACCGACTGAAAAAGGAAAAGAACCACATTTTCATACTCTATAAGATTAGGTGATTTTTTTCTTTTTCCACATTAAAAGTGGAAATGTGTTGCATTTTATTAGTAACTAGAAAAAACACTAAAAGCAAATGTATTCACAATTTTTGTCGCACAGACATGTGGGTAGTGTGGGCTTGTCCTTCCATCGGTCTGGACCATTTTCAAATTTTTTTGCAAATTTCTAGGCAAACGGGAAAATGCTTACCGCAGATACTATAAGGTTGGGCAGACAGACAGATAGATAGGCAAGCGGGCAGACGGACATGCTTAGGTGGATTTCGAATTTAAAACTGGCCAAGAATTTACACACTTTGAGTTTTTGAAGCTTCCTAGTGCCTGTTATAAAAATATTGAAAAAAAAAAAATGAAAAATTTATAAACTATAATATTGGATGGGCGTACTTAATTTGTACCATTGTTGTACAAGTACCAGTGCAGCATCGCCTATGGAATATGCGTTCAAGTTTTTTTACATTTATGTACTACTGTTAACGAATAGAGAGGAAAAAACCAATTTTCTATTCCGTGTGTAAAACAAATGCGTTCTCAGTCTACGTGGTATTGTAGGCGTGCAAGAATTTCTAATGTTTTTATCAAATTTGAAGTCGGTCTGTTTGTCAGTTTACATTAGAAATTACGCAGATGGGCAATCGGACAGACGAAAAATCGACATGCTTAGATCGGTTCAGAATTTGATTTGATGCTGACCTAGAAATATTTGTCGTAACCCTTCACAGTCCACATTTACGCCAATATATTTTAAATGCGAAAAGTTATAATTTTTATCCAGTTGTAGACCTGTTTGTAAACGAATCATGATCATTTGCAGACATAATGTCTACGGCCTTTAATTGGGTTTTCTATTCCAATTTTATATATTTCGTGAGTACAATAAGACGGATGGACAGAAAGATAAGTTAAGAACATAAACAACAAACAACAACCCAGTATATAGATAGTACAAGCGGCCAGGCGAATAAACGGATAGATGGACAAAGGGACAGATGAAGAGATGGACATAGATATGTACAAAGGAATAGACGGATAAATAGGCAGATGAACAAACGGATAAATTCGGAAAGCAATGGAACTTCAAATGTGTATTTTCGTATGTTACACAAACGAAGAAACACATCTAGGATATCCTTTCCTTCCGTGGTGGGTATAACCACCAATTTTTTGAAATGTTGGTAATAACTACGCTTTAAGTGCAGTGATCTAAAATGGGGTACACGCCAGCGAAGCTTCAATGGCATGCCCACAAGTAACAAAACGCTTTGCAAGTTTATGTATCGCCTTAAGAAGCCCGATATCGTAGATTCGTTCCAAGAATAAAAGTAAAGCATTTTTATTTCAACGTTAGCGATTGCCTGTAATGCTCAATTTACCGTTGGCGTTGACGTTGGTTTTCGAAAATGTTGCACGTGTTCGATACTGCGCTGAACTGAACTGTACTCTGTTTTGCAAAAAGCATTAAATTTGTCTGAGTCAACATTTTCGAATACCATAATCCACATCGTAAATTATTTTCGAGCAACTAAAGATAACGGTGAAGACGACCGACTCACTTGAAGTCGTATGTAATCCTTTTTGTCTTTCCTCCCCTTCTATTCCGTTAAAATGTCATATTTTGAACGTGACTAAATGTAAATGTTTAGCACAAAAACATAAGAAAAAGAAGTCGAAAATATTTGTATTAAAAAAAAAAAAAACACCAAAAACAATAACAACAGCAGGAGCACAAAAAATTTTTAAATATTGGAAAACTACATTCTGACATCATCGTATTCAACCGCATGCCAACTTACAAATACATGTGTGTGTGTGTGTATGGATATGTATCTATGTAGATGGAAACAAACAGGCATAGGCCGACAAAACAAAGAGAGACAAACAGGGCCCATAAGCACAACGCATGAGGAATGGCAAAATTTCGACATTCGAGAGTATGAATGAAACAAAAAACAAAAAGAAAGAGGAAAGCAATATAAACATGTATATATGCGAGTATGTGTATTTGTGAACGTGCATGTGTTTATGCGCGCACGTTTGGCATATTTTAAGCATAAAATTTACATAGAAATATGCTTATAAGCGCACATATCTGAATAACTTTTTTACCATTGGAGCATTGTTTCCTAAAATGTCACACAACTACACGGATTTTTATAAAATCCTAAAAGATGTCACTCTTAACAGTGATCGATATAAGAGCAGGACTTAGAGCGATTATTGCTATGGTGAAAAGGATAATAAGAGCTTAAAGCGACGTAATATTTTTAAAGAACTGGTGCACTAAGGTAACCATATGTTTGGGAACCTCTGATGTACAATATTTGCTAAAGCATTTATAGAAAAAGACAAGAAAAAAGTTATTCATTAGAATGCTTAGAATAGCAAATAATAATAGCAGCAACGACACCATCACCCAACTTATGCCATCAGCAACATATTAATTAATCTACGGTACTAGATTTTCTAATAGTGTACTACACTTGCATAAAACGTACATATACGCGTATGTGTTCATGCATGACTATCGTATTTCAAATATTTCGCTTCTTTTTTTTTCAATTATGCAAATTTCTATTGTTTGTTTGTTTGTTTATTATTCAGTTGGTTGTCTTTCCATTCAAATATCATTCCAGGAATTGAGGCTGCAGATGATAAAAAAGGCAATTCACCGAAACCGCTATCCGTTGTCACCGATAGCAAGCAAACCGTTGATTTCGATTATGACGATGACGATGATACGTCGAGCGGCGTGAAAACGCCAAAATCAACAATTATTCCGTATTTTGAGCACAATGTGAAGACCGTCTACCTAACCGGAGAGGATAATGTTACCCTTGCTTGCTTACCCAAAAATTTCAATGGTAAAGATATAAAATAAAAAACATTCCAATAAAAGATTGAATTAATTTAATCCATGTGAGCGACTCAATTAGATGATTTTAGACAGTTGACAGACAAGCTCAGGATGACTGAAGACATTAAAGAAATTTACTAGAGACAGCAATAAAGTTAGGTGCGGTTGCGGCTCTGTAAACCATGACGTACATAAAGACGTACAATTTTAATAGCTTGACGGTTTTGATAACACATACTGTGCAGGAAACATAAACTATAAATATTTTCCGAGCACAATTTCGGGACATTGTCAAATAAGTACCGGGATTTTTCAAAGCTAAAATTTTCATTAAGATTTGCATGATAAGCTTTTATGCCTCAGTTTCTTTCCAGCATGAAATACAAGCATAAAACGCCAAAAGAAAAATAGGACCGTTTAAAACGAAGTACAGACTTGCCAAAAATTGTACTGCGTCTTCTAAAGGAATTCGTTTTATCAGTTTAGCTAAAAGCTTTTACAATAACTTCGCAGAGACAACAAATTCATTTCCAATATAAATTTTAAAACAGTTTTGCTTTCTTCCGAAACTGACAGTTTTTAACAGGCTGCCTCAGTTATAGAAGATTTTGAATTGAAATCTCTTACAAAGGATCGAAGTTATGTTTGGAAAAATCCGCCTGAGTGGCCGAGAGGCAAGAGTCTCGACTAGCAGCTCAATGGTCGTGGGTTAAAATCTCAAGTGTGGTAGAGTTTTCAATAAAGCCGGAAAGCCTTAGAGGCTAGTGCTTTAAGACTTTAGCCTTAGAATTTATTCTCTGGCTAAATTTATAATAATAATAATGATAAGCGTCTCTCGGCTGCGGAAAATATTGATTTCAAATTTATTACCGAAAAGTGGGATTGAATAATTTAGAAAGTGTGGGATAAAGAGATTACTCATAACAATACGATGACAAGTGACATAAGAAGATATCGATTTAAACATCTGCTACGAATTTATCTGGTCGACGGACACTCTAAACAGAATCAACACTCTAGGTAGAATCAATCCAGTAAATTAGAGTTAAAAACTACAATAAAACATTATTGTCGACGGCCACCCGGGCGAGAGCATCCTATACAACTTCGGCTAATACAATTCTTTATTTTTTTCCTGCTGAAATATCAAAAATTGTACATTGTTCCAAGGTGAGACCCGACTTCTTCTTGGGTTTCTAATATAGAACGAAAACCGTGATACTGATATGATCCAAATTTAATTTTCTTGTCGAAGACCGTATTATTCTTGACCTATTTTCGTCACGAAGTAGTAAAGGGAATTTATATATCAAGTACCAAAAATTAGACATTTTCGCCTTATAAAGACTTAATTGTAGCAGTAAGGTTGGAAGGGAGTTCATACAATTCCATTCATACCATCCATCCAAATGTTTCTCATCAACTTAATATGGTGTAAAGGTATTATCCCGCGATTTGGCGATAAATTTTCAAATTTACAAATTTTTTTCTTATAAAGACTTTTTCAGAAAGGGCACTGATCGTGAAAATAGTCCAGTCAGTGTACTTACAATGTATTCACCATAAGATTTAGCGTTGGGTTATACTACGTTAATGTACTAAATTTGATCAAAATATCTCAAAAATATATGACACGGATAGACAGATTTATGGAACGAATCTTTCAATAAAAATTTAAGCAAATGTGATCTTTAGGTTAAACACAAGGATGCATAGACAAACAGACGGATGGACAAACTTTAATTGAATTATGAAATGAATCTGAATCGATCGATATAATAAAAGATGGGTCTAACTTAAGTAATACCGCGTTTTACATACATCCGCACACACTTCACATACACTTCACTAAAAGCGGTATACAATATAACGACATTCACTTCACCGACTATTGACTATTGGTAATGCGATACTACTCTTCGAAAACATATCCAACGAACTTTTTTACTTATAATGAATTATCTGTTTTAACTATGCTATATAATCGTTCTTATTGCAGACAGTCAACATATAATCTTGTGGTATAAGGATGAATCTCCTATAACGAACGGCAATACTATTGTAAGTGTTGGCTACGAAATCGATAATAAGTCTCGTTTAACCATTTTGAACTACAACAAAGAATCATCCGGCAATTTTTCATGTGCGATTATGCCAAGCGATGTGCGTCAATATTTTGTTTTTAAGCCGCAAAATGAAACGCCAGAGAATATCGTAGAAAAAACCAGCGGAGGTGACACTAAACAGATTCTCAGTCAGATTGCAATCAATTTGATAGCTTTTCTGACTATACTTAAAAGTTATTATGGAATTGAAAAATTTTAAGTAAATATTATCATAAGGTACAGAAAAAAAGCACACGAAAACAAAATGAACGAAAGAAAGACAGACAAGTAAAAGAATTGATATAATTCCGGTAAGCGGTAAAGTGCGTTAAGTAAGAGTTTTAAATGCGATAATTTCGGCATTGAAGACAAGAAAACTTGAAATTGTTAAGAAATTTTCAAATTTTCAAAATTATTTTAATTTTTTTTTTTATTTTTTTCTTTAACTTACATACATGTAATATATTTTTAACGATTTAATTTATTTCGTTTTTTTGTTTGTTTTTTATTTCATTTTTTAATTTAATTAAAGAACCAACAAATTTTATTCATCTGTGCCTGCCCAAGTATTTAATATTTAAAGCGTTCTCTCCTTTTTTGTTAATTTAGCAAAAAAAAAAAAAAAAAAAAAAAAAATACAAAAACAAGGAACAAGAGTAATAAGTAATAATAATAATACTAAAAGAAACTTTGTTACTTTTTTCTGTAGCCAATTCTTATAAATATGCAAACATTCACACACACACACACACACACACACACACACATACATACAAAATCTCTTATATTTATACATATTTAAATCAGTAAACAAGTAAAATGTCAATAGCGTTAATATATAAAAACCCATGAATGTATGTATATTTTGTATGTTTGTATGCCAAAGATTATTTAGAGTGCCTCCATATTTTGCATTTTTATACACATATACATATACAAGATCCTGATCAAAAACATTTATATACATTATAAGTTTTAAAAGATTGGAGCTTAAATTTTTTATGGATTAATAATTTTTTTTTTATAACATGTTTACTTAACTCTTATGTAAGCTCAACTTTTAATTTCTTTTTATTATAGAAGATACTGATGGGATTAACTTAAGTCTAAGGGTGCAAGGGAACCAAAGTTGAAAATATTTTTGGAAACAAATACGAAATCCAGTGTGCAAAATGCTAAGGCAATGTTAATTTTAGTGCCTATACATCTTCCTATCTCTCTCTCTCTCTCTCTCTCTCTCCCTCTGTCTGCCTCTCTTCCACATTATTTTAATTTTTTTCTTCTCGGAATCTCATATTCATATTCTACAAATTCCTTCTATACTTACATTTTATCAAATTTTGATGTTAAGAGGATGAAAAAAATTTTGACTAAAAAGAAACAGGGTGCGGCTCTCTCTCGCTCGAAGTAATAATTGAGTAGCAAGATAAATGAATACTGAAAGCACTATGATCAAAAAGTACAACAAGAAGAACGATATGCTTTGATAAGGATGTAACTTGAGCAAATGCGAGGCCATTACATGCTTCGGATGTGAAACTTTAGAGATCATTAGAACAAAGCACTGGTAAAATTTAAATAAAATCAAATGCCTTAAATTTCGACACACTGAGAACGTTAAAGGTGTAATCGAGCACTTGTTGCTTTATAAGAAATTCTCATTATAAGAATTATTCTCCGATTTTACCAGCTACCGATAGCTGAACTTCAGCATCGACTCAAATTTCTTTATTCTTTAAAAATAGTTTAGAAGTTCTGCCAATGATCAAAAAGTAGCGGAAAAGTTCACTTTTTTTTTAATTCAAACGCATTAAAGACGATTGCATACAAAAATATACATTCTGAACAGTCGCAGGCCCAGCCTACGATTTCGAAGTGAAACTTCCGTCGGTGATCCTACAGTGTCTAAGACACTGTAATCAAAACATATGAGTTGAATAAAATGAGCAGTCCATTATGATTTTGGTGCAATAAAATGCTTTGTGTTTACGCCAAATCCTTCCCACGAATATTTCGACAAAAACCGCACCCCCATTATTGCATTAAAAGCGTAAAACACTGTAGGTTTTTCAAAAAATCTATTTTTTTTTTTTTTTGCTTAACAGGCGACTTATACCTTCTAGAATACATGGAAAAAAAGTGTTACCCGTAGAAAGCCATTTTCTTGAAAATTTTGAGCTGCAGTTGGGAAGTTGCGGTTTAATGTCTCGGAAGGGCAGTTTTATGGTCCTAGAATTGCCGACTAATAGAAAAAAATAACAAAATTCTTGTGGACTTTTTTTTTTTTTTCTTATATTTCAAGGCACGCTTAACAATCTCCTCGTATATTATTATTCTACTCCCTTCGCTTCTATCCAAAAAAAATGACCCAAAAATCTCTTTTTTTTAGGCTGTTACAGTGGCTTACCCCCTTAGTATATTAAAAAAATAGCCAGTAGAACATTTTATTTTGATATGTGCCGCAAATCTTATAAAACCTATGCTGCGCTATCCAATATGCTTCTGGTTTAGCCATATATATGTTGGAGGCGTTCATTCAAACCACGACTCAAAATATCTTTACTCTGGCAAACTGTTCTTTTGATTATGAATTTTGGTTTTGTTAGTTGTAGATTTTCACAATTCAAGACATGTACGCAAACAAGGAAATTTCGTTTGCGACTTTGTTTGTATGTCATCTATATTTATCCCGCTTTTCTCTCTGGTGCCAATTATTGCATTTGCAAATAATGAACAATTTTTTATTGCAGCTGATAAAGAAAATTTTACAAAGCGCGAACTACTTTTATTCGGCACTCCCGTACGTCCTGCTCACTAATAAAGTGCTTTACCGATAGCGAAAAGAAGTTTCACTTCACAAAGCGCGTCTTGTATTCGTAAGCATATAGTGTTTAAAAAATCAATAAAAATATACATTTATCCTTAATTAGAACTTGAAAATGTTATATAAACATGAAAAGAAATACCAAACGACGTATCTTTCTCTTCAAAGACGTCTTATGGCGAAAACTCGCATGCCTACCATTTATCTTCACTGTGAAAATCAATTTATTGCTTATTTTATTTATGTGATGACTTCACCAGTTCTATACCAATATATAGCTAAAGTATTTCCAAAATTTTCTAAGTGCCTACTTCTAGGTGCTGCAATATGCAAAGTAATAGCAAAAACCTTGCATATGTTTCAGTGGTGTATGGTAGGTAGGTATGTAAAAGGCATTATTTATTATTAAAACCTCTTGTGAATTATTCTTAAAACTATTAATTATATGTAAAAAAAAAAAAGAAAAACAAAAGAAAGAAAGAAAGTAAAAATATCGAATTCAGCCTCTATACGAATGTTATTAAAAAAATAATCAGGAGATTATAGATAATTATTAGAAATTTCATAAACAGCGAAACAAGATTTTTTAGTTTTTATGCTCTGGTTTAAACAATTATTAAGCTATTCATATACAATGAATGAAAAATTAAAAAAATAAAAGACGTAATTATATGTAATTTGTGTATAAATACAAGTGTATTTACTATAGTAGCAAAGGCAAATTTACATAACCGCTCGTAGATAAATAAAATTTAAAAATTTTACTTAAGAAATTCTTATTGTTTTATTAATACGATTACAATTTGCTATAGTTAAAGTATAATTAAAATAACGGTATTTACGGTTGTTTTAAAGAATCATTTATTATCGGAGACAGTTCGAGTTTGAAAAGAACGCGAAAGCTGTGATATAATGTCTAACCGTAGCATTAAATCATAAGAAGACTTTGTTTGATTGCCTTAGAAAATATTAATCACTTTTTATTACAATAAGTGCGATGTGCAATTGTTCCTTGATAAGTTTATTGTTATTGTAGATCGAATATGGACTCGTTTTAAGACTTTTAATGGAACATACGCTTATTGTTCCGCATTTGGAGCAACGCTGAAAACTTCTGCAGAAACATACGTTCATCGAATGTTGTTCGCCACGTTTGTTTTAGAAGTTGGCGAAAAAATAACCAGAAAATAGAAAAAGGAAAGCGCACTTCACATGATAATGGAATGGCAACAATGGCCGAGTTGAAGTTTCTTGCATTTACTTGCCAGTCACTAGTGCGGCGCCATTCTGAAGTTCAGATCTCGACACAATTACCTGGTGGAAAAAATCTACTAAAATCGAAAGGTAGGCGCTGACCATTTTCGCTTAGGCACCCACAAGTGCAATGAAAGTACGTCAGCAATACATGACAAATATTGTCAGATATTTTCCTCATTAGCCATATTAGAACAGGTTAAAATGTCATAATCATTTGAGGCCCAGTTGTAGATTCCCTGCCTTCCAATTTCTTATTTATTTTCATGGCAAAGTATAAATATTATTAAAACCAAAGGCTTACTTTTGACGAGGTCAAAATCTGAACGGCCGTAGTCTAATTTAAGTAAAGTTCATTGTTTTTGCACCTATCACCGAAGGGTGGAGGGTATTCATTTTGTCAAAACATTTGAAACAGCGAGGAGAAAGGTTCAGGATCGAATTCCGAAACGGTTTAAGCATGTCCGTCTTTCCTGTTGCCCGTCTGCGTAATGGTTAACCTGGCTGCAAAAATGAAGCTATCGCCTTCAAATTTGGCGGAAACATTGAATGTTCTTGCATGTAAGTTGGCATTGAAAATGGTCTAAATGGTTTTTGAAGAGCACATTTGCGCTAGTGCGCAAACTGAGAACAACTCTGTTTTCCAAAAAAAATTGGGTTAAATTTCAACTTTCGCTCGCCCCTTCGACCCAATATTGTAGAGTGTGAAAATTCAGTTTTTTCTATTTTTTAGAATAACGGTGACCGATATCGGTGATCGATTCTTTGTCCTATTACTCATTATATTCTTTCAGGGTGTAACGTCAAAAATTACGTCTTGTTGCCACATAAAAGTTCATCTTACATGAGAACTCTTACATGAGAAGGGATCCAAAAAGTATATCTGTGTGGTTTAAGCTTGATGCACTAAAATTATATGTCAAATCGCTCTTGTAGACCAATTGTCCGATGCGATCAAATCTTCCAGCTGTGTTCAGTTTATGTGCAAAATAATATTTTTTTACCGAGAAATGTTACAAATTGCAATTCTTTCATGAAGCGAATCAACTTTGAAAAATGGCAGTATATGGGGAGTGATCGTAAAAATAGTCGAACCCAATTCATTTATGGCTCTCACCTGGGCCAAAGCACACCAGATACCAGAATAACGACCTGCAATTTGAACATAAGAACACATGGACAAACATCAGATGGACAGACAAGCTTTAGAAAGCGATGCTAAACCCAATTCGGAACCTAATTGCCTTGTAGACTACCTTTAAATATTTTTGCATTTGATGGCGTAATCTAAAAGCGGAGTTGTTAAAATTTTTGCTCCCAGTTTCTATTTTACTAAGTTTACAAACAGAAACTGTTAAGCTTTCAGTTAAGCTGGGTGTCGTATAGCGTAGCGGTTAGGGTGTCTGGGGCTCATTACGAAGACGCAGGTTCGATTCTTGGTGCGACAGCCCGTAAGTTACAGATGTACTACGATTTAACACTGTCCTTATAAGAATTTCGTGAGTGGCATATTCCACAGTTCGGTATACACATTCACTTATTCGCATGAATGAAAAGGAATGGAAATGCGTCCGTGCCTTTGAGATCACGGCAACGCCGCCTAGACCCTTACATAGAAAAAAATCTTGATCTCAAAACTTAACCTAACAGACACGCAACTCTACATCAAGGTCGAAAGATGATCATAATAGATTCTTACCGAAAACCTAACCTCAAAGCTAATTTAACTTTTTTCTTAGATGCAATTATTTATAAAATAAATAATCGATGAATGTATCTTTTACTTTTAAGAACTCCAGGCTTCTTCAAGTGCGCCCCTCTCTTGTTAGTCATGCTATTTGGCAAAAGCAGGTTTGGGAGTTATACAAAGTATTTATCGAAATAATTTTTCTCATATTGAAAACTTTTGGCACTTTTTGAAAGAAACCGTCTTCTCTGATCAAACTTACTATCATCTCGATTAAAAATAAGCAAGATTGTCATTAACCGGTTGGTATAGATCTTGAGTTGACGACTTTTTATTCGTAAGAATTTCTTGGAAATCGTGTTACCGCGAATGGAGAAAGCTGTAGGTTGAGATTTACGAATTTTTATAAGACTTGAATTGAATGATGCTAATTTCAAAACATATTTCAAGGACTTTTGGTCCACATACTTATACTACTTCTTTTTGAAGCTATTTCCCATCGTTGGTCAAGAGTAAACAAAGCGGACTCCGTGCGCGCATCAAAGACGAAAATTGATTGCAGTATTAGTGAAATTGGGAAAGACGAAATGCTCTAGAATTTGATGATGGGGATCATTCCTACACGACGAGCCGTGTTGGACAGTCAAAAAGTTTAGCGTTTAGAATCTAATGGCATCGGAGATACTACGATATATGACAGAACGAAGTATTAAACATATGATGGAAAGACACTTCGCAGCAATTTTTCTAAAACCAAGCGCTATTGAAGAGTGATCATAAAGTGATGCAAACTACTTTCAAATTTCATCAATGTACCTTGAAAATTGAGGCCTGCTGTTGAATGCAGAAATAAACGCATGCATTTCGGATGGATAGACACGCCTTAATTGATTTGTACAACTATTCTGAATTGATTCTAAATAATAAAATACGCATCTATCTCAAGTCGTTTTAAGTGTTGCATGCAATCGCGCAAACTTAACTCACACTATACCGCAAATGCTTTCCTTTCAAGCTCTCTTCCTTCAATCTAATCAGTTTTACAACATGATTAACATCAAAAGACGACGTTTCTCTTTTATCTTGTAACATCCACAGTCATATATATGCCTTGTGGCCCCAACAAAGTATTTGTATCCTTGATTAGCATAAGGTCTCAAGTTGATTTGACTACATCTGTCCGTTCGTCCAACCAATTCCCGTTAGCGCAGTCATTAGCATAAACAGACTTTCGACAAAGCCTCTAAGAGAGTTGTTAGGAATGATTCCGATTGGTTGGTTGATACGTCGAAAGTCAGTAAAATGATGGATATGAAGTCAGTTTAAATAAAAAGTTGTTTGAAACTTAGGCGCAATAATTAGGATGGATTATGATTTGCGTCCAATGAGAGGCTGACACTATCTTTGAAAGCGAAAGTAAATTAGAGTAACTGAGTGATGGAAGCTGGAAAAAGGGAAAATAATAATAATAATAATAATAATAATAATAAGTTCTTTTCGTATTATGTTCATGATAGCAACAATGCCCCTTAAATTGTTAACCTTCATGGTGCATATCTAGATTATATAACAAACAGATGCTAAATGTATATAAAATTACTTATCTTAGCTGTAGGTGGGAGAAAAAAACAGTTAATAAATATTTACTTACTACAAATTATACTAACGAAATAATACATGCACACACATACACACGTGCGGCACAGACACAAACACGTACACGTTAGGCAAATAAAAATCTATCAGTTTAATGAATTGTAAAACAACACAAAACTTGTTGCGCTACATGTTGCTAACACTCTAGACGATAGATAAGCGATCTAACTCTGTGACGACGGCTGGCCATTTTAACAAACAATTGGAGGTATTTGAAGTCTTACGGACGCAATTATAATTTAGTTGAATTTTTCTATTACGTCCGTTAACACAACTTGTAATTAGTGGCACAGTAGAATGTGAGTAAACAAAAAAGAAAAAGAATTTGCAAAAAAAAAAAAAAATCACTCGCGGAGCGTCGTTGAGAAATTATAAAATAAATAAAATATTGTAATAAAAAAATAAAACACAACGTACAGCATTCGAAAGGCCGGCCAACGGTTGGATTATCATAATTTTAGAAAAAAAAAAGAAGCAAATAAATTTGAAAAAAACGCGAAAATTAAAAATTCAGTGTCTTTTATGCATTCATAGGAGCGAGAACGTTTTAATTGTGTTGTAATCTCATATGTTAAACTCGTTTCGTTAAATTTTAAATCTTAGTTTTTTTTTTTCATTTTTCGATAATATTTCAAATAACAAATTCACGGTTTATGTTTAAACTCATACATGCGCACATACAACTGCATAAATATAAATAAATATTTATATTGAAATAAAAAAAAAGATTATTTGCATTACGTGAGTATACGAATATGTGTGCGTACGTCGTTCAAAGTGATAATATGTAAAATAGAAAAAAAAAAAATGAAAAAAAAATTGAAAATGAAATTTGCACGATATTTGAACTAAAAAAATATTTTCATACTATTTTTAAAACAAAAACAAACAAACGCAGAATAGTTTTCAAAAGCATTTATTTACATGCACAGAAACCCAAATAGCAACATTTATACGATGTTTTTTTTTTTTTGTTTTTCTACTATTGAAGATGTTTGTCTTCGGACATTCGCCATTATGGGATGGTCCGAAAAGTTATGACGTACATTCGTTTCCCCGAATAGCCAGGAGTGTGAAATGCAAACATTTACAATTAGCGGGCCGGTTAACGTGCATGGACTATACTTGGATCCTATGACAGTGCAACTAATCCCCCATCGCTATTTCTTTTTTAATATCCGACAATGTCAAGTCAAGCGTTTAATTATTTGTTAGATCCGTAAAAGAAACAAACTCGGCGTTAGCCAAATTTACTTTTAACAGAAGAAGATGAGACGTACACATATTCTTCCTAGGTTCGAATAAAGCATTAAGCGCAGCCCTATATGTCCATCCGTCCTTATGTTTAGTTAACAAAAGCAGCCCCAAACGTACTTCTTGCTCTCCAACTTTTCCTTCTTAATACATTCAAGGAGTTAGATGGAGTTTTTTTTTTCATTCGCTGAACACATGCTGATGGCCTAAGCGGATCTCCCCTACTAATAAAACCATCCTGCTTTCGTGATTTCAGCTAAAACTGTCATCAGTTATGGCGTTCATCGCGAGAACATAAATCTCCCAAAACTACGCCAAACTACGGTTGAATTTTCAAAGGAAAATTTTACAAAGTACGGTTGATATATTGCTCTTTTATGTGATTGGAAGGTTGTATTAAGCAATTCTTTTATTACGTTAGGAAAAGCTTAGAGAAAATGTTATTTCTTTGAAAACCCCTTAAGTGAAATCAGCTAAATCTCTTTCTAGCCTTGGGTTCAATTTAAAAAAAAGCTTGAAATTCGTATATGTGTTTATCAAACAATTTTTTCGTAACTTTACCCATGACTACGATATACTTTACTGATTATGTCAATCAAAGAAATCACACAAATTGTACCAGCAGAGGTACACTAGTTTAGTTGACAAAGTCTTGTGAAGGCAAAGAAGATCAGAAATATATCAACTCTAACGTTCTTTGGTTGGAAATTAGTTTCCGTATCTGCAAACTTGATTATCTATATTATCATTATCGTTGTGTTGGCGGCTAACAACTGACCACTGGGTAGAAATTACGATTTGAACTCTTCTCTGTTATTTATATATAGTTGAGAGTCGCCCTGTTTTATATAAAAAGAGAAACAGAATTGATATACGTATCCTTACATATGAAAGTATAATCCTTAAGATGCATAACAATTGCAGTTTGTTGAAGGATAAAATGAAGGCATGGTACATATCGTAGAGCTGGCTACCTTGCTATGTTCTTTTTTCCTTTCCATTCCTCGCCGCACCATTACAGGACACGAAAGATAGCATTTGGAAGACCAAACTAAAACTATTCTGGAACGATTATTTCAAATTTAGGAAGCACGAGGCCACATTTTCGAAAAATTAACGCAAAAATACTGATGTCAAAGAAATCGTGCGAAAGGCGGCCAAATTTTACTCGACAAGTACTAATTTATTGATATTCGCTAAGTCTGATCTAAATCTAATTTTTAAAATGCAAAGTAAAAATTTCATTGTAATTCGTTGAGTTTTAAAGCAGAATTTCAACAGCAAGCTTGTACCCAAATTAATTCATTTTGCTCTCGCCAGCGAAAAATGCGCTTAAACGGGTTTACTAACTCTGAAAATCATTGTATCCAGTACTCGATAGATAATAGCTTTTCAGTTTCGCGGAAAATGGCTCTGAGAATGATTCCTTGTGATCCGAAGACATCGGAGAAAATTTATTTGCCAATGCGCTGTACTGAGTCAATTTCTATTTTCATCGTAAAGTTCGCAAAATTCGATCTGAATTTATTGTAAAATCTCATTTTTTGTAAGAGCTTTTGAAGCTTTTTTGAAATGGGCCTCTCCGATCTAAATGTTTTACATTCACTTTATAAGTCGAAATATCATTTCTCCGTGATCTTTTTCGAGAATTTTTTTTTACAATTTTTTTTTCCATAAAAGACCTTTCTTTAAATGGCACGGACGTAAAAGTACTCCGATCCCATCTACTTATCAATAGGATTTGTGCTTGGCCGACTGCCTTTAAACACAAATATAGAAAAGAGCAGACGTCAGACGGATAGACAGGTGTACTTAAGTCGATTGAGAAAATGATTCACATGTGACAACCGATGGCTCTTTTTGTGTGTTATACATACATGCACAGGCTGAATATACTCTCTACCACAAGCAAATTATAATTACGTAGGTAAACCCTGTATACACTATCCCTTCAAAGTCAGCGGATAAGACCCATATAGGAGTAAACTGTAACAATTCGCCCATCATCAGTAGTATATCCTATATAGTAACATATTTTTATTATTTGTATTGCCTAAGCCTCCGTAAATTGGTTGGTTTAGAAATGTCGTATATTTTTAGTACACAGCAAGCCGTGGAAGTGAAAAGATTTCATCTAAGCTGATGACAATTCCTTCTCTTAGTTAGGCCTAAATCTGAAGTGTATGACTTCGTCACGCCGAGCACCAGCGATTTCTGCTATCCCTAATGCGCCAGCACTTTCCTGCCAATCGAATGTAATGTATGCGCATTAGTTGATTACATTTGGCACAAAATGCTTCAATTTTGTTGTGACGAATTTCAATTTACATGTATAAGTAATCGCACACCTAAACAAACATACGCTATAATCAAATGATACACGTTCGAATCCATGAATGAATGACATGACATGCAAACAACGTACATAGCTGGTAGAAAAACGAAATAAGAAAACATAGCATAAAATAAAATAAATGACTTCTCGTTTAGTTTGAAATTTTAGTTAAACAGTGGAATATTATATTAAGATATACTTAACTTTAAATAAAGAGTTAAAACAAAAAAAATAACAATTAACTATAAAAATGTTTGCTAAGAAAACTCACAACAATTGCAACAAGCAACGCAACATATGTACAAATAGTTATGGATGGATATTAGTTACGTGCTTAATTTTAGGATACATTAGCTGTACCGGTAAGTATTTGAAGAATTAAGTAAACATTCAAATAACTTGAACAATCGAGTCGAAGCTCACGCTCGTTACTTTACCCGTTGCTTACGCGCTTACTTAATCCTAACTAAATGTAATAAAAATTATTAAAGACAAAGAGCAGATCTTAAGCGAACTTTGGCTTATACATCGTCCTAAGTATAGAAGGGCAGATCAAATGCAAAATTTTTCTCGGTATTAAAATTTATACTGCACGCCTTCTAGGGACTAAATAGGCGAAAAGATTCCTTGCTTTGAAATTCGCGCATTGCTTCTATATGACGCCATTTTTAGAGTTCACATACAGAATCACATTGAGGTTGTAGGGCCCCAGTTTCAGTTTTCGGAAGTATAAGTAAACCAGCGCTAGACATAACTACGGACAGTCAAGGCTACATTTACTAAAAAAATTTTTCCAATCAATAATTTACATACACGAATACATACAGATTCTCTATATTCTTTCCGATTCCTGAGTGTTACAAGGAGAACGACACAATTATTTCAACCAAATCTTGATCGCCAGTCATAAGAAAACTGTTACGGTTATTACATTAATAAATGTTTTTAATATCAGTGCAGTAGTGTTAGTATTCTGCAAACACTTAAATAAATGAGTTATATAGCATATGAGTCATAAGTATTGCGCATATTCCATTATCTCAACCAGAAACTGACAAAGCTATGTCCATAAGTTCTTATGTCATCTGCTCCCAAATCAATTCTTAACGCAAGCAAATCGATTCTTCGCTTTGAAATTTCTTCAAAAAGACAGTTACAATACAGATAGTCCTTTCGCTATTATGAAACGTGTTCCGAGGGCCCCTTGGAGCAAGATATACTTTATTCCATTGCCTGGGTTTGAACGAAATATAATCGTAATTGAACTATACCTCGTTTCCATGTATAGGAATAGTCTGCAAAAGAGCACTCATAGGCGAATGAACCAGAATCACCAATTGATGCCGTTCAAAGGCAGTAGAGTTGATTTTCTTATCAATCGCTTTAATTATTTTTCATTTACTTACGTCATAACATACCAAAAAATTGGATTTTGCCGCCACGTGAAAGTGTAATTTTCATGGGAACCCTTACATAAGGTGGGGTTCGAGAAATAGGTCTATGTCGTCGACATTTGGTAAAGTCAACTTTTTACGAAGGTCATTCCCAGTTCTAGAAGAAAAACTAATCATTTTTGATCACCAATTCATTTTCAGGAATATGTTATGCTACCAGTGAGAAAATTTCTATGGTAAACTTGGAAATGCTAAGTCCAATATAACAACTGCACATATATATATATAATATTGAAGCTAAAGTGCTCCGTGGGAAGTTTTTTAAGTCCGTCTTACTGACTACAACGTTCACTTCAGATTTTCCAATCGCTGGCAATATTTGAACTGGGATATTGAATCCTATTTTCATCTACCGATCTTATGAATGTTTTCCCACGCACTAAAAATTCATCTCAATGAAATTTCGCTTTGACTGAATCATTGGAATGTTAAGGTAAACGCTGACAAATATAAGCAGATGATTTTCGGAATAAATAAAGATTCCTGCCTTTCGCACTTGTCGAATACATTATCACCAACCGTGTGAAATACTTTGGTTTACATATCGATCTAAGATCAACTGATTAGATATTGATCGAAGATTAATACGTAAGGTGTGGTAATCGGAAGGATCTTTTGTAACAACATACCGTTTAATTTGTTCAGTTGACTTCGGTAGACACCCGCAATAATAGTTTCATTCGCTTTTAGCTACTCGTAATCCACTACATCTTGCTGATCCCGCCATATGCACAGCGCTACTTTATGACCAGGAATATTCCGCTTCGGTGTTGAACAGAATGGCGCTCCTGGACTAACGCATGACTTTTAGCGAAAACTATTCCTTTTTACGCCTGAAAAGTAATGAAGCGATGTTGAAACGGTTCGATGTGGCATTTTCAGTCAGTTTGTGTAGTAGCCATTTTTCCTCCTTTTGGTTCTTTCCCATCGCTTGTAAACGTCTAAATTGCTGTCTAAAGGTCTGTTCGAAAGTTTTTGAAAGGTTTGAGCGGGATTTTCATCCAATAAGTGGTCTTCGCACTCTTCTGGTCCTCCAGGATATTCTTTGTCATTGACATCAAAATCACGCCTTTTAAACCGCTGAAACGAAAACTGGCAACTGGAATATGATGGAGCAGCATCACCATAACTTTCTAAAAGTGTTTGATGGACTTCGGCAGCATATATCTCCAAATCAAACAACAAAAGTGGTGAATGTCGAAAATGCCATTTTGAGCGTTCCATGATTAGCGACTGTAAGCAGCGAAGAGCTCAATAATACTGATTCTAATTAAACTAAAATCTTTTGGCCAAAATAAAGGCCTACCTTCGCGAAACCAGAAGCTACGAGAGACGGTCTTCAAAAAATTGTCGCACGCGAACCAAATTTTTCACATCAGTCGATTTGCTTTGCGGAAATACTATTACTCAGCACTTCTTGCCGAAAAATTTTGAAAATTGCAGCTTCTTTTCATACGAAAGCTTTTGGAAAGCAGAGCCTTATAAATAATCCGCAGTGTGAGCAATAAAAATAATTCGATATTCAGTAAAATTCGTCCTTGTGGGATCTTAACGCATTAAATTTCCTGAAAAAATATCTCAAAAAATTGCGACGGCTCTATCGAAGACAAGAATACATGCACAGATAACAGACAGACGTGCAGACATGCTTAGATCAATCTTAAATCATGCTTAGATCATTCAGAATATAAGAAAAGGTGCGTAAATCCTAAGTTCGTGTTAGTGTTATATGCATCCGTTCAAATTTATCTTGCTAGATACTATAAGTACTGTAGGTCATTGGAAGAGTATGGCGTTATTTCGAATAGCATTTACAAGCAGAGAAAAAGCCACATATCCCTTACTTTACATACTGTTATGTGCACATTCATTTGAACCTGTGACATAGCAACTAAACAAAATAATAAAACAGTTAGTATGCAAAGATTTGACGAGAAACAAACAAAATTAATTACTTACTGTAACAGTGGATTATGTAAGACATATCTACACAAACTCATATGTATAAAGCCTATTATTCAGCAATTTATTCTTATTTACACTCAAATATTTCAAACACAATTGTATTCTAATCTATGTATTGTTACGGAAATTGAAGATTATCACGACTACCTACCTCTCTGCGTGTTTATTTCAAAAAAAAAAGAAGAAAGCAAAAAAAACCTCAGCGTACATTATCTTATCAAAGGCTTATCCATAACTTTGGCGAAAAAGAAAAACATTTGAAATAACTCTGAGCGGAAAAAACTTATCTGATATTTATTCTCATATTTGAGAGTAAAAAGAAACTCATTTCGGTAAGATGTGCGATCGAAAAGCTTACATAAAGTGAGAATAAATTTTTTATCATTTTCGAAAATCTCTTCAAAATTAAAAAAAAAAAAAAAAAAACAGAAATATGTAGCAATACTTACGCAACTTTACATTTTCCCTATGGTCGTACCAATTTTCTTAGGACTGGACATTTTAGGTTAGGTTAACGATGTTCATATTGAGGTAGGCTTTGAATTTGTTAACGGAAATATGTCTTTCATTGGACATCAATAAAAAAAATTACTTCATTATTTAAAATTTTATAGGAAATGAACTCTACTAAGGAATAGTGTGAGTATAAAAACAAATATGTATATAACTACCGCGAGAGCTATAAAAGTAGAACTTTCAAATACCTGGGAAGGTGTTTACACCCCCAATCAACACCTGATGCATATACATTATAATACATTTAGTAGTAGTAGTAGTAGTAGTAGTAGTAGTAGTAGTAGTGTATTGACAGACGCCTAGATCGAACCATGTGGTCTACGTTTCCTTCAATAGTTCAAAGTAAGCGTGTTCCGCATTAAACTCATCATTTTGTGAAATTTTTCATAAAAATAGCAAAAACCAATTCATTGAAATCGCTACTATGATTAAGGTATGGAGGACTTATCGAACAGTCACTTATTTTGCTTGAAGTGCCTAAATTGTCTCATCTACAGAATTCTTTAAAAAGGGCAATAAGGTTACTTTTTTAAACCAACATGAAAAGATAACATGAGGCGATAACAAGTTATTTTTGGTGGCCTTTCTAAAGTTGCCAAAGTTCTGAAAAAAACTAGCTTTTCTTTTTTTTGTCGTGTGTGATCAATCACTCAGGTGATGCCCCCTGTTCGCGTAGCGCGGTCACGGTCACGGTCAGAACAAAATGGGAAAGCAAAGGGAGAAGTAGGAAAGTTGTGGCCGCAATTAAGCGGACGTGGGCCAAATCGATAGGAGTAATGCTTTTACCTGTCGAGCTCTCACAATAGTTACGACCAAAGTAATTTCTAGCACGTTGAGATTGGTTGTCGCGATTCTTAGCCACTCGATTACTCATGCTACTTGACATTATTACTGCAACTAAGTCGATAACCCTTCGTAGGCTTATAACAAAATTCGTAGAGCTTGTGATAGCGATGTTTTACTAAAATCAGCAAAAAGCAATCCCAGAGTATAATGACGTTACGAGCAACATAAGCAAAACGTTTGCTAAGTTTAATGGACTTCGTTTAAAGTTAGGGTATAAGAAAAATATGCTTAAGTTTTGATGAAAAATCATCAGGAAGTTTTTCTCTTACCTAATGCCTTTCAATGCCAATATACCAATGTAAAGTTGACGGGGTTCAAAACCTATTTAAACAGAGTTCAAGGCAGTGAATATCCGATATTCGTTGCACACCTTTCAGAAATGCAATAAATTAAATTTATTGCCCATCTGCATATATATGAGTGCTTCCTAATTTGAAAAGTATTACGAACAAAAAATTTAAGCATTGCAACCCTTCGGACGATTGTGTGCGCATGTATTATTTGAAGCTTACCGCTTACCGCTTACAGCTTACAGCTTACCGTATATAAGTAGTTTACGTGAAATTGTTAACGCCATTAAGTTTCTCAATCGTGTTGCAAAAGAAAATAAAAACGATATTTAAACCATACTTGCTTTAGCCGTCACTTACGAATGCATTCAGTTTATGGTTTGCACCCTTCACTTTTTTTTCGTTTTAATAACAAAGAAAAACCACTAAACCTAACCGCTGTGAAAGGTTTAAGGGAGAGATAAGTGAAAAAAGTCTCTTTTTTTTGCTTCAAAACGCATGTTATGGTTTAAATCAAGCAAATATTCAGCAAATTTTTAATTTTTTAACATTAAAACGCGATTTTATGTTAATTCGTAATGTTTCGACTTTCTTGAAAGGCAATCAAGGCACACAGATTTTGAATGACGAATGTACATTTCATTGTTTTTTCTGGTCACAAATTACATTCAGACGAGTTAAGCGGTATACTATTAACCTTGAAAGCTCAAAATAGGACAGAGTTAGTTCACCACAAAGTTGAAAGTAAAGGGTTTCAGTTTCAAAGTAAATAATTCTTTATATCATTTCTAGGTTTGAAGTAGTAAGCAAGCGAACTTAAGTCTAAAGCTTGAACTGTGCCACCATAGTAAGAAGGAACAATCAGAAGCAACCAGTAAAGATAAAGTGAACAGTAAAAAATACATTTTAGGCTTAAGGTATATTGAAAGCAAACTTAAGTTTAAGTAACTAGGTATAGGCTATAGGTATAGGCTTACAAGATATGGTCTACCGCACTAAAAGTCGAACCCGCGACTATTAACTTTTTAGTCGCAAATGTTATCTCCTCGTCTACATGGTAGCGCTTGTTCCAATTTCACTCCGCTCACAAAATGTCCCCAAATTATTCCAGCTTAAGAATTATAAGCGTATCGGAAGTCGTTCTACTTCAGTAAAACGCATTGTAGCTCTAGAATAAGAAAACATTTCTCTTTAGACCTCACACGACCTCAACGGTCGATTTGTATTACTTCAGATGACGATGATTGTACATATGTATATGAATGCATACTTTCTCTAGTAATGCAAAACCTTGAACATCATTTCAATGAAGTTGCACGTCTTCCCCCAAATCTGTATAATATTGAATACGATATGTTGAGTTCATCATCAATTCATTCTGGATCTCTTTTGCGCAGATTCAAACTCTGCCCTCCTTATTGTTTAAAGCGATATATTATATATATATATATATCACATTTATATATATATTATATGCATATATAATATATATATATACGTATAATATATACATATATATATATATATATACATATAATATATAAATCTCAAATTCCTTTACATATTTACATGCATGCATATGTTATTAAAAGAAAATTTCTATAAAAAAACCACAAGAAATTCACATAAATTCACGAAACGTTCAATATTTCCTCGCATTAAAATTATTTGTGCATAATCAACTTACAAATATTTTTACAGTTTTTATTCCTTGAAATTTCATGTCTTGACCACGTGCTGCTTTTTTTTATTACATGCTAGTTTTAAATTTTCCATTAAAAAAAAATTTCTAGCAAAAAAAAAAATGCATGCATTCTTGCAGACTATGCAGAATTTCTCAATCTACCGCATATCCCGACACGCCTGGCAATCAAGTAAGAAAAATATTAAAAGAAAAAGAAAAAAATTGCACAATAATTTCTGAGAAATCGAATGATTTTATTAAATTAAATTTAAAATTTTAATTACAAATAAAAAAAAAGCTTACGTTCTTTATAAAACATTTAAAAGGTCATGGAGATAAAAGAACTTAACGAGAGTTATATAAAATATGTAAGTCGTAGGAAGAAGTGGAAGTCTTAGCGCGAGTTATTATGGCGACACGCAATCTTAAAGGGCTTTCTTATCTTATTATAGGCCTAGGAATGGATAAATTAGATCCAACGTACGATACACAACAACATACTCAAAATCTTAGTAATGCCTTTGTATGCAGCTTGGTAATGCGCTAATATCACACTACAATCTTCTGTAAATAATCGATCATTAAAACAAAATAATTTCAATTTTTGCGATTGTGTTCATCTTCAGCTAATGTGGCTTTAAATGTGCACGAAGCATATCCTCTTTCGAAGTTTCTTCTTCTTTCACCTTTTTTTTGCGATTCATATCGCAAAGTCGATTTCCGAAGCTGAGATGATGTAGAAGATGATTGAGTTAAGTCCACGCATTATCATAAGGAATAAAATTCCTATGGTGATCTCAAACACATAAATATATATATATATATATATATATATATATATATACATATATTTTTTGTTAGTTCTCTTGTTTAAATTCTCCCACTCCATGACTGCTTCTGCCTTCGTCGAGGGTAGATACAAAAATAGGTATTATACGGTTTGTGAAGGAAATTACATTTAGTTTGAAATTAATTGTGCACACCTGTCGTGTTAAAAAAACATCTATGAAAATGAGGAAGTAATGGACAGATAGCGAAGAAACAGATTGTATAGATTGGTACCTGCTAGAAGCCTTCAGTTCAGTGCATGGTTGAGCTTTTGTGACAGATAAGCTTTCATTCGATATTTCAAGCGCTTCTGAGTGCCTGATCGCGATTAAATTTTGCACACACCTTTAGTTATTATGACAAGACAACATGAAAGCACAAATGTTGTCTATATTGAAAATGTCAGTTGCAACCAGGTAGAGCCAAATGGGGAGTTATTAGTTCGTCTTTCGGGCAGTTCCGAATGACCGATCACGCTGCCTTTACGCCTTAATTGCTATGCCAATTGATTGTGAGAAAGAAAATCTTGATTGTGAGAAAGAAAAATCTTGGCTATGTTCAAAATTACTTATGAGGCTAGCTATGAAACAAGAGGGCTTCGAAAGCATAAGGCGAATTCCAGGAAATACCATCATATAAGCTTTTTTTTAAGCGAACTAAATGGTGGAAAATTAATTTTATCTCAGCGGCTTCTATGTGATTGTATATGTATACGATAACAAGTATCAAAAAAGTTGAATTTTCTATTTTGCAAATTTCTTACTAAAGGTATCGCGAGAACGTATAGATTGCTAAACAGACTATTGGGTCATAATGGCATCAAATCAAGTGAAGGAATTTATAAATACGTGCTTGTAAAGGCTTATTACAATCAGGCTTAAAAAAGCTTGGTATTGAGGTATTTCTTGGTCGTTTTGTTCTCTAACTGAGATAGTAACTCTATTGTGGCCACACTTTCTGACGATGAACTCAAGCATACAAAGCAAGAAAATATTATTTTCAATGACCGCTTACAATAACACATCGGTCACAATGACCCAGGCCTATGTAGGAACACATAGTTTTTCTAGACATTTGGCTTTGTTATGCTGTTCGTCCTGGGACTTATTGAGCAGTGTGCTCTAATAAAAACTAAATTCAGATTAATCTCTTTTTAAACAGTAAGCTTTAGTTTTCTTCCTATTGCAAGCATGATTTTGGACGCAAGATATTTATTTCCAACGTCAACTTGGCAGCATCAGAAAGGTATGCATATGTTGCCTTAACATTATTACTCAACTTTTGCGAGTATGAGCCCTTCTACGCAGACATCATTAGCTCTTTGATAAACATTGCATTGGTTGTGGCAAAACAAATAGCAAACCTAGCGTATCCTCCTGCTACCTCGGTGATGATAACGACATTATGCCGACGTGGCCAATATTTATTCTTTAAAAATAAACAAAATCCATATAAGTTTGCTGACGGCAAGAAAACGTTTTGGCAACCTTTTCAAAGGCGTCGGCCGCATCTCTGGCACAATAGTCATACAGACGACCTTGAAACTATATTACATAGTGAAAGTATTGTAATGTGTTCTACATACGTTCGTATACGTATACAGGGATGTACAATATTTTCAGACAATTTATCAATGTACGCATGTTTGCTACACGTACACACATTAAAATTTAAACTTCACATGCAAGGTTTTCTGCTCGACACCAGGACACACATTAAGTTTGCGATGCTTTGTGTAAGGTATGAAAAAGTACTTATTGAATAGAAGCGTAATACTGCGAGTAAAATATAAAGCAAATTTTTTGGTTGAAACTCGCGCTCACTATGAAATGATGAACTTATTTTTTTCTTTTACGTTAATATATTAAGAGTGAATATACGTATGAGTTGGATCCATGCTCATAAGCCCAAAGCAACCGACTAATCCAACGAATATCACGCAAAAGGTGATGCAAAACGAAAAAGTTGCTCAAAAAACAAAGTCATGGTGCTATTCTTCTTTCGTTAACGCGGTGTTGTCTGTTATGATTTTTTCCGCCAGGACAAATTGTTAACAAGGAATATTTTTTGAGTGCTACGAAGGATAACAGAATAAGCAAAGGTTATTCCGTTACAAATAAATTCATCTTATTATTTGATCGCATTAGTATATGTATTTTTGTGAAATATTTTTCCAATCGATAAGTCCTTAAAGCGTTTTCTTTGCTCCCATAGATCTTAACTTTTATAATACGTGTTAACTGCTTACGGATGTAAGGAGGAATAAAAAAGCTTTTTGAAATATGTGTGTTTTCTGATAGGGAATCTTAGCCCTCCTCCTACTATAGTTTGGAACAAAGCAAAGTCAATGTTCGGTTGTACTCAATGACCACAACCCAATATTTAGAATAGACCGTTATATCGTCTTCTCTGTAGGCTTTTGGGGCAAAAATTTATTTTCGCTACAGATTAGATCTAAAAAGGGATTTTATTGCCATAAATATCACAAAAAGTTAAAGGGATAAATCCTTAAAAAGTTTCTGTCGGGTTCCTATCGCTACTGTCGGTCTGCAACTTGATACATTGATTAAGCAATTGAAACGGCCGAAATCAGTCGCATTACTTTATAAATTCCTTCAAGGTTACAAGGGATATTCACGCTTTGCAAAATGCGTTCCCTCGCAACAACTCTGACGCATCCCATTGCTTCGAGTGTTTTAAAATCCTTCATATACGTAAATTATTAATCAGTTGCCGCAGTAATCTTCAGACAACGAATTCTGCGGATAGTCAAGTCATGCTTATACGTTTTACTAGATTGTAGACAACTTTAATATGAGTCTGCGCACACCAGCGACGTTCGAATGAGATCGCGGCACTAAGTATTCCGTTGGATAATGAATCTTAGTAGATCACTTGATCATCAGTAGCACTGTACTTTCAGTTAATATGACCACGGGTTAGAGCTACCAAACAAAGATCTATGCAGAAGCCGCCAGCACACAGATTCATTCAGTTATTTCTTTCATTCAGTATGTTTCTAAAAACCAGATATTTCTTGAAAATCTCATTTAAGCTATCTGTAAAGGATGTCCGGAAGGTCGTTAGGTTTGTAAGCGAAACGACGATATAATCTCTACGCATTGTAATCATCGTCACAGTCAAACGAACTGAAGGTCGCTGTTTTCCGCTTTTACTTCAAGACCTTTTTCTATGCTTTCAATAAAGAAAAATATCAGAAGAATTAGATTAGAAACGCATGTCGAAAGATACAATCTCGTCAGTTCATCTGGCCATACTCAAGAGAGCTGAGGCCGGCTTAGCAAGGCATTATATAAAAATTTCTGTACGGTTTACATTATTGTAATGTCCGCTCAATTCTTTCAAGGCAAGTTGACCCGGATTACGTAAGATTTGGTTGCGAAGACCTCCTAATGAGAGCTCTTCTCAATCAATACTTTTTACATTTATGATAGAATGTATCTTTCTTCAATGTTTCTTCTTTCTTTTTTTTTTTATTACAAAAAATCTTGAAGTTTTTAAGTGGTTGGAAAACTTGAACTGATAGCACCCTTCACTTGTTTAGCTTAAACAAATTGCTAGCAACGAAATGTGTCAGTCAAAAAGTCTACATGATCAACAAAATCAAGCAAAGAGATTGATTGTTTTTGCTCTAAGCAAATAATTACATTTAATTTATTTAATTTAACATTTTGAGTTATGGTGCAACAACCAATACAGAAATAAGTTATCACAAAAAAAAGAAAAAAGAAAAAAGAAAAAACAACCAAAAGGCAGTTGTTGTTAAATTAATTTTTAAAATCATTTCAAAAAAAAAAAAAACATTAATTGTTGGTTAAAAATAAATATTTGAATCTAAGTTCAAAAATAAAATTAAAAATTAATAGCCTGCGTTAGAAGAAAATGCTCATAAGTAGAGATTGTGTTACTGACTGAACGGCAAAGAAGTAATGACTTGCAGAGTGGTTGAGTGTGATTTCCAGAACTTATCACAGCGCGGTTGACATTAAGCATTAAATCTGGTAATAAAGCGCAGAATTACTACGTTACTGCTTTAGCCAAAGTTTTATTCATATTTTTTATAATAAAAAACAAAATATTATAACTTTAGAGTATTTACGGCTTTTTTTTCGAAAAATGTTCGCTTATTCTATAGTCGACAAGTACAGCAAGTACGAAGTCGGGAGTACATTTCTTTTTGTAAGATAGCATTACGTACACAGTACATACGCATTACGAACATAAGCATTAACGCACCCTTGACACATTAAAATAATGCATTCCGATGGGAGAATGAAACAGCACTGCCGTGTAACATACTTGAGCTAATCCTTAGCCTACAAAAAAAAAAAAACTAATTTTTATTAATTTAGTCAGAAAATCAACTTCTGAGACTAAAGTCGTACAGCACTAGCAACTGAAGCTATCGGCTTTATTGAAGCCTCTACTGTGCTTGAGATTTGAACTCATGACCATTGAATTGTTAGTTAACCTGCTTCGCCTACTCGGCCACTCCCGCGGATAAAACAAAAAAAAGAAGGTAAAGAAATTAGTCGCACGTACAACTTTGTAACAAAATTCTGGCAGGTTTTCCTATTCGAACGTTCGTTTAACGTTCGCAAAAAATATCTATCGTATGAACTGAACGTGAAAACTGAAACTTGTGAAGATATTTTAAAAGAGGCAGCCAATCTCGGCGATGACCCTTTAACCGTTTCGGAACTGTTTCAAGTTTCAAAATTTTATGCGTTTGAAATTTAGCCTGGTTTCGCTACAGATTCATCGAAGCCACTAACAGCTCAGCTAAGATATACGAAATGTTCAGCTAATGGCCTAAGGGAGTACACTGGTGCAAGAAGATGCTTTGAACAACAACATGAAAAAAACGGGCTTAAGTCAAAATTATTCTTCTAAAAACAAAACTCTGCGGGATTTAGTTTATTCGAGAGGACAAACACTCTATAAGTTCGCTATGAAATGGATGTATGATAAAAGGCAAGACGAGAGACTGAAAAAAATGTTTATTTCTATAAAGAGATAAAAAATATGGATGCTGCGTTTATCAATAGTCGGCGTTTTTTTTTGTCAACAAATTTATTTTTAGGGACTTTTTTGAACTTAAAAAAGTTTACTTACTTAGTCGAATCAATGACAACTAAAATAAATATCTAGAGCAAGAGCGAGTATTCAGCAAATATTTAGGGGCGTATTTTGCACATATGCATGTCTGCAACAAGACTGTCAAGCATGCATTTTTAGTCATTGTACATAATGCACATCGTATGTAATACAATATAATGTTCGAGCTACGGCTTCCTCATTAAATAACAGGGCCTTCATTTTATCACTAGCGGCTGAAGCCGATGACAATTTATTTATATTTACTTATTCCATCGAATAGAAGATATGCTGATTGTACATCGAGATAGTCTTACTTTCGGTGAACGGCACAACATCGTTTTGTGGGTGTTTAAGGAGATATGTTGATCCAAACAGAGTTTCAGTATTTTGAAGCTACTAAGATATGGCGTGAAAAGCCTTAATAGGCCTATATGTTCGTATATTCTCTTTCGGAAACCATCAAGGGACCAATAGCTCAGGGGATGATCTCTATATATAACACAGCGGCTGTCAGAAAGAAAAAACATAGAAGAGATATACCGCAGAGTATTAGGTTCTTTCGCAGATTAATAGGTTCATAGTCAATTCGGTAACTGGTATGCATTTATTGACCAAGTACTCACTGCAGCTACGACCAAATAGGCTCTACCACACTGAGAGATCTGAATCCGCGAACATTGACTAGGAAGTCGCGATTGTTATCCATTAATAGTCGTGCCAAAGAAAACAAATTAAACCACTTTTACTATAATAAAAAAATAGCTACCTGGGGTCCGCTGACATGCCCCCAGATGACGAAAATAATTTACATTTTTATATGTAAGGGTTAAGGTGCTGGATAATCAGGATCAACTTTAAGACAAATATAGGGTACACTGTTATTTCACCGTTCACTGTTATTTTTACTTGTAATATCCGCTAGTGTACCGCAAAAGCCACGCAATGCAATACATTTTGAATTCTTTTGTCTCTCAACCTGTTTGCTACGTTTGGCTGAAAGAGCAGTGAAAATCGAGTTACAGAACTGCAATTTGATATATTTTTTTTGTCATTGACGGCCACAGCTTGAGTTGCAAAATGGCTGCTACTTCCTATAACGAATTGCGCCAAAAATCGGCAAAAAGTTGTTGCTGATAAAGGATAGTAAAAGTAGGACTTAGCACGAATATTTACCAAAGTCAGCAGAATACTGGATGCAGAAGTGGTCTCGATCAGTTAACTGATATAGCTATCGAAGGATAGATGTACACTGAATTTTCTTCCGCTCGGTATACTAAAGTATCCATAAGATGTCTTTGTTATATTATGATGTTTTTTTTTTCTGCAATTACTACATTTATTGTATGGAGATTCTCGAATCGATTTACCTTCGGGTGAAATTATTGAAATTATCAGTGCATATGGAAAAAGCAGCGGTAAAGGTAACGCTGACTTGAATCTGACAAGTATATAAATGTAATAATATTTGGCATTGGTTTTACTTTAATTCCAAATTTGAGCGAGTGACGCAAGACTAGGACTAAAGTAGATTTTCTGTCCTTGAAATGGTCCTCAAGACCATTCTCTCGCTCCCTGAATTTTTTAATGTCCCCGAACGTGTTAAATATAACCGTTCGACCTTTGTCCATCTGTCGCCGCTTTTTGTATCTCTCAATGCCAAGCTTGCGCATAAGTGCTTAGCTAAACTCATAAAAAGAGATGAATTTTGTATGTTACCCGCCCTGTAAAATACGCTGAATAGTTGTGAAACCTTTGCTTGAAAGCGAACGTACTTTCCCGGTTTGTCTATTTTTTTTTTTAATTGTTGTAAGACTCAAGAGTAGCGCAATCAAACCTCATATGAAACTGAACATAGTCTTTGAACTTTTTAAACTTGTAAGCAATTCATTTAAGAGATAAGAAAAAATGCAATTAAAAATTTAAGGCGGGAAATTTGCAACAACAAAAAAAAACAACTCAACTAAATACATAAAGAAATTTAGTAAAGTTAAATAAACATGCACATAACTTATTCGGTTGGCAAATAAGAAATATCGCTCTCTTTGTGTTTGCTTCAATTATGTATATTTTCAACTTTGTATGGTTGTTCCTTATAAATAACTGTTGGTTTCTTTTCTTTTATTGTTTGTAGGATTCATTACAGTTTCCTTTCTCTTTCAAAACTAACAAATATTGTCAAGTCAAAGCATGCTCGTTACTCATTAGTCCCTGCAAACTATTTGCATTTGCAGTCCGACTTCCTACACTTGACGGACGACTTATCTACAGACAGACTACTGTTACATTACAACGGGACGGATAGGCCATTAGAATATGACTAAGCTGACAACCAAAGTAACCCCAATCTTGCTACGCGGTGTCTTTCAGTCACTTTTCAACTTCGAATGTAAATTTCTTTATTACTTCATACTGCATTCCAAAACATCTATGACCCGCGTATAAAGGTTTACGTTTCTATATAACTTGCTGGTATAGATGAGCGAGTTTAAGCTGTAAACAAATCTAACAACATTTTACTTACTCCCAGAACTAAGTGACTGAGAGCCACATCGTGGCTTGATTAGTTATAAAAAAAAACATTTAAGACTAGAGTTAGTGAAAGAAGTTATTTTCCCATGAAATATATTGAAGACTCACTGAGGACTTGCAGATTTCGAAGTTACTTGAATTACTATTCGCAAAAGCTTATATGCGGGAACCAGCCATTGCAAGCAGCGACTAAATTATTTATCCACATCTATCGAGATAAGAGGATTTCGGCATCGTTTAAAATTCATTGATTAAACCAAACCTACATGAAAACACAGAGAGACGGAGAGAGAGTTCCTGAGAGTATGTTTATATTTCAAATTTAATTCATTTAGGCGAAGAAGGTTTAAGGCAATTTTTTGCAGAGAGAAGTCCAGTAACTCAAAAAAACAAAATAAATATTGTTAAAGGCAAAGGCCTGGTCGCTAATCATTAGTCCCATACACGTCTACTAAGATACTGATTGCAGGCCAAGACAGATAAATAACACCGAAATTGTTCTCTTTCCATTGAAGTTTACGTAAACAGAAGTTGTCTTAGGTGAGCCTAGCATTAGTTGCTAATGAGTTGGAAATTGTTTAAGGAGTAGCATCAAACGTACGAGAATAATAACATTCGAGGAACCTATTAAGCGTACATTGAAGTGTTAAAAAAAAGCAAAACCAGAGGCATTCTCGGGTGACACGAAGACAGATCCTACTTTTTGCACTTGTTGACGAGCTCGAACTTTAAAAGATATCTTAAAAAGATGTTTTTCAGACAACGAATTTTTTCCCCATAGAGGTCCAAAATCAGTGCTATTACGACAATGAACGAAAGTTGATTTACTGAAAAACCTTTTTTAAAGATTTCCGAGCCAAACATATAAAGGGGAAGAGAGTGAAAAGTTTTTCCTTTCCTTTCTCTAATACAGTATTAGTATGTTTAGTTTCATAGGAAGTAATTTAAGTCTTCAAATGGAACGGAATTAACTTTCGTTTGAAGTTAATCAACCAACAAATGCGAGTAATGATGACCTTCCGTTTTTACAGCAATTGGAATGTGGCAACAATAAGCGTACATATCGATATTTATATGCAATTATTACGAAAATTTATAAGAAATTTTTTTCGACAATCGCTCTTTTGACTGTATATGAATATATGGTACGTCTGTCCTTCGCTTGACACGGTAGATAAGTCACTTATAAAATGTAGATCGAAAATGATCATAAATATGCTTTTCTAGCGATTTATTAAATCGCAAGAAACACAACATTTTATAAATAAAATACAAGAATAGTTTATTAATAGATTACATCAAAATTCGCACACACCATTCAAAAATATACATTTTTGTAGAAATAACTCATTTACAATAGAAATAAAAAAGCAATTTTTTCAAACAAGAGTGAATTGATGGAAAATTAGTGTTTGTGGTTGTGTGTCTTTTTTTGTATGCGTGCAAAATACACGAAATGATGAATGCATTGAAAGGAAATAAAAGTAAGTAACAACATTATAGTCGGACAAGGCCGATCGTTAGATACCCTAAACCACCTTCCTTAACACAGTTATTCACTCATTTTCGTAATAATTAACCAAAAATTATAGATTAAAGGCGTACCGTTCATAAAAACCCTTATATTAGAATATCGTCAAAACTTCTACTAAGTTGGTCCAAATGTACCGAACTTGATTTGCTTGTGAAAGATTTTATCATTTTTCACAACTATCTGCCTGAGTGGTCGAATAGGCAAAGAGTCTCGAATAACAACTCAATGATCGGTGGGTTCGACCCCCAATAGAGAGATAGAGTTTTTTAATAAAGTTACTAGTACTTGAAGACTTTAGTCTTAGATAATAGTCTCGAATAACAACTCAATGATCGGTGGGTTCGAACTCCAATAGAGTGATAGAGTCTTTTAATAAAGTTACTAATACTTGAAGACTTTACTCTTAGATAATAATAACAAACGTTTGTCAGTTCTTTCCGTCGTAAAACAATACAAATTAGACTTTGTCGTTATTGGAGGACTTGCTTTTCCATGAGAGGCCGTAAATAAGGTGAGGTCTAAAAGTGGATCTATGTGATCGAAATCACCTGCACATTCATTATCAAATATTACAAATTCGACCTTTTCGGCGTGTAAAGGTTAATTTTTCATAGAATTGAAAGTTTGGAGGTTAGTTTTTGTGTCAAATTATTATTAGTAACCAATTTTCACCCAGAATCACTGAAAATTAGGCTTTTTGCCGCGTAAAGCTTCAGTTTCCGCAGGAACGGCGTCTGTCACGAAATTTCCAATATTACAATAACTTTTCATATAACGACTTTTTAATATAAGGCATTATATGGCAAGCGGTCGACAAAGTTCTCCGATTCGAACAATTTTCGTTAGCGTTCGCCCAGTGCACCAAATTCAACCAAACCCCAAAGAAAATTCAAATATTCATCGATATTCTGCATGGTGTTCGTGGTCAACATTCTTTTTCACTTATTCGCAACTTTTATGCATATTATGAATATTGATATTAATTTTAGATTGGATTTCTTTAACTATTTTCCATAGACGCGGCCCCGGAAAATGACGATAATGATTATTATGATTATGATTATGGGGAAGTGGATAATGAAAATCCAGATCCCTTGATAACTAATGTTAAGGATCCGCCGTATTTTGAAAAGACTCAAACAAAAGTATTAGCCTCTGCCAACCGTGACGTTATCATGGACTGCGATGTTAAAAATATGAACGGTAAGTGTTTGCTTGCTATTCATTAATTTTTCAATTCACTACAACTGGCATTAACTGATGTTAGTTAAGTCCTAATTAATGCATACATTATTGTCTGATGCAATTTTTGTTCTTCTTCTTCCTTGTTTTCTTTTCACCTTTGCCATCTATGCATAGCGAATAATGCTGTTGTTTGGTACAAGGACAATACAATCTACACTAACGGTCAATATGCTATTAATCATCGGGTCGAAGGTTTGAGAAATAATTCTCTCCTGTTAAAAAATATACAAACCGATGACGCGGGCAATTATTATTGTGAAGTGTTACCGCAAAAGATACGTTTGCATGTGATTTTAGAAATTGAACGAACATTGACAATACTCTGCGATGGTCGTGAGGTGTTAGATCGTACCGTTGTCTACAAACAAAGCGAGTCACATATTTGTAAGTGCAAATCTCCCGGTTCAGATATAAACAACATTAAATGGTTTATAAATGTAAGTATTGTTGAATTCGTTTTGTATTTTTTACTGCACCTGACAATGTATCTGAACAACGCAATCAATTGTCGATCGTTTTTACTTTTCATTACATGCATCTTATGTTAGAAATAAAGTGGGGAAAGTGATAATGTGTAAGGTGACTCAGGTAGAGATGACACGTTCATGTTTTGTGAAACCAGGTCATGTGAAATCTTAGCTTGACTATAAACACTTTTTTAAGAACATTTTTTTGCGAAATTTCAGTTGAAGCGCATCGGAGCTCTTCTGCGAATTTAATTGAGTGCCAACAACTTTTTGATAAAAGCATTATTATTGTTTTTATTATTACGTTGAAGGTCACTAATGCCGCCACCTAAACGATCCTTCGAAGTGGCTCCACGTCTTAACCCTCCAGCCTAAGGAATCCTACCACCTTCTTTTGCTCGCAAGACATACATACATACATGTAGGGCATCACAAACTGTCAGCTAATCACCTGCTATCCGTTTCTACGTATACAAGCACATTCACATAAAATGTGGTACATCGTCTCGGCCGTTCTTCGCAAAATCTGCACGAATCAGTATTTGAGATACCGCTAGTTTTCGGGTGATTGCCTGACGGAGTTGTGTCCCGTGCCCTGTGCTTTCAACGGTTAGCTGATCTTTTTCTGTTCTCACCACGTTACGGCGTAAATAAACGTATTGCCATTAAGAATAGAATAAAGAAAAGAGGGCTCAAAGGTTTGCGATCACGCATTTCGTCTCACTCCGAGATAGGAATACAAGAATTTTTCAATTGTGTATTTATGGGGAAGCGTGCCCGAAACGCAACCTAATATAGTACAAATTTAATCCTTACTTAAGGCAGAACGCAAAAATGGGCGCAGATGGTCCAAACTTTGTAGAGTTCATTTTTGTATAAAATTACTACAATATTAGGGGTCAGTTTTCATTACCATATATTATAACTTATACTTTTCTGCTTTACAACGCATCAATTTTCTTGAAAATCCTTATTAGGTTAGGGTCCAAAAACTAGTCCGAGATGGTTCAAATTTGGTACAGTTAATTTTTTTATTGTTGAATTACGATTATGCTATAGTTTTCATCATGAAGCATTGAAAATTATACCTTTTTGTCGCATGAACTTCAGTTTTCATTATAAGAGAGGGGGTTCAAAAATTGCCCCAGCCGGTCCATTTAGAATGCCGCAATGCTACTACTTAGCCACTTTTGACAAGAAATTTGAAAAATTAAAATTTTTTCCCAAATGACAACTATTCAGAACAGGGCGTTAGGGCGTCAGGGGGAGTGGTCGAACCATTTTCAATAGCAGTCGTCTTCGGGTCAAAACACGTCACTCTACCAAATTTCATCGAAATATCTCAAGAATTGCGTGAACACAATAATACATGGACAGACATCAATCCGACACGGACGGACATCAGACAGACTGAGATCAATTCAAATTACGATTCTAACTTAATATACTCTGTACCACAAGTGGTGCCGGGTATAAAAAGGCTATCCGTAAGAATTCTTAAGACGTTTGCTTTTCTTGAACGCCGTTACGACCAGATGAAGCCATTCGCGGCCCGTAAGACCTATATAACATATTTAAATACGCTTCTTAGCAAAAGGCATCGCAACACATCTCTTACTAAATCTAGGGCTTCCTAAAGTGTTTTCGCCTGGATTAAGAGCAAGAACGATTTTGGTCGATCGCCAATGCCCTATGCTGCCAAGCAAATCTTCGATCATCTTAAAAGAGTTAATAGTCTCCGCATATATATATAAAAAACAAAATTCACAACGAAAACTAAAAAAAGTAAAAAAAAAACTTTTAAATGATTTCCTGCGCTGACTTCCGCTGTAACACGTAAAATGTACGAAAATCCTATTCGCCCTAAAACAATTATTTAAAAAATTGCAAAACGATTAAGTTAACGAAGTGCTAGGATAACTGTTGCTACGAGGGAAAACTTTTCGCACACATCTTTTTGACTAAGTGTTTGCGTTCAATTTTAAATCTTTATTCGTTTGCGGCTTGTGGACAGTTCTGCTTTGCAATAGTGCTTTAAATTATAGCCCCCCTTGAATCCGGACAAGGGACACTATTAAATATGATCTGTTAAGCAAAGGTGTCTACTGACATACGTACGCCTAAAGGCGTCTATACAACAAGATGAATGATTGAGTGTTTACATGAAGAAGCGATATTTGTGCCAAATTTCAACGGGCACACGGACGGACCAATGATTCTGGCTACATTTAGTCAAAATTCCATTTCACCTTTCTTTCTGATTGTTCTAAATAAAATATAAAAAATATTTAATATAACTATTAAAGGGACCATCAAAATTATGGGCAATCGGGAATATTCTATTAGTCTATTTTCAAACTAGTAGAGAGTTTTACAAACCATGTTTATCATGTTACCAGTGAACTAAATCTGCTACCATTTAAATGCAATCAACTGTTATAATAATAAAGAAGAAGACACATAAGACGAATTTTTAGTACTCACCTTACCTTGTGTACGACTTTTATCTACAAAGTCGAACGAAGATTCCTTACAGATTAGCTGGTTTAAGATATTTGTTCGCAAGATAAACTCAGGCTCCATTGCAAAGCAGAGTGAACGGAGTCATTCACTGTGTAGGTCGATCCTATATCATATGCTATAAGATTTTTATCTGTTGGGTTGTTCGGAAAAACATTTCGCTTCCCATTTTTTTTTTTTTTTAAGAGATCAAGGGGCTTTACGTGATCATGAGCGGTTGAATTCGAGAAATTCAATTTCGTAGCGATGTCACGAGTTGTTATTCGACGAATTGCATCAATTAATGCCTTTGTTTTTTCGTTATTAGTGACGCATCTTCACCTGTACGAAATCTTGTAGATCTAGTTTTGGCACTGGTCTCCTATTAGCACATCCTCTCTATAAACACGCAATCATTTTTTGTTGTACTTGAACAGTATTTTTAGCTTTTCGATAATAAAAAAACAAAATATGCTGAAAACACTGTTTTCAACTTCTGACATTTGATAACGAACAAGCCTCGCTGTATCAGCGAGCTGTCAAAATATGTTGAATCTGGGAAAATGCAATCCCCTTAAAAAAAAAAAAAGGAAATGACATCCTAGTAATATATTTCAAAGGTAACAACTTACGATATGTCGATGGTGGTATACCGTAACCCTTATTTTGCATATTTAGCAAAAATAAGTAGAACATAGATCCATTCGCCACTAGCTGGCTTACGGTATTTCTTTGCAAAACAGAAAGAATATGTGTTTACCACCAGCTGATGTACGATGGTTGTGGGATACCTCCCAAAATAGCACACGATCCACTATGGCGGTCGCATAGCGTATTATATAAATCTTACGTCCTATAGATTTCAAAGCATATTTAAATACGATTTAATAGCATTTGTAAGCTCAGAAGGTATAACTTATTTACATATGATATTTTCTATCTGCAAGCGTACAGTACAGGCGTGCAGTAGTCAAAAGTTTCACTAAGGAAAAATGTCGCATCTGGAAACGGTCATAATTTCTGAAGAGAGAAGGAAGCCAATTGTTAGGTTTTGCTAAGTGTGGACATGTCCCATTGTTTGACTTTCCAGATGTTCGAAAATAATCAATCAAGAGCGTATTGGAAAATGTGCAACAAAGTGTGTTCTTCTAGAGAGCATTTTGAGATAAATCTGGGAGAATCGTTTCCACTTAATCACTCTGATCAAATTCAATAGTCAAATGCTTGACAGAAAGACTACAATCTGCGACTGACTTCGATCTTTCTTTTTATAAAAAGAAAAATTTTGATTTCATTCCAGGGTCAACCGGCCGAGGAGATTGTCAATGACATCGATCGTAACACATTGATATTGAACAACATCGATGCTCATTACGCTGGGGTCTTTCAATGTTTAGACGATGATGGCAGTGAAAAACCCAAGCATGGCATGTTCAATATTTTGGTTAACTACGTACCAAAAGTGACTACACATCGTCATCATATCAACACGCAAATCGGCAGTAACGCTGAACTTTATTGCGATTATAAAAGTGAACCGATTGCAGTTACTAGGTGGCTTAAGAACGGTCGCTCTCTAAGCTACTCTGAAAAGTACATGATTTCATATGCAAAGGATAAACACTCCAATCGTACAACACTTATAGTGAACGATGTAGCGGATGAAGATTTAGGCGAATACATTTGCCAAGCCGAGGTGACCTTGAATAGTAACACGCACTTTTTAAGTTTTCTCTTCATTTTATGTCTTATTTTTTTTCTATGGACTATAATCTCCAGAACGCTCTTGGCACGAGTGAATTGAAAACACATCTTATGTTGGAACCGGAGAAAGGACAATTTGAAGATATTAAAATATTCGGAAACAAAGTTATATTAAATTGGATTGTGAGAAGTTTACAGCCGTTGTCGGAAGCCGTATTAGATTACAAGTTGAAAGGCGTAAGTTTGTGTTTTACTTCATTGTGCAAACAGTAATTGATTTCAATTTAAATTACGTTAAAAGTCGTACACTTGGAGCACTACAACGGTATTGCATACACAACGACATGACAGTGGCATTTGGAAAATCAGTCATGAAATGGAACTTACGCCTGGCGAATGGCAAACGCGAATAAAAACCAGAAACACGGCGGGTTGGTCGAAATTCTCAATGCCGTATATATTCAATATTGAAGGCGGCGAAGGTAAGATCATCGTAAGAAGCTAATCCTCTTTGTGCATAAATAGTTTACATATATGTATATATAAAATGTTTGTATGTCTTAGACTTTGATATATTACCAGATGGTTGGAGTGATCGCGTGAACGATGTAATGCTTGCCGGTTTCGGTGGTGGCCAAAATAATACGACCAGTAGCTCTACCTCGACGAAAGCTCTTTCCTGCTTATCTTTCTACAGCATTTTATTATATGTTAGTCATAGATTTCATTAATGTGTAAAGAAAAACTTGTCTATTGTTTTTGTTTAGTTAATTTATGCATAATTATCTGTAAACAGACACATGTACATATACATACAATCTAAACCAAATATAATTATAATTAAAAATCTATTTAAAAAATATTTCAACGTTTTTCTATTGACAATTCAAAGAAGTAAGTAATCAACCGGTTTGCTTGTTGTTTTTGCCTGACTCAATAACAATGCGTGTAACCTCACCTTTGAAATGCCGTGATAGACTTCATTGATCATCGATCATTACGCAATTGTATAGGTGAGCGTATAAGTCTTACAATGGGTTTTTTTATACCCACCGTCGAAAGATGAAATGTGTATTCACTTTATGAAAACGTTTGCAACACCTGGAAGCAAGCTCCAGAGATCCCACACAATACATATATTCTTTATCAGCATCAAACTCCGAATCGATTTAAGCATGTCCGTCTGCCCGTGCATATGACGTCTCTTGTTCACGTTCTTTTGGTCGCAAAAATGGAGCTATTGACTTCAAATTTGACAGCAACATTGAAAGTTCTTGCAAGCAGGTATGTACTAAAAATGGTCTAAATCGATAGGAAGATACGCCCACAGGACCACCTCTGCTTTTTAAGAGGAGTAAAAAAATAGTTTTTCGCCCAGTACTCAGAAACTGCAGCAAATTAATTGATAAAAATTTTTGAGCCTATATTCTGTGGGCGATGCTATAGTTTTTGTGCAAATATAGGAAAAATCGATCACGCCTGCCCATTATTAAAGTGTATCCAAAATTAATTTTTTTTATACTTTAATAACGTACAAAACATAAGCTTCAAAAACCCCTTAAAGTTTCGTCCGTCCGTCTGTCCAACTGCCCAAAAGTGAAGATATCGCCTACAAATTTGCATGAACATGTGAAAATGGCCCCATCTTGTCAAAGGACACGCCTATGCAACAACAAGCGTGACTGACCTTTATTTCCCTATTTTCTGCTTGTTTCTCTTTCCCTATTTTCTGCTTGTTTTTCTTTCCTTCTTTCTTTTTATATATATGTCTATATATATGTATGCACATTAAGTGAAGTGGCAATTACTACATTTATCTTTAACATGTTCGCGGACGCGAATGCTATAGCATTCATTTTCATAGTGATGCAAAATGACGTGAATGCTACAGCATTCAAATTTTAAAGCCAATTTTTGTTCATTTAATTTCATGTAACCTTAAGTTTTTATAATTAATATACATTTCAAAGTAACGACCAATTGATTCATTAAGTACTTTCTTATTTTTTTTATTTTTCTCCGTGTATTTACAAATTTCCTTAAGCCGGCCTAGTTGAAAAATATGATCTATGTTGTCGTGGATGCTATAACATTCATTTCATATAACAGTTAAAATACGATGTTCTGACTACTCTTAAAATATATGTGTAATCAGATTTTCGATATTACAACTAGTTTCAAAAATAATTGCCTGTCTATTTTTGCAGCTCCCTGAAATTTTTTGCGTCGGCGAACGTGTTAATCATGAAAATCCTAAGCATTATGATGGAAATTTTACCGAAAGATAAAAGAGAGAAAGATTCCCAAGTCTGTGTTCGGCATCGGGAAAAGCACTTAAGATATTCTCATAGTATATATGCAAATTGACGGATCAAATGTTGTATCGAGCTCGTCTGTCTCCTTGTCCTACTGACGTCACATGTAGGAAGTTTCACAGTAAATAAAAATCTATAATTTGAGATCGATAATCGTGATTCCGCATTCACAAAACCTACAAAAGAAAAAAACGTTAAAAAAATGAACATAACAAACCGATTAATACACTTTTCATACTTTTCACGAGGGTCCTTATAAGAGAGCAAGCTTGAGACGTCATCTGACGTGCTCTACATTTAGCAAATTTATTTTTCTTGTTAAATATTTTATTACCCTTCACTTCTTTTCACTGCGGACTTTGTTGCCATAAAAGGATTTACTTTTAACCACAAGTATTGCACGTGGCAACATACAAACATAGATGCGTTTGGTCCAAATTATTTCCACTTAATTTTCATGTCCAACTTAGATAATGGGCTATTTTTCATTATATTTATACTGGAGACCGTTCAAAAAGTTTGCCACCTAAATAAAGGTTTAGGCCGAAATCCTGTTACCGAACGATTTTTTGTTAAGAAATTTTGCAAAATTGCAAATTATTTCAAAATAAAGCATTTTGTGAGAATTGGTCGAAGAATTATGTAATTTGTTATGTTATCAAGCTCCTTCCTGAGTCAAAAGATATCAGGGTACCAAAGCTCGTTAAAATATCTGAAAATTGTGAACTGTAGGCTGAACAAAAAAACGGGTGGATTAGCATCAGACTGACCTTAATTCGTTTAAGAAAAACATCTTGAATCGATTGGCGTAAGCTTAGATTAAATCTTTCCGGGTGTTACACACATACGCCATAAATTAATGTAACCTGCAGTACATAACTATCACATCCTTAATCCTTAAAAGGGTATACAAAATGTTCGCGATAATTGCTAGACTGGAAAACAGTAGAGGTAGCCAGTCTCATTGTGGAGACTTCCATATATAATATAAGCAAGATTAATATTATGAATAGATCATGTGGAAAGGTCAGGCATTTATTAAAAGCCAACTAAAATTTTAACCTTTAAGTTACTTTGGCGCGGGTTTGGATTCGAAACCGAGTTGCGTTATGTGTGTATACTACTTTTTTTGCTTGACGACGTCCTAGGAATTGTGAAAAAACCTGAGCAAATTTATTAAAAAAGATTTTTTCAAAGGTTTCTCCCTTCTTTTTTTTAATTTCATAAAAACAAACAGAAATTGCTTAACTTTAGGGTGGCTGGCGGTTAGAATCGCCTACACCCATCCGGAGCGAATGATGTTTTTTTGCACTTAACTTTTTTCAAGTGAGATGACAGGAGGGATTTTTTGCTTATGAAAACAAATATTATTGGAAATGACTTCATGCGACCTCAGGCGGCGTATTCCACAGTCTAATCCAATCTAATATAAATATTCTCCGTCTGAATGAGGAAAGTAATGGATTTAAAGATGTTTATACCTATGTTTGTCTGTCTGTCTGTTACCCGTCGGTGCGAATAAAGTGAATTATGAAATGTTACAACGCTAAGTTTGTCGCTAAGTTCCTTCTAAAGTTTTAGAATAATCTTCTATGAAATCAAGTCTTGGTTTTTTAAATAAAATCTACGCCATTCGCAATCCACCCTAATATCAGAAATTAGCAATACTATCGTCTAATTTATTCCTTAAAGTCATGTTAATAATACACTATGTAAACTTTTCGATACATCGATACATATTTTTTTATTCATGGAAAATATTTTAAATAAATAAATGTTTATATAAATTTTATTATACTTTTATTTTTCATAGTAATAAGCGTTAATGAATACTAAAAGCACTCACATTACGATTATAAGACAGAATCACAAATTTACTTTAATTATCTGATAAGACGATAAAAATAAAAATAAAATAGTGTAAGCAGCACAGCACGAGTCAGTAAAGACAAAAGCGTAGTCAAAAAGAAATCCGATATGTAATAAGATTTACCTTAAGATGTTAACTTGATAGATAATGAAGCTAAGCGGAAATAGCTTACAAATCTGTTTGAATGTATATATGGACTTGGAAAAACATATATAATTGTTTGGTTCAGAGATAGGAGGATTTCGTTGCATATCAGTAGCAAATCGTTGCTAGATACTCGATCAATCAAAATTTTTATCGACAATTCAAGCTGCACTTAAGCATTGAGCTACCTTCTGTATCCAACTTGAAGCATGTAGTTTACGACTGTCTCCCCATCGATACTTAATTCCTTAGCCATGTCATGGCTGTTATGGGTTAATCTTCTGCAAAATTTGCACTTGCTCTTCGGACCGAAGTGTTTCATTACAATTTCCCGAATTGAAGCGAGCAAGCAATGTACACATTGTTGCCTTCGGATGAAGACCATTGAAAGTGAATATTGCCGTTTGTTCCCAAGAAATGTAGAAAGTCGGAGAAACTTATAAAATATAGGAAATTTTGTTAGAAATATCACTGATTGTCGCATTAATACGTATATATATAGTATACGTCATTTGCACATATATATATATATATATATAATATACATTTTTATGGAAACTGTAAATTAAAATTTTACCTTTTTAAGCTCATCTTAGTACCATGTAATAGTTAATTAGCGTTGCCCTGTCTACATCATTGAAAACACTATCTAGTGATAAAACTGACGTACTCAAGGTATACGACCTAACTGATTCTCTTGAAATATATTTCATAAAACCTGCTAGCATAAATTAAGTTGTACTGGATCACTGCGACTAGCGGTTCATAAATCACGCATTAGCTATCTAAGCCCACGCACCAGCTCGTTAAGTACAAAGCAATGAAAACTCTTTACATTAAGAAAAAAATAATCTTTACTTAACCTAAGTAACGTACACAGATAAATCGTTGCTTATGCCTGCAGCGTAGATTGGGATAAATGAAAATCGTGAAAAAGCAACAAGTAATAAAATTACATTCGTCTTAGAAAGAACTTCTGGTATCTACCTGGGGTAGTCCTACGTAATAAATGTAAAATACTTTGCTAATCTTGAAATGCTGCTGTACTCTATGGTCCGTCTTTCCAAACATCCCTAAGAAATTTCATATCTCTCATAGGTTTGCCTGTTGTGAGAGTAGTTGTAGCGACTCGTGGACAAACGAAAAGAGGGAGTTAGAGGACAATATTACTCTGATCAATAAGAAATATATACTCCATGCAAGCTCTGGGGAATATTTCCGTATATTAGAAGCGATGCGAAAGGTCAAGTCAAGCGAACTCTCATTCTTTCAGCAGAATTTTATTAATTTCGATTGTGTTGGAAAGCGAACAAATTCGCATAGAACGCCTAGTTTCAAGTCAATGGATGCTAAATGTTGCAAAGAGCTGCAAGGTGAGTATTTGAAAATTTTTGATATTTGCTTTAGCTCGCGGTTAATTTTAGCTAAATGCTTATTATCAAGCTCGCTGGTCAATTGTCTCAGGCACAGAAGTCCTTAAAATAGACTTTAATATTTACGACATAGGAGTCAAGTGTCTACAATTGGCATCATGCAATCTTGTATGCTTTTGTCTCCAACAAATTGCCAACATTGGAGGGCATTGACGCTCTATTATTAAATGAAGGGATTATTAGTGATCATGACGAAAATATTGGTAATCGGCATACCCTACATTCCGACGTATTCGGACGGGAATGAGTCATTCATTATTTTGTACCGCCTCCATTTCTTCCCAGACTACAAGGCATATTCCTGTGTAGGATCTCTTGAAATACCTTACTTACTTTAATGTAGAACGATATCAGCAGATTTATTGAAGATATAAGGTTTGATTGATTTGTGGGCAAAAATATATTCATTATCTTCCTTTCCAACTTTCATATGCGAATGTAATCTGATACGTTGTTCAATAATAACACGAGCTAAGAAACAGAAAATATTAAGCTACACAAACTGCTTGAGCAGTAATATGATCATTTCAACGCTTTTCGAACGATGCGATGCGGTTTTATTCCTAGCACCGAAAAATGGAAGCATATTTAGTTTGTCAGAACATTTCCAACACTCAGAAATAAGCTTCAGACAACCCATAAAGGTCGTGGGTTCTGTCCCTCTGTGCAATTTTTGTAGCAAATACTCTCCCGATCGAAAAACTTAACACATCGCCTTAAGACTTGGCAAAAGACTTGCAACTTCTTACTCGCGGGTTGATTTCGAAAAAGGACCAAATACTTGGATTCATATGTCTCCAGTGCAGCATAAACTCAGAACACCTCTGCTTTGTGGCTTTCTTTGCTTGTTACTCTTAATATCCGTTCTACAAAACTGGAAATATCCAGCCCTGCCCGCACAGGACCGCAAAGTATAGAAATTTGGTTTTCTTCCTTTTATTTCTATACCCTTCAGCAAACGGTGGCGGGTATATTTAATTTGTCGAAACGTTTGTAACGTCTAGAAATAAGCTTTAAAGACCCCAGAAAGCGTATATACTCCTGATCAGCATCACATTGTGAATCGATTGAAGTGTGTCCCTGTCGTCGGTCCGCCCGTGCAATATCTGTTGTAAACATTCTCTTGGCCCGCAAAATAAATGTATCGGTTTCAGATTTAGCAAAAATATTAGAAATTCGTGCACGCAGGTTGGTAATGAAAATGGGTCAATGCGACGTAAGGCTACGTCTACAATATTAAGTAAATTAAGAATACCTCTGTTTTCTAAAAGGAATAAAAATTTGTTTTTTGCTTATTACTCATGGACTGGAGCAAATAGATATACAAAAATTTGAACGTATATGATGATGTTTTTCCTATACAAAAATGGGAAAAATCAACCAGGCCTATCCAATGCTATAGTGCATCAATATTAATCTTTTCCCAATATCTTTATAGCGCGCAAAGGTAAGCTTCAAAAACACCGAAATCTTGGCCAACTTCAAATTCGGAATGCATGTAAGCATGTCCGTTCATATGTCTATCTGTCCAACTGTGTAGTGTGTGGGGTACACATTCTCCCATCCGTAAAAAAGAATATATGGCCTACACATTTGCAAAAGAGTTTAAAATTGACCCAAACAGGTCGAAGAACACCTCACACGCCTATTCAACCATAAATGAGAACCCCTTTTCTTTCCGTGCCTTTTGCTCGTTGCTCGTAAACTACAACAGATACACGATGTAAATTTCCACATAATTATTCTACAAAAATAGAAGAAATCAACCTCGCCGACCCAATACTGTACAACCGAATAAAGTTTTCCTACTTGTTTTATTATAGCAAGAAAATTGGGGGAGGGATTGTTCAGTCACAACCGCATATCAAATTGCTTGCTTGTTGTTGAGACAACCGGGGCACCTTTCAGAGTCCGGAATGCAGTAATCATTCGATCCAAACAGTTTTCACTGGAGCATGCTTTTGAAGTTCGCAAATGGATGATATTCGCTGAGCAGCAGATCTGAAGAATACGATGGCTGGGGCAGCAGAATTAGTAACAGTAAGCATTTTTGCTCCAATGCGAGTAGACATGGTACCCGTTTGGAAAGCAGCTTTCTCATGCTCAAAGGTTCAAGCACAGTAAAGAATAGGATAACTTTTGATATCTATATGTTAGCTATTTCTTGCCACTACTCTTTTTGATTATCGAGAATAATTTTCGAAATGTTTTGAGCATACGATGACCATCATCGGATACCTTCTCGTTTAAAATTAACAAACCACAGTCAAATGCTTTTTTCCGAAGGAAAAGAGTTACCATAAAACTTTTCAAACCAATCTTGTGCTTGATATGACTTTTGTTCCCAGCAAAAAGCAATCTTTGCTGAATAATCACAGGAACTTCGGGTTTGTCTATTGCTTTGAAGATTACGAATGTAGCGGCACTACGACTTTTAAAAAAGCCATAAACAAATAACCGAAATGAGGGGAAATGTTGACATGGGCCATTTTAGGGTTGGAATGGTCTAAAAATGATTTAGATTTTCGTTATTGGAGATGGAATCTCTTTACCGCTTCAGGGAATTATTGATCGACGTGTGTACACGAGTATAAAAGCTCAGTCGAAAATTTATTAATTGGTAAGTTACCAAGACATAATAAAAAAATTGGGAACAGCTGAATGAGGACATAGACTGCGACAGATTATCTCTCTAACTCAGCCGCAGTATTAATGTATATACACCTAATTCTCTTTTTACACGATGGACACGTTTTCGAAAAAATTCGTGTAAAAAAAGATATTGCCTAAATGGAAATATAGTAGATTGGTCCCAGACCTAAAAATGCAACTGAAAAGAACAATAAAAAATATTAAAAAATTCCTTTAAATCCATATTTTGTAAATTTATTTACAAAATGTATAGAAAATAAATAAATACAAAATGAAATGGGAAAGCAGGAGTTGACAGATTCGGCCAACCCGTCACATTAAACATATATAAGTAACTGGTGAATTTCGACCACTTAGTAAATGCCTTTCGAGCATCTGAACGAAGGCATGGATTCCGTTAGCCCCATAATGGAATTACAAGCTATTTCTAGCACAAAAACAATGAATTTGTAAAGGAACTCCTGCAGCTACTGCACTCATGGCCAAACCTATGCTAACTACCCCTCTGTTTGCGTCTGAATGGATTATGTCTGCTCTCATTCATCATCCACGGAATTAGATTAAGAGGGCAATGGCCAATCCTGTGGATTATTGCGATTAAGAGAATTTCATCTAAAACGGAGGGAAAAGTTCATCGCTGAATCTCACGCCATCTCTTATCCGCGATGTAATAAAACTAAATCCAATGTTTTTTTTGTCTCATTTATTATTTTCGTATTCATTAACAACAATAAAACTTGAAAACTACAACATACACACTTATAAGGTTTATTAATAAATTAAATAAATGATTATTACATTTGTTATTGAACATAGCGTTCGCTGTGGATGTATAGAATACTACAGTTTTGTATAATTTAAACTCTTCAGAATTTTGTGCAACAATAGAATTATCAGTTATTTCATTGAACGAGTTCTCGTTGGGATCATCGTCATCATTATCGCTGCCATAACTACGACCGTCATTAGTATCACTGATGCCATTAGCGCCATCATTATCATTACTATTGTTAGCATCATATGTTTCGGCTTCCGTTGAGTAGTTTGGAAATTCAACTAAAATATGTTGAAAAAGATAAAATCGAAACAAAAGATGAATAAAATTACATTTTGCACACAATAATGTTTTTAATTTTTAATTATATGAATATGTGCGCGTGAATTGTTTTATTGCATGATTGACCGACCTTCTCCTCCGGTGGCGAAACGCAATATTTTGCTGCTGTCACTCCAACCGTAATGATTCCGTGCGAGTACAACTACCTGATATATACTGGCAGGATGTAAGCCATATAAAGTGAACGATGTCGTGTATATGGATCCTAAAAAAAAAAAATATATATATATATATATATGAAAATTCTGTACAAAAAGTGCCAGGAATTCGTAAAAACAAAGTCACTTTTTTAAAAAATTGGATAACGATTACTAACTAACTAATGCGCAGATTAACTAGCAATGGAAGTAACGACACTTCTTAGACTTCGCATATATAAAAATGTGAGAGTTCGTTACTCTCTTTTTAAATTTTATAACAACAAAAATGGAAAAAAGCAAATTTCGAAAAATTAAAAATTAAGAAACAACAACAATTACCTATAGAAATATCTGCTGGTATCGTCAATTCTGTCCACTCAAGCTTAGTTGTCACGGTTGTCGAAGATAGTGAGCTCTCTGCACAAGCAAGCGTATGAGCAAAATGTAAAGAATTTTCCAATTAGTTTCAAGTGTTTTCCAATTAAACACAGTCAACATTACACAATCGCATGTGTGTAATAAGAACGTAGTGTGAGTTTATTCAACTTACCAGATGGTATTTGTCTGAATTTTAGCTTAAACTCAATTACGGGTGAAAAACTCTCCGTTTGCCAAACGAGCAAATGTGAGGTAGGGCTCTGCATGTCAGGGCTGATTTTGAATGTGCAAGGCATCGGACGAAAAGTCAATTCCATGTAAGCGCTACGTACACCAATTGTGTTCTCTGCCCGACACTCATACATACCCATATCAGAGTCGCGTACATTCTTAATGATTAGCACATGTTTCATATCAGCATAATAACGAAGTGCTGATGAGTTCGAGGGCATCTCTACATCTTGACGAATATAACGCGTGGGACTAATAACTCGCCCATCGTGTAACCAACGAATTTTCGCTATTGGTGCTGATTCTACGAAACACTGCAAAGCGACACGTGCTCCTATCTTTGAGTAGATGACCTTTTGAGATGCTCGTATTTCAGGAGCAACTGGCATTAGCAAAAGCATTAATTAGTAACTAAAACGGAAAATTTTCTTATTTTCTTTTTTGCTTGTACTCACATAGAACGGATAATTCAACACCGTCGGCAGCCGGTCGGCCCACACCATTATTAGCTATGCATTCAATGGTACCAGACATGTTTCTCGTTTTTATCTCCACTATATGACTTTGGCGATTGCCCACTAAATAATCAATTATCGTTGCATTGTTGTGCGTCCAAGTAATAGCCGGTTGCGGTACACCGTCCGTCTCACATATAATCTCCAACAAAGCACCCAACGGTAGCTCTATGAAACCGCTAGGCGAAGCAAATATTCGCGGAGGATATTGCACTTCGATGGCATGACTTTGCACCGCTTTAACAGTATTGCTAATAATTTCGCAATAATATTTTCCCGTATCTTCCCGTTGAACATCCATTACTACTAAACTACCGTTCACCAACAAACGATAGCGTTTTAATGAGACTTCTTCAGAATGCAGTGCATCCACAATTAATAAATCGTCTTTGAGCCAACGTACAGAACCATAGGCGACTAGAAGTTTTTAAGTGAAATACTTTTACTTTTAAAATATTTGTTAAATAACTTCCTTCGGTGAGAAAACCGATTTAATTTATTATTTATTCAAGAGATTCCTCAACTTTTGTAATCGTAAAATTTAATATGCTGGTATTGGATTAGGTTTTAATATGTAAGCAATCGTAAAAGGTTTGCTTATATATTGGAAGCGATAAAACACTCTCTTAATACAATTATTTATGTAACGATTTTCAAAATAATGGGTTACATAAGTAGTGATCGAAAAAGTGGTGCGATCCGAACTGTTTTGAGTAATGTTTGTCCTTGAGCCAAAACATGTCAATACGCCAAGCCTCTTCAACATATCTCCAAAAATTGAGGCTGAGCACAAGAAACCAAGATGGACACACGGACCGATCGGCTTAGAAGTATTTTTTGAACTGATATAACTAAAGTCGGGTCTATTGCAAGTCCTTCTGGGTGTTGCGTATCCTTCTGACACACCTGGTGTCATACATTTCCTAAAGGCCACAAAAAGCACTCATCACACTTTTTCTTTTTTGTCACTGTTTGAGGAAAATTTAATGGCGGAAACGATAATGAAATTGCATATAAAGATCATATATTTGACTTTATAAATATAGGGTGTAGGCTAGACAATCGCAACTTTTCTTACTGAAACCTTTAACAAAAAAAATTAATGCCACAGGAAGGCATTCAAGTAACCCCAAATTAAATCAAATCTTCCTTATTTACAAGAAGCACAAAAATGGGCTCCAACAAAAGCTAAGTATAATATGTAAAAACAAGTTGGATTCCGATCTTTTCTTTCTTAACTTTTGAATATGCTACGAATTCGTTAATCGCTGAACGAGCATTTGTCAAGTGAATCCCCAGTGTTATAATTTTTAACAACGAACGAATGTTCAAAAAACACTGAATGCACGGGCTGTTAATCCACTTTGAACGTAAACTGATGATAAGAAAAGGTTTTCGTCATAATTTCGAATAACTCTCTTGAGCTTCTTATTCTTTTAATTTAGTTCCACGCGCCACGTTTCTTATTTAGACATCAAAAGACAACTGGGTGAACGTCACTTCACCCTAAGAAAGTATGAACATCTTGTTTTAATGCCCTTATAGCTCAAGGCTTAGGTTAGAATATCACCCGATTAATAAACGAAAGCTCAAAAAATTGCGTAGCAAAAAAAAAATCAGCAAGAAATTTATATTCGCTCTCCGGGGCGAATATATCAATATCATCAAGAAAAGTCATTTCGAAGGGAAACATTTCGCCTTCTTTTGCAATTTTATATGGATTCATGCAATCGTTCAAATAGTTGCAGTTAGGCAAGGCCCACCCACCACTTTATCTAATTTGTTTTCATGATCAACTACACGTTGCAAGTAAAGGTATACTTTTTGCGAGAGGCCTTGTATAGGCGGGAACACAACATGTGAATGGCCAACTGAACTGACTGAAATTTGGCAAAATAAATTTGGCTTTCAAAGAGCTTACTAATGATGCATTTATTTCTCTCCTGAACTACTTTTAATAAGAACCATTACATTGAATGTGGTCCAATAAATAGGCCTACATGGTCCAAATTTGTGGTACTTAATTTTCATGTCAAATTGCTAGTAGCGATCAAGTTTCATTACAATTTTTAGCCAAAATTATTTCTTCGTACAAAGGCTCGTTTTTCATAAAAACAATTATGGGACAAGGGGTTAAAAAATTTAATCCATGCGATGCAAACTTTTCATATCAATTTAATATACTCAAAATGCAGTCACTCAATGATTTTTGCCGTGAAATTTTGAAAATTGTAAATCCTCTATAACATAACTTCTTTTTAATGGAACGTTATACGGTAACGGTAAAAGGACGAAAATAAGGCGACTCAAGATCATGTGCCAAATTGCGTTAAAATATTTCAAACATTACGAGTTGTGTATTGAACACAAATATATTCGGACAGACGGACAGATAAACTCAAAACAATTCAGAAAATGATCCTGCTCCAGTCGATCGGTTTAATAAAAGGCCAGGGCTGCGTTAAGTCCATCCGAGTATTACATCGCGCACCAGAATTGGCGTAGAATATAAAAATGGCAAATAATTTGCATGTAAGCTGTAAAGATCTACTTTAACCACCTGGCAGACGCAAGTAACCAAATCTACTCTGTGTCTTAAACTGACGAAGATAATATATCTCATGGAGTTCTTTGATGGTATTTTCGATATAATCTATTCTTGTGTGTTGGATGTAAAAATAAATACTCGCTTTGAGGTAATTGTATAACAATTTCGACGTCCCGTGTTAGTTGAGAAGACATCATCAGAACTACTTTTGGGCTGCTTTATCAAATACAATGCGTAAAGAAATTCCAAGTTGCACAATTTCATCGAATGTAGATGAATCCAATTCCAATTCCAATTTGAATCAGTGAATAATGTTACAACTTTTAGTTTTTTATTTAAAATCCTTCCAGTTGCAAACTTTTCAATAGCAGATGTCAGGCGGAGAAAGAAAGAGACCGGTACACGAATATACCGACAAACGAGTCAGCGGATGCATAAGTGGGCGAAGAGACAGAGAGTCAAGCAGACAGATAGACTGACAGTAAGATAGGTGGACAGACGCACAAATGAGCGAATGAACGGAAGGCCGAACAGAGCCACGATTAAGTGGGTTAACAAATAAACAAACTGACGAATGCGGAGATAGCGGAATAAACGCACAAAATCTAATCGACTTCGAAACTTGAGCTGCTCATAAATACATATAATTTACGGATTCTTTCATTGCTGGTTGCTTCAATATGGAAAGATAAACTTAATGAACACGCATCAGTCTATAGGGACAAATTAACAACCAAGAAATACCAAGAAAATGTTGTAACCTTCAGCTTTCGTTTTAAAACGCGACGATAGCGGGGATACTTTGTTTCGTAATCTCAGGTTCAAAATGCAGTGTTTACGCTTTATGAGCTTCGAATCCAGGTGTTTTTTTTTTGCTTTATGTAACTGTTTGACCAGTCACTAATGGGATGTCCTATATACGTTCAGAAACAGTGCTATTCAAAAAGGATCGCAAACCGAGCGTAGGATTTCCTTGCCTATTTTATTGTAAGCATGCTCTGGAAGGTGAATGTCTGCAAACACGTTATGCGTCGGTATCGACTCTGACAATTAGTATCAAAAACGCAATTTGATATCAATGTCTACGATACTGTCTATCCGTCAACAAATAGTAAAATTATGTAAATTATCATGCAATCCACTCCTTGCAGCTACGTGTACGTAAAAAGCGTACTATTGATTGTGTTGTAAGGCAGCAAATAGTCCAACTTACACTTATAATCGCATGGTAGTAAAACGGTATCGTTCTCATAAGTTTTCACGGTGGTCGGTACACTGTGAAAATCGCGACCCTTAAAATCCTCACTAAATTCAAAATTAATAACATTTACACCTTTGCAAGCATTAAGCAGAGAAATGAAAATTGCAGTAATTTTTAAAGATAATGAAAACATTTTTCTTAAACTTTGCACCCAAGCGAACTTGAATTTTTTGCTTTTTTTTTTTTTTGGTTTATCTTTTAATTAAATGTAATGTAACGATCGCAAAGATTATTCGGGGTTCTGCTCTTAATGAAAGATTCCGTTTGTCACCGATGCTCAATTAGAACTGTTCTTCAATTTTGAAAATAACTCAACAGAATTGATCTTGGTTTTGGATAAACTTTTCAGTTTCGTTTTTTTTCTTCACATGTCTTCCTCTATTTTATTTACCGCTTTAATTATACAACTCTCCATATGTATGTATGTGCATGTGTGTGTGTGTGTGTGTGTGTGTGTGTCGGGTTTTTGTCATGAAATTTAGCGAAGAGTATCTTTTATAATTCCAACAGATACATAGGAGTATACTGGCATTTGGACAAAGTCTTGCAATTGTTCGCCTGCGCATTATTATTGTTATTATTATTCAATTAAAACGTGCCTTCATTGCACATCTGCAGATAATACACACTTTTTTTAGTGTATTATTATTATTATTATTATTCTTTTTCTTTTTTTTTTTTTTCTATATTGAAAACAATCGTTTAGAACTGGAAGCTCAAACACGCAAGAGAGTAACGGGCCGGTTTACGACAAAATATCACCCACCACGTCGACATAATAATGCTGTCTGTCCTCTCTAAAGCGTACATGAAATATTTCTTTAAATATATGCAGAGTTGATCGCCATATTCCTTAAAGTAAATACATACATAGCGAAGATTGAAGAATCTTCAGCGATTTCGAAAAGTCACCAAAAGCGCATCTAACTCGGCTCTAATTTTCAATCGTGTCCTTCAACCATTTTCACCCCCAACCCGCTTGCCAAAACTGAAGCCGATCTTTACCACCACTAGGATGTTTATTACACGCATCCACATAAGTGTACAGGCGGACGGACAAACATAACTAAATCGATACAAAATTGAGTGTTGATCAAGCATATAGATAGCATCTCAAGTGGAAACATTTTGACAAAATGAATTCACTCCTGATCATTAGGTGATTTATCAATGTAGCTTATATCGGGCAATTTCCTAAAATTTTGCAGCGGAATATATTCCGATCAGCTCACTTACAGACTGACAAGTAACAAGAGATTATTTCATCAGCAGAGCCCAAGAAACAAAATAGAATGTTAACATTGGAAGCGACATCTCTTCCAAAGTAAAATTATGAAATCCTAACAGCAGCGCTTTGATCTTAGCGATATTGGCTCCATTTAACAACTGCAGGCCAATAAGCTTCCAATTACTTTGAAGCTTTTTCTAGAATATTTACGATAGGGTTTAAGAAATGAAATGCTTTTGTTTATAAACTGAAAAATCTTTATTTACTCCATCGCCCTTAATGTGCTTCCCGTGCGACGCAATTACAGCAACGTTTTTCCCAATCCTCGATATAATCAGAGAAGTCGTTTTCCGAAATTGGTCAAATACTTTCCACTGAACCAATGAAACTTTGGCGTTTTTGAGCCATAAAGCATCTCTTAAAATGGATCGGCAAAGTCTCTTACTGGCACTGGACTCGATTTTCGAGCACTTTTGATTTCTTTGGTTTTTTTAATGCGGCTTTCGTTGATGGAGGTTGATGGTCGTCCACGAGCCTATTCGCCTTGAGCTCGTTCTCAGCCTTCCCTCGTACACTTTTTTGCGAAATAGTCATCGTCAAAACGATTCTCCGGCAGAATATTAACATTAATATTCCATTCATTAATAGAACCTTTGTGGTGGACAAAGTAAAAACTGGAAACCTTACTTTTCATGTAGCTGTGTAGCAAGTAAGTATACTAATATGAAATTCCACATAAATGTCCAAAAGAAACAAATACAAGCAAAAATACAAAGAGTTTCATTGTTTTTGTAATACCCCCGCGGAATTGAAATGAAAAATTCACCTTATTTTTTGAACATTTTCGAAAAGTTCCCAAACTATTCGAACGAGTATGTAGGACTCCAAGCAAACGTTTACTTTGCTTATATCAATCACTACGAAACATAGACCCAATAATGACTAATTGTATTATTATTATTATTATTATTATTTTATAAATTTAGCCAGAGAATAAATTCTAAGACTAAAGTCTTAAAGCACTAGCATCTAAGGCTTTCGGCTTTATTTTTATTATTATTATTATTATTATTATTATTATTATTATTATTATTATTATTATTATTATTATTAAAAACTCCATCGCACTTGAGTTTTGGACCCACGACCATTGAATTGCTAGTCGAGACTTTTGCCTACGCGGCCACTCAGGCGGACTAATTGTAATAGCTTTCCCAAGTTCTGAAGCTGAGTTTAGGGCGAAGATCCAATTACGACCAATTAGGTTTGACGAAATCATTTAAGACAGAGTAAATGCAAACTAAACACAACGACAACAGGCTGCAATAATTCCACAATCAACAAATACACAACTTGTTGTGATGCCTTCAAAATTAGACAAAAATTGTGAAAAATGCTTAATGCTAGACATCTTCTTTCCCAGATTAGATGCTGAAAGCGGCCGTGCACACGTTTTGAACAATAATACATCCAACTAGTGCCTTGGGTAGTCGAAATAAGAAAACGTGTGTGGAATGAAATCATGAGAAACGAATTACTGCAATAAAGGGATGCGGGCCCGCCAAACTGCGCTTGGCCATTCCGGACACAAAAGAATTATGAGTGCAAAGAAATGAATTTTCTTCAATAGGCCCCCGTTTTAATATATGCATAAAGCATATAAGAAAATAAATCCAAGTATTGTGTGTTTACATATACATATAGAGAATTTTTTTTCGTGTTAAGTTGGACTAAAGTCTACAATTAGCATTTCCTTCATAGTAAGCAAGTTGATGTTAGTTGTTGTTCGGTAATAAAAATTTCTAATAATTTTTTGTTAGATTTCATGCAATGGACACCATTACAAACGGCCACATAGTCTTCGCGCCTACTACATGAATGGTGCAAAACAAAATCATTTAGATCTTTTCAAAGTCACTGTAGTACGTTAAAAAAAGGAGCTTTTTTAAGAAATTCTTTTTTGGCTGAAAGGAAAAGTGGTGGAATAACAATATTCGAGAAGGTTATTGAGCGTACCTTCGAGTTACTTTTAGATATTGGTAAGTACAAGCTAGAAGAAGTAATCAGATTTAATGATTGGGGAGGTAGCCTTGATCCAATCCTTCATCCAGATTCAACGTCGGCTTGATCAAAGGAATTCCATTAGTGTTATATAACTAAATGTTTGCATGCGGCTCTTCCTCGACCAATATTATAGTCCGCACCCAACACTACACATACGCTGCAGATGTGACATTGATCTGATAGAACGGGGAACGACGTAACCTTTTACTTTTTGCTCCACGCGGCTTAGAATGCAATCCTCGTTTAGAGCTTCTACTTGCAATGAAAAAAGAAATTTAACAAAATGGATGTTAGGAATAATTTTTATTGCAAAATTCCTGCTCCAGAGAATCGCATTTAATGGACAGGGGATGAACAAAATGATAAGAACACGTGGCATATATACCATGTTTATTTATTAATGAAGTGTTGGACCACCATTGGCTGGTAGAGCAGCTGCAAATCTGCGTGAAATAGATTCGTGGAATGGCTCAAGGTTTCCAAAGATTTGTTGTCCCATTCTGTTCCTCACTCTTTGCTTCAATATTTTCCATAATGATTCAACTAAGTTAAGGCCTGACGCGCATATCTTATATACTTACATAAGGTAGGCCGTTGTAAATTTTTCAAAAAAATAATTTGCTTTATTAGTTTAAATGATCCGTCAAATAGTCAACTTGGGGGCATGGCATCACTTCAGGCGGTCACAAAATTTAATTGTTTGAATATAATTGTATAGCAGTATAGCTCGGAACTTTGAATACGTTTTCCTTGAATCGCGATTTTCGAGCGTGACATTCCGCAGAGAAGTACGTAACCACTTCTTTGATTGAACTTAATTTACATACTGAATAAAAATGTGTCTTTTTTCCTGTCCGCAGAGCCCTTTAAAATGATAGCGCCCTCTTAGAGCGGCTGCGATGCTGTTGTTTTTTTATTATTTTTCGAAAATAATTTTGTTTCTATTATTTATTTATTAATTTATCGCATCTACAAATATCTCAGTGAACATGATAAGAGAGGTAATGTAACAGATAACATTCCATATAGCAAAAGATGTACTTAAGACTTAGGTAATTAAATAACCATTAAAATCTCGGATAATGAGCAAAAACGCAAGAAAAAGAAACAAATAAATAAACAAAATAATACGTAATTCCGTATAACGCAAATGAATGAAACGATAAAGATATCAAGAAACAGTACAGTAAGGGGAACCATAGGTAAGTAGTAAGGAAATCGTTGAACTGAAAGAAAAACAATTAAACTATCAGCTAAAGATACAGTCTGTTTAAAATTGAAGGCGTAGGTAGGCAGGATGCTGGTGGCTTAGGATAGCGCCCTTAATGACATTAACAGAATCCGGTGACCGATCAAACAAATAAAGACAATCGCTATGTACATGGATACATATTCATGTACTATGCATAAATCTTAAATCATAATCATAACAATATTTATATGCTATACATAAACCTATCAGGTACAGCGAATGGACTGCGAAAGGACATCTCGTTAACCTCAATGATAAAGTTCTTGGTTAGCTATGGTTAGCTATATACCCATACACATATGCGTAACTAAAAGGGCTCAGTCTTAGTTTGAAGAGCATCAGAATATTATCACACATTTATCAGTACATAACACAATTCTTCTTCTTTAAAAAAAATTAAATATATATATTGTGAGGGCCTTTACGGCCCATACCTCTGGGGTGCCCAGGAAAACACAAGAAATTTATATTTAGGGATCTTTCCTTTCTTTTTACTCGTCATTACTTTAAGCTAGCACTCTCTCTCTCTCCCCCACCAGAGACTGGGAAACCGTGAGCCCAAAACAAGCTCCGAATTTATTAACAAAGTAAAGAAAAACTTTAATTTTTTCTCTTTCCTTTTTCTTAAAAAAAAAAAAGAAATTATTTATTATGGGTTTTTGTTTTTTTTTTTTATGTTAAATATAAAAAAATTAATAATAATCAGAGGAGTAAATAGATCAATTTGTGTAATATAATAGCGCTTCCGCCGATTACAGTTTTGTTCATAAATTATACGGTAAAATAATAATTCAGATTTAATTAAATTCAGAAGAAAAATTCAAGGCTCGAAATCTTATCCGTCTCCGTTGAATCTGTTGAGTCTGCAACCAATTGATAAGTTTGGTCAGTGGAAAAGGCAAGTGGCCTTGCCTGCCATCGCTTCATTTACAATTTCTATTCGCTTGATTGCTGGACCTTTCCAAACGGCCATTGTGTGCGTGCACAAATTCACGCATTTCTTAATCTTCTCCCATACTTTTTGTAGGGAAATGATAGCCAGGATGCTCCAAATTCATCAACTTGTTGTCTTTCAGTAATATGCAAAAATATATTTGCATCAATGACGCGGACTTTGTTACTTTTATACCGCTTCTTAAATTTGCTTAAATCTTTAGTTTTCTTTATTTTAGAAGGGTTCCGAGCACAAGTTTTTATATATATGTGCACACTTGTAATGAATCCTTCCACAGTACATGTTGATGAATCCTTCCGAGATTTTTTATTTTCTTCCTAATTAACTGAAGTATGGTTCGAGGTGCTTTTATTAAACACAAACGATCGTTGACTCAATATTTTTGAAGGAATTTTTGAAATTTAAACAAAACAATTAGCGCTTTCTTCGCCTTTATTTATATTCACTTGAACTTTCTGAACTACTACGACTGATACAGTTTCGAAGAGTTTCATTTGTGTCCTTTTATTTGCGGTTCGATTCCTATTCCTTGGTTTTTTGTTTTTTCTTAAGCAGGGAATTTTTCGTTTTTCATTTTTTATCTTCAAATTCCCAGAAGTTAATCTGCTCGATTTTTTTTTTATTTTTTCAAAAACAAAAAGCTACTCTAGTCAAGTACTATTCGAGCTACCATCACACAAGAGACGAGGGATCATGGCCCTTTTTCATCAAAATCTAAATATATTTTGCTTGCTTTTGCAACAGAGATTACTAAGCCAAAAAGTGGTCGCTTTGAATGGCAATCTTTTTGCAATTTTTCCGAGAAAACTTTGATGCCGTCACTGTAGTATTCCTAGGGTTGCTTAACGAAAAAATGATCCAAGTGATTTTCATAGGCCACTTTTAAACGAAACTTTGCCCCATTAAAAAAGTACTGCAGAAACAAACGAAACAAATCGTAGTTGGCCAGGATACACTCTCTAGTCTCATTGAAACTGCCAAGCTAAGCTGGCCGGATTTTCGCCTTATTATCAGAGATGCACGTCAGTGTGTATGATAGATGCAAGCTCCTCCAACGATCATTGGACAATAGATTGTGGAATCAATCACTCGATCAATTTCAAGGAGCTTGTGATACACGAGTCTTTTGCAAGTTCACCAAACACAAACCACTATCTTACATGCCATCAATATGTACTCTGTCCTTGTTTGTGCATCTACATCAAAGTGGATGGATCATGCCTTTTTTCGCAACTATTATCCCGTCCATGTCTTGAAAAAAAGCCAGATTCCCCTTCGTTCTAGCAATGATCTGAAAATGATAATTCGGGCCCTTACATACTTGAAAGTGGAATCGAGCGCCCACAAGACGAGTTTTTCTTTCCATCCAGCCTTATGCAAATGGTTTAAGATTCTTTTTGGGTCAAAGTTAAGTCCCGTAGCAATGCATAAGACGAAAAGTATTGGTGGTCCGCAATCGGTTTTGTCGAAGAATCCAGCTTTAGCTTTGAAATTTTCAGTGTGTAAAGAAGCAAACTATTTACACGCTACTGATAAATCTCCACCGCGAACACCACAATTTTTTCACAAGCCTGCGGAACATTATCGTCTTTGTCAGAATCATTTCATAAAGTGGCGCGAAATAATTCAAAATTTTGCTGCCTTTTTAAAAGATATTTTTGTTTTGATTACCTGCATGGGTTCAAATTTCAAGGATGGTCGAGTTTTTAATAAAGTCGAAAGCCTTAGATGCTAGTGCTTTGAGACTTTAGTCTTTGAATTTATTCTCTGGCTAAATTTATAATAATAATAATGCGATGGATCGGTAATGTTATTATTATCTAAGTTACGTTATTCTAAAGCCATTTGTTAGTGAAAGCGGTACAGACTTTTTCCTTGATCTGTTGTACATCCCTTACCCTTTGGACTAAAGAACAGATGGGCAGTCAAGCGGACAATAGTTTCGCTATTTGCGACGAAATCAAGCAATCAAATTGATTTACTTAATATTCTACTGAATATGTTTGTGACGCTACAGTTCGTAATCACTTTTCAATTTTGAAGTTTGAAAAAATATGAATTTTTAAAAAATGTGGAAAATTTTCTTCCTACTTATAATTACTTCCGCATACGCACAGTTACACAGTTATTGCAGCTTTTGCAACAATGAAGGCGAATGCAGTGACGACGGTGGTGGGAAGACTTGCAAGTGCAATGATTACTTCACGGGAGATACATGCAACGAAATGGTAGATCGTTGTCAACCCAATCCTTGTGCAAATAACGGAAAGTGTATAAATTTTTTGGGACAATTTCTTTGCAAATGTAGTGGTGGATTCGGTGGCCTTAAATGTAATTTCGAAATGGTTTTCACATCCATGCTATTGCACTTCAATCATTACGCTACCTTTGGTGAAACGCACGATTTTCTAATAATGACTGAAACATTAGGAGAAAGGAGTTTTTCTTTAGAGCTAATATCTGAAAATTATGCTATCGGTTTGTTGGAAACTGAGATAGGTGGCAATGGCGGTCAAAACCAATGGAATCAATCAGGAGATTTGAGAAGCGTGGTAGACGAACTTCGTCTAAAATATTCTGATAAACTGCCTTACACAGAAGGTTATTACAAAAAGTTTCGTCAAAGCTTTTGGACTGAAGGCCGAATCAAAATAATTCTACAGACTTATGATAGTGAAACGGGCCAAAATAGTTTCTTCCGCAATGAGTACTCATTGTATGTAATAAAACCGGCCAAGATTGGTTGCACTCCGCGATTGGAATTTTTGCATGGCTCGAATCCGTTAGAACCCCTTGACGTCGACATAGATCGTTTCAATAATTTTGAAGCTGTAATCAAGAAGCGCTGCTACACGGACTCCACTTTAATGTATTCTTGGTCTATTTATAACAGCATTGGCGTACGGGAATTGTACGATTTTGGTAATACAGAACAGCCTCTCCTTAAGGTATCTCCATATCGTTTGTGGTTTCATTATCGTGGCGAGGTTATGGCTTCCTATAGAATTCAAGTTTTAATTACCGAAAAGTTAAAAAAGTTCAAAGCAGTCGCACAAGAACGAGTAATTACTGCAAATTTGAAAGCAATTAACTACAGTTAACTTACTTGAATGCGAAATTAGTGTTTCATAATAGTGTCAACAAAACCGGTTTTTGCCCGAATAGCTGGTGGGGAAGAGCGCGAGGTGGGTGCACAGCAAAAGTTCCTTTTGGATGGATCGAAGAGTCGCGATTTCGCTTTGGCGCCAGAGGCATCTCAGGACATGTTTTATAGGTGGAGTTGCACTCCAGACGATGGTGATACACATAATGAAGAATGTGCGTTAGATATGGGCTCAGGTATTTATTAGAGTTTTCATCTTTAGCTTTCATCAATTTCACTGACTTTTTCTTCCTTAACTTCTTCAGATATGCAATTACTAGTTACAGCTTCTGCGTTGCAAGTAAGGAAAAGCTACACTTTTCATCTTGAAGTTAATTCCAAAGTGAACGTTGGCGAGACTCATACAGTTCAGCAGAGAGTTACTATAGTGGAAGCTGAACAACTCTTCATAGACATTGAATGTATACGGAATTGCGCACGTAATCAATACGTAATTGATCGTTTCATACATCTTCGGGCTCAGTGTGTAAGGTGCAGACAGTGTGTGTCTAGCTCATATAAGTGGTTTCTTAACGACAAGTTATTAGATGAAGAGAAGGAGGAGCGTTTAATTTACACACCAAACGCAGAAGACACTAAGCTACAATTTGTCGCAGATGTCGTTTGCAATGATATATACGGCAGAGGCAGTTTGAAGATGATGCAGAATGAGTGCCCGAAAAATGGTAAATGTACCATAAAACCGACAGATGGTACAGCTTTCGAAACTGATTTCGAAATAAGTTGTCAAAATTATAATGATCCCGACGGTCCCTTAAATTATCAATTTATGGCCGGTAATTATTCTTTGGACCGTACTAACGATCCAAAGACGCGAGTTCGCTTGCCGCCAACTGACACTATTATTATAATTGTTTGCGATCAATTTGAAGCTTGTAGCGAGGCCAAACTGGAAGTCACTGTACAATCGTTGTCTGATGTCAACACATATTTATCCCCCAAGCAGAGAACATTATGGAAGCTCTTCAAAGATAATAATATATCTGCTGCTTTAGTCTTAATCAAAACACTGACCGCAAGTCTGAACGAAGAAGGCACACGAATAGCTGATATGATGATTGAAGAAATGGTCAATGTGGACTTGCATAACCTATTGCGCGTCGAACAAATGATAACCATAATCAGAGATTTGAGTGAAAATTTGAAACCTTTAGACAATGAAAAATCTCTGGTGTTTTCAAAATATTTTCAAAAATTATACCAAGGTTTCGATAACGTTTTTAAAGATCAAGAAATCAAAGAACTTTCGGAGAGTTCCTACCGGAAAGCTTCAAAGGAGCTTCTAAATCTTTTAGATGATTTTTCGCAAGCATGGGAAAGTATACCTAAAGTTCAGGTATTACAATTGAAAAGTGTGACGAGTGACGATCCTTTGGCTGAGGATTATGAAGAATTCCCAGACTTCGATGTTAAAGCTCTAGCAAGAATAGAAAACTGGTTACGCTCAGCAGAAGAGTTATTCAAAAGCGTCGAATGTATAGGTCTGGCAGCGGTAAATATGCATGAACCGGCTGAAGCCCCTTTTAGAGTCGATCTTGGTTCACTAAAATTTCAAACCGAAGCCATTGACTTATTCAAAGCTAATCAAATTGAGATTAGGGAGGAGACCGTATATCTAAAGATAAGCAATGAGACTTTGAAAGATCTAGCAAATGAGTTCAAAGGCGAAAAAGCCGTTCTGCAAGTGGGCCTTCTAAAACGAAATCCCTTCTGGTGGTTTCCCGATAACTATGGCATCGACTCGCACATTATACATTTCTCAGTGTTTGGCAAAGAGAGTAATTTAAAGAAATTGGTGGCACTGGGTAATCCCTTAGAACTTAAAATAAATTTAAATATATCGGATGTCGAGCAAGAAGCAAACACTATTACCGGTCACGTTAAAAATTATTTGCACATGCCCCTATTCACCGTCGAAGTACCGGGGCATTCGGTTCTGATCGTTACATTTTTAAACACTAGCACTGACCTGATGTTTGGCTTAAAAGTGGACAAACCCCCCCGAAGCTATGAACTTCTGAACGCCAAAAATATTATTAGCGCTGATAATGTAAACGGAAATCAAAATGTTTTCATTGACAATCCATGGGATGACATACGATCTATATATTTAGCCGTCCGAGCCGTTAATGACATAAAGGAGAAGTCAAATTTTTCATTTACTACGCGAGTGCAGCAGTGCTTAATGTGGGATTTTGAACAAACAGATCCTCAATGGTCGACTGGGCCATGCAAAACAATACCTGCCAGTCAAGAGGAAATCGTCTGTCATTGCTATCACTTATCAATATTCGCAGGCAAATCGTATTCAACAGTCGCTAATGAAGATCTTGACGATAATATGCTTTTGGAGAATTTAGGTTTTAATTGGTTTATTCTAGGTTTCTATATGCTTTTATTAGTGTTTTATGGGCTCATTCTGCTATACTCCACCTTCCGTTCCAGAAGGCACAAACAGATACTAATCACCAGCATCAGGAATAAACATTACGATATACAAGTTTCGATTTTCACAGGAGGTCATATGAACTCAAGCTCAACTGCCAATGTTACCTTAAGATTCGTATCGCAATGCCCCCCATATACAGTTACCATATACCAAAATCCTGTCAAACCCTTACTAAGGCAGAATACTGTTACAAAGGTCTACATGTCTAGTGCATATATAAAATTTCCAACCAAACTTGTTATAAGTCAAGATCAGTCTGGCAGATTTCCTACTTGGTATTGTAAGAAAGTTGTTATGGAGAATTTCATTACCCGAGAAAAACAAGTGTATTTAGTTGATCGGTGGATATCACAACGTACAGTGGAAATTGATCCGGCAGCAGATGATCGAACATGGCGACAAAGATATTGCGCCAATTTGGCGTTGATCTACAAGAACTGGTACCTGTTTCAACCGTTTCTGGGGCCCGTCCAATATGAAGATTTGCGACTAACGTACAGAACCTACATATGGATATCTCAAATATCTGTTACCGTTTGTGTTGTAGCTTGTTTTTTCTCATCCACTTCTATGGAAAGCTATGAGGAGGAGAGGGAGCGTTATCGCACATTGACTTTTCACTTTTTCGAAATCCTCTGGTTAGGCATTGTTTGTCATTTGATTAATTTTGTCATATACTTGATGTTCAGGTACATTCACTTACTTAAAAAGAAATAAATGGTATTTGACTTTTAGTTTGCGTTTCTTTTACTTTTTAAATAAATTCCGGAAAAATTCGAGGCCTTTTATAGTTTGGACTAACATTCCATCTATTGAGTAGAGAAGATGCACAAAAGAAATGCTTGGGACGTTCATCTTAAACTTTTTTGGAATAAAGTCTATTCACTGAGTATAAAGATGTACCAAGGAAAAAGTTCGTAGCGGTAGTTTCTTTTTTAAATAAACTCCAGGTGCAGAAAAAGTTCGTGTTCCTACTTTTATTTTTGTTCCATTACCGAACGATAAAAGCTATATTCATTTTGTCAAAACGTTTGCACTGCCCATTACTCACAAATTACACTAAATAAACCTATAAAGATTTTAACGTATATTCTATGGGTTAAACTGTAGTACCTGTACGAAAAGGAGGAAAATTATTGTGTATCAAAACTGAATGTTCGTTTTGAGGACCTTTATAACAAGCTAATTTCGAAAGCTCCTTAAAGTATATAGGTTCTTGGCAAGTATCGAATTGGTAATGCAACTAAGTACGTCCGTCCATTGAGTTTTTAAGCTCTTTTAGGATAACAGTGATGGATATAAAAGATTCATTCACGACCGAATATAATTTTCTCACTTATTTGGAATGCACTCTATTCGCGGGGTATGAAGATGAGCCAAGGAAAAATTTCGTAGCGCTTTTTTATTTCTTCATTCTTTTCATTTTACATAGACTTTATTAAACCAAATATGATCAATCAACATGAACATTATTTCATCATTGTTTGAACTTCTGGTTTGAGGGGCCAAAAACTGAATCAAGTGAATTTCACAGGAATGCTTTGAAATAATCTTTATATCATTAAAGGAGCTTCGCAGAGAGTATTTATCCAATGCAAAATCCTTACAGGGCATGGATGAAAACTTCCAACACCTAAGCTCTGTCAATTTCATAATTCGTTTCTCGCATAGCTAAAGCGATCAGCAAAGTAAATAAAAGCCCTTTTGTTTGCGAATACAAAAATGCATAAAACTTGAAGATTTACATAAGATATGCGATCCAAAATCCCAATCATGATAAAAATATTTTATTATGTGATTTATGGGTATGGTTACAGTTCAACACTATAGTCACCGTTAGAAAGTCATTTTCTTTTTTTTTTTTAAGAACAATAGAAGATGACAACTTCAAATGCAGTTGAGTCATCTTGCATTGAAAAATATTTAAGATTAACATTTAACAACTAAAGCTTGACTAACATTCTAATAAAGTCTGAGCCATTGTTGGAACAACGATTTCTGAAGAATAATAAATGACAAATGTTTGCATGACTAACAATAGAAGTAAAACTAAAAAAATAATGATTAAGTTTTTGCAATAAAAAAAGAGAAAGAAAATTTCAAAATATTAGTATTGGGCCGTGCGCGCAAACTCAAAGGAGAAAAGTCCAATAATTTTGGGTATAAGTGAAAAAGAAATATCCCTACAAAATTTACTCGTTTACTGTGGCAATAAACATTATGCGAAACATGATGTAAGACGAAATGAATAGTTAGACCTCCTTAAATTTCTTTAGGTGGAGCCGAGCAATCAGTTTATCGCTTTTCCATTGGCTTCATAATGTTTTAACTACCAAATAGCAGCACAATGGCTCTCGCTAAAGTACAGATAACCCTCCTACAACACGGTCAATAGGTTCCTGAAAAATTCCGCGTTATAGGAAATCGCGTGGTAGGAGACTTAGATCCCGTGCAAAAAGGGGGGATATGTTCCTAATCGAAAAAAAAATAGTTTTTATTTGAGATATTTTTCTATTCATCCATTTCATCATAACAACATAAATCAATACCAATTCATTTATTTAAACAAAATAAAATGTGGAAAAACAAATAAAAACGGAATTTCAAATCTACTTAACATTAAATTAAACCAAAATTCAAATCACAACCTTCTACAAATCTTCCTCCTCGACATCACTTATTATAATTTGAGTGTGTTTCAAACGTTTTGCTCATATCCGTCCCAATTCAAATTACGAGCTTGATCCACTATCAGACTGATCCTTTTCATTGATTGCTGGTTTTAAAAAAAACTTTTATTGAAGTCTGTTTTTCCTTATTTCGTAAATGTTTTCTTTTGAACATTTCTGCTCTATCCCTTAGAGAATCGTTTCCCAAAACATACTCTTCCAACTCCTTCGGCAGATTTAAATTTTCTCCACATTTTTTAGATTTTTTGTCATTGGAAAGATCGTCAGAGCTACCTTCAGTCGATAATGCTTGTCATTGCCACTAAATCTGCTTCATTTATGTCGTCGTCTGTAACTAATTCCCGAATATCATCCACAGTAATTTCGTCAAATCCACCGCCTCTTATTATGTTCGCCAGTCTCACTACGTTTCTATATTCATCCTCTACTGGATTAGCAACAGTTTCCTGAACTGCTGCCTCCGGCAATAGTGCTTTCCAGCAAGCTCTCAGTGTTGATTGACAAATTTCTTTAAGTGACGTCCCAACGATTTCAACATAATTTACAATTGAGAACTGTTTTCAGACTTCCTTGACCGTTATATTTGATGATTCCATCTTCTTCAATATTAGCTCGAACGATTTGCGTATGTGGTATGCTTTAAAAGTTGATATTACTATTTGATCTAGAGATTGTAATAATGATGTAGTGGGCAGGTGGTAAAAATTCAACTTGAATATTAGCGTGACATAAATCAGTTGCATGAATTTTTCTCTTCCTTCCTTTCCTTCTTTTAAAAAAAAAAACGTGTGTGTAAATGTTTGAAAAAAAAATGCGTTATAGCTTTGCCGTCAATTAAATTCTAACCATGCTATAAAGAGACAATGCACATGCAGATAGGCGATCTCTCTTGTTAAATTAAAATATGTAGTGCAAAAATCAAAGAGGATGGATCTCACAATTTGCTAAATAAACATATGATGCAAAATTAACGTTTTTTAGAATATTATTTTAAAAATTCTTGTTATTAAGTAGCGATGACTAGTGGAGAAATTGTGTTTTATTCCTAATTTCAATCCCACACTTTATATGTTGTATGTAGTTATGGACTGAATTTTCAATTTTAATTCGTCTTTTGTAATAAAAGTTAATTTATAAACATCTAATAGGACTTTCACTGTTACTTTTTTTGCACGGCTTTTAAATTTCTCTGTTGTTCTTATATATTTAAGGGTTCATATGGCACGTAAAAAAAAATAATTCACAAGACGGCATGATCCCTTCGTTGAATTATCTCTTTGGTGAAATTCCTTTTCCTTTCCTTTCCTTTCCTTTCTAACTCCTTTGAGACGAGCGCAAATCGGTTATATTCAAAATAGTAATACATTAACTTTCCTAATTTCAAGCTCCTCTCGAACTAAATGAAGTTTACAAATTCGAGATGCAATGATATTCCAAGCAAGCTATGTAGACTTTACAAATCTATCAAGTTTTTTAAGCAGCAAAACTTGAATACATCTACGCGTGGCTATCATTACGACTCCATTATTTAACATCATCGCAGATTTTCGTCTTTCAAGCGCAAGAGAACGTATGAGTATACGGGTTTCGTTAGAGCACGAATGGAATCTATTATAACTATGTTGAGTCGAACGTAGCCTCCTTACTATAGAACATTAAATATTGGTTTTTTTAATCTCGATTTCCACTAAAGCGTTTAGTGCTTAGCCAAACTTTCGGTCGTCTGTGAATCGAAAATTAGAAAGAGAAGATAAAGAAGATCATTTCGTTTCCAGAGTTACCTGTTTTAGAGAAGCAGCCAAAAGAGTCAAGCTCTTTGGTGTGAGGAGTTTATTTCGAAAATGATTTTCGCATTCAAAAGAACGAGTAGACCCGCAAAGCACTACTTTTTAAATGTAGGCGTGTTATTGGGCCGATTGACGACATTGGTTTCTACAACATATTTGCGGTATTTATTATAGAATGACATTTGGCCTCGATTGGAATTAGTGTCGCATTATTAAACACAAAAGAAAATCTTTTACTTATTAAATTAAAATTTTTTTTATTTTTCTTTTATCGTATATAAGATGCTTAAAGCATATATGCTTAAGCATATATTTCGTATAGAAAATGGGATTATTCCTCTGCTCTTCTTGAAAAGAAGCATTTTAAACCGTCCGTCGTATTTGCTCCGAAACTTTGATAGAAGACATATTCTTAAGCGTTAAAATGCCGGTATTTTTTATTGAATTTCTTGGATACATTTCGTAAAAGACATGCTCTACCTTTATACGCTACGCTATCCCTTCGTCTTACATTCTGTATTTAAACACCTCAGCCTACCGTTAAAATAGAAATTTCCCTCCGAAACATACCTACATATAATACCCTGATTGCCTGAACTAATCGTATTCTCCCGCACTCTAAGACTCATTGTGTAAATGATCAAAGCAAAGAAACAAATTAAGTTGTAGTCGAACATAAACAGCTGACCTTTAAATGCTCTCAACCACTTTGTAATATATTTTCTTTTTTAAATATGTAGGGCGTTGTAAGCAGATCTTATCCACTTTAAATAGGGTTTGTTCTTGGAAATTGATCAATGTATCCTTAAAATTGCGTTCTATAGAGAGATATCGGCCAGACAGATGGACATATAAGCTTAAAGTGATTCAAAAATGACGCCGATTTTATTCGTAGAGTGAAGGGTGAGTCCAATGCAAGTTTTTCAGTACGGATCGCATCAAATACAATATAATGGGAAAACATGGTAAGAACATCAACCGAAGCAAATAATCGTTAGCAATTCTAAGTGTGAGCCTTTAATCTAGCTAAGGGCTCTATGTCTGTCTACGTGAATGGAATGCGCGGGCATCGTGCGTCTTCGCATCATCTTGTAACTTTTGTTGGTCAGTATCAGTTGTATCTTCAGTTTGAAGCAGATTTGTTTACTCCTTCCTTGCAGAAGCAGACTGACAACCGAACCTATGTGCATTTGCTGCCGAACGATCAAGCTGGCAAAAGTCGTGCTCCTGGTGGCGATAGGCACGCCTTGTTATTATTATTATTATTATTATTATTATTATTAATGTTAATGTAACCTCGACGTTATATATATGTATATATTGTGAGGACCCAAAGTCGTGCCTCGTTTTGGACTCACGGGTTCTCCGTCTCTGGTGGGGGGAACGGAGTGCTAGATTAAGGTAGAATACAATAGATAAAGCTAGCAGTAGAAGAGAATAGATTAAGATAGCAGTAGAATAAAATAGGCTAAGTATAGGGTAAGAGTAGAGAGTAAGGGAGAATTAAAGTTGGGCTCCCGAGCTGAGAGGTCGACGAGTCTCGAAGAGGATTTTTTTCATTTAACGTTGAAGGCATAAAATATCAACGTTCAGATATCGACACTATACTGTTAGCAAATCGCTAAACATAACCGTAATAAAGAGAAAGAGCAAGTCCCTGCAAAAATAGAAATATCTTGTGTTTTCCTTCCCTAGGCCGTTGAGCTGCCTCAGCCTATGGAAAAGGGCCGCAATGGTCATCACAATATATTTACATATACATACAAGCGAATATGTATTTCTGTACTGAAAATTTAGCTTCGAATTCTATTAAGCAACAAAAGTTTGAAATAATGTTTTTAAGGACCTAAGGGATCCTTGGTCCCATATTTCACTTACATTCACTGTCAGCATTTTTGCCTCAGCATCTCTTTATAGTAAAGGATTCGCCTGCGTACAATGAAAGAACTTGCCAGGAGTATTACTAATCCTTTCCCAATTTGTTTTTTAAACGACCACCAGCTCTTTAAGTAAATTATATAAAGAACATAAAAAGTGGTCTGAATGTCAATGAAACAAATTCATGCATGAATTCGGGATATTTCCTAAGAGGCCGAAATATGATAAATTCTGGATTTGAGAGAAAAGAAAATATAATAACGACAGTAGTTCGGGATAGGAGTTGATGAAAAAAGTACGATGCCACGAGCCACATCCGCAAGCTCAAGCATCAAGTCTTAAGCGAAAGAGTTGAATGTAAACAGCTCTGTGGTCTTAAAAATAAGAAAAGTCTTATCTCTGCGACAATCGTTTTAAATCCCATTTGCGTATTTAATATCAATTATATTTCTATACAATAACAACAACTAACAAATTTTAACAAGACAAAACACGTATTTTGGTTTAGAAGGCACCGTTTGTTGCGTCATTAGAAGAAGGGCAGTTCGATATAATTTGAAATGAAGTCGTGAATTCGTGGTTGCACGCAATTTTAATTAAATATTCATGTAATCAATTATTTAATAGCTCATCGTCGACAAAAACCAAGACTTGTATGCCCATAAACCATAAAGTTAATTATTATTTTATAAAAGGCAACGATGAACGTAACTGGTAAAGCGAAGCGATTCCACAAATTATTTAAAGAGTGGTTTTTTAAAGAGAGCATCTTCTATAGGATATACTGGACAACAGCCATAGGCATCTCCATATGGGCGTTGATGTGGATTTCTAAATTAACATTGAATCGTTACTTCTCAGATTCAATTAGTATCGGCTTTGAAACTACATATCTACAATGGAATAACACATTTCCATCTGTAACTTTTTGTTTATTAAAAAATCGCTCCACCACAATAATACAAGAGTATGTTAAAGGACAGAATATACCGTATAAGGTATCCGAGAGCAATTTTGTGAGGACTTTGCAAGATTACATCTTCTCAAATCCGAACAACGTATACTTCAAGACCAGTTCATGCGACGGTTTGAACAGTACCTGTGGCGTGGACATCTTACAAACAAGAAAAAAGGTAAAGTTTATAAAAAATTTCGAAAATTTTCTTTTCTTCAAAACAGTCGGCTGCGGTCTCCTAATGAACAAAACTACAATCTTCCCTACCGATTGGCTTTTAAATCACACCAGTCACACTGATCTACACTGAAGTGAAAATCTTTTCTGAGATAGAATCTTTTCATTGAATCATTTTTTTTTTTTCGCTCACTACGCGTGTGAACTTTTTGATAAATATGTGAATTTCCGCTCAAAAAAAAACAGCTACGATATCCAAAGAAAAAAAAACACCGTCTTTTAGAAAAACTCTGATCAGTGTACACGGTTCAGATAATTGCATGTTATTTCAAGTCAATAAGTAAAAATCGAAATCCTTTCGCCAAGATGCAGCTTTAAGTGAAAATGAAACTTCGAGTATAAAGATAGTTTTAAAGGCAGTTTTTTGCGATGAGAAATCTTTCGAATACATCGATAAGTCCGCGGAATCTACGCGCAGCTCATGCTCTATTTTCTGAACGGATTGAAAGATCCTTATATTGACGACACTTACTTTCAGCAAACAGGCATTAATATCGATTTATAAAAGAAAAGAAGTTCGGTGCAAGGCGCGAAAATCAAATTGTAAGAAAGAGAGCTTTGTGGTGAGCGCTTACCAAAGGTTTGCGAATAACTGATTATTGATTCAGCCATCCATCTGTCTGTCTGTCTGTCTACAACTCAGTGAGCGCCCATGACACCGATCCTATGCAATCTTTAGTTGACAAAAAGAATTCGTTGCACTTAACTATAGTCTCCCCTTTGCGATGCCTTCAAACATGCTTGGAGATCCCACGACATACGTATTACATAACACATCACTCAATAAGTTCGTAAGAACAAACTTGCTTTTTTTTTTAAATTTCTTCGTTCATACACAGCAATAGTGTCCGTTCTTCTTCGAGATAGTCGCACATCTCAAAATACGGGAGCCAGAATGGCTTCCTAGCCGACTTTTGCGTTTTTGGTCGCTTTAAATTGATTCCGTCGCTTGCTGACCACTCGGCTGACAGCCGATTTGCCTCTGGAGCACGCATTGCCTCATAGCGCATGAAAAAACTGCAAGCACGATTTTTAATATTTTATGATTTTTATTATTTTTTTTTTTTTGTTTGTTACTCCTCACAACTGATATGCATTCAGTTAGATTAGGTCGATTATATGCGTACATGAGTGGGAGCCGCCGAATTATGCATAAGTGTAAAGACATAAATGTACTTTTTACGCGACTTAGTTTGGTTTTTCAAAATATAATTTATTTTTTATAATATTTTTAATGAATTAAGCACGTGTGTGTAAACACGAAATAAAGTTTTAAGTGAACTCTACCAAGATTTTTTTATAGGGTCTTTTGGGCTTTTCAGTTGTCTTTTTAGGTTTGGAACCAATCCACAATTTTTCCATTTCGCGAATATCCATTTTACACAAATTTTTTGGGAACGTGTCTGCCATGTAAAAGGAGGATTAGGTGTATTCTAAATCAGGATCAGAGAACAAGTTTGAAAGTTTCGAACAAAACTGCAAAATTTCTACAACTTTTTATAAAATTTGGTTCAAAATTCACTTTGGTTCGATTACTTGCTAAAATAATTTCAACATTCTAGGGTGAAAATGGTCCTAATTAGATATAGAATATAACCAAGTACATCTAAAACCGAAATAAAAACATTACAGTAGACAGACTAGGCCGACCATCAACTACCTTTGCAGTACTTCGCCTAAAATACAATTTTGCATTTTCTTGCGCGATAAAAACCCAAAAGTTACAGTTTGTTTCATGGAAGCCCTTATATAGGATCTGATCAAAAGCAAACATACCTACCTGTGGTTCAAATGTGGTACCGGTTGATTTTTAAGCTGATTTTAAGCTATTATGGGCAGAGACTTCATCACTTCACATTTAAAAGCCATTGCTTTTCGTAGAAGTGTAACAGGGAAGGGATTCAAAATTTTGGCCCATCCCGTCCAAATATTTCACATTAATTTATGATACTGAAATCGTAATACTAAGCGATTTTTGTCCAGAAATTTAAAAAATTACCATTCCCTTCCAAAAAAGGCGTTACATGGGGAGCGATCACAAAATTGTGCTCAAACAATCTTTAATTAAGTACGTTCTTGGGGCAAAACACATCGCGTACCAAATTTCTCAAAATATATGAATGGTTGCGACATACAAGTGAACGGAAGGACGGACATATCTACATTGATTTAAAAATGATTCCGAATCGATCGGTATAATAACATCTCAACACCTGGAAGTGCTTGTTGCATACATTCGCACAAACTTACTACTTAGCAATGCAAGCGGTATGGCGCATAAAAGGTTAAAACTGAAGGAAATGCATAAAGTCAGCCTTTCTTCTTTCATCTACAACTTTTACGCTTTACACATTTTTTTTCGAATGTAAATAGATTTTTACCTCTCTTCCTTTTTCTCTAGCTGTTCGCCACTTCGTGTGAAGAATTCATGTTCAACGTCAGCTATTTGAATATACCCCATAAAAATTGTTCCGATATATTTAAATTTCATGAACTGGAAATGGGTTACTGTTTTGTGGCAAACAACTTAATTGACGCGTAAGTACTGGCTCAGTCCACGATCACTCTGCAACCAATTGACGTTATCGGTATGCTTTAGCGCATCCTATGAAGAATTGCCATTAAAATTTGGAGCTCACGATACAGATTACAGCTTGAAGTTATATTTAAAAGTTGGTTTCATATGGAAATACGAGGTAAAAGGTTACTTGATTTAAATGTTACTCACACACATTTTACAAAATTCATTTATAATTTTTACACAATACATCAGATGTATGTCAATAGCCCGGAAAATTTGCCACATTTCGATTCGGTTACTTACGATGTTCTCTCGGATCCGACTGTGTATCTCTTTAATGTTGAAGAATATCACAATGATATCGCTGTTCGTCATGAACCAATAACATCGAGATTATGTAAATTTCCAGAAGAAAAGGATGAAGGCTCACCGTGGCATTATAGGTAGCAGTAAACTGTGATTTCTCATCTTATAGTCATCGCTTTAGAGGCACGGGGTCCGTTGCATCGGGCTTGTAATAATCATAATAAATAATAAAAATATATAACTACACGTCCTGTCAAGGTAGGGTTGGGACTAAAAATATCGAACAAAATATTTGCCACACATTCTCAAGATCCTACAGAGAAACATATCGAATTTTGAAAAGGATTTTCCACATCATAAATGTGGACATGTGAATGGTCATGAAATGATTGAGGCCTTACTTGATTGCAATCATCTAATAACATCGTCTTCCACTAAACCCCTCGTTCACTCTACAAAGATGTGGTTAAGAAAGTTCAAAAAGTTTCTTCATAAAACCCTAATTTGTTGTATCTCGTCCTGTTTCAATGGTATACGATGACGATCTTGCTCATTGTAGAAAGTCATTTTCGGTACTTGGAAGCATAGATAAAGTTTCAAGAAAGAAACGTAATGTGATTCTAAAAAGTGTCAACAAAAGGGCCTACACTTGGGTTATCTACCAGATTTCGAGTAATGCCCACCCATTCATTTATCCACAGCTCTAGTTGTTGTAAACTAGTCACACATGTTCTTAACCGATCTCCACGCCCCATGAATTAAACTTACAATGATCAGCTTGCATGTCTGTCGAGAACAAAAACTCAAGATTTATATAAGAGATACTAACTTGATATTCAACAGGAAATTACATCGAAGCCACATAACATAATCTTAATAATCTCATTAACGAAAAGCTAAAAAACGACTGTCAAAAATATGCTTAGAACGATGGCTATCCATGATTCGTCTTAAGGCGAATAGATTTTCTTACTTTAATGAATATTTGTTCTGTTTTGTTTTTAGTACTTCTACCTGCATGTCTTACCTGAGAATTCAATACGAATTGAAAGAATGCAATTGCACGCATTTTACTTCACCGAGAAAATGTAATCAACTTTATCGTAGCTATTGTTGAGAAAGTGAAAAAGTTATAGTCTTCCAAAGCCGACATTTAATGTCCGTCCATGTGCTTTTGTGTCTAACACACAAACTTTTGAAATGTTTAGACGAAATTCGGTATGCAGGCGTGTGGTGACGCAAGGACCAACGCCATAAAAAATAGTTTGGATTGTACTAACATCGCAACCACTCACATATAACGTCTCGTCTCGTGAAAAAATTGCGCGCTGCAAAGTTTCTTAGCGAAAGTCACCGAATATTTGTATCTCGGCACCCATGAAAAATGAGCACTGTGTGTGTGTGTGCATTTTTGAATTCCCTTTCATATAATATTTCCTACGAAAACTTGACAACGAGGTCCAACTTTGAGCAATGCATGGTCAAAGTCGATGCATAAAACTAACTTGACATCAAAATTGTCTGTAACAAATTTAGAAGACGTACGTCTATTGTTCGGATCTCTTCCGACACATGGTATCCGGTGACAAATGTGCTTTCATGTAGGAACAAAGTTTTTTTCATTTAAATGTAAAATTGTGTTACACAAAATGGTGTACGGTATTTAATGGTCGACTGTAATGTTTTCACTTGTTGTACCCTACGCCACGTATGGTACAAGGTTATTATTAAATTCGCGCAGATGTATGCTGCACACACAATGACTTGAGGCACATCCGCGTTTTATTAAGCTAAACTTGTCTGTCCGACTTTTTTTCCTGTGTTCGACCTACAATTTGCAATTTTCGAAATATTTTGATGAAATTTGGTTGGACATTGAAAATGATTCGGATCCAAGGACTGTTTCGTCCGTACACAATATAAGGCCTTATTTTGAAACGTCGTAATATGAATAACTGTATTAAACGAAGTGGTGTAGGGTATTTAATGTTGAGATGTGTCGCACTCGTCTTACCTACGCACATATCTATGTACATACATACATGTATTGATTTGACATATTGTCAAAAAACTTTTATAAAAAATACCTAAGTACTATAGAGGCAAAGGAATCAAATTAACCCATTGGCATAGTCTCTACAATTCCGAACATAATTTTAAATTATGTTAAATGCTCACAAAACCTTGTCTTACGGATAAATGCAAAAAGGTTTTTTAGAAGATAATAACATCTCCGTGTTTATTAATAATTCCAGATAAGTCAAAATACTGCGATGTTGAAGGCTTAAAATGTATTTCAGACGGTATGTACTGGCAATTAATTAATTTAATTTAATTTTTAATTACTTAATAACTTTGACTGAGTTTTTCATAATTGAATTGATTTAGCTTGGGAAGACGACGGTTTTATCATAAGTAACACAGAATATTGCAATCAAGTTCAAAAGTCATCCGTCACTTAACTTAACTGTACGTGCACCTAACACGCTTTCGATACAACACGACACAAAATTTGCAAATATTATAACACGCTTTCGATACAACACTTTTTTTTTGCTTTTATTTTTATTTTACCGTTAATAAGCGAACTTTCAGCCACATTTGAGAACAAGCAAAAGGTTATCTGCAAGTTTTGATGAAAAAAGAAAATTAAACATTTTGAGATCGTGACCATTATCTTTCGAATATATTTTTAAATTTTCATATTTCGTCATAATATTAATTTTCACATTTTTATACCCACCCTAGTGAAGGATGGCGGGTATACTCACTCGTTTTGTCACAATGTTTCCAACACCCAATAAGAAGCTTCAGAGACCCTCTAAACTATATATATATTTTTGATCAGCATGAAATTCTGAATTAAGCGATCGCTGTCCGTCTGTGTGGTTTTTGTGGTGTGTGTTGTTGAGATGCTCCTCGTCGAAAAAATGAAGACATCGCCTGCAAATTTCTTAGAAACATTGGACAGATTTTTTGCACGCAGGTTGATATTGAAAATGGGTCAAATTGGTTGACTTCGTTCGCAAATCCGTTTTCCTAAACAAAAATTTTAGGGGTTTTTGCTCAACACTCACAAATTAGAAAAGATAGAAAACTGAAATTTTCCACATTTACTTTTTTCCACTCAAGTTTACTTTTAGATGCATGAATGGCAAAAATCGGCCATGCCCACACAAAATTAAAAACGATTTTCAATTCTCTATTTTTTACTTTTCTGAGGTTTTGTGCTTCTGCTTAAAACTATTTTGTACATTCCTCAAATGAAGATATCTGCTTGAAAGTGCGTTAATTCTAAAATAAATATGAGGAGCATCGCGACCTGCTCGATTAATTTTTTCTTAATAATACCAGCGATATGCATCTCAAATAAAAGCTAAAGCGTAAAGCATTAATTATTAATTAGTTTTGCTGGACGTCACGATGGTGGTATGCCTTTTCTTAGTGGAGTAAAAAATGCAACATACATAAGTATTTTATTCTATTCACTCTTTTACGGCCATAAATAAAACATGAGACGTCAAGAATTTTAATGGCGGCGAGTATACGAGATTCGGTCCCAGTACTGTTCACATGTACTTTTGAATCGAAATTTCGTAATAAAATATTCATCATTTCATCATTTTACGCGATGCCACATTCCATTGCATTGACTTACATCACTTCAAGACAGGTTATAACACGGTCTCGCTACAACACGAACAAGATACACATTTTTTTGATTATGCTACGGTATATAAAATAAGTTTAAATTATGTTATTCTATGTGATATTTTAGTTTAAATAAAAACTTGAAGAGTTTCATATAACACGCTATAGGTACACAGCAAAAAGTATAGAATGGATACAGAGAAAAAGTCTATACACATAGTTTAAATTTTAAATTCATAATTAATTACTTTAGTTTTATGCAAATTTGTAAGAGACATCCGTTTCGGAACAAGTGCAGGATTTATTATTCAATTTGCACACGATTCTGCCAGATACTGTGAGCATGAAAGAATATCAAGAAGATCCTCCCGAAATATTACTTGATCTCATGGATCGCATAGCTGTAGGTTACACAAACAAGCCTGATCTTCGTCTGACTTGAAAGCATGGCCAAAAGACATCGCGAACGCTCTAACCACACCGAGGCAGCCATGTGTTTCGTGCATTTAGTCGCTTTGGCAGCCGAATACCTAACTATCCTGCCAGCGGAAGCGGTAAATTTTCACAAGATCAAAATTAAGCGTTTGGTACAAATACGCATTCCGTAGAAAAACGCACCAGTTTCGTTTAATGTGCGCACTTAACGATTTACTTTTCATGAGCATATTTTAGAGGTTTGACCAGTGGTATAGTCATGGCTGTTGTCATCATGACTGCCTGTCTTAATGTCTGTACATCTATCGCGCAGTATGGACTCGGAAAGAATTAGTAAAAATATACACACACACTTATATATGTCCTAGAAATAACTGCTGCTGCTAATAGAAACCAAAATGGTGACAATTGTCCGGCGGTAATAGTCATGTACGTTACCATCACAACAGATTCAACAGACTGAACAAAACACAGGCATGAGGTAGGTTTGCGAATGTTTTTTAATAAAATTGACTTGAAATTAAAATTGATTTTTCATACTACGAAAAGTGTTGAAATGTTATGCTTAGAAAAAATTTAGGGACCTGGAGAGGTGCCAATTTAACAAAGTTAATCTTCTCTTCAAACTGTGCTCCACATATAACTAGATATTCCTTCTTTAGTGGCAAGCGGCATATAGGACTCTCCGTATTGTCCCGGTGTTTGTTCAGTCTGTTGTTCAGGTGGTAAATTACTATTGTCGTTACTTTGAGATCTATTACCAGCAATGCCGCTGTTGGCGCGGAGAGAGATGTTTCTACTAATTGTCTCCGGATCGACATCAACATTTCCTCTCCCGTTGTTATTATTATCGGCACCTTTCTGGACGTTTTGCTCAATATTATCGGGAGGTTCGCTAGCTACCGCATTCTCATAATAACCGTAGTTTAATTTAAACTAAAATATCCTATAGATTAACATAATTTAAACTTAGATATAACGCAAATCGAATAAATAAGTATCGTGTTGTATCGAAACAGTGTTACAAGATACCTTAAAATGATGCACATAAATGCAACGGTGTTCCGTCGAAACCGAGGATTAAATTGTAATATTTTTTATTTTTTATACACATCACCGCCGGACGCGGGGTATATTCAAAATATACACGACCCCACAAAGTATATGTATTCTTGATCATCATCAAATTCTAAATCGTTTTAAGAAGGTCCATCTGTCCGTCTGGCTGTCTATTCGTCCGTGTAATGTCTGTTGTAAACATTCTGCTGGCCGTAAAAATGAAGCTATCAACTTTGAATTTGGCAGAAACATTGGAAGTTTTTGCACGCAAGTTGGTATTGAAAATGAGCCAAGTCGCTCGAAGGACACGTCCTCAGCACCACGTAAACTCCGAGCACACGCGTTTTTCAAAAGGAATGAAAAATTGGTTTTTGCTCATTACTCATAAACTATAGCAAATAAATGTACAAAAATTTGAACGCATATTCTATGGGCGATGTTGTAGCATTTGTGTACAAAAATGTGTATCAAAATTTAACTGTTTTTTCAATAACTCTATAACGCGCAGAAACAAGCTCCACAAACCCTATAAAGTATATAAATTCTTGGCCAGTGTCAAATTTGGAGTGCATCTAAACAGATCCGCCTATTGGTCTGTCCATGCGTCTGTTTGCGGAACTTTGTAGTGTTTGTAGTAAACATCATCCCGTTACCGAAAATGAAGATATTGCCCACAGATTTGCAACAGAATTTGGAAGTAAGTTGGACATTTCCAAGAACACGCCTACAACGCCCACACGCCTATGCGACAAAATCTTTTATTTTGAAAATAGAAAAAATCAGCTGCGTCTACTCCACATTACAGAGCAGGAGAATTTTGTTCTTTTACTTCTTTTGTCTCTTTTAAGATAACGGTGATGGGTATAAAAGATTCAGTCTCGACCGAACTTAATTTTCTTACTTATTTTATGTTTTTAAAATAAATAGTGAATTAATGTCAAATTTTTACAAAAAACAACAAGGAGATCATAGTTGGACGAAGTCAACCAGTGCATACCCCACACCGCAACAAATTTTTTTTCAAAACACAAGAAAGGACATTTCAGTCCGTACAGTGCATGCTTTGTGGTGATCATACGTCAAAAATTACAAACTAGTCTCACGCAAAGGCATAATTTTTCACGAAGCCTGCCCGCACATTGTCTTTCAGCAAAAACCATTTCACTAAATTCTTCTTTTTTTTTTTTTTGAATAGAATTTGGAACTCTCTTGACAACGCTTTCGAAAATAAAAATTCATTCATTATTTCAAAATATAAAGCGTTTTTTTTTTGAAATTAATTTCTTTTTCAGCACAAACATCCGTGAAAACCAAAAATTACGCAATCCAAAATAGAGCCTGTTATCCATCATGTGTCGAGCAGCTTATCACAACTGTTGGGTGGGTACATGCAAGAATAATATTTGTTTTGCAATTTTCAAAAATACTCGCATTACCGTACGTTATGTTCTAACGCATATCGCATTTACAGTTCGATTCACTTAAATACGCTTGAAACTGATGGCATGGCGTTCGTGAACATCAAAATAGCCAACTTACCTACAGTGCGCTATAGTCGCGTAGTAACAGCAACTTATTTAGATTTAGTGGGTAAGAATAAAAAAAGTATGTTTTCCTCCTATCTCGTAAAAAGTATATAAATTTTGTAGACAAATTTGGTAAGAACTATTTTTATCCCATATCTCATTTGTGATAGTATTTTGCGTTTTATATAATTTTCTGCCGACTTATGTAACACCAAGAAGAACTTAATCTGCAGAGATAGATCTACATTTTATTATAGGGATCGATTGAGAATCAGAATTTTTCGAATCGATTTAATGTTGTCTGTCTGTGCTCCTGTCCAGTCATTGGCCATGTTTTGTTTTCCTTTGAATTCACTATTCCTCCCTTTGAATTCGCTATACCTCCTTTTGAATTCGCTATACCCCCTTTTGAATTCGCTATACCTCCTTTCGAATTCGCTATACCTCTCTTTGAATTCGCTATACCTCCTTTTGAATTCCCAATTTATATTCAACGTACAGATGGCAATTTTCTTGACATTTTGACTTTTTGAAATTTAATGCACTCAGCATTTTCATGGTCACCCCCTATTACATTATTTTCAATAAGCCATTATATAAAAAAATTAGCAATTTTCATAATTTCTTGGCAAAAATCGCTGCTTGGTAACATTTGGGCGGAAAAATTTGGATCGGTCATGCTTTTTAACCGCTTCCCATACTGCTATTCCTACGCAGTATATAACTTTGTGTGGCAACAAGCTTTAGTTTTTTAGCGAACACTAGTTCAAGATATGATTTCACGTATAAATTTACGAGGCCAAGTTTCTGCCACGCAGTTGTATTTTTTCGACCCCATCCCACACCAGGACTCTTTTAAAAAGCAAGCCTTTATGTGGTAACAAGGTCTAATATTAAGTAATGTACGCTGAAAATAGGCGAATAATAGTAACATCTGTGGCAAAAAAAATTAATTTTCCTAAACTTGGGCCACACTAGTTCGTCTTTCGGATACTCTGCTATGAGTGCTACGCGCGTACACAGAATCAAAATTTTATATTTTATATTTCTAGAGTATTTAATGATCAGCCCTGCTTGACCGTTTATTCAAAAAATATTTTCTTCTTGACCATATATATACCATCAAAGAAAAGATTGTAGATTCATTCTGATCGAATATATATATATCGAAGTTGAAAAAGTAAAATGTTTTATTTATAACCTCGAATACGTAGGCTCTGAATTTAATAGACTTTTGCGACTATCTCATTTTTGCTTGGAAGTCCCAGGTGATTCTTGGTAATTTCCACATCAAATTTGAAGTCCTCATTTAATTCTACGATTCCGGTCCAATATTTCAAAGCTATACAATTTGTTAATTTGTCCCTAATAAAGGGTACCTGACAATGGCTTCTAAATGATCAACGCGACAGATCTTCCATCTTGTATGAAACTTTACACAGCGCATTTCTTTGTTCAGTTGCCTCCATAATGACGTTTGATGTATAATGAAATAGAAGTTTTTATTGCATTTGATTCTCGATATATATCAGATTAGAAATATTTATTGCGTTTGCATAATTCGTTTTGAGGCACGTACGACTCCTTGATTCATTGTCGCATACTTGATTGCATAAATCTAATCATTTTATTAATTTTCTTTTCATTTATTTTTTGATTTGCACGCAGTATCTGTAGGTGGGATTATCGGACTTTTTGTTGGCATTTCAGCCATAAACATCCTGGAGTTATTTTATTGGTGTTTGTGCAGAAGAAATTAATTATTAATCAAACTTGCAAGCAAATATAAATATAGATCTAGCATATCGCAATAAAGCGATACAACGATATTAATAAAAGACAAAAGTCAAAATTGTAAGACAAACAAACAAAATATTTTTATGAAAATTCACTCTTAAAACTAAAACCAATTTTAAAGAAACTTCATATCAAATAGACTAGTATTTAATGCTGTAAAGGGAAGATAATACCCTTTACAGCATCCCCTTTTATTAAAGAAGAATACGAATTTTGCGTCATAGGAAGAATATATATATGAAATCTGCATACAAATTTATTTCATGTAATAAATACAAAAATTTGCACATTTAGACACAAAGTAACATTACGGTAATCAGTTCAAGTATCTTATCATGAAATAATAGCGCTGGCAATACTGCTTGCAATGTGTATTATTTTGTTTTAATTTTTTCTTTGCCGCTTTGCTAGAGTGAGAATATACATTTTGTTGGAAAAGAAAAAATGGTATTTTATTTTAAAAGTAATGTAGTTGATCCTCCGGCTTTGCTCTATATGGGAAAAGATAAATACGAGAGTAAGTGTGTCATTGCAAAATTGATATGATTGAAGATTCATTTTCCCATTAACTTTAGATGAAGAACTAATCAAATGGGGATGGCCAGAAGATGTTTGGTTTCATGTAGACAATTTATCATCAGCTCATGTTTATCTCCGATTGGAAAAGGTAAAATCAAGTTATTCTGTTTATCAAATTTTCAAACTAAGAAATTTTGGATAGAAAGAAATAGGTACATTCGGCGACTTGTGACAGATTGAATTAATCGGATTTTTTTTAGTAAGGAATAAATACAAAAAGGATTTAATCCAATTGGAGTTTTTTCTTTGGATTTTATTGAGTAAATAATAATAGAAATTCCAGAACTTCTTAACTAGAGTCGTATAATATCTTCTTTTATGAGTACTAAGCTTATTTCATAGGCCTTCACGACTACAAAATGTTGAATATAATTTTTTTGGCGACCATGATAATAGGACTAAATCTGTGTGTTATTAGGGATATGTACATACGTACATATATGCATATACACATTTATATATGGAATTGGAGCTTGTATAAATAAGTTGCACATATAAAAAAAGAGTTTTATGATTTTCTAAAGACTAAGTAATGAATATTTATTGCTCTATTCTAATCTAGGGTCAAACAATTGATAACATACCTACGAGTGTCCTGAATGATGCTGCTCAACTGGTCAAAGCCAATAGTATACAGGTAATAGCATGCAAGAAAAAGAAGAACAAATTTATTCACCTATTTCTGGTAAAAGTTTAGAGTTCCCCGTCTGTTAAAACGCATTTACATTTAAATGAGGTCGAAAAATGATTTGCTCTAAAGACTATTTTATATGCAAACTTGTCTTAAGATATGCTTTTTTTATTCATCATATATCAAAAAATTAAATAATTAATATTTAAAAAGTAAATAATAATAACAAATATGTAAATAAATAAATAATGCTAGCGGTTTCCAATGCTTCTCATTGCAGGGCAATAAGTTAAACAATGTCGATATTAATTACACAATGTGGCAAAATCTTAAAAAAACCCCCGACATGGAGCCCGGACAGGTGGCGTATCACAATGAGAAAGCAGTAAAGAAAATGCGCGTAGAAAAGCGAAGTAACGATATAGTAAAGCGATTGGGCAGAACTAAAACCGAAGCTAATCCAGATTTAAGATTGCAACGTGAACAGCGTGATGCTTTAGAAAGAGAAGAACAAAAGGCTGAAATTCGTCGGCAAAAAGAGTTTGAAAAAAAATTGGAAAAGGAGAAACAACAGGAACAAGAGTTACGAAATTATACATCGCTCTTGCAAGCGGATAAAATGACTTCCAATCACGATAACGGTAATGAATCTGATAATTTTTGGTAGAAATGGAAATAACAATAAAAACTGATAAAAGAAAATGTTATTAATAATTACAAGTCTTTGATATTGTATTCTAATATTTCTAGATTCAGTTTATTACGGACACAAATGCTTTTAAGTTTTTGTTGTTACTGTTTTTTTTTTCGTTAACTAAATTTTTTTTCTTTTTTTTTTTGATGTTTACAGGGAATTTTTTTACTATATATATTTTTGAAATCCACTCGAGAGTAATTGGCATTGATTTGAAAATGTATTGTGTTGAAATTGAGGTTTTTTTTTTTTTTTAGAGAATTATGCACCGTTCTTATTTTTTATGATCTAGACTTTGTCAGTGTATTATTTGCAATAATTTTTTATGCGTTTTTTTTTTATTACGAAAATGATTATTTTTTCTGTACTGATTAGACAAATTGCTTCTAAAGCTGTCGCTAATTCGCTCCATTCGAATTTTTCTGTATGTTAGCGCCAACATTACCGCCACCACCCAAACCTGTGCCCCCTCCTCCGCCACCAATTATATACATGGATTTATTTCCGTCACGTTCACTGCCGTAAATCTTACCCGCCTTCTTAGCCATTGAACCCAATAATTCCTGCGATACTTTGTGCGCTGAACGTAATGAGTACGCCCATTCCTTTAAACCAATCTCATCCTTTGCAAGTAAATATATATATTCAAGTTTCTTTTTGCTTAAGTTTTTTAAAATAGCAATTACTCACTGAATTTGTTAATAATATACGACCGTCGCGTGAACCGTCATTTACCCGTATTTGTATACATTGTTCTCCTTTATAGGGAACAAAATCTGAGGAGATATCTTCAATTTGATCCATGAAGATCAGTTCCGGCTTGTTATTGCCGCTTTCTGAATGTAGTTCTAGACTGTAATTTATTGTTGAAAACACAAATATTTTAATTTGTAAACAATTTCTGAAATCTTTTAAATTCTCTACCGATTAGGATATAATTTTGCATATTTCGTTTGCCATAACGAGGCAAATGAGCCACCATATTTTTTAATATAACCGTGTAATATGCAATCCGATTCCTTTTCATCAGCATCGAAATGTTGCTTCTGCTTAGCTTTCTTCTTTTGTTCTACTTTATCAGTTTCTTGATTAATAGTTTCATAAACGGTTTCTATCACTTCTTGTTGCCACCTGAAAAGCAAAATTAAGAAAGCTATTAAATTAGATTTCATGAATATATCCTAATCACCTTTCCGATATGGTGAGGGAGAAATTTTTATACAGTTCTTGGTCGCTGTCGGTGAGTTTAATGCCTTTGGTGTCTTCTTCATCGAAAGAACCGATGTCGAAAGCATCGGCCGCATTTACCTCACCGCGCGGTGGTATTAATGGTGGTGTATATTTATGCATATACACTTGATGCCAATCGATGCCCGAAAAGAAAGGGTGTGATTTAACTTCTTCTGGGCTAAAAATGATCGAAATAATCATAAGGGAAAAACTTATTGTTTTGACAAAAATTGATAAAAGTTGAGGTGCATAGAGCGATCAATTTAAATACGCTAGTTGGATTTCAATATGGTACTCATTTCATCGTAGGGCGCACTATAATCTTAACTTGTTGACGAACATCTGGCGATTTGCGTTGTTGCCGCTGCAATTTTTTCACGTAAATTGTCACCCTTGCCTTTTTTCAACAATAGAAAACTGGACAGATTTAATCGAAGCTTAGTATTCTTTAGATAAAATTAATACCGATCCATTCCTCGTTTTTCTAAAAAGCGAACTTTTCAGAATAAACACGTCGTTAGATTTGGATCACACAAAACCCTTTTGCATACACAAAGACTGCTTTCAAGATGGCCTTTTATTTGAATGAAGACTTACAAAGTTTTACTTACCCGGTTCCCATGCAGCCTAAACGTTTATCTACATCTCTCTGCAGCAGTGATTCTAACAAATCTTTCAGTTCAAGGCTAAACGCATCCGGAAGCTCAACATTCTATAATGAACAATTACAATAAGAACCATGTACTTAAGAAGAAGAATTTGATGTTGTGCGTACATTTTGCACTGATCTTACCATAGTTAAAGTCATTTTATCGATTTCATGCTTGTCTTTGGTTTTGTGCTGTCGAAAAGGTGAATGACCTTTTAATAATTTATAAAGCATGCAACCGAAACTAAACCAGTCTGCACACGAATCGTAAGCCGTGCCTTTGGATAAAACCTCCGGTGCCATATAGCCATGTGTACCAACCGAAGCATGAGGCTTTTTGCGAGAAAAATCGCAAGCTAAGCCCAAATCGGAGATACGTATATGGCCATTCTCGTCCAGCAAGATATTGGCCGGTTTCAAGTCTCGATAAACAATAAAACGTTTGTGCATATGCTCCAGACCCAGTATCACCTAAACAGCAAGATGAATTTCAGTTTAATTTTGCAATAATTGAAAAAAAAAAATTGTTTATTAGAAGGTATACCTCTGCAGCATAGAATTTCATTTCGTCCTCGTTGAAAACTCCATGCTGAGATAAGTGGTAATGTAAATCACCGCCATTCATCAAATCCAATATAAAGCATAATTTATCTGCTGTATGAAAAGCATAAGTCATGCACACTATAAATGGGCAGTCGTTCTATAGGGGCATAAACATATTGGAAAATTGATATAAATTTTTATTACTTCTTATGATAAAATTAAATGGACAAATATAAAGTAAGATTTTGCGCAAAAAAAAAAACAAAATTATCAACTTACTCCTGTGCTAACAACTTGCAGCATGGAACGTTCATTTAAAGCCAACATTTCACCCTGTTTCATTTTAATACGTTTTTTATCCAGACATTTCATGGCGTACATTTTGCCAGTGTCAGCCTTGCGGCAGCCGTAAACTTCGCCGAAGCCACCACGACCTATTATTCTATGAACACTAAAGTCATTCATTGTCAACTGAAATTTGAAAATGAAATGATTATTACATAAGCAAAATGAATAAAACGAAATTTAATTGTAACAACTTTACGCAAATCTACGCATATTACGACTACTTGCCTGTAAGTTAAGTTCTAAATTTTTCCACTGGCAAAAACGTGTAAATTTATCACTGCAATAAAGGAGGGAAAAATGTGCAGAAGTACTTTGCAGAGCATTGCTTTTAATATTTCTTTGTTATTGCTCACCTCTCCAAGAACTTTTTAAAGGGTTTGCCTTTTAAATAGCTAAAAATCTCTTCTATATAGGGCTAGAATAAAGCACAAACGAAAATATTATTATTGAAAACGAATTACTTGATACATAATTAATTACAAAGAAAATTAAATCTAAGATTTAAATTTGAATTTTAAAATATAAAATTGAAATATGTATTACATAAAACCTGCGATATTTATTTTCAGCGAGGATTTTCATCACAAACGATTATGAAAATTCTAGACATTTTGCATGGAAAGCTTTAAGAATACACTTGAAAATGCGGCTGAAAATTATTTTAAGTGATCATGTTGACTAATTGGAGAAAAAAAGATTAAATTTAATAAACACAGCCGCACTGATTCCTATAAGTCATAATATTTACGGCTCTTTAATGAAGTTTACAAAAATCAAAAATGGACAAAACACTCCACTAATTCTTAGAGTCGTTTACAAAATATTATGCTAATTCTTGTATCCACCTACCAAGAATGCGACGCACAGCTACTATCAGCAAACAAAAAATCTTGGCCGTCGTATCGTGGCTTTAGAAAATAGGAACGAAGTCCGCCCGTAGCCTCATTAATCTTAATTTATTTAAAAATAATTAATAAAGTTTACTTTCGTTCTACAATGTTGTGTTAATTTCTTTCAAAATCTTACATAGCCATCAAAAAATAAAATAAGAAAAAATTCAAAGACATGTGTCTGAAGAACATTATATTAATAAAACATTTAATTTTATTAACATTTATTTTATTAATATTAATATTACTCTTGTCAGAGTTCATCAAATTTATTTTTTTGATCTAAGTGAGCGGTAATAACAATTCGCCTATCCTCTCTCAATATTTCGCTCCTGACTACAAATAAAAGAGATTATTATTTTTGTAAGAAATAGAAGCGCGAAGTTGTATTGAAACCAAAATCAATTTATTAGGAAGGGGTAAAAAACCTGTAACTCCTGTAATCTTTACGATTAATACAATCTATTGGAGCGTCAAATTTATAACAATTAATTTTGAAGCCTAACGCAATGTCTCGATGTGGTAAACGCCAAGGAGGTGTAAATATGACCCTTTTGTATGTTGCATTTGGTGTCGTGGCTAATGATTTTATCCAGAATCATCTGGAAAAAAACGGTCGAGACACTACCAATAAATATATTTCTAATTAAATGCAATTTTGGCCCAATAAGCCCTCTCTCATCGTACTTTCCAAAAATTGCAGAGATTGAGATAACATTTTGCAAGACTAGCTAATGTTCTTTCTCTTGGCACATTCAACTTAAAACTTAGATTAATCTTTTCTTAAATGAAAGATGAAAAAATCGGAAATAATCATGGATATATACCGAATATTTTAACTACTAACTTAGAAACTGCAACATTAGATATCACTATTGCTCAACTTTAGTAACTCATCTGTAGTTGTAAAAGAGGAAGAAGAAGTCAATATGGAATTTCACCACAACTTTCGAAAAAGTTAAAGTTTTTGTAAGTAAAATATTACAACGGGAGACCGAATCATTCCTTTAATATAACGAATTTGTGTATGAAGTATGAAGTGTATGATTTAGCAAAATTTTAAATTTCGAAACCTTTTAGAAAAATTACTGGTTGATTGCGGTGGTTTTACGCAGGTCAGAGTCATTTTGTGATCTTCAGTATTGCTCTGAAATAGCAAATAAGATTCTGTGACAATTCGGCAATGAAAAGCAAAGAGCAAGACTTTTCGCGGCAAAGTACACGATGAAAGGAGTTTGCCGATGTTGCATAAATAATCCTTGACTCAAATGTTACCTTTTCAATACATGCAATAATGTCTAACAACTGCCTCAAATGTCTTCGTTTGCATATCGACAAAAGATTAACATGGAGAGATCATACAAAAGTTAAGCGCCAATAACAGAAGACTTTGTTGACTAATTCGTTTGGAATCTCACATTAATTTAAAATTAAATGCATTAGATTACAAGAGTATCTTTCAACACAATTGCAGAGATCAGTCAGTGCAACGTTAAAGAGATCTTTGTCTTATTTTTAATCCTGTGATTCGTTAGCAATAAAATTATCCATTGGATATTTGATATTTTAGTTCATATTTTTAAAATCAAAATTTTTTTTATGTAAATGTTTAACAAATTTCTTTTTCTAATTTTTAACCTTTTTTCTTTCTCTTTTTACATTTTTTTTCGCAAACATTCACTTCTTCGCAACTTCTTTCTGTACTTTTGTTGAAACTAATTGACTTGCAATGACTTGAATTTCCGTTAAAGCGGCTAAAAGCCGTCATCTGCTTTTTCCCTTTTCATCGTTTCTTAAAAAGAATTGCCTTTTGTTGAGAATAGAGAGAGCACGGGCATGACAGAGTTGCTTTCAACAAATGTTAATCTTGCACCATGAAAAATATCGCCGAACATAAATATTCCCGAAAACAAATATCCTCGAAATGCAAACTATTTTATACATGTTTATATACATATACACATAAACATGAATCTGGCGATAAACCTGCTGTTTGAGTTCCGTTAAAACTTTTGAAAAATTTCCATATATCTGCCTCTGCCTCTAGTGATAAAAATAGTATGTCAGTATGTACATAGACTGCCGGATCAACTGTTTCTAAAATAGATTGCAATATGACGAAATATTATTCTCAAAGTGTACATAAAAATTTTAAATCATCGTTTACCCGTCAGAACAAACATTGGGCAGCACACGGCTTAAAAAGATTGTGCCATTCTCTTTCACTATTAACGGGAAATTGCAGTGGTAACAATGTAAAATCGAATTCGACGACGAATAGCACGCCAATCGTTTAACTTTTCATTAAAACTGATCATAAGGCGTTCTTCCGCAAAGATTAGAAAATACAGGTTTTCTCTAGAGGAATTAAATAACAAAGCGGATTTAATCATTACCAATACTTCTTGCATTCTTTGGCCACAAACTACTACGGCTACGATGGCGCTATAACAAGGTAGCCCGCATAAAAAGGTTTAAATGCTTTATTTGGCTGAGCTGATGAGTGCAATAGATTCGTTCTAAATTTTCTCATAAACTAGCTTAGGATAACAGGATATGAATATGATAAAAGATAGGCGAATTTAATCTAATTGTCCTACCGTGGCAAAGGTTTAGCAAAAATAGCAACTATAATGATAAGATGATCAAGTAAACAGATAACTTATAGTACTTTCTTTTACCCCTCGTATATCATGTTATGTTTCCATAAGATTGAAGGCGCCGAAGAAAACTATCTAATTTTCTTTGCCTCTTGAAACTAACTTTATCCATGAAATGAAGCAACCATAAGATTACCTTAATGTATAAAGTTATAAAGTAAATTTACATATAATATTTTCCATCAAATATTATTAAAATTGCTATTTACCTCGAATAAATTAACGGGAACTTCATTTTTTAATAAATACTTTTGTACGCTGATGACAGCATCTTTGGAATAATCCTTGAAACAAGAAAAAAAAGATTTGAAAAAAATGCGAATGTTTTTAATAAAATCACACGATTATCATTCATCGATAGTACTATACCTAAGAGAAGGTACTTACATATGTATGAGACAACATTTCTTCCATAATAAAATTATCATAAATTTCTCTCGCCATTTTTTTTCGCTCGTCATAGCATTCAGTTTTTTCAAATTGTTTGATCTGCAATTGATTTTAAACAAAAAAAAAGTAACTGCAGTAAATGGAAGGCTGAAATCAATTAAAGTTCGTTTGTTGTTAATTTTAAAATCTTTGCATCATGTGTCTGAGGGCATTTGTCGTTTTCCTAATAGAGATTATCCGTGAGGTGAGTGACGAAACGATAGTCTATTTTTATATAATGTCAGCGAAGCAATTGATTTTTGGTTTACGTTTGCGAATGTTTTTGAAAAGAGACTTCTCGAATTTCCGAATACTTTTCTAAAACTGAAACTAATTTGGAATTTGATGCTAAGCCAGCCAGCCATCCACTCAATTGTATTCCTATTTCTTGTTTATATTTTTATAGCCTGAGGGAAGTGTGGTGCAGAATATGTTTAAGTGCTTAACTTTATGCCAGGGCTTAACATAGACACACTTTTGCAAGACCGATCGATTCGGAATCAATTTCCTCATCGATTGTAACTTGTTTGTCTTCCTGTCCGGGTGATGTCTTTCCATGTGGATTTGTTTTTAACCCACAAGTCACAATTTTCAAGATGTTCTAACGAAATTTGCTACCTACTGATATATATATATATGTTTTACAACCACATCCCTTATAACGATTTTGTCAAAAAAAAATTTGCAATTCTCAAATTTGATAGTATTTCGATATACTGCATTAATGTAGAAAATTTAGATCGGATAGATCAAATTTTTGAAACCATTCCCGTACAACCTCTTCTACGTAGAAGAAGAAATATTCCGAGTTTTTAAATTTTATGATAAAAATTAGTTTATAACAGTAATTCAAAATAATAGGTAACTATACGATATCTATGTAATCTGCTTTTTTTGATGCCAAGTCAGCCTCAGTCTTCGTATATACTATAATTTTTTCTTCGTGAAGAACAAAAAGATATTTGACGATAAAATCAATTCTTCATTAAATTCGAACAACGTGGGTTGTTTTGGACCCCCCTCTCACGTGAGAGGCTCCAAAGTGTACATTCAAATAAAAACAAAATATAATTTTTATATTTTACTATATATATATATATAGGTATAAGTAGTGCAAGATATTTAAAGGTTGATCTTGTGTATCTATATTATGTATTTTAAGTTATTTACCTGCTCATAAAACTTGAATTGTTGTATTGGTTCTTCGGAGTCATTTTCGCAAAAATCTTTAAATAAATTATATCCTGTAAATAAGTTTTTGTTTTTATTATGAAAATTTGAGAAAGCGAATAATAAATAATAGTGGAAAAGCAAACAACTTACCTATGACTTGATTAAATATTTTATGGAATTCTAGTTCATTTTCCTTTTCGAGATATTTATACATAACACTGCGTACACTGCGAGAGAGGTAGACGATGCACATACACAGCCCCACACATATCCATGAAAATGAAATCCCATAGAGCGTAAATAAAAGGGAAAAGAAGAAAACGCTTAATTATATAAAAATTTTAATCTTTAGCTTATAAAATAAATAATTTATAACATTAAATAAACATAAACTGACGGTCTAACAGCATATACATTGTCAAGCCTTCGACTATAAAAGTGCTGATGATAGTGGTGATGATGATTTTTGTCAATTCCATTCAATTGCTATACGCATGGATGTTAGTACTTTTAAAGGTCAAACAAAACTAACTGAATACTACGGAAATCGCCTCCTCTGTTTAAAAAAAAATCCCTCATACTTTTCTTATTCTTTCAATTCATTGCAAATGTACGCCCCTTTATAATGCAAAGAGGAAAAGCTATTATTTAATGTACAATCAATTTGAAAAATACGGAAAATGCGGAAATTACTTAGCATTTTGAAAATTTTGTAACGTTCGGAGATACGCATGATAGAAATATCCTGGACCGACCTACATTGTCCGATCATCCTTCCATACACAACTGCTTCATTTGCTTATTATACCTGCGTAATTTAGAAACGTTGCGGCCTATGATCTATTGTCGGTTGCAATAAATCAAATGAAATGGCGCATGTGTTCTTTATATCGGTCGACAGATCCAACTTGGTCATAAGCGTGGTCTATACAAAGTTGTTTCTACAATTTCTTGTATGGGAAAATAAGGTAAACATTTTGATTTATTGATAAGATCCATAACACATGAAAACACATCACAGAAATATTCTGGGCTGATTTACGCTGTCCGACCATACGTCGGGCCGTACGATCTATCTTTCAAATTAACTTTCGTCGTAAATGAGATCTACCCCGACAAAGGTCTCGCCAATCTTTAAAAAGAAAACAAAAATTTCAAAATATTTCGAATCACTTACAAAATTTAGTACGGATCGATTCGATCATTTCCCGGCCCCAAATTTAAAGAAAAATTTGCTTACTATTATTGTAATGGGGCGATTGTTCTATATATCGCTTCAAGGCGGATATATAATTCTTACTACCAGTGTACACCTTAAACTTGGAACTAAATTATTACGCACTCTATAATATCTAATAAAATCCTGTGAATATTCCTATCATTACTATATTTATTCTTTAATAATCTGTTCATTCATTTACTCGATTAATCATAAAATATGTATATCAAAATAAATAAAAAATGAATGAATGGGCCGACTATTAAATATCCTCCTCCTCAATGTCTAACACAATTTTTACTTTGATCGCAGAACACGTAATTTATACCCTGTTTTCATATGAAAATTTATATTAAAAATTATACATCTCTGTTTTGCCCAAGAGGTTCCAAAATTGATGTACCTGTTCAAAATTCAGCATAATTAACTTTTATAGCAACTATTATGAATCAATTTTCATCATAAAATATTAAAACCTAGACTTTTCTGCCCTAAAAAACAAAAATTATTTTTTTTGAAAATCCTTATGTAGGGGAGGACGAAAAAATATGCATAGATGGTCCAAAGTTTGTAGAGTTCATTTTTACATCAAATTACTATTATGGGTCAATTTTTGTTGTTACATATTTAAGCTTAGACTTCTCTGCCCTAAAAAGGATCAATTTTAGTGAAAATAAGATAGGAATCAAAAAATAGGCCGAGATGGCCCAGATTTCATACAGTTAACTTTTTTAATCTTAAATTACTATTATGATTTGATTTTCATCTTGAAGCATTAAAAATATTAACCTTTTTGTCATATGAAGTTCAGTTCTCGTCGCCCCAACTGATCCACAGTTTTCACAAAGATTTGGAAGCCGAGAAATTTTGAAAATTGCGATTTTTTCCATGTAACGATTTTTCAAAATAGAGCGTTATATGGGGAGTGGTAAAAAAAGAGGAACGATCCAAACGATTTTCAATCGTTTGAATCGTTTGGTACGTCAGTGTACCAAAATTGTGATCAGTAGGTTGAACACAAATTTACATGGACAGACATCGGACGCACAGACAGGTTTAGATTCGGAAACTCGTTCTAAGTCCATCGGTACAATAAACGGTGAATCTATTTTAAGCCTTTCTGGGTGTTACATACGCCGGCACAAACTTAATATACCCTGTACCACAAATGACGTAGCATGTAATGAAGAAACGTGTTGATGTGTATGAATTTGTCAACTTGGGGACGACTTCCATTCTGGTAATGTTTTTTCAAATGATCTTATCCATTGGCATGAATATTTAGAAACCAGTAGTTTTCCGACATAACTTAATGATTTGAAGTAAAAACTGACTTATCAGACTTAAGATTTTCATCTCATTTTTTACACTCAAAACTAAACCATGGGCAGATACACGAATATAGCGGCATCAGGGAATTGTACTGATACATGCCTTTATGGGGTGTTTAATGAATTTTTCCGAATGGACAACACTTTTGCTCTCGATAATCGATAGGTTAGCATTAAGTATTTCCTTAAGAAACCCTCGAAAAAATGTAAAACCGCAGCATTGGATCTATCTATGAATTGAATAAATATTAATTGAAAAACAAAACGCGCGAAGTCATAGTCAGGTCGAAATATTTTGTTTTTTTGTAATCATCATCGTAGGTTCGAGATTTAGTCACTTCCTTTTCAACGGAATGCAATACCCTCAAGGAAGCTTTAGATATCCCGTAAAGTGCGTGCTCTTGCCCATTTTTAAAACCGAAGCCGGTCAAAGCCATCTATCTGTCTGTCCGTCCGTGTAACGCGTGCGGCACACATTCTCCCCGTTACTAATATTAAAACGTTGGTTTCAAATTGTCCAAAGTCATTGTAGAAAGTTCTTGTACGCATATTGGTATTGGAAATGATTCAAACGATAGGTCTGTAGAACAAAAGAACCTGCAAATGTTTCCTAAACAAAAAAGAAGCTTTTTGCTTGCTGTTCATAAAATATAGCAAACACAACGATAAAAATTTTTACCTTCAATCAACAATTACTCTTATAGTAGTTGTACACAAGTGGAAACGATTGGCCACGACCATCCAATTTCCTCGTGTTTGAGGTTTTTTTCTTAAGGTTTCTTATTTCCACAAAATTTGTGTAATTTACGCAAAATGAAGCATAGAATTTCGGAAATTAAAGCGTCGCTGTGAGTTTGGGAGTTCGACATCTAATAACGTCGCTCAAGACCCTAATCAACCCCAGTCGACATTTGATAGCCATTGAGATCGGGCATGATCACAACATTTAATAACCTTTCAATAAGCCTTTATTGAGTTTTGCAATGAAATACAGTGATGAACGTACAAGGAAGACGAATTTTGTTTCCATAGAAGGATTCCAGCAATAATTATATCCTACACCGCTTGTGGTACAGGGTATATTAGCTTAGCGCGATGTAACAGGCAGAAGAGCTTAAGATAAACTCACCGTTTCTTACATCGATCGATTCAAAATCATAATCTGAATTGCTCTAAAGCTATCTGTCCGTCTGTCCGCGAGTCCATCTGATGTCTGCACATCAAAATTTGCATTGAAGCTGCAACTCGCAATTGTTGAGATATTTCCATTAAATTTACTACAGTAGCGTATTTTGACCCAAGGACGAACGCTACTGAAAATGGGTCGGGTCGATCCACTTTTTCAATCACGCCCCATATAAAGCCCTATTCGGAGAAGTCGTGATATGTAAAAAAATTGCAATTTTCAAAATTTCTCAACAAAGGTGGCTAAGTGGTAACATTTGGGCATCCTAAATTGGCATGCATACTTTGGACGAAGTGGGGCAATTTTTGCCCCATTCCAGCTCGTATGGCGAAAGTTGCAGTTCACACAACAAAAACGTATAATTCCCAATGCATAACCAAGAAAATCATATAATAATAATAAATCTCGGTCCACATTTTGAATCCTATCCTAATAAGGATTTTTACGAAAATTAATCCTTTGTACAGCCGAAAAGTCTAAGTTATAATATGTGGTAATAAAAATTGACCCATAATATTGTAGTAATTTTATACAAAAATAAACTCTACAAAATTTGGACCATCTACGTCCATTTTTGCGTCCCGCCCTATATAAAGATTAAACTTGCGCTACATCAGGTGGCCGCCTCCACATAAATACGCACTTGAAAAATTTGCCTTTATATAGAAACAAGATATAATTGTTGTGTTCAAGAAAAAAATTAGAATTGCATTAAGCACCGTGGTGTAACATATTTAATGGTCGGCCTTGCCCGACTACAATATTCTTACTTGTTTCGACACTAATTTAATCTGGTTATCATTCGGATACCGGCACAGCATACACATTTACACTTACCTCGGATCGGGTAATATCAGTTTTTTGCTGGCTCTGGCTGCTGGAGTACATTTCGATTTCTCCATAGCCATTAAATAACTGACATCTGCCAAAACAGCCTCTAGATCTGCCATATTTAATACTCAATACACTATGGTTGCGAATACAAAATCATATGTAATACCAACCGCCACCGCGTATAGTAATTTGAATTTGTTTGTGATGCAAATTATAGGGAAATATAAAAATAGAGTATACAAAAGAAAAGACGACATTAAGTGCCTATGTACGTTTGTTACGTTTATTGCACCATCACTATTCTTTTATTATTATCACATCACTAAACATCATTAATAACATAAACATCATTATCACATATTATTGTTACTTATATTACGGTAATCGTGTAAACACAAACACAATCACAACATTAAAATTACATTTGAAAAAGAAAACCCGAAAATATATATGTAAACACATAAAAACGCATTTGATATTCAGTTAATATATATATTTACCCTAATACATAAATAAAGCCATATATAAATACATACATTTATATATGCCTATATATATATATATAAACATATGTACGTATACATATAAAAATATATTTACGTTCGTACAATCTCTCTATCACAGTAAAAAGTAACAGAATCCGATTATAATCCCATACACGTAGGAGATCTTTTTTCGGCTTTACTCAGTGGATTATAATAACACACATTAAGAAAAAAAACGAAAAATATAAATTTTTTTAAAACTTGGCTTTTATGGAAAATGTTAGCAAAAATTTAAAAACAAAAAAAAAACATTCACTGTCCAAAAGCTAAAAGAATTTCTCCAATTGGAATTTTCTTTGTTTCTCACATATACTCGTTTACTTTTGGTTGTTTTGTATATACACGCACACAAATACTTACACTTTACACACTCTAAAATAAATTTAATGAAATACTGTATAATTAATTTTCGCTCTCTTTTATTCCCCCGTCTTCTTTTCTTTACACTCTAATCACTTTTCTAATTAAATTTCACTTTATTATAAATTATTTTCCTTCTTAGATGCATAATTAGAGAACATTTCAAATATATATTCGCTTCTAATATCTATACTAATATGAATAATACTTTGCAGGATAACGGTATTGCGAATATGACATGTAACTGGTAGGCATACATAAATAAACTAAAGTCAAAGAGTGTATCACATAATAATATTGACATAATTTGGCAAAAAGCACAAGGTAACACCAAAGTCTCTTTATCTCGGTGATGTTATGAATAAAAGTTTGAAAATAATGTATTCAGTAGTATACTACACGACAACATCGAGGGTAATCACGTAACTGAAAATTAGCTTTCATTTTCGCATTCAGCTGTTTAACAAGAATAGCTGAAAACTTACGCGAGACTTACATTTTTCATGCATGATTATCGGCCACGACTTATTTAAGCACAATGCAATTTCATTAGTAAAACTTGTTTTAACCGCCTAAAGCAGCAGATATTACGTTCAACAAACGGTTGTAATGCATTCAAAACCATGTAAAGCGTCGCCGCAGGTTCGATGGAGCTAATTAGAGAGCGGAAAGTTTTTCCCGCGTGCTAAAATTACTTAAATTTCTGTATTGAAAATAAACGCGATTCAATCCGCCAATTCAGTTAAATTATTCCAAAATTAATATTTAAAAATTAGGTCTGGGCTCATCAAACTTACTTCAATAGTTCTAACGCACGCTGGACTGACTCCCAATTACAAATAACAAGTTGCAAATATGTTTTATGCTCATTTTGATAATGATTTGTGGATGACGACATGGCGATTGCAAATATTCGCTGTAACTGTTATTAAGCCTAATGAAAATAGCTCGACAAACAGTAGGTATGTCATTACTCTCCCCTTCTTCTCCCCTTGCCTTTTCAAAAACCAACGTAGCGAATATATAGGATAATATTCAACGAATGCGATAGCTTATCGGACAAATTTGGATTTGATCATTCTTAACTTGGCATTTCCTTCATCGATAATGCAATAGGGCCAAAGAATGTTGCAATGAAAAAGACGGTATTTTTAAATTTTAGGAGGATATTCAAGCATTTACAGGAGCAAGCATTTTACCAAATATTTCTTAACAATCTAAATGTCTATCCGAAACCGCAAATGCTCTTTCAACAGAATGGAAGAAAACCAGTAAAAAAGTTGTGAGATATTCCATTAAAAATCCAGTTAAAAATAAATCTGAGAATGACTAACTCACAAAACTGGCTGCACGTGATAACTGTTAAACAAGGGTCATCACGAATCCTTTGACGTTCACCTGCATTATTGTATTTTCGATATACGCAACCGCGTAGAGTGTACGACAATCACAAAATCTTTAATAATTCACTTATCGAAACGAGTTTGTTTACATACAATAACGTTTTTATATATGAAGTTAGGTCGGTAGTCGTTAGCGTATGAGTGTTCGCTGCATATCGAATAGAAAAATTGTCACTTTTAGCTCGAAAGCAAAAGCGTAAATTTCGATAGTTCGAAAGTTCACGCTCGCCGGGATAGTAAGCTAAAATATTGGTACAAAAATCACATATTTGACAAAATTAATGGACTTGGGAAAATTACTTAGTCTCGAAAATTTTAAAATATTGGAGAAAATAATAAAATCAAATACTTATTTTCCTCTTACTTGTCGGTGCCGTAAATCGTGGAAAGGGTTAAATGAATTAAATGGAATTAATGAAAAAAACTTGTATGAACGGCAAAAAGTGGAAACATGGGATTATTAAAAACTAAGCAATTACTTTGAAAATGGGCCCTTTGTGTCTGTTGGGTCGATGTGTAGTCAGGCACTCGGGAGGGATTACAGTTCAGTTTAACAAACAGACGGGCTCTACGTATCTACGGCGACAACACTCAAGCAAATTCAGTAGCGAAAAACACAAAATTGAAAAGAAAGACATACTACGACAACTTAAGTAAACAATGATTCGATCATTTTATTAACCTTTGCTTTATATGATTTCTAAATTTTTCACCAATTTCTCATCTAAATTTTGTATTTGGTTTGTTTATTTATTTACTTTTTTTCCTCTTCTTTTTCATGGGTTTTTGTTATAAACATACCGATGATATCACAAATATTCCGTTGTGAACACAACGAACGAGAAGACAAACTCGACGCGAAAGCAATGAAGAACCACAATCCAAAGTGCGATCGTATCGCTGAAATTCTAAATTTATCTTAGCACGTCCATCTGTCGGTCTGCGTAATATCTTTGATAAACATTCTTCTGGTCGCATAAACAAAGTAAGCAGGTAAGGAAGTAATATTCGGCTAGAGCCAAATCTTGCGCAGTCATCACCACCTTTGGCGCCCTATGCTTTTATTTCTTGTCATAAAAAATTTAATGGAACAAAATTTATCTTTCATCTTTTACTCCACTCAAAGGTATTGTTAACAAACATTAATCCAAGAATCATCGTCGTTATGTTCACCATAAGTAATTTAGAATTAACCGACTTCGATTTTCGCATTCTACTCTCCGAGTCGTGTTTATTTATTTATACCCACATTACTGGCATTGTGAAGAAAAAATTAATTCCCCAGGACATGGTGTCCATCATATTTATTTTAAAATTAACAAATTTTGAAACGGATAATACATCTTCGTTTTAGGATATGCAAAATACCTTTAAACATTCCGCCGTGTTTCGCCGTGCTTGTGATTAATAAACAGAAATTCTCAAAATGAAGAAAAGAACATTTTATCACTTGTAACTTTATGTGGGCATGGCCGTTTTTTTTCATTTCTGCAAAGAAAATGTGGAAAGTTTCAACCTTCTCTCTTTTATAATTTGTAAGTAATAGACAAAAACCCATAAATATTTGTTTGGCAAAACGAAGCTGCGTTCAGTTTACGCTTCACTGCGGGCTTGCGCTCCGACAAATTTGGTCCATTTTAAATACCAACTTGCGTGCAAAAACTGTCAACTATTCAAATTTTCGCATATATTCGTCTGCTCACGGCCGTTTAAAATTGTTTTATATAACAATATATATATATATATATATATATATATATATACCTTAAGTATATATCTTAAGTACATATATATTGTTACGGAAATCTCAAATCCAGTTCATTCCAACTAATTGATTTTCCCAAATAATAAATTCCCTAGAGAGGGAAAACCCAAAGGCACATTCGCGGCGCGTCATGCAACTGCCGACCGAGGAAAACGATTAGCGAAAAAGCAGGCTAACGGATTAAAAATGAAGCCATGAGCTTAGTTAATAGTAATATGCTTGTAAAAATGTATATAAATGGAATATATGCGGGAGGCAGATTCGGTCGGACAAGAACATTTGAGTCGAAAAAGGATATTAGAGTTGGGAAGTGGAGAATATTACCAAAGGAAAATGCAAATAATCCTACCCTTAAAGAAATTGATTATAAATAAAGAAACGTGAAGTGAAAACGTGCAAGTACATTTCTCTTAAAAACAATATCCACGATCTAGCGATACCAACTGTATCTGAGGAAAGCGAATTTCGTAACAATATTTATTAGATATATATACATACATATATACATGTACTTATTGAAATTGTTAAAAATTTCTAGGCGAAGGTTCTTGGGCTATTTCACACTGCGTTGCAAAGGCCATGTGGAATACTTCGTGTTCCATAGCAATGTTGTGTAAAGAAGCGCAGTCGTTAACGAGTTTTATAATTTTATCAGAGTAATGTTACAGTTGCTTTTGTCATTCCATAGCATTTCCTTTAAAACGCTTATAATTATTAACAGACTAAAAATATATCTTTAAGTTTAGATACAGTTGTTTCTTCCTTATTTTCTTCTTCTTCTTGCAGTTAGTTTATAAAAATAGTACGTCGGTACTATGACGACCCGTTCCTTGGAAATGTAACGAATGGAAAGTAATATGAATGGCGTTATCGGAAGTAACAACAGCAGTCATAGCTCGACATTTCGATACAGGAGTGCACTCGAATGCCGGAATTCTAGCACTAGCCTGTTCTTATGATGCCATTCAAAAGACCGCTTGTGTCTCCCGGACGGAACTCATATTCTATTTAAAATAGAGACGAATCAACAGCTCTCATTGGGCGCTACATTAGATAAAATAAAATATCCTTTTTAAAAAAAAAAATTCATTTAATAACGACCATCGCATTAGGCTTAAATTAAGCGAGTAGGCTAAAGTTTATCAAGTGACAATTGCAAAGTGAAAAGACATTTTTACATTTTTTATTAAATTCACAAAAAAATTATTTTGCCCTAAATAAGTAGATGGAATTAAAGATGCTGAGAATCTAATATTCACACTGCATTGTAATTTGATTGATTCGGATAGTTCTAAAGTCAGCGCAAGTGCATTTAGGTTGTAAAGGGAAAGAAACTGAAGAAGAGGTGACTATGAAATTTGTTGAAATAAAAAATCTATACGATATATAGAGTCAATATGAACAACATAAGCTTTTTCATTTCATTTCAACAATAAAACAATATTTATATAATATATATATATATATTGTAATTTTTGTTGGATATTTATTTAGCTTGTGTTTGGGATTTCGAGATATAAAGAAAGAGTTTTTTTTTTTATAAGTATGTCTATATAAAAGTGAAAACCACATATTCGAAACTGATTAATGCTCCACACACTTGCTTCGTAATACTCAAGCCTGTTTTTGAATTATTTAAACTTAATGACTAATGAAACTATGTTTGCTAAATGTATATGTATATGTATACATTTTTTAAAGAGAGAGACGGAGATGTTTATATATATATACATATATATATACTCATATTTATTATATATGTATATGTATGTAATAAATAGTAATATATATACATAAATCTAAATAAATAAATATATATATACATATATATATACTCATATTTATTATATATGTATATGTATGTAATAAATAGTAATATATATACATAAATCTAAATAAATAAATATATATATACATATATATATGTATTTCTCTCTACGCTTATTACTATGTGTATATTGGTATATTGGTAAAGATTGCACACTATTGTAATAACCATTTGCTTATTATGAGCTTTGATTGCGTGAGTATGTTTGCGTGTGTATGTGTATATGCGTGTACGTGTGTGTGTGGAGCATAAAACATTTTATACTTCAAATGTCTTTAAAATTATTCTTTTATATATATATATATAGGTAAATAAAACTGATCTAAGTTTATGCAGCGAAAATAAAAAAATAAAAGAAAAGTAAAAACACAAGCGATGAAAATCGTTATAACTAAAAGAAAAATTAAATAATTTTAACAGTAATATAAAAAAAAAAACAAACAAATTAAACGTATAACTAAACATAATACAGTGGATTCCTAATGCGCTTCTTCTAACATAATTTAGGTATGTTTATGTATACATATATTAATATATGTTTATGCATACATATTTATATGTATATGTTTAAGATTAGAATTTGTTAGTTTTTTGCATTTAAACTTTTAAATATAAATATTTTACTTTGTTTTACAATTTTCGAGAATAGTATTATCGTTCAATAATTGCTTTGATTAAATTCAAGTTTTTCTTCTTTTGTTTGCAGAACATGAAATTGTTTCGTTTCGTTTTTGTTTTTCCTAAGATACGATTTTTAAAAATTTATTATCTTTTCTTTTTTTTTTTTTAATTTTTTGGGAAACGTATTATGGATAGAGAGATAAAGGTTGATAGCGATATAGGCCGTACGTAAGTAGCAGTATCTTTATGGGTGTTGTTCAGAGAATATGGAAAGTATTGAACGCAGTGAATGTCACTGTTGATTATTGTCACTCATTAATTGAGCTCCCAACGACAGTTCATCCTGCAAAATCATCGATAGTTTCATTTATCATTGAAAGAGAGAAAAGGCAAACAGTGTAATCATACCTCAAACATATCCTTAAAAGATGAAGATTCATTGCCGAAAGGGCTCGGTGAACGAGATTCAGAATAGTTATGTTCCGATTGTTGTTCGTTCATTGTGCTCTTTTGCATCATACCTACGTTAATTACGAAAATAAAGTCAAGAAAGTGCTCAATTTTTTGTTTAATTACAAAATTTATACAATTAATCCATTTAATTGAAAGGTTCGTTGAAGGTAAATTATAAGCCAACTGATTTTTTTGCAAAAGCGATAAGTTACGCTCAGCTTTAACTAAAGTTTTCAATACGTGGGTCCATGGTGGCCAAACTGGCCTAAAAGTACTCTTTCTATGTTTAATAAAACTTTTCCTTTATATTTTTATGCTCAGCTTCTTGTGGCACAGGAAATATGGACCTGTATGAAGCTTTGTCTGACATAACGTCTGCCTACCCCTAAGCGCATATATGCAAACTATTGTACATGAGACGTTGTAACGGTTGTGAACAATGCCAGTCTGTTTTAGAAAACCTTTGCAAGAAACCTTCTGAAATGGATGTAAATATAGCTTCATCCTTCTACTTTTTATTTTTTCATCAACAAATCGATATTTTAGAATTTTTCCAAAAGCTTTGTGTTTTTTCTTTATTATGAAAAACCAGGAACTCTTCACATTATAAGATATAAAGTATGATGGATGTTCCTATTGCTGGACGGACAGTCTTTTCAAATGTCATTGAAAAAATGTCTACGTGTGCTTGTAAGGAGTGATTTTCCTCTCTGTTAAATCATGCTCTTCTTCCGAATTTTTTCACTCTATAGGTTCTAAAGAAATAACCTTATCATTCTATTGCAGGTTTATGGGGTTGATGATAATGAATTAGCAAAGTTGCTTTTGCGTCTTAGAAAAGTAAAACCACAACTTTCTCCGGCATTTTGAGCACAATGCCTACTTCGAAACTGAATAAGTGAGCTCATCAGTTCATCCTGTAACAACTCAGGACTGAGAGATTACATTTTAAATTTATGCATGCAATTACAGACCGATTTAAAATTCAGTGTGTTCAAGTAAAGAACTGAAACATGAAATGGTAGAAATGTAGAATCGAAAATCGAGTTGATATTGCTCCACGAACTTTTCAATTAGAATAATGCTCACTAAACTTTTCTATTGCTTAATAACGTTACGTACCGTTATTATGACCAATTTTAAGCTGCCTAAATTGTTTTAACGACGCCATATCCGGTTGTATCATATTTAACAATTGACTACGCGATTCATTTGGACTTTCTATAGAAGTGGGTAAATCTAATAAGCGTTGATTTTGTATACCATCTCCGGGACCCATATGAGAAATGTGATTAAAATTTGTTGGAGCAGAGATCATTTTCGATCTTCTGTCAGTGCTGCAGTAAAGAAAATAAATAAAAGTCAATTAAATGCAAAATTATTATGAAAAGTTATTAGCATTTAATTTACTTTTTTATAGTTTTATTAATTTCACGCATAGAAAAGCGTCGTTTGGTATTTATGCCGCTAATACGTTTAATGTTTTTTGTTTGGAAGAAGCCTTCTTTGTGGATGGAAATGAAAAAGCATAAAATCACTTCGTTCGCTTCGGCACTTTTTTAACTTTAACTTACTTGTGTGGATGTTAGCTAAATAAACGATGTAAGGAGCATCATTAACATAAGTGAGTACAATGTTACCCTGTTGACTTAATGGCTGCGAACGTTTGAGGCCAATAGATTGGACCCATTCGGCAGTTTGTGTATTAAATATATCTAAATGCGTTTCAGAAAACACCAATAAATGGCCCTCTGAATAAGCTAAATAAATAAAACAATTCAAATTGAAATATTAGTATAAAGTGAAAATTAAAAAAAAAATTAGTTAAAAATTTTGTTCCCTTACTTATATGAGTGGGCACAGCTGGATACATAATCTCTCTATCTCGTGATTTTCGCCCTTGCAAATCCACATAGATGGCAAGCGTTTGAAAAACTAACAAATATTCGCCATAGCCTCCAGCGGAACATTGTATTTCGATGACACGTATTGCATCAACGCCAGAATAGTTCAGAAAGGCACACAACTGGTTTTCGGGATGTATTAAAGCTAAAAAATGACAAAGGAAATCATACCTTTCTTTTCGGACTTTTTTACGGAAGAAGAAATCTTACACATTGCAGTCGCTTCACCTTGCAGTAGATAGGCGGTGAAGCCACTTTGATGTCCAATAACCAGTCTCATGTCCGATAATATTTGAACGCATTGCACCGTATACGCGACAGTGAACTCGCACATTTTCTGGTGTCGCAAGCGATTACGATTTATCTCGTAAACGATTATTTGCGTTTGATTCGTGGGTCGTTTCAAAGCCACTACAAAGCAATAAACTACCGTAGGTATGCGCTTAATGATACCCGTGCAAGCCGCGACACAATTTTTGGAATCAACAACTTTAATCCATTCAACGTCGCTGCATTCTAATGCTCGTATTGGCAGCAATCGTATATGGCGTTGTTTCCCACATAGCAAAACGAAAATATGCTCCTCCTCAATGTACCAGATTTGTACGATTTTCTTGCTGTCACCAATGCGAGCAATTTCTAAAAAGTTATAAGTAAATATTTTTCTTGTTTTATTTATTTATTTATTTTCTTCTTTTAAACAATTTTTTTATGCTTACCGTATTGATCGAAATTTATGCAATAAAGACCATCATCGGTACCTAATAGCAATTGATCGGGATAAATGATAAGCGCGCTTAAAGCATTACGCATTAGGGCTAAAGAACTATCTAAAATTTCGTTGACTTTATAAATAGCAGTATTTGGAAGATTGTTGCGTTTGAGAATGCGATGTAATTCACTTAAAGCCACCACCCATTTGGTTTTCTCTGATTCATTGTCAGCCAACATAAGCGTATTTAAACATGGACCACCCTCAATTAATGATGTTTTTATCTAAAAGCGAAAGAGTGATTTAATAAATATAATAAATTTATCCAAAGTACACAAGGGATGTACCTTAAAGATACATGGCACATCTTTTTTAGCAGCATGAATAACATCACTTTCACGTACGCTGGTAACCGCGAACTCCGTATCTCGCATATCCAGCACTTGTGAAACATTTACGCATGGCAGAGCGCTACGATCTGCCGATATATCGTAGAGGAAGAGTTTGAAATCACACACTACCACAAATTGTCGCACCCAACCGCGTTTCACTACACCTTGTTTTGGCACTTTAACGTAACCTTCATAGGCTGTGCCGATGCCCCTTGTTGGGTCAATACCTAGGGGCCGTTTGGTTTGGTCATTTGGTACTGGGCAAACTGTAGGAACCTTTTGACAGCAATTCGTGTGACAAGCGAATCCGCATATTTCGCAGACAACGCCTTGTCGCGTCAGACCCACCATTAACGATGTACAATGATTACATTTGGTTGGACTGCTAAATGTGCGTACCAAAAATTGATGAATTTTCTGTTTATGAAGACTGGGTGTGTGCTGTTGCTGTTGTGTTTGCTGTGGGTCTATTGATTTACAACTCAAATTACTTTTTGAACTTGTATTACTAACACGCATTTTACCCTCATCTCCGTACGAGAGATTTTGTTCAGGTGATAAATTACTAGGATGATAATTGCCACTACCGCTGCCACCGCCGTACATGGCGGACATATGCAACTGTTGACGCTGATCGTCATCCGAAAAAAATATATTCGATGATGAATTCATCTAAATTTTATGTAAACAACAGACAGATGGAATTCATTACAATTTGTTGCAACACACAACGAAAGGACTCACCACGGTTTCACTTAAAGAGATACCACAAATGTTCGGATCCGATTCTTTGAAACTGGCTGCTGTTTCCTTATTGAAATAGTTATAAGATACCTGTGAATTGGAACGCTCCAGAACTGATCATGGTGATGGGTGACGAGTGCAACAACAATAGTAGGCAACAAATGAATATGGGAAGGCATTAAATCAAGTAATATACACACACATATATATATACATATATATATATATATATATACATATACAAAGAAAAGAGAGAGAGAGACAGACGAAGAGAATACGTTAGGTAGGCGCAAGCATGTGATGAAGAAAAAATCAAAAGACATTTCACACATAAATAATTAAAAAAAATGTTTTTCTCTTTAATTTTTCAAAACAAAATTTGAAAAACATCCCAATGAAGAACGATTTCAAAAAGCGAAAACAAAAAAATATTCTACATGAAAGCTAATTAAATTTAATCTGCAATCTTAACAAGTTAGGTGATCAATATCGCTGCAAATGCTACGATTTCATTTATTGCGTGTTAGTCTATGCTATGGAACTATGAATGAAGATAATAAATATGTGAACATTAGTGGAAAATAAGACTTTTACACACATAAAAAGTAAAAACCAAAAGAAATAATGAAATAATTCTGAACACGCACAGTATTTTGGAAATAAAATGTGGAAAATACTTATATCCTCTGGTGGCATTTCCAAGAAATAGGGTGCAACTAGTACTACTTAGTAATAGACAACTATGCCATAGCTCCATTTTCAGGCTATTGTCAATCATTTCCTATTTATTACGTTCTCTGCCTATATAAAACGAATGTGCGACAACATTCGCGGATACGCCACATGTGCTAAGTCTGGTGATTAAGGTAGCACAGCCTAGCACTAGCCCCTTGAGCGCTTTCAATATATCGCGCACTGGTTTTGCTGTGCTTGATGCAACATTCTCATGCAAAGAAATAATTTTGCGTTCACAGCGAGTTGTTAAAGCCAATTAATGGCTGACAGACAGCCATGTAGTTAAGCAGCGCAACTCTCAGATCGGCACACGCGTGTTCAATTCCCGGGCAACCTACGATTGCCATGTAGTCGCAGCTTTACTAGAACATAACATTTACCACTCAGGCATGCACCTCACCGGCTATGGTCGCTTCCTATCTCTCCCTCCACACATCCCAAAAAAAAAAAAAAAAAATTATTGTTATTGGTAGCATTTGGTATTAACCGCTTTACCAGACCAAGACCAAGACCCTTTCTGATCCCACCGAACACAGGACATCGTTTTCCTGACAAAGCTTTTCGATCTTACGATCAATGTGGATGGTGTGCCTGGATCTACTCACAATCTTTTGAACTTATATGGTCGAAAAAGTATCCCAATCGGAAACATTTTCAATAGCGTTCGTTCTTGCGTCAGAACACGTCAGCCTGCCAAATATCATCAAAATATTTCAAATGTTTGCAGTTTGCAGGTTGAACACAAAAAAAAAAAACAAGACGGGCAGGGGGACAAACAAGCTGATAGCGATTCAGAAATTTATTCTGAGTCTATCGGTACAATAAAAGGTGAGTCTATATCAAAAGCTTATGAGCTTCGCATATATTCGCACAAACTTAATATTTAATTACCTTGTACTACAAGTGGTTTAAGGTGTAACAAGGAAGTTCAGATGTGATATGAATTTTGTGCATTTTTCCTGAAATAAAGTTTGTCTTTGGATCCAAAATTTTTTTTTTTGGTAATCCTTCAATCAGGAACACCTACATAAATAGTCTATACATTTCATGGGATTTTTAAAGAAAATTTTTTTTTTTTTGTGAAATACATATTAGAGCCGCCTTGTTAATTGTTCAACCATTTATAACATCTTTTTCGACACCGCAAACCATATCTTCCCTTTTTCCCATTTTAAACACACTCATAAACGGCTTACGAATCGCTAAAGTGAAACATACAATGAACAATGAATAGACCTCATGCAATATTGGAAAACCAAAAAAAAAAATAAAAAATGAAATAAAAATAAATATTAACAAACCATGCATTACAACTTGTAAAAACTATGGTTTAACTTATGGAATCATCGTACAATCTACAACAGAAAAACTAGTTACCTTTTTTTGAATTGTTTAACGCGATGATATAATGCGTACATTTTAAACATTTATAAATACACACGTACATACAAACATTCTATAAGGGAATTTTTTTTCTTTTCATTTTCTTTGACTAATTTATTCAATTTCGGATCAGCCGGATAACATATACCCATGAAAAAGATACATAAGAAATTCGAGCACAATTCGTTTAGAAAATGTATTCAAACTTTTACTTTTCGAAACAGAAGCCGAATTAATTATTAGTATGAGAATCTCCCTAGCAAAGTGTTTTCTTCGATTTTCAATTTTTCCAAATAGTATTGTAATATAACGCATAACTTCGCTTTAACGACGAAGCAAATAGAAATCGAAGACTAAGAAAAAGCAAAATAGAAAGATGACCGATTAAAAAATTGATCTTGTCCTTCTTACTGGAATCCCAAATTCATTCTTGCACTTCGAAATCTGATTTTACAATACTTTTTCTAAACTTTCCGTCCACCAGCGTTTATTATCTTCAATGTGCACCTTTTTCTATACTTGACTTTCCATATTTTTCTTTTCTGTAATACCGCGGCTATATGTGCATAAAGTGCGTTCACAACTGCTCAAGCGCTTCATTTTTAACGCAGCTTTCAAGATTAGATTATGCAGCTAAACTAAAAGTTAAATTAGTGCCTAACCCTTACGATCATGATAACAATTTTTTAAACCAATTCCTCATCGTTAGCCTGATTTGCGTTAATTTTTTAATAAAACTTTTTCTTCCCAATGGGAAATGAGTTTTCTTGTTACAAAGAATTTTTATGCTTTGTTTTATTTCATGAATAGAGAGAGCTTTTCCGTTCAACCCATGAAAGAAATCGCCTAACATTTACATAGCATGATATTTTTTCTTTTTTTTCGTTACATCTCACTATAAGGATGAGAATAATGACATTTGAAGGGAGTATACATCACTACATTATCACATATAGAAAACGAAAAACATTCACTAAAATGAGATGAACTTTGTTTTTTGTTGTTTCTCTTTTTATAAATCATTTCTATGTTTAATTTCCAATTTCGTTGACGACCAAATATTTGTATAAATTTATGTATATCTGCGAATTACGTTTGCGCTGATACTTGAGAATAATAGTCATTTTCTTTGTTAAAGGTTGTTACGTAAAAACAGGTACACCATGCCCAAAAAGCAAGAAGTTACTCCAACCCATGTGTAGACATTCTTCTCAGATTTTACATCGTGTTGACGATGCGGCGGCATCCGTTCATGATGTTGATACGAGTGCTGATTCTTAGATGTCATTACTTTAATAAACGGTTTAGCGGCATCGACGTTGATATTGGCATCGATCGTAGCGTTCGCATAATTTCTAAGGATTGTATCGAAATTATTGGTCAATTGTTGATCATTATTATTAATTATGTTGCTGCTATTATTTTGATTATTGCTAGCAACAGTAGCGACAGGAGCGGCGGTAGCAGTAGTAGCACTAGCAGTAGTAGCGGCGGCAGCGGTAGTGCTAAATTGAGGCTGATATTCGCAATCGTCACTTTTATATAGAATTTTATTAAAATTTTCACTTAAACGCGTATATTGTTGGCATTTGGCGCATTTAGTAAATTTCGTGCGCTTTAGCATTCTATCAATTATATGAATCTTATCCGTATTTATTACCTCATCATTATGAACAACTTCATCAACGCTAACCATTTCTACAGGGGCTTTAGAATATATAAGAAGAAAGAAATCAAGGTGAAGTAAAAGAAAAACGAAACGACACAGAAAAAATAAAGCAACAGAAAAAGAAAAAGGTAAAAACAACAAATTAAGAATTTTTAAGAAATCGAACGAAACACGCAACTCTCTTAAAGCCAAGCACTTTTATATTAGGTTAAAAAAAAGAAAAACAAAACAGACTAGCAACGAATTTTTACTTTTAACAAAATCAAGAACATGCAGCAGCAACGTTATATAATGATGCTCCATCGACTATCTAAGCTAATAATCATTTATTTTTTTATTAGGTTTTTAAAGTAAAGAACAATTTGTTACATTTGCATGTATGTGTGTATATATACAGATTTGTGTACGCAAATTCATACGTGATGATGAGTTTTTCTTTTCTTTGTTAAATGATTCGGAAAATTTCGTTTATTTTATATATATAAATATATATATATATATGTTTATTTTATATATATTATATATATATATGGTTGTAAAGTTTGCTGATTGGTAAGTGAACGGGAATGAAATGTTTTCCTTCATTGGGTTAAATTTTGTTTTATTTTGTTTTTAATGTCAATTGGATAACAAAAATTCAAAACAAATTTGATAAACTTTGTAATAAGTAAAAAATTAAAAGAAAAACAAAAAAATATATACATAATTTATTTACTTACAGCCTTTAGACGTTTCCAAGCCTTTTTGTATATCACGTAACTGATTCTCTTTGAAATGCAGTTCATAAATAGCCGATTCGCAGCGTTTGCGACATTCATTCAAGTCTCTACCAAAAGTATTGAAAAAATTAATATAAAACCGAGTAAAAGCTTATAAATAAAAGTAAACTTACTTTTGTGTGGCTATCAAATCGGCTCTTGTTTTACTTAATTCCTCGGATATAGCTGCCTTGGCTTGTATTTCGGACTGTAGAGATGATTGTAAATTCAATAATTCCATTTTATCCAGCTTTTGTGATCTCCTGTTACGCCAGTTTTTATTGTTGTCGTTGTTTTTCTTATAGAAAGGTCCTGAAAGATTAACAAAAAAGATCAAAAATTACTCGTTATCCTTAAGTAAGAACCTAAGAAGAGAGACATTTATCAAAAATTTACTGACTCTAAAGAATTTTATAAATGCGAGTCCATTTGACTCTTCTTGCATGCGAAAAGACGCCAGTAAACTTCGTCGCTGACCATTATAGGTGAATATTTAAAGTTAGGAGTGACACCAAACTGGTCTACCTATGCACCTAATTTAAAAAACAAAAGCACTACAGCAGGAGAGTTGAAATATATTATATCTCCTAATAATTGTCCCAATCAGTTGAACTTTATTTTGTTGTCAATAACAGCTAAGATAATTATTTTGCCTTCAAACACGAATTGAGTTATCCGAATAATTCGAAATCTAAAGACAACTTAAGATTATTTTAAAGATTTTTAGAATTGCTCTCCCTCTCTCGCCAGTGAAATAAAATACTTTTATATTCATTATCGAGGTATATAGAGCGTTTGTCTTGGTTATTTACATTTCACGTCTTTCCATTCGTCCTTGAGCTAAAAGCAGAGTTCCATTTTTTTTTTTTTGTCAACTTTACAAATAAATCTTGTCCGTCAGCAACAGAGAAGAAAATACAACCTTCCTTAGTACAAAAATTGACACCGTGACCCCGCCTCAACAATACAAAACAATTGAGATTCGAATAAAGCCGATTGACCAATTCAAACGTTTAACTATCGAATTGAAAAGGTGAATATGAAGCATTCTGGCCACAGTCAACGTTACTCTATTGTCTCTTGAATTCCAGCTTACACAAATTATATACTTAGTACGGAAAACGTAATGTCTTAGTAACATTTTTATCCGTTTTTTTAGAGTATTCTTTCTTTGACGTGTTAAATAATTGATTGAATTATACCATTGTTAAGTTATGTAAAGCACAATGAATTTTTAAATCTGAACGGAATTTTAGGTTCAAAATTTGGGTATTCTTTTCATCATTTATTTAGGACAATCGCTGTTTTCTATATATCTACTTCTATTAAAAGGGGCCATAGTCTTTGCGAAATCGCCGCACTCCAAAAAAATTGAATGAAAACAGGAAACATCAAGATGACACTAACACTTGGCACTTCATCGCTCAAGAACCAAAGAATGAACAAATAAGAAAATTAAATCGTTATACTAAGAGAAGTAGAAATTTATATCCTATATCTGAAGCAGACATCGCCATTTTCGGCCATGAGTTTACTACAGCAAATAACACGCAGATGAATAGACGAACTAACAAACACGTCTATAACAGTTCAGATGTGATAATATTCAATAACACGTAAACTTCCTAAGGTCTTTGAAGCTCCTCTCTGGTGCTGCAAACGCCTGGACAAAAGAAGGAAACTTTAATATTCTACAATATTCGGTGCACGTGGCCGAATTTTTTCATTTTTGTAGCGGTGCTGCAGGTGATCATAAAATGTAAATGCGAATTTTTATCGTTGCATCTACTGTGGTTTATAAGTAACAGACACACAAAACTAAATATTTTTTAGTTTTGAAAACAAAGGTGTTGTCTCAGGTTATATTGTACTGTGGGCATGTCCTTTGACCAATTTGGCACAATTTCAGCACCAACCTGCTTGCAAGAACTTCCAATCTTCCTCTCAAGTTTGAAAGCCATAGCTTCCTCTTTACGTGGAAACATGGGAAAAATCGGCCATGCCCACACAAAGTTACAAATGATTAAATTTTATTTTTTTCACTTATTTAAGATTTTACGCTTAGTCGTCACAGGGCAAATAAGAATGCATGTGTGAAAACTTTTTTGTGTATTCCTCAAATGAAGATATTATTATCTGCTTCAAAATGTGTTAATTCTAAAATAAATATTGTTCTGTTGAATTAATTTTTTCTTAATAATATCAGCGATCAAACACAAGTACTTGGTGAGTAAAAGGCGATAGGGCAATAGGGTCAATTCTAAATTAATAATGATGGACACCGTGACGAGGTACATTTTTTTCTTAACAATAGCTTTTAGCAAAGTAAAACGCGAAAGATAAATATTATTTCATTCACTTTTTTATGACAATATACAAAAGCCCAATTTGATAGAGATAAGCATATTTTATCGACATGGCGAAAACCAACGCAATATGAATAAATATTTAAATACTTAAAAGTAGTCTCATATAATTTGAAGCCACCAAAAAAGTTTGACGCTTTACACACCTTATAACCATTTTTCTGAAGGTCGGAAAGTGTGAAATTTATCCATTCGGTAGTTCTAATATTATAGTTTATTAGTCTAGTTTATAGTCAGATTCATGGTCATTTGGTACTAAAAAACCTTACTATTGGAAACAGTATTATTGAAGTCACTCAATAAAGAGTTTGACATGCCTACTGCATTCCGAATATTTGTAACGATCGCCTACTATTTGTGAACCTCCCATTTGCGTCGCCAAACCGAAAAGAGCCTATTTGATAAATTTTTTGCTTAACACTGTGTTATACCTAATACTGCCATTTGCATAAATCAAAAGTGTTTTCACATTTTCCATTGATATTTCAACTCAGTCTGTGAAATTAGTTCACACTATACAAGTGTTCCCTAGCTTCGATGCTCATGATTTTTAATCACCAAAATGCAACCGCCATCAAATATTCAGTATGATCTGTATGGTGCACTGATTTAGCGCATTTTTTAATACTTTACCTGAGTGTTTTAAATATTCTAATTCTTCGGTCATTTTGGTGGCTAAAGCTTGCAAGTAACTTCTAGCGTCTTTTTCATCTGACACCCATTGAATAATTTCGGACATTTGCTTCTCCCACTGACTAATAGCTTGACGTTTGGATCTAGAAAATCAATCATATCAAAGGAATATAGCAATTTGTATGTATATGTATTTTGGTGAACTTACTTTAATTCCTCATAATTTTCATCGTACTCATGCTGTTTTGCTTGTAATTGTATAGATTTCTTATTTTGCAATTCGACTTCTAATAACAGACGCTGCTTCTCTTCCAACCATGCATTACGTTCTTTATCGTAATCCTCTTTTAATTCAGATATGGTATCTGTAGTATCGCTAAGTGTTTCCAATTTGCTACATTCATATTTTTCACGTGTTTGCTGGAGTTCTTTTAAAAGAGTTTCCTGATATTTCTCCGATTCTTTTAATTGCTCTCTGAGGGCAGATATTTCCAAATTATATCGTGCTTGTTGTTGATTTAATTTGGATGTACAATCGATTTCTAAACGTTCGATTTCATATCGTGACGCTTCCGCCGCTTGGGAGCCAGTAGTGTAAGGATCTGAACTCCTTTTTTTATTCAGTTCCTCTTGAAATTGACGACAAAGCTCTTCCGTACGTTCTCTTTGTTTCTTTTCACTCGCTACATCCGTTAGTGCATCTTCAATACGCATTTCTAATTCGCGACGAGATTTATCGGACTTACGCAGGTCGTTGCGTATCGTATCAATCTTTTTCATCACCGTTTCCAATTCTTCTTCCTTATCTCTGACCTAAACGAAATATGGCAAATAAGTGGTCGGAAAAAAAATGAAAGATTTATAGAAAGGAACACTTGCCTGCCTGGAAAGTTTCTGCTTTTGACTTCTTAGGTCTGACAATTTGTCGGTAACTTCTGAGTATTCCATCATGGCCAGATTTCTTTGGCTTATAGCATCTTTTAATTCCGAATCCTGCTGCTTAATGCGGTCTAAGGCATCATTGTATTCTTTAATTAGGTCAATTTTTTCACGTTTCAACTCTTTAATCTCATGATCCAACTCGTGTAGACGAGCCTTCGCAGCGCTATCCAGCTCTGAAGTTTCCGTATTCATCGTACTAGAATCTTTTTCACCCGAACTGTTACTGTCCAGTTCAGATTTCTTTTTGGTAAATATGTGCAATTCATCGAGTATTTGGCGTGTACATTCTGGTGAAAGATTTTTCTCGTTCAATAATTCCTGTTTAAGATTATTGTAGAAAAGTAAGTCATCGGTTTTGCGCTCTGTTAATAAGTTTAGATCAAGTTTTCCTAAATCGGAGAGGCAACTATTTTGTGTGAAAGTAAAACCCACGAAGGGTAAATGGAAGCCAGAGAATGCAGGATTTGAAGTGGGCGGTACAGAATCCGAATGCCGTATTGTATTGTCATCCACATCGAAATTTGAGGTATCTGTAGGACTGGAAACATCGGGCACGTAAGGTGCAGGGCCATGCCTTAAATTATCCCAATCCACTCCTTCAAACCAAGGATGCGATTTGAAATCGTCAATACCATTGCGCCCCAGTCGAAATTCTGGAGCACATATAAGTCGGCGTATAAGGTCTTTGGCAGCCTCTGAAACTTTATGCATATTGTCTTCGGGCGGGAAATCGAAACAATTTTGATGATTCATAATTTTGCCATAAGTCTCTACGAGACTCTCGGCATAAAATGGCGTCTCACCGTACAACATTTCATACATGCACACACCCAACGACCACCAATCGCACTCGGCACCGTAGCGACCCTGGCCATCTTCCATTGCCCTTAAAATTTCGGGTGATATATAATCCGGCGTGCCTACCGCGACATTTGATTGCACTTTACCGTCTGCACCCAATTGCAAACAACTACCAAAATCAGCCAATCGTATATGACCATTGACATCAATCACCAAATTATCAGGTTTGATGTCACGGTGAACGTAACGTAACTGATGAATGCTATTAATGGCTAAAATAATTTCGCCAATATAGAATTTAGCCATATCCTCGGGAAGACGGTCTTCAAATTTACTTAACAACGTCAACAGATCTCCGCCGCAATAATAATCCATAACCAAATACTAAAAAAGAACACATTATGTAAGCGATAAATAAAACATACAGTAAAAAGTATAACCATCTACAACTCACCAAATTGGTTTCATCTTGAAAAGCGTAGTGCAAATTTGTAATCCATTGACGATCGCCGTAAACTAAAACGTCACGTTCTTCTCGAAAACAAGCCGTTTCGGCTCGTTTCAACATTTCCCATTTATTTAAAATTTTCATGGCATAGATTTTTTGAGTGCTATTCATACGTACCACACACACTTCGCCAAAGGCACCGCGGCCTATAATCTTGATAATTTCAAAATCATCACGTGTTAAGCGTAACCTTTTCACCAAGCTAACCACAGGTTTAACTAAAATATAAAATAAGTTTTGTAAAAAAATATTATGATAATATAAAAAAGACTGCAAACGATTACCAATTTTAATAAAATCTGAAACTGTCTTTTCCCTTCTCAAAGATGAATTTGAGCACTCATCATATAACAATAGAAGAGCATCCAATAGAGTTTCGACAGATATGGCCTTGCTGTGTGGCGGTAAGCATTCGTCGTCAGCATCCTTATTGTCGGCCACCAACAACATGCCTTGTGACATGCCATTTTCTAATATAACGGATTCGAGAACTTTTAAACGTCTTGTGCAAGTTTCTTCTAGAGATTCTACAATGCAATAAAACGAAGCGTTCGTTTGTAAATTTATTGTAAGCAAATAAATAAATACACAGAGAAGTAATAGCAATGATAAATACGCCCAAACCCTTTTCGCGGTCGGTAGGCTCCTTAAAAAAACGTGCAAAAAAAGCACATGCGACATATGGTCAATTTGGGGACATGTTCTATCATTTTAGAAAATCGTGTAAAATAAAAAACTCTAAATATTTGCTCAAAAAACCGTGCAAAAAAAGAATAATGAAATCCATATTATATGCACATTTATGAAAGAAAAACAATTAACTTTTATTAGAAAAAAAAAACTAAAGTGAATGTGCAGCGAAAATTCAGCCCATACGTAAAACATATAAAAATTTAAATTGAATTAGAAATTAAATATTCATCGCTACTTGATGAAAGGCGTGTAGCCTTATGACTGACTGCACCAAAAATGCTATCAATAGTAATTATGTCATATGTCATATCTCTAGCACAACTGTCGGTTGAGTTGGATTCGCATAAAAAATTTAAAAAATATTTCGTACGGGATTCGTGCTAGCAAAAATAATTCGTTTAAAAAATTGTATTTATTTTTATTTTTGAAACGTGTTATTTCAAAATCGGATTAAAAAGGACCGCGTAAAAAAAGATTTGTATGTACTACGTCGAATTTAGACCAAGAATGTTAATAATATATTTAAAAAAACAACTTTACATAAAGATCAAGCAAAAAATGCAATTTGGAAATAAACGAAATGTTTCTTCAATTAATTTGCATCGTTTTTGTTTTTCAAAAAAAACCTAAAGGGGGAGTTTTGGGTTATACGTGTACTTTTTAGATCTATTCATTAAAGCCATTCTTTAATGCCTTCGGAAGAAATAGACTACTGGTTAAAGAGATTATTTCACATCGCTTGAGTTAAATCAGAAAGAATAACGTCAGGGGGGCAAATCCAGTGAGATAGTATCTTCCGGATTAAATCATTTTCTCTCCCTCAACTTTTGGAACACTTATTTCAGATTCACTGTTCTGACTATGTCGCTGTTATTGTTTTTGATGACTCGCGATCGAATGGCAACATGCTCTGTTTACATCTGCTACTCATTTCTATGCCTTGATCCGATACGATACAACATAATATATCTATATAGCACTGTTGTTCAAAACTGTGCCACATGAGGCTGTATAGTTCCATTGGCGCACTACCGTTAATTACAATAAGTAATTGTCATTGTATAATTACACAGATATCATCAATAATTAATAAACTAAACTACTTTCATTATTTCATTAAACGCCTAGAGTCCATAACAAACTACAACCAGCTGCGGATATGAATGCGTATATAGTTGTAGTCAGGTATGGATATGAATGCTTTTATTATTGTTGCTATAGATATAAATAGTAATTTATCGACGGATTTTAAATTTCACGGTTTCGGTTTGTTCTTCACTACAAGAATATATCAGCGTGATATACTTGGAGCGCCATTTCTCACTTCGAAAATTGTTGTTCTACATCTTTTAATCACTATTACGTTTTCGCTTTTTTTCTTTTCTTTCCATCATTACTTTTGTTAACTTTTGTTAATCGCCCACTCGCCGCTACTTTTTGAGGCTATTGATACGGTTTCGTTCAGTTTATTTTACAATTCGTTTCCACGCTTTCCAAAACATTTTGCGCTCTAAGTAAGCATTATTAAGTCGTCTTTAGCCATTTCCTTCATGTTGATGAGAATGCTTACTCGAATAGAGTTTGTATCGAAATTGACTATAATTTGACATAAATTTGTTAAAACTTTGAAAGAAAGGAAACTGAAAACTTGACTGAAATTAATCTTGCCCTCTCGAAAGGACTGGCGTTATTTTTTCTTCTTTTTTTTTTTTTTTTGGGGAACTTTAATAAACTTTCAATGCATCACTTTCTTTGGTTCATCATCAAAAGCATATTTCGAAGCATGGTACTTGCATATATATTATAAAATTCTAAAGATGGATTTTTTTGTTTAAATAAGAAAAAAAAAATGTGCAAAGCGTCATTTTCCATAACTTATTGCGACTACGTGATGAGGTCATGTACATCATGTGTATGATGAAAACAATATATTACAAGGACTGTTTTTAATAACAACATCATTTTATTTTTATAACGAAGTAACTTTCATAAGTCTTCTCTAATTTCGTTGCGTTGTGAGATCATGAATAAATAATGAATGTATATCCAAGAATTTTAAATTATACAACTATCCGGTTATTTATACTGTGTAAAGTAAAGCTCTTAAAATCGCCTGGAAGATTGTCTAGAAATTACACCTATATACAACACACTCCTGCTTGATGGTAATAAGCAATCGAAGCTTTTGGGGGCGAATCATGTAAAAAAAATTATTCTAATCTATGTTTGCCTTCCTCAATGAGTTAGTAAAGTTAATAAAGTTGAAGCGTAAAAAATTAAAAACCCCACGGTATCGTTACATATTCTTCATAAAAGCATAAAAGTCTAACGCATACATTTGCATGCATGCGCGTATATTTATTATTGTAGTATAAATTCATTCATTAAACAAAGAAAAGGTGTTGTAACCCTTTCATTGAATCATCGTCATCAACATCATCATCAAGGAAACGGATATCCTTTGTACTATACAATCATAGATATATGTAGGTATACGTTTGTATGTATGTATATTTAATATAAATGGCTGCGAATGTCGTCTACCTTTTGTTTACCTTTTATTATATTCTTAACTTTTGTACAACTCCCTCTCTTTGACTCAATGGAAACGACTGACATCATTTATGACAGGTACTATTACCATGAATATATATATATATATATATATATATATATATTTATATATATGAATATGCATGTAGTTTGAAACGTAGATAATCTTATACGTATTGCATACAAATACAATGCCACTACCGTAAGCGACAATAATATTATTCCACCAACAATTTTGTGAAGGAGAGGTTCAAGAGTTTTTCATATGCATGAAGATTTTGTTATTCCGAAAAACCCATCTTTTACAAAACAACAGACTTTTATTTTAATTGTTTTTCAAAAGAACACTAAAGAATTTCATCAAGCAAGCATTGTAATGCACGTAAACTTGTTCAACAGAAGTCTATTGATTGCTAGAGCTCTGAATACTTTTTTTGTAAATACTTTTAAAATATTTGTAAAAAAATTATATTTATAAAAACACTTGAATATGTTTTCTTGCTTCTCTGGTTTTTAGAAAAAGAATTCATTTCAAAAGCGGCTGCTGCAATTACAACGGCGGCACTGCTGCTGTTGCTGCTACAGCATTTTCACTTTTACGGGCCGCTTTTGTTGCTCTCTTTGTAGGCGTACGAGGAAGTAAAAAACTTTGCGAAAAAGAATGTGGTATGCCCAACAACAATTACTATAATAGACTGCTGCTCCGTAGGTTTGTACCTACGTATATACGCAGCTGTTATGTGGTACGAACAAAAAAAAAACAGAATTTTGTTATTTCATAAAATCAATACTTGAGCATTTAGTCACCCATCATCTCGGATCGCAAAGAAAAAAGGAGAAAAATACTAAGGGAACTATTATTGACAGATTTTTTTTCTCGACAGCACATTGCAAGTACGCAGACATAAATGCTAAATTTGGTATCCTTAACGGTTCACGTAATCCTATTATTAATTTTATCATTAATCAAAAATTATGAATTCATAGCGCCGGACACATTGTAGTGGATGAAAGGCAGAATGGAAATTACACATTATTTTCTACTATACACCTCCTCTCTTCTCATTTACCCACTCACTCACTCACACACACACACACACACAATTATCTATTCCTTTCTATTTTATTTTTTTTTTATTTTTTGATCTTTTTTCACAGAGAGATTTTCTTATGTTTTTTTTTTCCAATATTTACCACTGAATTCAGAATTTGTAATCATTTCGATTATTTCACATTTGTAATATTTTTATCCTTTTCTTTCCTAACGTTAAAAAAGGAATACCATTTCGTTTTTAATTTTTTTTAATGAAATAATAAATAGGTAATATTTCTTTTCTTTCACTTGTAGTTTATACTGACATAAATAAAAAAATCACAACAACAATTATTCCATATATGAGCTAAACAGACATTCAGGCACACACACTCACATTCAGCAAATAGTACAGAGTTGCCTGAGATGCAGCAATTAACGGCTTTAATTAGAAAATGAAAAAAGGGAGTATTATAGCAAAGCAAAAGCATCTCTAATCTACACCGCAAAAAAAGTATGTTTACTATAATACACAGGCGGTGCCTTTCGCTTAACATGGAGCTTATAAAGAAACTACGCATTTTCTTGATTTACATTATACTTAAATTTGAATTATGTTATTCTACACGATATTTTAGTTTTGGTTTGGATGTAGCACGAGCAGTTACGAATTAACCGTGTTAAGCGGACGACGTCTGTATTGCGTAATGACTTTATCCCTATTGTAATTATTATTATTAATTTAGCCAGAGAATAAATTCTAAGACTAAAGTCTTAAACCACTGCCATCTAAGGCTATCGGCTTTATTGAAAGCTCTACCGCACTTTACATTTGAATCCACGACCATTGCGTTGTTAGTCGGGATTTTTTGCCTACTCGGACACTCAGGCGGATATCTCTTCTATAAGTACAACCAGCCAATAACTTTTTTAACGTCATAATCTGATTCATAATCCTTTGCAAAATTGTCAAATCCTTTCCATATAAATTACGCAACACTTTTAACAAGACTTACTTAGACATTACAAATCTTACACTGTTGCATGACATTATACCCATACTTCGGAATATTTGCACGTCAAACGTCAGTTTGTCAAATCCAAACGTACGATGAATTTTATACTGCCGGAATATAAGTACCCCGCGTCTTCAAGATTGCTCTTTATTATGAAATTCCCTGCCTTTGGGCCCTACAAATGATAGTAAGATAGTTCTAGCTTTTCCCTGCGCTTCAAAACACGTTACTTGCCTTGACTGTTTATTACACTATTCTGCTCACATTTTTTCAGCTTTATCGTATTAGCGAGGGAAAGTTTTTCAGCTTCATTTGAAGCGTTGCAATTTATTGAAAGCAAATCTGTGCTCTCTCCATTCTCCACAAATGGTACTTTTTTATAAACCTTGTAAGGAAAAAACCAGCTAACGGTTTTTAGCGAGAAATCAAAGCCATTTCACAAAGGCACAGGAAAGTTGTACGAAGTGAATAATTGCGAATACATATGCTGACGCCATCATTTATAAATCGTAAAGGGACAACAGCCAATACAAAAACAACGCTTCATTGGACGTATTGGTTTTACATCACGGTTATTAGAACGACAATTTATGCCGCATCTAGACATTGGTTATGCTCTGGTATATCCCGCGGGTTGTGAGAACGCATTTATTGAAGAAATACACAATTCAAGTCGTTGACACGTGAAGAATACGATAGATACGACTTCGCTACAGAAGATTATGTGCTGCCGGACGGTGCCGACGCGGGTATCAAGTCAACTGTCAATATTCGCAAGTTCGCTCTTGAAGCTGGGCCTTTTTTGACACCTATATAAATAAATATGTGAATCTTTACACTAAGTGCGATACCTTCGATTTAAGGTATCGGTGCTGATTTATTATATGAATCGCACCGGGCGGCTGTGAATGAGATATTTCGAGCGATTTTATTTTGTTAGTGTTTTACCTCCTTTATATTAAACGATGGTACTAAGAGACTTTGGATAACAACAGACGAGATTGATAAATAAATTACACTTTGTGGCTTCAATGAGTTGTATGATGACATCCTAGCGGTAATAATCGCCAAATCATATTCTACTGTACGCTAAGCCCTACTGGTACAATGACAACTATTAGCGAGGGAAATTTTTTCAGCTTTATTCAAAGCGTTGCAATTTATTGAAAGCAACTCTGTGCTCTCTTCATTCTCCACACATGCATGATGCATGAGTTATTATCAAATACAATCCAGAAATGACACCTTGCATGAGTTATGATCAAATGCAATCCAGAAACGACACCTTGCATGAGTTATGATCAAAATACAATCCAGAAACGAAATATCGCGAAGTAGTTTTGGACAATGAAACTATCAGAACCAGCCACGTTTAGCTGTTTGCTGAGGTTATAATTCCAACCTTAACACTTTGTCCAAAGGAAAAGGATTTTGAAGAATAACCAAATTCGAATAATTTTTTATTGTAGGCCAGCTAATCAATTGTTTGTTGTATTGAAATTGGTTGCTTCTTAAAATGTAAATGATGCTTTTCTACCCTAAACATGGGCGTTATCTATGATGTAAGTTCAGTTGATTACAACCTATCGTTCACTGTAAATCAAAGTATAAAGAGATGGATGCATGCGCCTTAAGGCGCTGCACGCTATTTCGTTTTAAACTGGAAGAAGAAAACAATCCAGCTGAAGCTACGAAAATGATTAATTGAATTGGAATGAAAATGTAGTAAGTTATGACTATTCTATTAGCGATTGAGTAAGAGGAAGAGAGTGAGAGAGGGAGAGATAGAGAGAGGGAGTGAAGGTCATCTTTGCACTTGATAGGACAATAAATTCAAATCACTTATATTTTACAATTATATTAAAATTAAATTTCTTAAACTTTTACGCTTATTCATATTTGTTTTGATTTGATGTCGTCTAAACCCTAAATCGAATAAAAATGAGAAAACGAGAGCGAGAAACCGAAAGGGAGAGATAAAGAGAAAAATACAGAGAACGGGTAAAATACAAAGTTTATTGTTAGAAAATTATATTAAACTGCTGGCAGTATACGTGATATTATGATGAAAGAAACACATAGCACGTATACGACACGCGAGTTGATTATTATTAACGACGCAATGCGCATGTCTAACTTGCTACAACTACTTTGTGAACTATTAATGATTGTTAATTTTGCGCTAAATCCGCCTGAGTGGCCGAGTAGGCAAGAGTCTCGACTAGCAATTTAATGGTCGTGGGTTCAAATCTCAAGTGCCGTAGAGTTTTTAATAATAATAATAATAATAATAATAATAATATAATTACAAATAAAGCCAAAAGCCATAGATGCTAGTGCTTTAAGACTTTAGTCTTAGAATTTATTCTCTAGCTAAATTTATATAATAATAATAATAATAATAATAATAATAATTTTAGGCTAGTTTACATTGCATTTATAGAGCTACGCACTTCGCTTCTTTTGTTCGAAAGTAAACTTGAAACGGGACATTAATAAATTTAATTCTTAAATAAATGGCTGTTAAAGTTATAAGGGCATTGTCTGTTTTTTCCGTTTGTTTTTCTAAATTTATAATTTTAGTAATCATAAGAAATGACAGTTGAAAGTAAGAAGAACGAAAGTCAGAAAAATGACTGAATGAATTTATTCTCAGATTTGATATAAACTATATTTAATATCTTTTCATACTCACCACTGAAGGACGGAGGCATACTCAATTTGTTTCTTTTCAGAACACCCGTAACACCCAAGAGGAAGCTTCAGAGACTCTATAAACTATTCTTGAAAGCAAAAATTTTTGGCTTTTTGCCCGTTACTCAGAAATTACAAAAGTTAGAATAGTTAGAAGGCCGAAATTTACCATATTTACTTTACAAAACTCTCTCTTCTCTTCTTCTTTTTCTCCCTACTCTTTACCTGCGAATATGGAAAGAATTGGCCCAGCGCACACAAATTTACAAGTGATTAAAATTTATTTTTTTGACTTATTTGAAGTTTTGTGCTTAATTATCGTAACGCAAACAAGACAGAATGTTTAAAATTATTTTGTACGTTCGTCAAATAAGAATTTATTATCTGCCTACAAACGGGTTAATTCAAAAATGAATATGATAGATGCCGCGATTAATCTTCTCTTAATACTACCAGCGATTTGGGTATCAAATCGAAGAACTCGGATAGTAGAATACGAAAAGCATAGTAGTGGTTGTGCGAGATTCGTCCCCCGTCGAATTTAACTTCGTTAGTTGTTCTTTTTAATTAAAGTCTTTAGTTGGGACAAATATAGCTAACTTGTATATGGTCATATAAGCCAATCAAAGTACGTCGGAAATGATTCATATTTTTTAGTGTCGTCAATTTACCAAAAACCTCCATCCTTATTGCCTTAGCCCAATTAATCTCAACAACCAAAGCAAAAAGAAAACGAAAAAAAAAAAACCACAGATATTAATTCAAAATATCTAAAACGGGCGCATATCAATGAAACGAAAAGGAAAACTTTGCAATTTGGGTCTGAATATAAACTTGTAGACGTAACTTGATAAGTTTGAAATGCAATATACAAGTGTATCGCAGCAGTTGCTCAACCAATATTGAGGATATGCCCGACCTTTCCCGGCCATTAGAAACGCTGATCGGAAAAAGAAGAGTGTGCCATGAGATGAACGGGATATATTATACGTCTTATATTTCCTACGCAAGCCGCAGAATAAAGTTCTTTGTAATTCAGAATGATAAAGAAGAGCTAGATCGTCTCTCGGTCGATATCTCTGGGCTGATTCTTAAAACTTAATGTTAAATACCAGTAAAACTAAAGCCATATTTACTTCACCAGATTACTACGATGTCTATTACATACCTCCTGTTAAGATGCGTGACGACGAGATCGAGTTTATTAGTACGGGCTCTAACCTTAGTTATAAGTGCAACTCTCGTTGTGGATCATGTCAATTACATTGTCATGCGCGTACATTACATTTTAAGGAAACTGTCGCTTTCTTCATCTTACGCTCTTCTTATTACTAAATTGAGACCGGTTAAGGGTCTCGTCGTGCCACTTATATCTTATGGTGCGAATATCTGTGGAAACCTAAATTCTGTCCCTAGCAATATGTTGCAGGTTGTTATTAACATGTTTGCCAGATAGCTTTTTAATAAATGGAAATATAAAAGAGTGTTCCAGTTTTTGCTTAAGATACTTGGTTCCGACCTTTAAACCTACCTCAATTTCGAAAACTACTTTTCTTGCATAAGCTCTTCCACACTCGAACACCAGGATGTGTACATGAAAAACTTCGGTTTGGTAGATCGTAGCGGTCAATGAATTTCATTCTGCCTGACCATAACTATCTATTAACACCAAGGCTATTTTTTTTTTACGCTTTGGAATGCGTTACCTCTCCGAAGAGTGGCTTGCAAATCAAAGTATCGTGAAATTTCTAAATGATTATTGGAATATACACAAAACTGAAAAGAAGGATTGAAATTTAATCATCACGAATTCGTGATGGTTTTCCGAGTCAACTAATTCAGCTTCAGCAAATTTGCTGAACTGACTTCTAAAGTGAATTTTTGTTTGCCTTTCAACGAGTAGCCAGACGACGTGGCCTTGGAGAGCATCCAAAAACTTTTTTTTTTTGAAAATTTTTCAACATTTTGCGAAATATCGTTTTCAAGGCAAGTCAGTCTTTATATAGAGACTTACACCGTAAAATATCCGATTTTTATAATAACGTTAGTATACATAAACTGCGCTGGCTTCTATCTTCATGATAATTAAGTGTTATTTAGCTTAAAATGTATTCAGCCTTCAATGGACCAAAATTCGCTTTTTCACTGCATTCATTGCAATCATAACGTATATCTCGACCTTTCATGCATATCCATGTAAATATAGAATAAGTAAGAATATCAGAGTCGGTCAACGCCGAGTATTACATGTCCTAAACCACTTCGCCTACTACAGTTGTTCATTCATTTTGGTAATAATGCACCAACAAAGTACACATTATTTTCATGCAAGCCCGCATATTGGAAGATTCGATTTTCTCTCCATATAAGAGTTTGCGTTCCGTGATATCACCTATTTATGTTGCCTGCCGTTAGTTTTGTTGCTATATGCAGTAGTGCTCATCCTTGGGCCAAAGTACGCGTAGGTACCAAATTTCATCAAAACATCTCAAATATTGCGACCTGCAGTTTGAACACAAAAGTAAATGGACAGATATCATACGGAGAGACAGGCTTAAGTCAATTTAAAAAATGATTCTGAATCGATCAGTATAATGAAAGGTGGATCTATCTTAAGCTCTTTTGGGTGTTGCATACTTCCGCACTAATTACCGTGTCCCACAATTGGTGTAAGGTATAAAGACACATTTATTCATTACAAAAAGAGTCGACAGCACAAACGTGCATGATATTACAAACAAATAAATAACAATATAAGCGCGTCATTAAGGCCTGCAACCTAAACTAAAGCATGAATCATAGTAAGTTTTAGACGCTTACTTCAAATTGTCGATGCTGGAATATCCCACAAAAAAAGAGTCGAGAAAATGCAATTAAAGCATGGAGCAATAAAACAATCGGGATATACCGCCGCGGATAGCAGAAAAAAACACTTTTCTCTTTGATGGCGTACTTTGGTAAACAAAACTACCCGTTACCTGCTTCTGCTCTTTCTATCATAACAACATCCATGTTAGGGCCGAACTTTAGATAAGTGACAAACCGATCGATATCATTTTTTATTAAGAAGATGTTGCTCTAACAAATGTCGGCTACAGATCGTAAGTTATTAATGACTACTAACTTTAAAGTTAAACTAAACTGATCAAGCAAATCAAAGTTCACTTTACTAAATTCGTTCTTGCGAGCTTAACGATGGCAAAACAGCAAAGAAATGTATTTGTATGATAAGCGAAAGGTATAAGCGAAAGGTTTAAGCTACACGAAATTGTCCATGCATTCTTTTAAAGCATGAAGTATTCCTTTAGAAACCTTGTTAATGTTTCCAAGCAGTTATATTTATATAATCGCAAAATCGATTCTTCAATCTTGAATTTTCAAATCATTCGGTAAACATATGTATGAAATTTTAATCATTTTCATTTCTTTTTCAATATGAAATAAATAAATGGATTTTAAAGGAAAAAATATTCATTTATCATAATTTGGAAAAAACGAAAATTTTCTGAAGGAAATAAATCGTGATGAGATTATTTAATATTAAAAATTTTTACATATATTTTGGTCATCGTTTACACAGACGCTTATATTCGTCGAAGGTAAGATTATCGGTGCAAACAACGCTGTGATCTATATATATATATATATATCTAATAATCGATCCATAAAATTTTGTCCGCAGAATGCTCCATCTCCGGAATATTTAACAAAACTGCGCGAATGCTACCGCTTGGAAGAGGATAATAACATCGTTGTGCCCGTATTTAAAAAGGCATTACTTTACGGTAACAATATAGCCATACGTGATCATGCTGGCGAATATTCCTATTTTCAATTGTATTCAAATTCAAAACGGCTGTCACGGCAAATTGCCAATTTATGTGGTATTGATATGAATTCAAGGAATTATGAATTGATTTGACTTGAATTTCTTCTTTGGCAATCTTTTTTATAGGTAGTGGCTCTTCATCGACCGTAGCATTCTTCTACAGCAATGATGTGCTAAGCACTTTAACATTGTGGGCCTGTTGGATGTGTGGTCAGGTGGCCATGCCACTTAGACTCGATTTCTCCTGTTCCGGTTTAGTGAATTTGTTAAAATTATCGAAAACCCGTTTATTAGTAGCTCCCGAAAAATATGGCAATCTATCGCGCAAGCTGGCCTATCAATTGGATGTACCTACACTATGCTTGGATCATATGTTCATAAAAAAGCATAATCTTCCCTTTAATTATAGCCGTGAGATATTTATGAATGCGAATTTGGTGATTTTGGAGGGCACCCTTACCAATGATTTCTATACGACCTTTGACGCCCTACTATTGAATACTTTGGGAAAAGTTAACAAGCTAAAGACGGCAGTGCTGTCACATAAAAATTTGAGCGTGCAAATCAAATCTGCTGCGAGTGCTTGGCAAGTATCCGCTGAGGATCGGGTATTTCAAATTTTCACTTCAGACCATATTAACGGCTACATAAATGCTACCCTGTTTCCGCTGGAAGCTGGAGCCACTGTCCAAATGCACGAGCCATTCGATGCCAACAATTGTTGGAGCACGATTTTAGGCATAAATACGCCGCAAAAAGATCGCGTCAACATCCTTATCACTGAACCGAAAGTTTATAATATCCTTATCACAGAATATGAGAAGATCTTCCTAAAGAATAGCCGAATGGTGGAATTTATTAAAAACTATTGCTTGCGTAATTTTCGCTTAATGATCAGCAGTTTTGCGCCATTGCCTCAGCATATAGCCAATCGTTGGTTTGAAATTACCGGACATAACATTATTGAAAGCCTTTATATTACGGAAAGCGGCATTACCCTCCGTTACAATCCTCAGCATGATCAAGCCAATACGCAGAAACAAAATCAAGTAACTTTAGCATTCAACAATACTTTGTCTGACATCAAAGTGCGCATAGTGGATAATACCAACAGGATTATGTATGATTCGCAAGATCTAAAAGTCCATACACGGCGTTTGCTTGATTCACCAACTATTGTTGGCAGTCTGTTAGTGGGCGGCCCTGGGGTATTCCGAAACTACTTAAATTCAGAAAAGCCCTCGAATGAGAAAGAATCGTATTTTAATACCGGCGATATCGTTTGTTATGAAGATGGCTTGTTTAAGCTTCTCGGTCGTTGTAAGAACGAAAGCTTTAATACCCTCACTACAATGAACGACATTGAAGAATTTTATTCCAGATTAAATTTGCATCCTTCTATCAATTTTGATAAATTGGAAAATAGAGGAGTCGTTTATGCCATTAAACCCAATCAACGCATGTCGCTGAAAAGTCTAAAACTATTTTATGCCATCATTTTAAAAGAGTATTATCGGGCTATAGTATTCCATTTGAATACGAATAAATAAAATATTTCTTGTTTTTCTTTCTTTCCAAAAAAAGAAAAAAATCTTTTGTTCTTCAAAAATAAAATTGTTTTCTTTCGGAAGATTAATATCCATTCGTCAAGAAAATTGAGAGTCGTCCGTGTTGCGTAAGTTTGTGGCATTTCGAAAACCGGGGGAAAATCTTGTACCTTTGCATACGGCAGAGAAGAGAAGGAAGGGAATATATGTGAATACATTTATTATTTTGTATTTTTATTATTATTATTATTGATATCTTTTTTTTTTTTTAATTCTCTGCCTATCTCTGTATTTTGTGTTGGGTGTTGCTTTTATTTATTATATAAAAATTGGGTATTGATGCTGCTGTTCTGGTTGTTTTATGATTGGAGTTAATTTTTGTGTTGTCATTGAAATTGTTGAAAAAAACTCTTTTTTACTGGCGGTCAGTGGCGCGTAATTTTTCTTCCACGGCCTCGCGGGAAGCTTCAGAAAGATCAGTGGCCTGTATATATTTTTGTATACCAACCAGCGATTTTTTCAAAGCATCAAATGAGCTAGAATACAACATCTTCTTCTTAACCTAAAATTGACAGGAGAGAATGCGTTCATCATAACATTGTTTTAGGTAAATTTTAATTAGATTACTTACTTTGGCAGTATCGGGGCACCATGACATTAGGAAGAGTTTCTGTTTTTTCGAACTTTCCGAGGTACCCTGACATTGATGCATATATTCGAAGTCGAATAAGCCATAGCTACAAATGCAATTTGTATAAAAAACAACAAACGACAATATATATTATATTTACATCGATCAAATCCTTTATCTACCCACCAAGCCGCAATTTATTTTATTTTTTTTTTTTTTGGTCAAATGAGTTTACTAGAACCATTTCATAAAACGCTTTTGCAATGAAACGATTTTAACATTTCCTATGGATTTTAGCCGAGAAGTAACCAAGTAGATGAAATTTTCGTTAAAAATTAACTTCTCCACATATAAAAATATGTATGATATCGCCCATCTCCCATTTGGACTTGCTTGCTTGCTATGAGACGCTTAATAATTAATAGACGGATGCGAAGCTGAGGGTAAATTTATACGGCATGCGTATGAAGGAACAAGCAATAAATATGAAAGAAAGAAATATTTTAATAATTCAATTCCTACCATTGCTGTTTATTTTAGCTTTCTTTGATTTGATTCAGTTTCACTTGAAGTCTCATATTCAATCACTGAACGTTTCTGTCACCGTTTAGGTTCACCATAGAAATTTTACTTGAGCTAACAACGATTGAGGGCCCAATGATTGCACAATTATCGACTTCCATTAACAGAATCAACTCAACGATTCCTTAGCCAATAAAACATGAAAGTGCAAAACTGCTTCCGAAGAGTAGCCGACGCTGTATCGTACTATGCGATCAGTATGCACTGTGTATGTGAAAAAAGTTGAAATAGTTTCGGGACTAGATTTTATTAAGGCAGCATCGCAATGCTTAGCGTAAATGTAAATAAAGGCCGGTTTAAAGTTCTTGAATAAGTGCTAGAAAATCTTTTCCCTCAGTTGTTGTGAACTGTAGAGAGAAGACGATAAGCTTCTCAAATGAATGGGTTTTTCGATTATACGAAACTTAAGATTACAGAGCTTGCAGAAGACATGCGTCAACAATTTGCGACTCTTTGAAAACTACTGGTAATTGGTTAAAATCTTCATTTAACTTGGGCAATTTCCGTTCGTTTACAACGAGCATTTGCATGAAATTTTGAGGTTCTGCTCAAATTTTGCAAATTGCAGAATGGTTTTCAGCAGTATAGTAGTCCATACAACAAGAGCGACGGGAGAACTATATTAAATTGATTGGTAAACAAAGCCAAATTATCTCGCTTGGCGGTGAGTGTAAGAATTTCTTTGCTTATTATATTTGAGAAGCATTATATTTTCCATGCAAACTAACCGGCACTCTCCAGGTCCGCACTTTTGAATATCTTCCAGGAATTGATCGTACTCGGCATTACGTTCTCCAACAGTCTCAACATCGATTTGTTTCTCATCGCGTATATAAAAAATTACATATCTATGTTTTTTGTCCTTTTTAATCTCTTCATAGGTTGTTTTGCATACATCCGATACAGTGACTCCGGAAGCCTAAAACGAATAAAAGATTAAAAAAGTAGACGATAAATGACAACAAAGACATTTTCAGTGATGACATTTAATTTAAATTTTGTAAACTTTCGTATGTGCACTAAAGTTCACGAAAAAAACATTTTTTTTGTTTTTTGTAAAATAAACATTTCACCGTTTAGATGAAAAAGAATATAATAAAGATATTCTTCTTCTTCCAATATTCTAGAAAATCTATAATTGCTATTTATGCACGCTATGGTAGGTAATCTTCAAATTATAAAAATTCGTTAAGGGAAGAAGTTCACCACCAAGAGATTTTGTTCGCTTTTTGACATTTAAAATTTATATTTGTACATTGAATTGTCGTTTTATGTAGCCGACGCGATTCTCAGAGAAACAAATTAAGAATATACTGTGTAATTTTGTGAAAAAAACAAAAGTTAACATAATCTTATCAACAAGTATGCAAACATAAACAGAAAAAACAAATTTATTAATTTACCTAAAATGTGAAAACAGTGAACTTCGACCTCGTTTTCTTTCCTGACGACCTGTAACACCGCTTTAAAAATATGAAAAAAAAAAACATTACTTAAACGTTTAGATGTCTGGAACGTCGGTTGGTTTGAACCAAAAATTCTATACCTCCCAAAATTCTATACCTCCAAAAATTCTGTACTACCAAAAATTCTATACCACCAAAAATTCTGTACCACCCAAAATTCTATACCTCCCAAAATTCTATACCTCCAAAAATTCTATACCACACAAAATTCTATACCACACAAAATTCTATACCTCCAAAAATTCTATACCACCAAAAATTCATTACTTTCGCAGCTTTTATAGCTGTCTCTTTAACCTTCGTTTCTCAAAATCCGGTTAACCGAACTTGTTAACGCAGAATTCCTAAGAAATAAAACGCACAATATGTCTCATAAAAAGAGAGTTTACTGCCCACATTTACACATTTAGCTAGCCAGCATCTTAAAAAATGAGAAAAGGGAATGAAAGCATACAGCAGCAGTGTATGCTAAACTTTTTACATAATTTAATTTTTCAAAACACTTCTGAAAATGTTTAAAATGGAAAGGGTTTTTTCATTTTTAAAAAGCGAAATGATCCGAATGCAATAATCAATAGCAGTAATTACCATTAGCATAAATTTATTCTCTTTATATTCTCTTTACATTATATTTTCAACTGAGGAAATAAAATATATTTATATATATACAAAAGAAATATTGATCCTTTGCACAAATTTCTCTAAAATGAAAACCACATTCATGTTCACCTAATTATCCTCTAAAGCTAGAACGAGTCATAAGCTTATATTAAATTCATATGAAGTTCACCCTTATATACGAGATATTTTATATATTACGCAGAATTCAAATATCAAACAGAACATAATCAACCTTTCACTTGTATTCATTGATATATAACTTAACAACCCCACCGTAAAGTAAAAATACTTCTATTGCATGCGTACGTGAGTACGTGAGAGTGTATGTATATATATGTGTGTATATAAACTTATAAATATCTGCATAGACAAATATATAAATGACTAATCTTTTTTGCGTCATAAGTTGCCGAAAATCTGCAAAACTCTCTTTGACATCACAATATCCGATTGCAAGAACAACATCATACATGTAATATATATTATAAACAACGGTAACAGTGTTACCATAAGTTTAATCTAAAATTTATTGTACGAATTTTGCAAAGCGCCAGTTTACGCGACTCAATATCAAGTACACTTGATCGTAGTTCTTGTGTATAAAACTTGGTCACAGAGTCGATACATCAAGTGCCGAGTTTACAGAAATCGACAAAGCATGCATTTTTTCTATTTTCGATTGAAAATTATATCGACAAAATACAAAATTGCTGTCGAGCAACATATTCAAAGGGAAAGGAAAGTGAAATATTATTTTACGAATGCGCACATTTGATACAATTAATAGATATAAAGACCACGTCGTAGTTAACCATCCCATTAATGACAGAAATTCCAAAATATTGGCAAAAGAAAATAATTATTTTCGATGCTTTTTATTCTTCTCTGGTGCTATTAAAATAATTTGTTTCGATTGTTGTTTTGCTTACTTATTTACTTTCTTCTTCTTCCTTGCATCTATTTGCATACGTACTATTAGTCACACATTAATGATACCACAAAAATGTTTCCTTGTTTATGTCTCGACTGAAACATTTTTTTTTGTTGATTCGTTAGCAATCGAGTTGCATAAACGATCTATCACGAAACGACACTATCGAATGCGCACTCAATATCAATTACCGTAAATTGGTCCCAGAGTTAATTTAGCTACATCCACTAGCTTCTATCAAAATACTAACGTAATGTTGAAGAGTAAAATGATCCATGTACATTCTTACTTAACATCAAACAACGAAAAAAACAGAGTTCAAAAATATACATTCAAAAATTTATAATACTACTTGATATAAATGCTATAAAAAACAAAGTACGGTTTCCAAAGTTTTATTTTTCTACTCGTTCAGAAATTTCTGAACAAAAAACGTGCACAGGTGGTTTCAGGCGAATCTTACTTACTTTATAATCGTCGACTACAGACAAGATGCTCCTAAATATCAACAAGATGCCGCAACATTTGCGAAACAGCGGGCTTGGTTAAGTTAACTCAGAATCAAGAATGAATGCAAATGTCCGAATGTTGCAATAAAAACAAAAGCTAATTAGTATTCAATTAAAATTGTTTCAAATATATAATGGAGCGGACCAATTTGCTTTGAAGGGCAATGGCATCAAGTCCTTAGAGAATAAAATCTATTCGAAGAGGATTAATTTTAAATTTGGCCCGAAATACGACGGTAGTGGAGAAAAACTTTATAACTTGGCAATCCTTTGTTGATGAAATTAATTTTTATTCATATGTTAAGAGAGTTTTTATATGAGCGCACACTCACTTTTAGAAATATTGCAGCTCTTACTCTTCTTTGACAACAATATACAGTGCAGTTGGCTTGCCGGTATTAACATTTTTTTCCTCTTTTTAGCATCTATCCAGTCAACGAATGGCAGTTAGTAAATATGTTGACTAACTTTTATAAATAAAAAAATAAAAATCTAAACCAAGACTTCAATCATGGGTGTGTTTGTGCATACGATACACGCAATATGGGTATATATACATATATGTAATGTGGAATCCGAACAATTAAGAGAGACGGAAAACAAAACACAATGAAATGTAAAGAAAAAATTTCAGAATAAACATTAGACATGTTAATCATAACGGATATTTCGCTACTTGAGCATTTATCAGATAGGGTCACAAAACGCTCCTTCTTGCTATTACTCATCAACTTGCGTATATTTAAGTAAGTTTCTATTATTTTCTTTTAAACTCCGCGATTTTTTTCTTTATACTACTACTGCTTTTTTGAGCTTTTTTTTTCTTTTATAACCATATAAGGAAGCACACATACATTCTAACATTAATGACTGGCTGACTGACTAACCGGCCTGGATGATTGCACGAAATACATGGTGGTAACTGACTCATTACAATATATAGTAAAAATGTTTTCTTTTTTTTCGCTCTTTATTTCTCCTTCTATCTAGCCCCTTTTGGCTGGTAATAATACTCCTTATATATAAAATCAGAGAAATTTCATAGAAACAGAGCCAATAAGAAGAATTATTTACTTAAATATATATTTATATATGAAATATTATATAGACTTGCACATAGAACGCCAACACTTTCCCATAAGTATGATTTTTTTAAAATCACGCAAAGAACAATTTGTTTTTCAAGAGGTTATAAATATCTACGGAGACTCGACGCGTGTGTGGGTATATTAAAAATTCATAAATTTGATTTTTTCGACAATTTTTCTAAAACGACCACATGCTGTTCAATTTAAAAATAGCCTAATATGGCCACAAATATATCAGAAAATTAAAGAGAAAAAAAAACAAGATATCATTGTAGAGATTAAGAGAATGAGAGAAGCTTCAATAGGAACACACAACTGCACTACTATATTATAACCGCTTTTTCTTGTTAATGTATTTTATAATTATTCTACATGTATTAGTGTAAATGACGATTATTTGTATGAAAATAAAATATATGTGAAAAGTGGTGCGGAAAAAAATTAACGTCAATTTATATTTTATATTCTACTCCAATTTGCAGATTTACATTTTTCAAAAGGCACACACGCACTGTATAGTATAGCCGACGAGATTTTATGTATATGTATATTCCCATTCGCACATATATATTTAATCATGAACGTCTGATATCCGCCGTCTATATAAAGATACACACGTATATACATGCGTGTATATATATACATATATGCACATTTCGTATCAGTTCGAATTTTCAGCGAAATTTCTTCGTAATTAAATGGGAATTTTTGTGTTATTGGCTCTTTTGCACCTTCCCAAACAAAATTAGCGTATTCTTTCTTTGACTTTGTGAAAAAAAACTTACCATCTTTTTTTACACCAACTGTAGTAGACGCTAAACACACAATTCTCCTTTTTAAAAAAATTACGGAATCTTCCGACTTCAACCGACTTTTATACGAAAAGTAATTTATGCACTATCGAGGCGTCTAGTCTATACTAAAGAAGAGCAACCAGCGATGCTACAATCGATAGCTTTCATCAGTTACTATTAGCGATAATTTTCGCACGATTTCTTATCTTTAAAAATCATCCGCATCAAAATTTAGATTGTCATAATTGATAGGTGTTGGTTAAAACTATTAAACTACTAAGATAAAATATTTGATGTAGACTTTTACTTAAGTAGGGAAATCTATATGTGATAAACGTCTTTTAAATTAAATACACTAACATCTAAAAGTCGATGCGAAAACTGGGCCCTCGTTTTTTATTCCTAAAGGTAAAAATAATTATGCGAGAATATATTTATCTTCTTGCATAATTTGGAATATCGGGGAATTCATTAGAAATACATATAAACACCTTAAATACATTTATCAAAATTTTAAACAATAATCGATTGTTTACGATCTCTAGTCTCTGTCAGGGCGTTGTCATGCATAGAATTGCCAAGTTTTCATTGGGTTTTTTGTTTCCATTATTTTTCTGATACAAGGAATACGGCTAGCATAATTATATATTATAAAGATTACTAAATAACTAAAAAAGAAAAACTTGGTCTCCGTAATTTAAAAACCAGTATTAAAAATTCCCATTTTTTACAATTTTCTTATCATATGCTTCTAGATTTGCTTCTATAACTAGAGAGTTACGATTAGTGTTAACATTTTTAATAAATAAAAAAAAATATATATTCACATCCTTAAAATGAAGGAAAAGATGGGAAAAAATTGAATTAATTTTATACATAAGAATAAAGTTTTACAATTGCTTGCAATTTTCGAAATTAACATAATAAAAGTAGAAAACTTGCGAAAGGACGCAGTGCCGGTTTTTACAAAACTGGCGTGAATTTCATATTTCAATCCGATTCGTATATTTAACAAGTTTCCAAAGAAAAAATATGCGTTTTGAAGCAGAGTTAACTTGCTGTTTCCAAATATCATTTTTCAAACATGTCAAATTAAATGGGCGATATTCCAGTAAAGATTTGTGGTAGCCCTAATCAGAAAAAGAGAATAATTTCCAAACCAAAATAACGTAGTTTTTAATAAACTCTGCTTTGAAGGTAACAAATTTATTAAGACTTTTTAATATTTTTTCTCAAGTCTCCAATTATTTTAAACTTTCTGGTTACTTAAACATAACAGCTTTTGAAAAGATGTTTAAATTTACACTCTTTAACGGAATGATTGTTAAGTAAATATCAACTCACCATATAAACGAAAATTATGCGAACTCCTCTTTCATAAAAATGCTTTTATTTTAGTAAAAATATTATTGTTTAAAGTAATTGTTGGCACCGCTGCTGATTCTTTTGTAAGGTCGAACGCGCGTGCGTTTGGAAAATGATTTAATAAAACTCTTCTCTTTGTTATACTCTAAAGGCTGATAGAGTGGACCCTCAGTCTCCAAGAAAATATCAAAACTGTACATAGTACGCAAAAGCTGAGCGGCCAGGAGGTCAGGTGTATTTTTTGATTCGCACAACGAATTTGTCCAATGTTCCATAAACTATTGAATGGTATAAATAAGAACACATAAATATTCATGTCAAATAATACAAAACAAAGTTCATATGAAAGGAAAGTTAACAACTCTCGAAACAATTAAAGTTGAATTCTTTTTGGATTATGCTACGTCCCCTCAGGAATACAGTGCACAGTGTGCAACCCATTTGCAAAATTTTTTCTAATAAGAAAACGTTTGTCATGGTAATAATATACATGTTCATATATGTTTATACATCCTTCCACAACAAAATCTCGCTGAAGTGTAGAGAATATACGGTGACACCACGCTTTTATTTCCAAGGTGAGATTTGGGAAAACAGTTAGGCAACTTTTACGCCATATATCCGCGCACTGGGAACCCAGGGTTCCATTTTTAGATGCAATCAATTTGATCGTAAAAGTTTACTCAAAAAACATTGCAAATGCAAAAAAAAAAATGGAGAATTTCGCTTGAGGTGCCCTTATTTTCTATGTAGTACTATAGCCACTAAGAGCTCGACCACTCGTTTCATTTCTCCCTCATCGTTGCTATAAAATCAGACAAAAGTACATATTTATAGAGTCATTAGGGAGACTTGAAAGAAGATGACATTTATTCCACTGTCATGTCAACTCCTGGTCATATTAGAAAAAAGCCAACAATGGTGTCACAATTCTTGGCCATTCCTCTGATGCAGGCTGCCTGCATAATCTAGTCCAGCTAGATAATGTAGTTTAAAATATACCTAATTTTCTTTCTTTAAAGAAAACTTTCCTTTCATACGTGTTATAAAACTCGTATTTTACAGCAAGTTATTGTTGTCAGATAAGGAATATGATAAAAACAATATTTACCTTAATAGAAGAATTATTAAGTGCGTTATGATGCCCATTCCAGTGTACTGTTATAACCCAAAGAGGAGCATTATGAGGATATTTATTTGATATGCTAATCAAACATTCCATTTTGGCTGAACTGAACACAACTACAGCACGATAAAAACTAAAACTTGCGTCGACTAGTTCTTCTTCTATGTAACGCATCGTTGTCATATTGGCCTCATATTCCTCCCAATTAAGTGCAGACCACTGCACTAAACTGCAATTCGGTTTGCAATTTGCTGCCTTACCATCCATGTAGTTATCCAAATTTTTATTCATAAAAGCTTTAATTTGTGTTGAAAGGCACAGCCGTGAATTCCAATAAAGTTTTATGCGTTTGACGACATCGGCGGCGAATTCTTTAATTTTTTGATTTTGTGAATTAGTACTTTTAGGAGTGTTCAGCGACGATGTGCCGCACACTTCCTGCACCCAACGATAAGGTTTGCCCAAATTACGCAGTCCCAAGTAATCATAAAATTCCTCCGTCGTTAAATTTTGTTTTTCGATCTGAAAAAACTCGAAGTAATTTACGGCTAAATTTTCTATTATTGCCATTTATTACTTTTAAATTGATTTCAGCGTATGGCATAATTTCTCCTACGTCATTTTCGCATATATATTTTAGGAAGTCTTGTAGAAGATTGCTTTCAGTAATGGCTATGTTCGACTCATTAAATCCTATATCGCAGTAACCAGTAACCAGATCCAGCAAAGGAAAATTGTAGAAGTTTACGACGATAGAATCGTACATAAAGTCGGGATCTTGAATCTGTAGCATTGCAAACGAAAACTATACAAAAGGCCACAAAAGCAAAAACATTAGCAATCTTACCTTCATTTGCAGATATAAAGGATGTGGTTGGAAGAATTGATCTTTTTCTAAAGAGGTTATATCAGTTTGCTTTCGTTCCGCTTCATAATTTTTAACCTCATCTTCGGAACCCATTACATTGATTTTAAAATGTATATCTTCCATTTCAATTAACCGTAAATTTACGTATGCCAGGTATAAGCTAGGAGGTAATAAATGCACTTTGTAATCTAGTTTCCAGATTTGCTCTAATGGCAATTGCAATGCTTCCTGCAGCGGTTTGGTTGCCTTCAAAAGCGTGCGCAACGAAGGAGCGAATGTGGCCAAATTCTCCATTTTCGTTATAATCTCATGAAAAACTTTAGTCTTTGCATTCAATAATTTCGCGCAATCATCAGAAAGCTGCTTACGTAGAGTTAGTTCCCTTTCTAATCTTGCTATGCGCTGTTTGTGACTTGATTCCAATTCGTTTACTTCACCTGAATCTGGCTCGCATATGTCAATGTCTTCATCCTGACTTTTGAACTGATAACAATGACGTATTTCGCGTTTTAAATAATTCACTTCATAGAGAAGGTTCTGCAAGTGCAAACGATTATTGTCGACAAGCGACTTTTGAGACTGCAATTCTTCTCGTCCTGCGCGCACTTTGTACTTAACCATTCGGTTGATTTTTTTGATTAATACAAATAGCAAAGAGCCCAATTTCAATTTTTCATCTAAATCGATTTTCTACAAAGTAAATGAACATTATGTTATTGGTTTTCCACATTGGAACTTACTTACCAAAGGTTTTCATAACAAAAAAAGAATAATCTAAAACTTAAGCCTTATGTTTTCTACTATAAATACTGCGCAGAGTTAAGCTTGTTTCCGATTGATATGAATATTAGCAAAGGACGAATTATGAAGTTAGTAAGTGAAGTTGCATTATAATGCAAATGCAATGAACCTCTAAAGTCAATGTTTACTGTTCACCTTAGTTTAGACGGCGTAGTAAACGAAAATTTGAAGCTGTAAAGTCTTTCAAAAGCGCAATGTTTTCACCGCTTTTAGTTCTTTGCTCGAAAGTTTTTGAACAATCGTAAAGGTGTTAAATGGATAAGTGTATGTAGGAGTACGCACTTGTATGATATGAGATTAGAGATTATTTTGGAATATAGCATTTTGACCGGTATCTCTAGAGTCCCTCCCTATTCTCAACACATGTTTTTAATAGAGATTACGTACAGATTTTTATATTTTTAACAAAAATTGTCTATAGGTTTTTATATTTTTAACAGAGATCACCTACAGCTTTTATATTTTTAACAGAGATAACCTACAGATTAGATGGAATAATAATAATAAATTTACCGTATTTGCGGGATTGCTTTTGGCTGCTAAACAATCGCTAAATAATTGCCTCAATAAATTAAAATTCTCATTCAGCATCTCAGCCATTTTCGGTTAGTCGAAAATTTTCAATGCGGATATAATTATACACAATTTATATTTAACTACTACACGACTTCAATTCTCAGTTTACACAACAAATTCAGCTAAAAAAAGTAAATGCCACATTCGATAATTAGAGATGAAAGAAAATAGTTATTGCACTTTCGATAGCCTTTCGATCATGATTCGTGACTTGAAAAGGCAACTCTGGTAAAGGAAATGACAAAGTAGCTTTAGTATGTCATAATTGTCGCGCAAAACACAAAATTATATAAAAAATATTTACGAGGCCGCAGAAGCAGATTCTTTTTAATTTTTTGCCACCTAATAGCAGTATAGGTTAATATCTTTCGTTAAAATGACAATTAAATAAAAGATACTGTTAAAAATAATTTTTTGCAGGCATAATCAATTGTGATATGCATATTATTTTCTGGTAGAAGGCTGTATTTCTTCTAGTACCAATTAATTTGTCAATTTGTATATTAACACTAGATTTACCAGCTATTTGAATATAAAAATATAAATATATATATATAGATGGTTATATCAAAAAATATATTTGTTACTAATATATATAAAGTAACATTAAATTCATAAAATGTATTCTCTATTTATAGCTACAAAAGTCATAACATCATTTGGGCAAGTAAATGTTATATGTAATGGGAATTTTGAATTGAAATTGGGCGAATTGAATTACTGGTTTGGTAAATCTAGTGTTAAAGTAGTTTTTTGAATTTATTAACGCGTATAATTTATTGATCCCTCATTTGTAAACCTAAAAAGCAAAAATTCGGCCCCAACTGGGGCCGAATCTCACATACCCACAACATGAAGTTCAGCTCAATCAACATGAAGCCCAGGTCCAAACAGCAGATGAACATGAAGTCCAGCTCCAAACAGTGGATGTCGAAGAACTGCGAGACCTCATGAGGAGATTAACTCCTCACGACAGAGTTGTGACACTCCACTAATCGCAGACAAAGGACAGACTTTACGGATGCAGGTACGACGACACAACGAACGCTAAGAAGTACCAGAAAGTCATCATATTCGGAGTTCACACATCCCTTCATCCGGTACCTTGGAGCCAAAGATCACCTGGACGCGAACATCGGTCCCGCTGCGGAGATCGGTGTCCACATGAAAGGCGTCGTGTGTGATAGGGCCACCCAAAGTCGTAGAACACTCCGAGGTTTTAGAAACGGCGTATACTTGAAAAAAGGAGAGTACGGAAGAGGATACAAAATACGTCAAATGTACGATTACATTCACCTAGTGGCTGCACACTACGACCATATGAAACGCGACCCGCGCTTCGAAGCCAAAATCGTCTCAAAATTAAAACAGCAGTATTTGAAGAACTAAAACACCGCCGCTTGCAATTGCTGGTCATATAAAGGGGTCTTACCGTCAGTCGTCGCACCGCGAGAATTCCCAGATATTATAGCATTTTTCAGCGACGTCACGCCATCATTCATAAAATCTGCAATAAACAGAAAGGTGATCGGCGGTCTAAGAGTGAAGAGAACTTACAAATATATTGCTGCTATAACAAAACTAACAAACGTCTTTCATCGAAACCAGATCAACATCGCAAACTGGGAGGACAACAAAGCGACATTACAAGCAGTCAATAAATTTCTCCGAAAGGAATATAAGATGATGCAGATATCCGTAGATACGCGTCTTAATGTCAATAGTTTCATCAAATTGATCGAGAAGCAGCTGCAGGCTTTCCCTGACGTTTTAATTTCAGGGTACATGGTAAGCCAGATTATAATAGAAAGGTTTATTTGTAACATGGCCCCAAAATTTAGAAAACCGACGACATCGTAGGTCGATATCCAGGAGCTTGCGGAACGTTTGTGGAAGTCGCAAGTGGAATTCTGTGCAAACGGACTGACGACTATCATCTGATAGAAATACTCCACTATAGGATTCGAACACAGAGCGAAGAAGAGTTTCGGCCATTCGGCCTGGATGGCGCGGCGTATCGGGGGGAAGAGGATCCTGCACAAATGGAGACGAACATCGTAAAAATCTTCTCGCATATATAATAAAATTGGCGCTGAGCGGGAAAAATTGGAAGGAGACGCCGGTCCACTATGTGTCGTCTTTCTCTGAACAATTACCAGATAAATAGAATAGGTAGAATGTATTAATATTATTATTTTTGTCTATTTATCTTACGTACCTTATCTTAACTTATATCTATATTATCCAGATTGATATTATATTTTTATATTATATTTATATTATATTATATTATATTAATGAGCAGTGCTTTATCTATACTATATATCTTACTCATACGTAGATAATTTTGTAAATGTAATGCATATATATGTTAAATTCAATGCTATCTTATATTACTTCAACTAATGTGATAATTAACATAATTTTATATATTTATTAATATAATTTTGAAGTACATTTATAATGGTGTAGGCATAAAAGGGGAGCCAGCCATTTTAAACAATTGGCAACGCGCCTATCACGGTACCTCATGGGCGGCGTGGAAAATCGTGATAATATTCGAAATATATTATTATATATATATATATTATTTTTAGCTTCCCTCATATACTTGGGGTAACGTGGGCGAAGGAAAAACTACTGTAATGGATTTGTTTTTCAATTGTTGGACAGACGTAGATGGTGGTTATTTTCACAAAAATTCTTATAAAACCAGCTCTTTATTATGCATGTTAAATATAAAAATCGGGTTCAATTCAACGCGATGTGCATGCACGCATTCATGAAACGAAACTGCAGCAGGGACCGTCGCTTACAATAGCCGATTCTGAAAATCCTCAACCCTCTGATCCCACATTGCCAGTTGCTAAGACAATAGTGCGAGAAAGTTGGCTAATATGGTTCGATGAATTCCAGGTCACTGATATAGCTGATGCTATGATTTTGAAGAGTTTATTTACGCATCTCTTTAATGAGGGAATTGTCTGGGTAGCCATTAGTAATCGCCACCCTAAGAATCTCTACAAAGATGGATTGCAGCGTAGCAACATTTTACCATTTATTGATGTACTGCTTAACCGTTCCAAAGTGGCGGATATGGACAATGGCGTAGATTACAGAAAAATAGCCCAATCAAGCGATACAAATTACTTTGCGTAAGTTTGATTAATTCAGCAAAGAGAAAAATAGAAATAGTAAATCGGAGACCAATGCATTGGTCGAAATGAAGAGAATGTTTCAAATATCATGCTCCCAGCAAAACGATGTTGTTAGAGCACGCACTATAACTCATTTGGGACGCGACCTTAAATTCAAAGGTACCTGTGGCCGTGTATTGTACAATTCGTTTAAAGAGCTGTGTGATCCCGTATTTGGTACATAAAGAATTCGATGACCATATGTAACATATTTCTTAAATTTTCTAGCCCTTAGCAGGCAATGATTACTTACAACTCGCTCAAGTATTTCATACTGTTCTAATACACGAGGTACCTCAGCTAACGTTACGTATGAAATCTCCATTATTACCATAATCGACGATAATCTCATACGTGTCGTTATTTCGGCCGATGTGCTGCTAGATAAAGTATTTAATCTTTGCGGCCAATGCTTGTGTATATTGGCATAAAAAACTGAATAGGATAAAATTTACCACTCATCTTTTACTTCACTAAAAGGTGTTGTTAAGAAGAACTACTCCACCACGTCGCGACGTTTACCACAATTAATTTAGAATTAACATACTTAGCTTGTCGCCTTCTACTCCCCAAGTACCTTTGTGTGATGCCTAGACTAACGGTATTGCAACGAAAAAATTAATCCACTACGTCGTGACGCCCATCATAACCAGTTTAGAATTAACATACGTTGTCCCCTTCTGTTCTCTCTTAACGCATAGTTTTAAATATTCTGTCTTGTTCAACTTGCCTTGTGTGTAGGAATTTTTGCTTTTACATAAATAGCAGAGTAGATTTTCGTGCAAAGTAAATATGGAAAATTTCACCCTTCTGTCTTTTATAATTTTTGAGTAATTTTGAGTTTATAATTTTTCAGTAATGAACAAAACACACAAATTTTTGTTTAGAAAACCATAATTGTGTGCAGTCAACGCTTTATTGCTTGTGCTCCGACCAATTTGGCATATTTTCAATACCAACCGGCATGCAAAAACTCCCAATGTGTCTAACAAATTTAAAGTCGACATTTTTATTTTTGAGACCAGGAGCGTGTCAACAATGCACATCATACAGACACATGAACACACAGGCGGAGAGACATGGCTTAATGCTTATGCATGGCTTAAGGCAGAATTTTATGCTGGTCAAGAATATATTGGGTCATATTGAATATTCTTTGCAGTTTTTGCCGCGGGATGGTGTTGATGTCTATATATCGGACAATACTCACCTGATTGTGTCAAAGGAACATGTGCTTAAAAGGTGAGATTTCAGCTTACATTTTTTGTGAGGATAGTTTTCTAATTCTTTCCACTTCTAAAAAGTTGTATTGATTTGAAAATGAGTGAAATATCGGAAGAAATACGCTATGTGTTTTTTTTTTTTACTAAAAAAAAGGTAAACAAAAAGTTTATAAAGTGTACGGTGAAAATGCTGTGAATGAACGAAACACCCAGGATTGCTCGATTCCGTTTCAGAAATTTCGATGCAGCTTGCAGTTACCGAAAAAGTCGATGGAAGTTTACAACTGGTGAAGCAAGACCGGCACGCAAGCTGTCATGAAATAGCGGAGCACTAATCATCAACCACATAACAGTTTGGAATCATTTCAAAAGAACAGGCTACAAAAGAAAGGTCGAAACCGCGGAGAGTTTTCAATACGACCTAATATATATATAAGATGGAAAATGTCTTTTCATTTGATAAATTACGTGCTATTTTTTATTTTTTTTTATTTTAAGATTTTTCAGGCAAAAAAGATTAACGCATCTAACGCATTCGATAATTTTACAAAATGCACATCTATAAGAAACAAGGCATAAAAAAAAAATATTTAATTTTTAACCGGTTTGCTGTTTTCACAATGGAAAACAATTTACAACCGCTGCTCCTCCCGAAACGTGTTTCACATTTGCAAACTCCATTGTGCTCCACTCGTTGTGGTTTATGTCATAACGTTCAACTTTGGTTGTTGCTAAATTATTATTCTCGCCACCAAGAATATAGATTACGCCATCAATTTCTACTAGCGAATGCGAATGCCTAGCTATGGACATGGGAGGCATGGGCTGCCATTTATTATGACGTATCTCAAAACGTTCTCCACTAGATTCGGTTTGATTATTATGATTAAGGCCACCAAGGCAATACAAATAATTACCATGAGAGACCACATCGCTGCATTTTCGATAATTTGCCAATGAAGACATCGCATACCACAGCCCTTCTCTTGGATCATAACGTTCCAAGTTCGTTTCACTTCCAACGTTACCAATACAATAAATACAATTATCCAATATTGCAGCACGAACGTTTTCTGACTTCGAGATCATAACGGGACACGAACTCCATTTAGATGTTAAAATGTCATAACTTTCGACATAGTTATGAACAGCAGCCCCGTCATGACCGCCGCAAGCATAAATCAAGCCGTTAACACTACAAATACCGAAATCGTAATGCTTAACCGCCATAGATGGAATATCAGTCCATGTGTTATTTAACGGATTATAGCTCTGAGCAGTTTTTGTAGCATAATTATGACGATCCTTACCGCCGATCACAAATAATAAATTATGTGACGCTGTGACCCCAGCGTGTAATTTCCTATGCCGCATTGGTGCCATAGAGATCGCATTATTAAAAAATTCATTGTACATTCGGCACTCTACGCTGTGCATACCACCAGCAAGAATCACATGAGGTTGCATTCCACTTGGTTTTCGTTTTTGCGTACGATCACTAGTCAACATGTGTCTTTCTTCAGGCACAAGATGATATCTCATAGCCTCTATTAGGAAGTCTTTGCACTGAGCGTCATTTCTTATAAAAGGCTCGTTTGCAACGTTATTCATCAATGGTTTTGCATTAATTAAAGGGAACCGTACATAACTCATTAGGTCGGAGAAATGTGTAAGTCGTTTCTCTGGGTTATGTTTAGTCCATTCTAATATGGCATCAAACACACTTTTCTCCGAATCGATAATAATTTCATCACTTGAAACCAGTTCCTTCATCTAAAAAAATGTGAGCAATGATTTTCATAGCAAAACGAGCATTTACGCTAAAGGAGCTCAATATAAGCTCATGATAAGCTCAATTAACTATTAAGGATATAATTTCTATCCCTGAGGTGAAAAATCGGACAGTTAGTCAGGTGATTTCAATGTCTAGAAACAGAACCGCTCGGGGTTGATTCAAATTGCAAATTGTTTGGCTCTGACCGTAACCGACCAGTTTACTCGGTGTGGATCGATTCCAAATTTACATATTCTATCCGTGCACGAGCCGCCTTTTCTGTGAGTTTTGCAAAATGTTTGACATCTTCATATTTAAAATATTTGGAAAGCTTAAAGTGCTCTACTTTATAATATTAGTTGGGCGTGGAAATTTGTATCCTTATGTCTACGCTGTGAGTAAGGAGCGGAACACTCACTAAGTCGAGGTGTTATCAGTTTATGTTTTTCAATATCCAACTATGCAAAAATTTGAAACCGTTGTCTTAAATTTCATGACGAAGAGAGCGCTTGCTTCAGACATTGCACAGTGAAGCAGGTGGATATGCTTTGATCAATTCAGAATTTCATTCAGGAACAAATACACTTTATGTGGCCGCACTGCAGCTTGCATTCAAGTGTCACAAACGGTTTCGTAATGCGAATATATCTTCATCTTTGGTGAGTATTGTATATCTGGACAACTACTCCTAAAACCGTTTGCTCCTTAAAAAATCCTTTCATTTAATTACAAATAAATAAAAGAAAAAATTGCAAATTGTGGATACCAATTACGCCAGGTTCATTTATAACGAGTAAAAATATTCTGGTGGGCCACGCCCCACAATTAAATAGTCTATATTACTTCATTTGATACAGTTACTCAAATAGCGAATTTTCAAAATAATGTTTTGTCTGGGAAGCGATCAAAAAAATTCGTTCCAATCCGAATCAGTTTCAATAGGGGGTTTCCTTGGGCCGAAACACGTCGGTGTATTAAGTTTCATCAAAATGTCTCGAAAGTTTGCGACATGCGGGTTGAACACAACAATACAAGAGAGACAGATGGACAGACAAGCTTAGATCGAGTCAGAAAGTAATTCTGAATTGGTCAATAAGATAAAAGAGGGGCCTATCGGTTATTGTATACATTCGCACTTGCCCCATTACATACACTGGCCTAAGGTCTACAATACATTTTGTTACTTATGTGGTCACGCGGGTATTCTAATCCGTATAGCGAACGTTTTTTTGTGTAAGTGTTGGTGAGTAGTCTTTTGCAATGTAGAGAAGTTCAAATCTCAATTTCATTATTATGAAGATCTTAATAAAAAATACAAACGGCCGGACCGAGCCAAAGTGATTTCGATTCATATGCTGATAAAGAATGTGCTCTTGCCGTAGAGCTGCTGATGCATATTTTTGGAAAAGGCAAAAAATAAAATAATAGATCGGTATATTCCATTGCTTCCGAGAAAAATTCGCATAAATTTTTTCCGTTTCGTATTTATGCTCTTTACGCCTACAGTACTACGTAAACTGAGAACACCGCTGTCATTTAAAAGGAGTAGAAAATATATTGTGTAGAATCCAAGAATAGACGTGGGTGGTCTAAATTTGGCACAGTTAATTAATTGCCTCAAATTACTGTTCTGATCTAATTTTCATAGTGAGACAATGAAAATTAGCTCTTTTGCAGACATTTCACAGACGTGGGATGGGCAGACCGATTTAGATCGATTTAGAAAATAATTCTGAATTCTTCGGTATAATAAAAGGCGGGTCTATCCTAAACGCTTATGCGTCTTACACACTACCGCACAAACTTAATACGTTCTCTACCACAACTGGTGTAGGGTATAAACAGGATCGATAGGATAGGTGATGGGTATAAAAAATTCGATCACAGCCGAATGTATTGTTTTCTTATATACCCTTAAGTATTAGTTTTGTAGTTAGTGGGAAGGAGGCTTTGGAGGCTGGTCAAAAACAATATAAAATGGTTTGAGCAAAATATGGATTATGTTGACAAATAATTGCAGTGTCAGACGTCCAGAAGCCAACAAAATGGATATTGAGCAGAATGTTTGAAAGCTTAGAGCGAAACCCTAGATATTGTTCTCGATTATTTGCACACAATGCAAAAAAAAGCCTTTATCTTTACATGTCCTATGAGGACAATAATCTTATTCGACTACTTTAAGGTAGATCCAGCTTTTTCTTATATCGAGCGATTCAGAATTTTTCAACATTTTATCATGAAAATTGTTACAAAAATAGTCACTTGTGTCTGTAGCTTATCCATTAAAATAAATGACTTTATACGGAAATAAAGTAGGATTTTTGTAGTTTTATCAAGTGTATAAAAGAGGATGAAGTGGTGTAGAGTATCTAATAGTCGACTTGGCTGACTATAACGTCTCCATTCGCTGTGTACCTGTTGCTGAAGATTGGCGGTGAACTAGTTTTGTGGTTTCCTTTATTGTTATGACTTAAGGTTCGGAACGGATTTTTGTTATGATTTAATGAAAGAATTAGTGAAGCAATAAAGTCAACATCAAAAGTTGATTGAAGGGAACCTTTACAGGTTGATGATATTAGTAATATGCTCAGTTCAAACTGATTACGGTTTTTGCCGTTTTTAGGAAGAAATTCAATTTGATGCACACTTTACCGGGACTAAATTCGACGAAAGTGTGCCGACGAGCACTTATCTGGTGTGTTTCATTATATATATTACAGGATTTCAACTCAAATTGAATTTAACTTTTTTCTTATGATCGCGCTTATGAAAATCAAAAAAATTTATGCTTTACGTCGGCCTACATTGCTTGTTTGAACAGATAAATTTCTAATCCTCGTTTTAAATATAAATCGGCACATTATAGACTTATATTTCTATACATATATACGTACGGGTTAAATAATTTATTTTCATACCTCTTCGTATGACAACAGAGAATGTTCTTCGGTATTGATAAGTTTTAAGTAATTTTTGTGAATATAGTCTTGACAACGATCGTAAAGCTCCTTGCAATTGTACGCATCTGTAAGGGTAATATACAGAGATTTACTGACTTCAAGTAATTTTAATTCGCATTGGAAACTTACCAGCCAGCTTTCTTACACCCAGGCAATTCAAGGGATGTAAGCGGCATTTCCAAAAGTCGCAGCATACATCAGTAATCCATTCAATTTGTAATAATATTGATGCCGAAAACAAATCTTGAACATTTCTTTCCGTAACAGTAATTTTCCCCGAATAAATAAAATCAATTATTTGCTTAAGTATTTCCGGTTTTATATCTTCGAATTTCAGTGATCCCGCATCTTTCTCCTTTAAACTACCACTAAACATAGAATCGAAAAAGGGTGATGCCGCGGCTAATAGGAGCTTATGAACTGGGATACTGTCATCTTTCACCACAAGAACGAAATCGCAAAACTGAAAATGTTTGAAAAATAAATAGTTATTCTCAATACGATCGTCTCAGTACCGGGATGGTCATTGTCGCTTGTTTATACACCTCGGTTGGATGTTTCCTTTATTTAAAGTACGGCGAGGACGTTAAAGGTAGCATAACACTTAACTAATCACAGGGCCATGTGTAAGAAACATTTGAAACAGTTGAATGCTTTAGCTATTATTTACTTATAAGCCGACCTTCTTTCCTTTTAGTCTTTCCCAACTTGTTCGTATTGCTATGGCGATTGCGATATTTTTATCTTATCCATTGCAAGTCTATGTGCCCATGAACATTGTACAAGCAGTTACAGTTAATCACTTTGAACACACAAACCGAACCCAGTCCTCGGCTAATATAGCTTTACGTAAAGAACCATACCGCGATTACCTATGTCGTTGCGTCGTTTTCTAGATACATGAGTTTCATATCCGACATTGAATACGTTTTCAATGTTCCGCTTTCTCTAGTTACCACTAACGAATAAGGTTAGATAGTTGTCTTCATGCAGCGAGTACAATAAGTTCCCCCAGTTTGCGAACGAAATTTAAAAGGGATTAAGCGCCCGCCAACATTGTTAACAGAGGAGTTCTGGCTATTAACAGAGGAGTTCTGACTATTGACAAAGAAACCTAAAAATCCGCAATTGACGGGACACTCTACACTTTCAACAGAAAACTATGAAAACAGATGAAATTTTTGTTCTCCTTCTTTTTCGTGGCAAAGGTTCAACGCTTGACGTGGTTGCTACCTGTTGAAGGCAACTCTATTCTCTTTCTACTCTCAACACTCGTTTTTTTTTTATAAACTTGTAAAGAAAAAGGACCAGCTGTGTGGATCACATTAATTATTAATTTTATATATATTTTCTGGACATATAAGCTACAAATCTACTGGCTTGGTCCATCTCTACCCAACAAACCAAGAAAAAAAAAAATATATATATATTTTCTATAGAAGATATTTAGGCATCGAAGCCGCCACAAATGTTCATATTCTCCGTCAGAAGGCTAAACGATTTCTTTGCCTAATTGTAGCGTCCTGAAAAACTTTTCGAATTTTTATCACGTGACCCCTTTGGCTGGGTGCTTGTGATCTAATGCTCCGCCGAGAGGGCGACATCAAGAAAATAGATGAGGTTAATTTTGAATAATTAGGACAATAAGAAGAAAAATGTTTGATTTCCAGAAGGAGAAAAATGGTAAACTCCAGGTAAACGACCAGGTAAACTTTAGTGATGTCCATCATACCAAAGAGCAGGCAATCCGATACAGGTTAAAGCTGATTCCTCAATGTTTCTGTTTGATTGACGTTCAACAACTGAGAAGCCAACGGAACCATCTTGCCATTTATATCATAGTGGCTGTTATAATAAAGGTAGAGTCTATCCTGGCTTATATATAATACAATAACGATGTCTCCAATTGTGCAATAATGCAATGTGGATGCATTTGTTTTCTATTTTACAAGTTTGCATAAACCTAAAGTAATTAATTATGAATTTACAATTTAGCTGATTTTTTCCCCACTCTTCTTATAACTTTTCAATTCAATTCAGTTATATGGCAGCGCATGTAATTGTGGAATGAATGGTGCCCTTGCTACTTGTATCTTAACTCGAGCGAAATTCTGAAAGAAATTATTAATGAAAACTATATCCAATACAGAGCAGAGGTCGGTGCAGTAATAAATAATTCCCACAAATGTCCCGTGCCTTCTGATAGAAACCAATTAGCATTCGATTTCGAAATTTTGCGTCATCAACAGGTATATGTTTGTATATTCGTTGGTAAGTAAAATGCTGTTGGATGTGTGCGGGATGATATTGTTTATCTATCCATAACATACAATATACAAATTGATGGTGGGAGGTATAACATCCCATCCTAAGCCAAATATAATTGTTGTTTTTTTTGTTTTCTTAAGGCCGAACTCTCTAAAAGTACGCATCAGCAGGTTCACAAAGTAAATATATTTCTGATTAGTGTGAGATTCTAACATATCGCATCATAAGTCATATCATTTACTACTTTTGCGAAAATTATTGATCGTCAAAGGAGAGTTCATAAAATGTGGACAATTTGTGAAAAGCTTTCCAGACAGCCACAGATAATCTTGTTCTAGTGTTAAGAGTACTTTTTTCATGTTGAATTTACCTTCCGAGTCGCTCGTATTTTGCTAAAGACCGCAAACGAGTCGGACATGTAATCCGATTTGGTGAACGTTTCTCCTACTGGAAGACCGGTCGCCTCATTTTTCGTGGATATGTCGATTTTATTGTTGCTACCGGCGTTAAAGGAGCTAAACATAAGTTAATTCATAAAGTAAATCAGTTTATTTCTTTCAATTTTTTACATTGATATTTATATTTGATATTCGGACTTAGTTTTTATGTTTATTTCTTTTATTTTTATTATTTCCTTGTTTTACGATTTTATTTGTTTATTGCTTTAAAATACGCACCGGGAACCCCAAAATGTAAATAGAGGCCCCATTCAGCAGAAACTACAGATTGGAGGCATGAAAAAATATGAATTCGATCGCGAGTTAATTTCACGAAAAATTTTGATAATAAAATTTTTATACACAATTTTTAAATAAAACAAATAATAATTTGAAATGAACTGATGATTGCTTTAAAGACTACTAGAGATAGCAATAAAACTTTGGTCTACTTATGATCTCAAAGAAAACGAAGTAAATAGTACGGAATCGTAACAGAGCAAAGAACGATTTTGCTTAACGTTAACATTAAAGACAAATCTTACCCTGCTCTTCTTAACAATTGCATGAGGAAAGAACTTTGATTTTTGTTTGTTTCTTCGTCTACCATATGGCAAAGTTAGAATAACGCTAACAATATGTTGGAGTGTATTCATGTCTCCTATGTACACATGAGCGCCGGATAATCGAATGCTAATAGTAGCAATAAAATCCATATACATACATATGAATGAATGAATACATATGCATACGCAATGTTTTCTAATCTCATTATAAGTAAAATTGTTTCCCTACTCTTTAGGAGTTGCCGGGCTGAACATTTCTTGCCCCTGTAAAACCCCCAACTACGCGCTAGAGTCGTCGTAAAGTATACATATATATGTATGGATAACTTCGTCATGGACTTAGCCATTTCCGTACTTGCTTCCGTCTATGATCGCTCGTTGAAATGTGCACGCCTGCAGCCTAAACAAAACGGAGGTTTCATATGCATGTTCTTAACTGATGTCCACAATCGGATTTTGGCAACTTAAAAGTTATTGTTATCGATCGCTCCAGTTGCGCACACCCACAAAAATTTAACACGCTCTTACCACTGGTGGGATATAGTCTAATGAAAACGGATCTTATCTGCCCACAATCAGTGAAACCTTGTAGGAACTATTGGTCGAAAACTTTGCATTTATCAGCACCACTGTATGTTTCAGCGTCACTATAAAATGCTTTATACTCTTTATCTTATGATCACTTCAGTACACAACATTTCATTTTTCGAAAAAGTTACCTTTGTTTACCTTATTATACGGAGTCGAAGAATTGACAAAAATTTGCTTAATTAAATTCAAATGACTTTTAAAGGAATTCATTTACTGAAAACTATGTGTTTTTTTGAATACAGCGATTGGATTTCTTGAACTATTTAATTATTTTAGGCAGATTAGAGATATTTTTACTTCTATTGGTTGATCGCATTCAGATGTTTTGAATGAAGCGCAACATTATCGCAACATGACTGTGGTAGATATAAAGAAGTAAGAATGTGGGCAAGTGACCCAAAGGTTTCACACCAATTTAGATTGCCGAAGTACTATTACCAAGCGATCTTTCGCGCGAAATTTTGAAAACTACACCATCAAAAGATTTAAAAAGTTGTCCAATCCTACCTACTTTTAATAGGGTCCGCCCATTGTTTAAATCATGTTACAGTACTAAATTGCACCAAAGTATCTGGAAAATTGCGCCCTGTAATTTGAATACAAGAATACGTAGGTAGACAGAGATAGATGGACAGACGGACAGACAATAATTTTGGATCTATTATGTATTCGGCGGGTATATCTCAAGACCTTCTATGCGTTGCAATCGTCCACACAAACTTAACATACCCTACACCTGCACAAGCAGACAAGCCATGATTGTTACAAATCTTTTAATACAGAATTTATGGAACGATGCTAACGTACTGCCCTTTACCTAACGTGATCCATAATGGAACGACATAAACAATTTTATACCAAATACACGCTTGTTCGTATGCTTTTATACGAAATTAAAAATCCCTTTCACAGTTGTTCATAAACTCACCATTTGTTTTTTGTACCCATCGAAAGTTGTGTGTAAAACTTACAAGAATGAATTAAAGAATATGTGCAATTGATTGGACGGACAACCTGAAAATGTTTGTGAGCAAACGAACCAATGGGTTCGCTTAAATGGTTTACCCCTATGGCTTCAAAGAGGAGGTGTAAGTAGTAATAAATCCAGAATATGGTAAAATAAATATTAACGATTTTTTTATTTTTTATTTATGAAAAAATCGAAAATTAAAATGCAAGTGATAGTTGCATCCTATTTTAAAGGAAAACAATTTACAACTGCAGCTCCTCCGAAAGAATGCTTTATAGACGCTGACTCTAACTGCACCCATTCGTTAAGACCTATATTGTAATACTCGACCGTGAGATTATGATCGCCGCCAATGACATAAACATTGCCGTCAATTTCTACCATCGAATGTCCGCATCTGGCTGAAAGCATAGGGGCTATATGCTCCCATTTATTAGATCGGACATCAAATCGTTCTCCGGTATTTTGAGCACGATTATCAAGGCTTAGGCCTCCCATGCAGAATAAGTAATTACCGTAAGAAACCATGTCGCTGCATTTGCGATAATTTAATAACGATGGCATTTTACACCAGATTCCTTCGCGCAAATCGAAACGTTCGAAATTCGTCAAACCTCCAATGGTGCCCATGCAATAAATGCAATTATCTAATGCGGATGCATGAGTATTATCTAACGAACATTTCATAGCCGGGCAAGATATCCACTTGGATGTTAAAGTATCATAACATTCGACATAATTATGAATGGAGCAGCCATCGTGGCCACCACATGCATAAATTAAGCCGTACATACTGCAGATACCGAAGTTGCAATGTTTCGCGGCCATAGAAGGAATATTTACCCAGGCATTAGTTAACGCATTGTAACACTCTGCCGTCTTTAGCGAATTGCTTTGATCTTTACCTCCTACCACGTATAATAAATTATGCCACGACGTAACACCTGCTTGGCATCTTCGTTGTTTCATTCGGGCCATGCAAACGCAGTTGGTAAAATTTTTATCATACATTCTACCTTCACAACAATTAGCTCCAGCCAGAATCACATGAGATACCATTTTACTTGGTTTCCTTTCTTGAGTACGCTCGCTGATCATTAAATATCTTTTCTCTGGTACTAAATGGTATTTCATAGCATCCAATAAGAGATCTTTGCATTCAGGATTATCCTTTATATAAGGTTCAGTTGCAACGTAAGTCATCAGACATTTTGCGCTCATTATAGGCAAACGCACACAATTCATTAAAGGAAGAAGGAGAGGCAGTCGTTCACTTGGACAATGCTTTATCCAATTTAATACGCCATCAAACACACTTACTTCAGTGTCGGTAACAATTTCGTTACTTGACAACAGGTCCTTTACCTGAAAAATTTTCAAGTCCACAAGTTTCAAACAAAATTGACACAAGCGTCGTTTGGGAAGTGAATGTAGAATGAAGTGGAGTCGTTAAAACTCTTTAAACGTTAAACTTTTTTTGCTAAAGAGCTTTCTACCACTTTTTTACCCAGAAGTAGTTTTCATCATAAAATATTAAAAATTGGACATTTTTACCATACAAAAGCTTATTTTCCGTGGGGACTCTTATTTGGGATCCAAAAGCTAGACTGACATGGATAATTTGGCAAACTTAATTTCTATATCGAATTACTATTATGGATCAATTTTGATCACGAAATATTGAAAATTACATCTTTGCACCATATGAAGGCTTAGTTTCAGTGAGAAATATTGTGTGAGAAGGGGTGTAACAAATTGCACTATCTAAGCCCAATAGTTCACATCAATTTAAAATGGCGAAATACCGTTGCTAAGTGATTCTTGTCGAAGAATTATGAAAATTACATTTGTTTTTCATATAATAATTTTTCAAAATAAGGCGTTACATGGGGAATGGTCAAAAAAATGAACCTATCTTACCCGCTTTTTAAAGGAGTCCACTCTTGGTCCAAAACACGGTAGTGTACTATATTCCATCGAAATACCTAAAAATTCCGACATGTAGGTTGAACACACAAATGCGTAGACATGCGTAAGAAAGACGGAGAAACAAACTTAGATTGATTCAGAAAACGATTAGAATCGGACGGTGCACTAAAAAGTGAGTGTACCTTAAGGATATTACACACATCCGTACAAATTTATTATTAAGATTGACGTATACCCATTTTGTTTTTTTTTCATAATCTATGTAACACCCAAAAGGAGGCTTCAGAAATCCTACAAAGTATATATATTTCTGATCAGTGTGAAATTCTGAGTTGATTTAGCCATGTCCGTTCGTCTGTGTGTCTGTATGGCTTCTGTTATTGGCGCTCTCATGGCCGCAAAAATGAAGATATTGACTTCAAAATATGACAGAAACTTTCGAAGCCGCAGCAGTAGTTGTGCGCCCAACCGGTAACTGTTATGTCTTTACCGACTGAACATTCCCTATAGCTACGAGCGGTTGATATACGAACCCACCCAAAATTATGGGCCGAAGGAGAGGGCAGCTAACTCTCAGGGCATAAAATCAACCTGCCCGGTAAGAAAGTTGAGTACAACTGCCTGTGCAATGTTTGTTGGTAGGTTACTTTACAATGACACATACATTTATCCGTTACAATCTTCGACCATCTGACCTTTTAACTGTATTAATGCATCCCGTTACACAAAAGTGTCTGGCTTTGACTAGATGAATAAAAATATTACTTTCTGTACACAAAAGTGAACGCTGAGTTGATAGTCTTACTAGGTTACTCATGCGGATCACGGTGCAAAATACAATGAACGGTTATCTTTAGCCTTTAGAAGCATACGTAATTATAACTTGGAAGAGAACGCGTCCAAAACTTGAATTGAAAAAGCAATAAAAAATTTTTCGAACGATGGATCCGTTTTCATACCTCTTCAAAACATAATAAACCATATTCGTCAGTATCAATGACTTCCAAGAAATTTCTATAGATATAATCATCACATCGGTCACAAAGATCTGTACGTTTATAAGCGGCTGCAAATATAATAAAACGTGTGCTGAAAAGATCATAAAATATTTTCTTAATAATATTTTTAATACACACCGGCCAGCTTACGTAAGCTAAAACAGTTCGAAACGTTTAAACGATGTTTGCAAAATTGGAAGCATTTTTTTGTAATCCAATCTATTTGTAACAAGCTCGACGCCAAGAGCAAATTACGAACATTCTTCTCGTTAATAGTAAGCTTACCCGAGTAAATAAAATTGATTATTTGTTTGAGTGTACATATATCTATGTCTTCAAATTGCACCATTCCAGATCTTCCCTTTATATCTTCTACAAAAAAAAAATTCGAATTCTAACGTTATCCTTGCAATGAAATAACATTTTATAAGAAATATGTGAAACGCGCCTTTTTTTATGCACGGTACGCCACAAGCCACGGTAGAAGCAACCGGGACTTTCGTCGGCTCGTTAGTATTTTCCTCTATATCAGCTAAACAATTATAAAACACATATTACCAGTGTTCTTATAGTGATACTAAAATGATACTAACAGGTAAACGGGTGGCAAACGTCTGTTAATTTCGCTGTCATATTGTCATCCTTCTGTTCACGAGCTACATAAGCACAAAGAGATACGTTTATTAGCATATTTATTATCAAACAACTGCGTTTTCACTAACTTACAAGTGCACGGGATGCAGCCGTCACTGTATTTTGCAAATGGATTATATTCTTTCCCACAAGCTTCAAAATCATAAAAATGTTAAACAATGTAGCTTAAATCAACTAACTATGTGCCCATTCGACTTACAACTGTAGATATTGACAATATTGCCGAACTTCACTCCTTTTCTGATAGCGTCTACATATAGATTTTGTTTTATCAGTATTTTTATAATCGTTTATCTGTTTCTAAAGATACGTAAGTCACTTACCAGAAAACATGACGTCTCTTACATCATCTTCATTCGGTACCATTTTAGGCTTAGGTGCGCATTTAGAGCACTTGCAAGTTGAAGAGTTAGAAGCTAGATCATTGTCTGACGACATCCATTGCGGTCCACCGCCACCTTGTGTCCTACCGGCTGGACATATGGAATAACAACAATAACATAATTCACGTATGTGGATAACATACGCACAATATATACATCGTTGTATATATATATGTAGATATATACGTGTACACGATATAAAAATTTCCCGGAATTTTTCTGTCTTTTTATGCCCTACCCTACACTTGTCGTGCATGGTAAGAAGCTTGCGCGGATGTATGTAGCACCCAAAAGGGCTAAAGAGGTACCTATTTTTTGTTATACCTATCAGTTCAGAATCATTTTCTGAATCGGTCTAAGAAAGTCCATTTTTTAAATTATCTTCTGCCATTCTAAATAGTATTCTTCATCAACTTCTACAGAGATATATTAAACATTTTTCTGAGTAAGGCGTTAGATAAGGAGCAATCTACCTTCAATGCCGTTCATCCTTAAGGCAGAGCATGCGAAATTTGTTAACTTGTTCTATTAGAGGTCTGTGTTAAATAACTTTTTCCTTCTATTATAGAATCAGTAGTTTTTGTTTTTTCAAGCGCAAATTTACATACGTGTGATGTCAAAGAAGGTTTCGATGTAAATGCAAATCTTTATGTGTAGAACTTGTAATGTCTACAATTGCACTTACAAGACCACGAATACGAAGAGGTATTCATATTTTTGTACGTCCATCGTTCTATACCTTCCGCTGCAATTTCAGGTATGCATACGAAAGACTTATTCTTACGTATAGGTATTTCACGTATTTCATCCGTAAACGCATATCCAGCGTCTTTTTTCACATCACAGCCGCACTCTAAAAAATGGTCATTAGTAACGTGATAAACATGCGTAGGCGCAGAATAGATGTGTAAAAAGGATACATACTTGGGCCTACGGCCCAATCATTAAAACCTTCGCATACCCAACGTCTTCCGAAATTTGCTTTCGCATTAACTACATAATCATAAAGAATTTTTATTAGTATATGAACGTCAGGGTCGAGAGCACGTAGTGTGTATAATATATAAAATACGACTTACAAGCATTCACATCTTTGCAAGTCCGTATGCTAACGTCATCCCTCGTATCACCTGCACGATTATTAACAATTGTTGTCACATAACATGAACATATAAGAAAATAAAGATGCATTCGACAATCCATATGGAAACAGCATTAATACCTTTCCATAGCAATCGTTTTATTGTTCCTTCTTTCACCTCAGGTACGCATACAAAAGACATATTCTTACGTAGAGGCACTTCATCCTCCGTATCTTTGATTTCATTAGCGTCACCTACATAATAATTAAGAATGTTTTGAGTATATCGGACACATGTGTATATTGAATTCATAACGAAGACTTACGTGGATATATGGACGTACCAGCACTTGTTCTAGATATTTTAGGTTGACCTATTTGATCACGAGGGGCTTTTTTAATTAAATACGTGTTAATGCGGAGCATATATGTGGAATTGAACTTACAAGGACATGAAGCCGCAGCTTTAATTTCTTTCCTATTGCGTGCATATCTTCCAGCTTCCTTAATATTATCTAAGCAAGACGATAAGGAGAAATTATTATTTAGATATAAAATATGTGATATCCAGTTCAACCTACTGCGACCTTCTACGAAATCGAAAAAGTTTTCATTAACGCGGCACGAATAAACAAAGAGTCGCAATATCAACAGCGAGCACTTACTTAAACATACAGTCGGACATTTACACGAGATTTTTTCTTCGCCCTCTGCTTTCATGCTACCTAAATAAGCATAAATAGCATTTATTAAAACCACATCAGCCACCACCAGCTTATATAGAATAAATCAAACCGAATTTAAAGGGGTTTTTGCTTTTCCATTTTTCTCTCTCCTTCAATGGTGCGGCTTTTATTTCCTCCATGTTCTCACCTACACTTCCATAAAAATTTGTTTTTGTTAGCAACTTATAATCCAAAGTGTATGCAAAAAATTACCAGTACATATAGGCTCACTAGGCCAAGCCTCGGATTCTTCGGTATCTTCTTTTAATGCATCTACGCAACCATAAAGAATTTTCATTAAAATGCCTTAGTCAAATGTTGGACTTACCGGAAAGTACGGTTTTGCCCGTATATTTCCCTGTAACCTCTTCTTCTCCCTTCGTATCAGCTAAATAAGCATAAAATATTCTTATTAGTAGCATAGAAAAAAAGGTATGGATAAATAAGCTATGTAAAATAGGATTTACGAGAACATATAGCCGAACTATCTGTACTTTGTCTTCTATCTTTCTCGATTGTAGCACCTGCCGCGGAAGAAAGAATTCTGTTCAATATTGATAAGCAAATTATGCAATATCTAAAACTGGACTCACAACAAAATGCCGTCATATTTTTAACACCATCGTCTGGCCCCCTTTCACTGGTAGCTTTCTTTGACTCGTCTAAATGATTACAAAAAATTCTTGTAAGTAAAGTATAATCCTTTATCTGCTAATTGGAGATTGTAGACATACCAGACCAAATTCTGGATGCACGGTTCTCTTTTTCCGAATCACCTACGCAACCATACAAATTTTCTATTAGTATGCTACGATGGAATGCATGTATGTAAAAAATGCATAGTACTTAAAATACGACTTACACCAACACGCAGCCGTACTACGTCTCTTCTCGACTCTCTCCGCATCTTTTTTTGCATCAGCTACGTGAGTAACCATAGAGAAATGTTATTAATATTTTATAATCAAATGTCTATTCAATGAGCAAAATAGGACTTACAAGAACATACACAAGGCTTAGAATGATTAGGCCACTTTTTAATTTTCTCCCCTTTGTTTGTGTCACCTACATAACCATAAGGAAGTTTTATTAAGGTGTTGTCAACTTGTAAGATGTTACATTCCTAAGATATTCGATATGTGAAATGTGACTTACAAAAACATGCAATCTTACTAGAACACTTTTTGGCTCTCCACTCTCCTTCCGTCTCACCTACACATTCGAAAAGGTTTTTATTATTTTATTAGTCTTTTATAGCTAATTACCGATGTGCGTAAAAAAGTTGACCTACTGGGTAATATGGGGTTACTAGGCCATTTCCTCATTCTCTCTTCATCTTCCGTCGTCTCGCCTAATTATTGAAAAAGTATTTCTATTATTACCTTGTAACCAAATAAAGTAAAATTTGACTTACTGAAAAATATATCTCTGGCCTTACTAGATCGTTTCACCGTTCTCTCCTCATTTTCTTCCGTTTGATCTACACATCCAAAAACAAGTAAGGACATTATTATCGGGCAAGGCCGACATATAGATACCATACACCACTTCGCCTAACCCAATTATTCACTCGTTTTAATAATAATATACCAAAGATGACACATTATTTTCCTACAAAGACAACTTTTCATGAAAGCTGCCTTATTAGGGGAGCCCCGAAACATCATATAACGCCAACTTTCATTCTTTCAATTTTCGTCATAAAAAACTAGGAATTACGCTGTTTTTTCTTACGAAACCTTGCTTTTCATGACAACCCTTATTGATGTTAGGGTCAAAAAGTAGACCTATCTGTTCCAAATTTCTTAAAATTAATTTTTTTGCTAACTTGCTACTATGAACCAATTTTTATCAAAAAATATTAAAAGTTATATGTTTTTCATTCAAGGAAAGGGATCTAAGAAATAGATCCATGTTGTTCAAATTTGATTCACTTAACTTTTATGTCAAATTACTATCATGAACAAGTTTTTATCATAAACCATTAACAATTAGGCCTTTTCGGAATATAAGAGTTTACAATTTAGGAGAATCTTTATAGACCTACGTGGTCAAACGTGGTACGTTCTATGTCAACTAACTATTGTGAAGACTTTTCTGCTATGAAATATTGAAAATTAGGTCTCTTTGTCATATAAAGATTCGAGCAAAATTTCTCATACCAATTTAGAATGCCGAAGTACTATCACACAGGGAGCTTTGTCGAAAAATTTTGACGCTTGCAATTTTTTCGAAAGGATACGAACCATTTTCAATAGTGTTCATCCGTGGGGGAGAAAGCGTGAGTGGATCAAGTTTCATCAAAATAGTACAACTCAAATCGCGCTCTGTAGCTTGAACACAAATTTACATGAACAGATTTCAGGCAGGTGGACAAGCTCGGATCGATCCAGAAAATGATTCTCAATCGATCGGTTAATAAAATGTGGTTCTATCTTAAGCCCTTCTGGGTGTACGGTGTTACGTAAGTGTCACACATGTGTTGTATCGTATACGAATTTTTATTAATATTTTATAACCAAATATCGGTATGCGTAAAATACGTAGTGTGTGAAACTTGACTTACTGGAAAGTTCAGGTTTACTGGGCCATTTGTTGATTCTCTCCTCCTCTTCTGTTGTGCAGCCTACATATCCGAAAAAGATTTTGTGTTGTTGCTTGCATTATAAGTATAGGTAAAATATATAATATGTAAAATTTCACTTACTGGAAGATAACGGGTTGCCGGACCCCTTCCCGTTTCTTATTTTCTCTTCTTTCGTATCGCCTACGCATTCATAATTTTTTTTTTGTTAATATTTTGTAAGTACATGTTTAATGTATAAAATATTTAATGCGTGGCACCGTACTTACAAGAATATGTAGTTTTACTAGGCCTTTTCATGATATTCTCCTTCGCTTCTTTCGTATCACCTACACGTTGAAAATAGATATTTGTTAATATTTTGTAACTAAATCTCTAATGAACAAAATATATAACGTACGAAGTAGAACTTACAAGAGCACACAGGCTTGCTGGGCCCCTTCCCGATTCTTGCTTCCCCTTCTCTCGTATCACCTACATATTAGAAAAGAATTTTCGGTCAATCTTTCGCAATTAAATATCTGTGTGTATAAAATATTTGATTTGTAAATTTTGTCTCATTACAACATGTAGACTTATTGATCCCATTCCTAATTCTTTCCTGCTCTTCCTTCGTATCACCTACCCACAAATAAAAAAGTTTTATTAATAGGCTGCAATCAAATCTCATTACGTGCAAAACATGGAATGTGCAAAATAAGACTTACAAGAACATACGGTCTTATCAAGACGTTTCTTGGCACTCTCCTCTTCTTCCCTATAACCTACACAAATATAAACAAGTTGTATTTGCACACATACTATAAACAAAAGTCTGCACGCGTATAATATCTGTTCTGCAAAATTTATCTTAGAAGAACGTCTAAACCTACCAGGCCACTTCCTAACTCTTTCTTCGACTTTCGTATCGCCTGAGTATTCAAAAAATAGCTTTTTGAATCAATAATAGGTTTTTACAATCAAATAGTTTCATGTATGAAATATAAGCTATATTTAAAAGTTTACTTACTAGAAGCTGTAGACTTGCTAGGCCACGTTCTTGGTATCCTGCTATGTTTTTCCGGATCGACTATAGCGTCATTAAGAATTTTGATTAATATGATATAATCAAATATCTGTATACGTGAAATTTGTAATGTGTAAACTTACAACGACGTGTAGGTGGGACCATGAAATCCTTGTTTTCTTTCTTCGTATCACCTATGTTATCGTAAGGAATGTTTATTACGGTCCATACAATATTTGATATATAAAATATGGCTTACAAGCATATGGCGTCAAATTATCTACCCATTGTTTTCTAGCATCTTCTTTCGGCTCACCTATGCAAACGCAAGGACATTTTGTTAACATATAATAGTTACGTTTTGTACATATATTCCTGTAATTTGTAAAATTAGGCTTACAAGAGCATGAAGGCGTCGTCTCGTTTTCTTTTTTGCGTATTTTTCGCTCTCGATACTCTTCTTTCGTGTCACCTAAGTAAGCATACAAAGTTTTGGGGTTATATATTTGTATATATCAAATATGTAAAAAGTCGGATTACGAGCGCATATGGGGGGAGGCAACTACGCTCTTACATGACCAATCTTCTCTCTCTTTTACCCTTTCAGATTCTGGTTTTCTATCATCTATATCACGATAACAAATTTCATGAAATATCTCTATGCGAACACTAGACTTACAAGCACGTGCAGCCGGGGTATTTTCATATGACCGTTTTCCTCTAGCTTCTTCTATTGAATTTGTTCCGCACGGAAAAGGCGTATTATTAACAGATGAACGTGGCTCGTCCATGTACTCGGTTGTTAACGATATTTTTTCAATTTCTCTTTTTGCGACAGCTACATAAAAACAACGACATTTTTTCATTACTATTATAATCGAATAAGTCCGATTTTATACTTACAAGGATACACAAGCGGATTGTCTTCGTATATCTGCGGTTCTGTTGTCTTCTGCTTCGCATTTTCTAAAGAATCTTGAATATTTCTTATCGGTAGTTTTATATATTTACGAAATATGGAATATGTAATGCTGTACTCAACTTACATATTTGTGGAAGTGAATCATTTTCGCACGAGCAATGTCCTTTATCTATACATTTTTTATTCGCCACGCGTGAAAAAGTTCTATTAGTGTGCAGAAGCACTTCGTCCATATATCTGGATATCAATGACCTTGCAACTTTCCTCTTTTCGGAACCGCTACGAATACTTTCCACTTCTATTAAAATCGCATGTCTGTGTGAAAAAAAAAAATATTTTCTATAAAATTGAACTTACGGTCGCACGAGGTGTAAGACGAAAAATTATCGCAACAAGTCTCGTCCTCTGTAGCTCTCTTTGCATCAATAACACGCCCTTTAGCAATTTTTATTGTTACGGACATAGGCAAGTAAATGTATTGTAATTATATTAGAAATAATATGTAAAGTTTCTCTTACAATCAGATATAAACGAAACAGTTGGCTCATCGCTAAAACATGGATCTATATTCTCTTCCTTCGTAACGCTTACGACACCTTCAACATTTAAATTAAATATTTAGTATTGATAAAATGAAATATTCACATATATATATATAAAAGAAACAAAAAAGGATTTACAATGACCTGAGTCCAAAGATTGATCGTCAATATTACATGATGTCATAGTTTGATCACCTGCGAAGTTTTTACACGGCCTTTCTCTTACAGTTTGGTCTTTACTCGGCCTTTCTCTTACAGGTTGGTCTTTACTCCCTTCTGCGGAGCCCTTATGTAAAAAAGTATCATCTAAACAAGTGTCAGCTAAGCAAACGTCATCTAAACCAGCACCATCTAAACCAGCACCATCCAAACCAGCGTCATCTAAAGAGGCATCATCTGCGCAATCGTAGCAACATCGTTTTTAACCAAATGCTTACATTTACAGTATAAATAATATATAAAATTACCCCTATAATCGCCTGCAGACGGAGTATCATCTCCATCTTTTCCCGTCCCCTCTTTCTCAACGCATGTGCAGCCATCTAATCATAACATTTATGTTAAATAAACATTTAAGTTAAATAAAAATTGAAAATGTAGACGCGCAACAGATCCTTTACTTACCACGAAATCTTTCATTAAAGAAAGGCGATGCGGCGGATAATATGACTTTGTGTGCACATATTTTTTGCTCCTCCATGCAAAAAAAAAAATCACAATACTGGAAATGATGGAAATGGAAAGGATTTGAAAAAATTTTAAATATAAAAAAAATGCTAGAAATTTAATGAAATGAATGAAAGGATTTTAATAGATTTGCCGGAAGTTCCGCGTCGTACCTTTGTGTTTTGTGTGGCGTGTGTGTAGAGGAATTCTAACTTTTCTAGAGGTTCGTTTTTTGTTGCTTGTTTACTAACGTTAAATGGATTAAGTCAATGAAATGTGGAAGAAAAGGCTTATATAGTTAACTGCACAAAAGATTCCGCAAAATTCTACCAGCGAGAAATTAAATCAACCTTTTTTTGTTATTTAACTTACCTTTTCATCACATCGAAATTGATTGAGAATTGCAAACAGTTGTTTTAAATAACCGGGGTCTTCATATGTTACCTCATCGGGTATGTTTTTCGATTCGGCCTCTTTATCTGTGGAATCGTCAGCGGAAGCGTCGCACCGGCTAATTGGAAAGGAAAGTAGTCTGTATTGCAAGAATTTTCAAAAATAAGTTTTTCTTAAAAGCACTATATGTGAATTATGTCAATCATATATGCTTCGATCAAATAAATACTTCTCACTGCATCCTAAACTGAAAATCAAGATTACATCTTGGTAGGAAAGATATATTTTACAATTATTTCGAAAGGAATATCTATTAGATACGTTCATTACATATTAGAATGAAGATTTCAACCGATTTCACTCTCAACCTAAAAGGACAAGGACCACATCGCTATCCTTTTCAAATAGTAGTAATGTATTCTTATTACATGCATATCTTAAAATAGGTTGCAATCCTAGATGGCGACACTTGATTGACGGATTGAATTGTTGCTCTTTACTTGGAATCCTTAACTACGCGAAATGAAGGAATCGAGCAAAACTTTGGAATCAATTTAGATTATTTTCTATGAAACTTATTACTAGTCGATTCTCTGGCCTAGCCCAGCTGTACGCTCCATTGCCAAAACAGAAAAAAAGGGCCGCGAGTGAATGTAACTTATTTTGACATCTATTGTATCCGTCTATCTAGACTTATGCCAATTTCGGGCAACTTGGAAATATATTTCTTGCTGTTAAGCAATGAGCACGTACCACTTATTCGACATTTTCACGGAAAGCCTAAATTTCTTTGTTAATATAGTCTTTTTACTTTGGCCTGCTTGTTATAATTTTTTTTTTTAATTTTCGATTTTTATTAATTTTGAAATTTTTCAGCCGAAACGATATGTGAATAAAATTTGAACGGAATGGTAATATTCAGACAATAAGACAATCATATTGCAACAATAATAGAAAAAATGACAATAGAATTATATTTAAAATGAAGTTAACAGAACACAAAAACAAGCAAAGTTGTTCCTGATTTTAAAAGATTTAGTATTATTGTAGATTCTATGTTTTATTAAAGACTTCGACGAACCATACCGCCTGGCGCCTGGGGTTTAGAGACTAGAGGGTTTGTAGACTAGACAGTAAAGAAAACATGAACAAGGATAACGACGCCTATGAAAAAGTTGATGAGACTCTTAATAATAAAAATCAATAAATCAGAAAATTTGATATATGCATATATACATATGAAGAAAGAAGCACAGTTTTAAAATATATTATAGTAGTTAATTAAAAAATCGATAAGTAAGTATTTTAAAGAACGCTATACTTGAATTATATCAATCATACATTAAATATGCCTTCATTCTACGAACTTCTTCTTAGTGGGAACATGTTAATCAATCGAATCCGTTAGAAACGATTGCCGCTTTCTTCGCCAATGATTCTAGGCATGGGCACGTTCATCTCACTGTCATCGGATGAAAATGTTGTCTACAGCGTAATGCTGAGGAAATGTAGGTTTATAGGAGATAGTTCCTTTTTTGTTGAAGTTTGCACTTTTCTCGAAAGTTGTATTGAAACCAAAATCAGTTGTAATTTTATAAGAAATAGAAGCAAGAGGTTGTGTTCCATCGTTGTCCTCTTTACAGAAATCTTCTTTTTCGAAGAAGGGAAAAATTGTGTTCCTAGTCGAAGCAAAAAATTGGAGCCAAATCAAATTGAACAATTGATAACCAATAATATAAAAATTATCTGCGCTGTGTGCGACGAACCTCAAGTAGATTTTAGCCAATTACAGCGCCACTCTCAAAAGCAACATCAAAAACGCGGTTATGTCTTATGTTGCGAAAAGAAATTCATTAAACGCGTTTTCCTTATCGATCACATAAATCAACATTTTAATCCAAACCATTTCAAACAGCAAACCGTGAACAGCGCAGGAAGATAATGAGTAACCGACGATCAATGAAATCACACATAAGAATGCTCGCGATTTATAGCAGTAAACGGGAGAAGCTACATAAATTCTCAGTTATCGCCGTGTTTGCTCCTACAGAGGATATAGCCACGCAAAGTCCTTTGTAAAAATTTGAATGAAATTAACATCTTCCTGATGTTGTATTTAAAATGAGGGAAGTATTTTTCATAAATGTACGGTTAAGCCTGCCACATAGAAGTGTTGGTGCGCCCCTGCACTAGATATACAAATACTTGTTTGTTCTCCTCTTTCTCTCTCTTTATTTATTTAAGGGCACGAATTTTATTTAATCGCTAATTAATAATTTCATATTTGCGTAATTGTGAGTAATTGTAGCTTAATATCATACCTACGAGTATCTAAATAGAAAATTGTTATTTCGATAGCATGCGTACGTCCGTTGTTATATATCAAGCAATCGTCCTTTTCATTTCAGTATCTGTTTCTTAGTCGCCCTTTGCAGTCTCTGCGCCTATCCACCATCATCAGTTATGTCGCTATGTCCGCCCGTCCATTGGATATGGAATTCGTCTTGCGCCGACGCCTTGCTCCTGATACTCTCAACTCTCCCTACCTCAGAAAAACCATCAAAACGATGCCTTATTAAGAATACGTAAGATCTATAATAAAAAACATTTGTAATGAACTTTTTGTTTATTCGCCTGACTGTTCAAGTGGGCAAAGAATCTCGACTAATGGTCACGGCCACCGTAAGGCCGATGGCCTTAGTTTATACCTTAGATGGTAGTGCTTTAAGACTTTAGCCTTGGAATTTATTTCACTAGCTTAGTTAATAATAATAATAATAAAAATAAATACAGGGTCACGTCTTATGAGTAGCGCTATATATACTTCACCACTAGGGGTTTCTTTCAGAATCATAATTAATTGCATCAGACAGAATGTCATCGCATTCCATGTTTATCTATCGTAGCGATAAGCGTATGAGTTAAGCAGATGTCCGCGGGTGCATCGGACACGTCTGCTTTTGAACAATTGCTGACGTCAGCTAAACTTCTTACTTATCTTATTAATGTTCCCAGATGATCTATGCTTTTTCCTTTGCATTCTTATGCTTTTTTTTTCGTTTGCAAAAGAATGCAAAGAACATTGTACGAAGGATTTGTCGGCTATGCAAACATCACGGCCCCCACTTGCTTACATACTTGCGCTATCGGTCATTGCACTTGTAATGTGAAGAGCACTTGCAATAAGAAGAGAAAAACATACAAGAGACGTGAACAACTCCGCAACTGCGTGCACGTTACAACATAAAAAGAATGAAGCGCTCTAAAGGTCTGCTAAAAAACTTTTTAATGAAATTTGTTTTGCTAAGATTTTAAATTTTGATCACAAACTAACGGATTATCTTTCATTTATTTATTTACTTAGTTTATCCGCACCTTCTGTGTATTGTTTTCTATAATCCATAGTCGGTTTTTTGTTTCTAAATATTCCATTTTTCTTCTTCTAACTTCTTTCAATAGTAAATAGCAGCAAGCATTTGATCCGCATACTATTATATTTGATTGTTGTGTTGTGAGGAACACCTGATCTCCATTATATTCTCTATTCCCTTACGGTCTCTGAGAAAAGTCGCTAAAAATAAATTTAGCTGAAAAAAAACTCGAAAAGGTTGCTTTAATCGAAAATGATTTATCACCGCTTCGTTACACTTTTTTTACTTAGTAAGGAGGAGTAATCACATATGAAAAGTTTAGCTTTCGCTTTTGTATTGCGTTGATTGCCAAACAGGTAGCTAGCTTTCAGCTACGTCATTAAAATTTAAAAATTTAGGTTTCGCTTCGAAAAAAGAAAAACATTTAGGTTTCGCTTTGAAAAAGGATAAAAATTCAAGTTTCGCTTTTAAGAAAGATGTTACCATATTCATAATCATATGCGCGTAAATATATTTTCTTGTCCATAAAGCTAAGCTTCATAATGCGAGACGAAAATCACTAAGTAAGCAAAAGACAGCAGTAAAGCAGGTGGACAAAACTAATTTTCCTTAGTCAAAATTATTGGACAAGAGAAGGACTCCATCATCAGAAGGATCATCAAGATAATTAACTTAAAGGCTTCATATCCTTGGACGCGATGGTACGCGAGCCTGGAATAAAAGTCATGTATATGCAATAAATTCAATGAAAAATCACGCATATTGAACAAATTCAGGTTCGATAAGATTCGAACGCCCGACCAAGTCGCCGGATACGAATATACACTACTCGCAAGATTTCGTATGTTATTGTTTGTCAAGCAATAAACATTTTCAGTACAGTGTAATATTTTGGTGACTACATTATCCTTTAATTTCTACTTGTTTGTTGGTCTTATTCACGCAGTTATCGTCAATTTGCTTTCTCCGAAAAACCATCGCTAACACTAGTGTTTTATTTTATAAACTTAATTAATTGCAGTACTTAACGAATCGCAACGGATGCAACTATAGAGTATATTTTAGAGAGTGCGGCGATTTATTTGAGTTTATATTATTTATTAAAAAATTGTCATGAATAGATTAATTCAAAATTAATATTTTATAATGAATTTCAAAACTTGGTCAGCTGTTGCGGGAGTTTTTATCGGTTGCTGCAGTAATGTAATATTCTTAGAGTTACTAATTAAGTAAGAATGATTATCATGTGTACCTAAGCGAATAATTTTAACAAATCATTGAATCGTTAAAGATATGATCCCGGGTCCGGCAATTTAATAACGTTTTCACAATTTCTCATCATAGCCATTGAGGGGTTCATATTTACTTCAAAGTTTGGTACAGTAAAACCGGTAATTGGTCTCAGGGATTACGGTATCTTGGTGCTAATGTTTTTTTGTACCAACGTCTGCAATAACTATGCGTTCAATTTTAATATTCCTATGCCGTTGCATATGGTTTTCAGAGCAGTAAGTAATCACAATATATATATGTAGATATTTTTCAATTATTATTATTTATCTTCATATTATATATTTTTTTTAATAATTAAAGGGTTCCCTAATGGCTAATATGTTAATGGGTATTGCGATATTGAAAAGACGTTACGTCATATCCAAATATTTATCTGTCCTCTTAATAACCGTGGGCATTGTCATGTGTACATTAGTTTCGGCTACTGAAGTGGTAACATAATATTTATACGTTAAAGAAACCAGTGCATTGTAAAATTAATATAATTCATCTTAGGAGGATACCAGTAATCCGAAATTGAAATCTACAACAGCTGAGAGTTCAGAATACTCCGCGATATTTTGGTGGACGCTAGGCATTATCATTTTAACTATAGCTTTATTAATATCTGCTTGTATGGGTATTTATCAAGAATTTTTGTATAGAAAGTATGGAAAAAGATCCCGGGAAGCTTTGTATTATACGGTAATTTTTTTGACTTTAAAAAAGATTATTTCGCTAAATGAACTATTCATCACTCTTAGCTAATATTTGTATTTTATTAACACAGGACCTAACAGTTGGTTTTTTGACCAAACAATTTAGATGACCCGGGGAAAACATTTGCTTCAGGAAGCATTAATTTCACAAATCTTTCAGGTTTCGTAATGGTTTTTTCTCTATTTTAGGCTTCTTCGCAGGCGGAATTTATACTTTCTATCTCGAAAGCCGCACAAGCTGCCTTCTTTACCTATTATGTGAAAATCATGCCTATTTCCAAACTTGATCTTTAACCATCAACTAGGAACCTATATGCTTACAACATTCTATCTTAACTTTTGGAACACTGAGTATTCCGACAACCAATGACACAAAAGACATTTCTCAATTCACTTACAGGGTTACGCTGATGCATTACGTGCGCTTTATAAGGCTTTTGTTAGGCATTTCCGAATATTGCAGATGGTAAGCAAAATGCTTCGCTGTTTAGTGTAAATATTGCAGGTAACTCTCCTATGAAAGGTCCCTACTACTGAAATCATTTAGAGCAGAAAAATTCAAGTTCAGCAATTCCGATAAATTTAGGTAGCGCGTAATGCCATTGGAAACATCATTCAAGTCTACAAAGAATTTCTTCACTTGTATTAAAGCCTCATTTTTGTATACATGTGCATTAAATACTTCTTGATAGAACCTAAAACCGCACTTAAGTAATTGATAAAGTATTCTTGGATCAAAACACAAGTGGAAATTACGTTTGCAGGCAACTGAGAAGAATTCGGAACATATACATTCTATGTGCAAATCCTTTAGGTGAAACAAGTTGACTCGAAAATGTTGGATGTTCTTACTATGAGTGGATCACAAAGGTATTGACACTTAGCATTCAAGGGGAACCAACATACTAAACTTAAAAAGAAAATAATTTTTGTTTTTATTTGTTTAGGGGAAGTATCATATATTTCCATTTCAACTTACTGTGTGCGTTGATTGTTACTTTTTTAAAAGCTGGATTCGAATTTTTTATAAGAATTTTAACAAATGATTGATTTTTCTTTTTTCAGCATCTTTTACCGTTACCCGGCTTTCTATTAATGGGCTCGAATATATGGCAGCATTTCGTTATAAGTGTTGGCAGCGATCCGCTCAAGTTATTAAACATCAATTTATATTTACCGGAACAAATTGTTTATTTAATTTTTAATATGATGACACAATATGTATGCATAAGTTCCGTTTACGTTTTAACGGCGGAATGCACCTCTTTAACTGTCACTCTAGTGCTTACATTAAGAAAATTCGTATCATTATTAATATCTATAGTGTATTTCAAAAATCCTTTCACTCTTTATCATTGGATAGGCACAATATTAGTTTTTACGGGTACTATTATATTTACTGAGGCTTATCCAAAAACTTTATGGCCTCTCGTTACGCAACAGACGGATAGTAAGGATCATAAAAAAGTAAAGACAAAATAGTTAAGTTCTTTTATTCAAAATATTATGTAGGCACAAATGCAAAGATAAAAAAAGCTCCGTACTATTATCACCTAACATATTTTGTGTAAGTAGCGCAATAAAATTACTTTTTTTTCTATATAACAATTTTGTAATAAACACAAATACGTGAATTGAGTATCGTTTTATTGCTAGTACGTGTTTTTCGAATGCAACGATAAGATCAAATCATGCGCAAATAGCAAATGAAGTTAGAGGCTAATAATTCGAATCCCTGGTTTAGACATGGAAACTTTTTAGCGATTATTGGATGAATGGATAGGCTTACAAAGTCAGATGGCATTTTGCCGACTTCATGCTGGTAGTAACGTCACTTTCCTTATTAAGTGCCAACTCAACTCAGAAAGTCGAATTCACGTGAAATTAAATTCCTCGTTACGTTTCCTTCTACCATTTTCTTCTAAATCAAAATCTCTGTATTTTTCAGTTGATATGGTGTCGAAAAATACTCATCAGAAGGTTGATAAACCATTAATATTCTAGATAAGCTCTGGACTCTAAATCGCTTATCCGCAACGAAAAAAAGAAACGTACAGTACGTACTTTTTGTTGGTAGCCACTAACTAACTTTGAGAGCGAGAAATAGCGCCAGTTCTTAAGCATTTTCATTAAAATCAGTAACTGATATTGTCATAAAATGTATACATAACTATTTAACAAAGGCATTGAAGGGTTCGATAACATTTTGCTGTTAAATTTATTTCAAGCGCCAATGCATAGAAGAGCACGGTCAGAAGAGTACATATGCCGAACGAATCCTGAAATATGTAAGGACAATGGTACCGACTACCAAGAATAAGCAGTAGGAGTGCATTAAGAGCTGACTGCGAAAACCCAAAAATAATCTGTCCTAACACATATTTCAAAATATTGAAAAATTTTACTTTCTAACAAAGACGTTTTTATATCAATTATATAAATCAAAGCAGTGTTCCGGCATAAATGTACTAGTATTCAGCTTACGCCACAACAGTAATGCAATTTCCATACTTTTTTTATTTGCAGTCAAAATACGGATCGGAAAGGTCACACATAATAAATATTCTTCCTCAGTGTAATAGACGCAAATGTAGATTCAATTCGTTGAGATTATTAAACTTCATCTAAAGTAAACGGTTTGTTCACCTTTGGGCTGTCAATTGTTGATTATAAACAAAACACTGACTTCTCCTTCTTTTCATGTCATTATATTACCTATCTCAAGTTACTCCTGGGAAATAGCACAATAGTACAATAAACTGCCAGTAGTTAACAGCAAACGGTATTTTTGTATTTTAGCCATGTCAGCGTATACATGCGTTATGTTTCCAGTAATTTTATAATCTTACGAGCAAACATGTTTGCCTCGCTTTGGGAATCAATGGAGGGGCAAGTAACGATTTTCAGTACTTTTTAAAATTTTTTAATTTTATCTCTGATAAATACTTGTCATCGAATGTTTAATAAGTCAATGCATGCTCCGATTTAAACTAAATATTTTGATAGCAAAATAAATCCATCTAATGACTTTCAAGGTGAAACACTATTAATAAACAAATATTTGAACGCACATACTCATACATAAACACATATACATATATGTGTATATATATGTGAGTGTTTATGGATGTATACAAATGCATTAAAAAAATCTAAATTACTTTTGCGTGCGTACATATGCGTTAATGTTTGTAAAATGAATAGAACACGAGAGTCTGCCAACGAAAACAAAATTCTATTTTAAAAAGAATGTCGAAAATATCAATGCGCTCCGCCACACGTCTTAAAGATTCACTTAGATGCCTATGAAAAGTATTTCAAAGCATAAGAACTTAAAGTTTTTGGTTAATGCTAAAGAGACTTCCAAATTTGACCCTTTCTTACTAATTCGAATTCGAATTAACTTTGCATTGGGCTGCTTGCACTGCTTACTATAATGTAGACAATATAGTGATATTTGTTGGAATTCCCTTTGAAGTGAAGCCCTTTAACAATATTCGCGAGCTAATCGAGCGCTTGACAAAGATTAGAACCCAATCCATAAGTGCACACAACAATTACCTAACGCAAAGTTGGGATTCATGTATGTACTTCATAAAGTCACGATACTGTGGAAGTGTGACGAGTCACGAGCGTTTTGTCATCCATCTTATGCAAAACCGATTCTGGCAGATTTGATCCGATTAGTTTATGACGTGTTTTGTGCAGATCTGAACTTGCATTTTGATAAGATTGCGTTAAATCAAGAATTTTCGAGACAAGGACTTTTTATATTGATATTGATGAATGTGCAATAATTTCTTGACAAAGATTGATCGCCTCTTGCAGTTTACACCAACAAAAAGGTCTCAGAGCGTAGCCAAAAGAAGGCTTTTAAACATCAGTCAGGCTTTTCAAGTAAGTAAAAAGATTAGAGCTTCTTCTTCTTTATTGTTTTTTATGATAAAATAACGAGAATCAGACCTTGTTTTCACGTAAGAGCAAAGAGAGCCATCCTTTCTAGCTCGAAACATGAATTCACTTGGTCTGAATTTAGTAAAATTTATTTCCCTTTTCAAAGTTCTTATTAATCTTCATCTATTTTTCCACTATAAAGAATTAATAATTATAGACTTGCTCTTCGAAGGGACAGCTATACGAAAGGGGGTTCAAAAATTTGCCCATACGATTTATATTTCCCGCATAAACATAATAATATGCCAAAATATTATTACTCGGTGGATCTTATCGATAAACTTTGCAACTTATATTTGGCCTTATATGAGGAGGGGCTGCAAAAATTGTCTGACCCAATCGATTTTTAACAACGTTTATCCTCGGACCAAAACTCATCAGTTTTCTCAAAAATTGCTATATTACAGGTTGAATATGAAAATTGATAAATAGAAAGACGGACGGGCAAGTATAAAAGGTTTCAGGAAATAAAAGGTGAGTGTATTCTAAGCACTTCTGGATGTTTCCACATATCTGCACAAACATAGGATCTAAAAATTATCGGAGTATCCACACCCTATATCTCTCTTTAATCTTGATATCGTTGACAGTTTTTCACTTTGCGGTATTTGCAAATCGTTTGTAGAAGTTTCGTATCTTTATATTTCGACTTAAGCGTTTTTGCCACTCAATTGTTGCTCTCTCTGCTTGTTTGTAATTCCGACTGTTTCAAGCATTAATTACGTCTCTCTCTTAATTTTTTTCGTAAATATAACAAAAATAAAGGAATTTTTCGCAAACTTATCAAGTTTACAGTAAAAACAATAGGTGGGAATTTTTGTACACCGTTAGAGAAAACGAAGGTATAAAAAAAATTTATTTGCGTTTGCAATGCTTAGCAATGCGCTTCAGGGCATTTACGAACTGCATACATTTCGCCCTCAATCAACAATTTTGAGCAAACGGCATCCGGTGCAGTTTGATTATGAAAGTTTTCCTTTCATTCAATCGTTAATAAGCTAAGCATTGATTTTTAAAGGTCCTCCATTTTTAAATACAAGTGTAACAGAATTCCTATCAAATGTATTTTGCATGATTTTACGTTTGAAGAATTCCATCTATTTGACTGGGTGCTGGACGTACAGTCTTATGTAAATCTCATGTGTAGAGCAATTTTGCTAACTTTTACTCTCTCTTCTCCATTAAACAAAATCTAACTGAAACTAAGAACTCTGCGTTCATTAAAATTCTGATTTATTTAAGTTATTGGATATGTAAATCAACGGCCTAAAGGAGCACTAGGAGTACTAGGACTAACATGTCGAACTAATATTTAACAAGTGGCAGAAAAAGTTATTTTGCCAACAAAAAATATACATGCAATGAGGACACAAAATCAATCTAACGTTGAAAACAGGTCAACACTACTCCCTTATAATAGCATATAAAGCGAGTCCTGATTGTGGCTGTATCTATATATAGGAGAAGGATCAATCGAAATTTCTATGCCGCTTATTTTGAGAAAGAAATCTCTTAAGCGCTCTTTGTGCAGAAATAAAGGAACTTACAAGCTTAACTTCGTCTTAATCATGGGTCCCTGACGACCAGACGACAATCGATTTTATCTTGTTTTCAGTTCAGGTTACAATATTGCGTAAGTTAAGATTTCCACCTCTTCCCCCCTTCCCAAACTGTTGCGCTTTTCCCTTTTTAATCGTAGAAAATATATTTGATGAGTAAAAAAATTTTTTAATGAATCTAAACATTGGCTGCTAACTAATGGCCATCGAAGTGCCAGTTTTTCCAATTCCTCTTTCGAAGGGTTACGGACTATGAACGAGTTAAGAAAATTAATATACTTTCTGATGATAGATACATGCACATACATACATCCATACATACATAAATGATGTATCTAAAGAACAGATTCTATGAATACACACACACACACACATACATTTAAGAGTTTTTCCAATTTAAGCTTAGAAATGTTTATTTGCTTTTCTTTATTTGAAAACTATGCTTAGTTATAAACTTCAACTCTATCGTCATCATCTTGTTCGGTGTTTTAACTCGTATTGACATGCGGGAACTTGGTCTCAGTATTGGTTTTAAAATTATGCAACTGGTTTGTGTCAATTAGTTAAATTATTACCCATCGTCGTGCTAATCGCTTGAATACGATTTAAATAATTCCCGTTACTTTTATTTTAGATAATCTGTATCGCTGCTCTAATATATAAGAAATTAACCGATAATAAGGCGCGAATGATATTTTTACGTAATCGAAAAACTTCCAACGAATGGAATTTACTGCAGAATGTTACTTGGTCTCAAGAGGGCAGTGACTTTAGCATTTTCGCCTACGCTGGCTACACATACATTATAGCGGTTTGCTTGTTGTCAAGGTTGAAATAAATATTTCTATAAGTCTCGATTACTAACTAACCAAAAATCGTCCAAAATCGTCTCATCTTTTTTAAAATTTAATACCGTATCTCCTTACATACGCGCTTGCTCGTACAAAATGTAAAGACAGTGTAAGAATGCTTAAGAACCTTAACCTGCTCATGCCCACATTTAAGTTTCTTTAAATTCTATTTGCTGTCATTAATAAGAAGAAGAAAAACTTGATATTGAATTATTGTGTCAACAAAAGAAATGCAAGTCTTGTGACTTGCCTTGGCTAGCGTTTGCAAGGCTTGTAGCACCCTTTCCTTACCCTGAAACGTGTGACCTTGTAAGTTTGTCAAAAGAACATTAATGGACGATGCAAGTGTTATCTAAACACCGTGCACCGCGTACCGCGCACTATGGTTTGCATTGCATTTGCCGCTTGCGTTTTTCGCGATCTGGCGAGCTGGCATCGTTCACAGCATTTTCCAGCTTCGGCATAATAACTTTAAAATTTAAACGAATACTAGCGTCTCTGGGAGCGATTTCTTGCCATAGACCTCGCCCCAGCTCTATACTAGATTTATTTTTTTCATCTCGCTCCTCGTGCATAGCAAAGATACTCAATCAAAGCAACAACATTTTCCACATAATTTCTGATCAGTCCATGGCGACGCTTATTAACAGACTGAAGAAGAAGACTGTATAATAGAGTCTCTATTCTGTACAGATTTTTTATTATTATTATTTTTATATATAAATTTCACTTTTCTTACATTTTATTATTTGTATTAGATTTATATTTTAATTGATTATTATTTAGCAATTTATTATCAGTTTGGTTCCTTTATAATCAAATCCATTTTACATTTTTTGAATTAAGCACATTGTGTGTGGCCGAGCGGATATAATTGATAAGAAACATAGATAACTGGCAAACAATTTATAGCAATAACGTCATACTTTTCATAAGGGGAGCAGGTCTTCAACAAACTTCAATTTTATTAGCTCAACGACATAGCATATTACTTAGACTATATTATCAAAATCACTGGACGCTGAAGATTGCTTTCCACATAGAGCTAGCTCATCAAGCTTAACGAAAAGATTTTTAATGGATTGATCCCAAAAGAGTGAAACGTGATGAGCAATTGAGTAGAAGACGTGTTCTCCAACATACTTTTGCTATACCGAATAAAAGTTCAATAGCCATGGTACTTGCAATACCGTAGTATTACGATCCTTGAGACCAATAAAACAAACTCCAGGATGTTTGCCTACCAAAAGTTTCATCATTTCTTTGGCTAATCATATGCTTATCTATTCGTTTTTCGCTTTTCACGATTCAATTTATATTTCCTTTCCTACGAATTTGTTTTCGTTGAGTGCATCTGACAACAGTACTTGTGATGTACAGTAGGAATAAAAAAGGAAAGAGAGGAAGAAAGGAAAAAAAATCGTCGCTAGAGATGCCAATAAGGTCTCTCCGTTATCTCTAACACTAAATTATTACAAATGTCTATAAGAACGAGTACAAACGAAGTGTTTGGATAACAATCTAAACTTGCTGAAGGAGCAATGTTTTGTGCATCGCGTTGCACATTGCGATTAGAGAATACCCATAATGCGAATATCGTGACGCACTTCGGACTTCTAAAAGTTTTCTTCATATTTTTACCGCAATTATTTCTTTGTTTATATAATTTTGTTTAAACCGTTTGAAGATAACTGAGAACTATTCGATGACCTACTCTAAGGTAACATATAACTATATTAGGTTGGCGGGGAAGTTTTGCCACATTTTAAATGAAACATTTAAATGTGAAGATGCTTGACATGTTTTTCAACAGTCGACTAGTGGATGCCGAGTTCTTTTGCACTTGCACAACGGTTAGGTGTAAATTACTCTCCGACATGAGCCGCAAAATACCGTTTCCGCCTGGATCGACGGTCTTCTTTCAGAATAAAATTTTCGAAACGAAGTTCGGCAAATCTCCTTTAGCAAATTTGACCATTTCCATCTTCTCTTCCCAACGTGCCACAAACATTTTCCAAAAACCGACCAACGCGCTGCTTCCCTTTTGAAACTCATACCAAACCCAATTTCTTAAACGAGCCTTGTCCTCTCTGTACTTCGCAATTAATTGGTCTGTAGGTTTTAACAGGAGATTTCTTATATCCCGCGGAGGGTGCGTTACGCATTCTACTTGTTTGCCTTGACCTGGCAAGCAAAACTGTAGGGGATATGGTAGGTAGCAAACCACGACGATGTTTTCCCCCTATATACGCGTATTAAACAAAAGAAAGATGATATAAAAATAATAGCAATGATAATAAAGTCTTCGTGACAATGAAATCCGTGTAGAGGTTTACTCGAATTAAATATTTAACGCTCCCTGCATTATTGCGATCAATATTTTTTCAGTACTTTTTTTAAACGTTTTCAATAATTTCTATCAATTATAGCGAGTGCCAATAGCAAGTTGCATCCAAATAAATTCCTGCGTGGGTTCATCAGTTTTTCAAAGAGGCCTACCATTTTGAATTTTTAAGTTCATCAAAGTCCCGTAGAAGTAAAGAGAGAATTTATAATAGACGTTTGTTAAAGATTCGAGAAGAACAATAACTTTCGTCATAAGTGTGCAATTCCAGTACCGTTAAAAAGGCCCTTCCTTGTTCAAACATTTCTTGTAATTGCCCGTCGTCTTCCCTCGACCATTTTTTTACGAATATTGGCAAAATAGTATATCTGGATCAATAGACGAATTTATAGTTAAAATCAACATTTCCATCCCACACCACTTTCAAATCGCCCTCAATGTCATATCTACTCAGCGGTTGCCTCGATCGTAATGCACTCTTGAAAGTATTTCCAAAGACACCTGTTCTTGTGCTGGGGAAGTTCAAGTGCACAGCAGAGATTTATTCGCCGCAAGCAGTATTTTCGAAACACCGTGGATAAGACTTTTCAAGCAAAAGATTACTTTTATTTAATGAATTTTTTTCACACATTCCAGAAGGTTCAAAGCCTTTATTAAGCCAATCAAGGAAATAAAAATTTTTTGATGAAAATTTTACGCTATTTCCCACATTTAAAGGATAATATTGCTTCATAACTTTCCTTTCTTCACACCTCATTTGGCACAGGATATAGTAAATTTGTGCGGATGTGTTGAACACCCGGAAGAACGTAAGCTGGACCCATTTTTTTATTATACCGGTCAATCCAGGATAATTTTTTGAATAGATTTAAGCTGGTCGGTCTGTCAACCATTAGCCTCTTGCTCAGTCTGTAGGTACGTCTAGACGGATGAAAGTTTTTATTTCCACTTCATTTTTAAAAAATGTGAACAAAGTATCATATCCTGACCATTTTCATATGTAAATACCGGCATATTAATAATTTCTTTCATTTTTTTTTTTTGTATCAGTTTAGAGGAATGATCCCATTTTAGTGAACGCAAAGTGATATCTTTGAATAGTGTTTTTAAAGTTCTCTCTCAACATTATTAAAAGACACCAACAACAACATTATTATAAATGGTCGCGACCGAATACTATATACTTTGTGGCTTTTAAAGCTTGTTTCTGAGCGTCATAAGGGTATCGAAAAAAAAAAAATTAAATTTTGTTACGCTATAGTAGGCGTGGGCAATAGTTTAGGAGTAATGAGCAAAAAACCAATTTTTGCTACTTTTGAAAAGCAGTGGTGTCGTCACTTTACGTGGTGCTGTGGGTGCGTGCTTCGATCGATTTGGTCCATTTTCAATAACATCCCGCGTGCAAAAACTTTCAATGTCTCTGCCAAATTTGAATCAATATCTGTATTTTTGCGGCTAGGAGATTTACAACAAATCTTACACAGACGGACATGTTTAAATTAATTTAAAGCTTAATGCATATTAATTATATATATACTTTATAGGGTCTCTGATGCTTCCTTCTGTGTGTTGCAAACGTCATCCCTATCCTTCGGTCGAGGATACAAAAATAAAGAGAAAGAATTTATAAAATAAACCGCGAACAAATCTGACTTTTTCAGAAAATAGTTTAAAAGGATGTCTGCTCTTAACCGGAAAGAAAAAAACTACACATTAAGCCCCGTCAAGTTGCGCTTACGACTTGGATTGCATTCAAACGCAACTGATGATGAAGGCTTGCTGTAAAATCATTTACAAAATCATAGTATTCGGAATTAATTTGTTACACTTTTTTCATTAAAAAATAGTTAACCTTCATGTTGAACACCCTGTATTGCATTTAAACAAAGTTATTAACGTGAGAATAATTTTAGGTTAACGAACCTCCACAAAAAAGCCTCAACAACTGATATACTGTTAATGCGTTTTGGTGTGATAATATTTCTATTACAAGGTAATGAAATACTTGAGCATATACATACATATACATACAAACACACGTCCGCGCATTCACATATTCTAATATGTGACAAGTAACCTTTAAGCTAAGCGATTCACTTTCATTCACATGAGTATTTTAGTGTTTTTTCCTTTTCTTTGTTTTTCCAAGGAATTCTGGTCTTTTATTCTGTTGAATATGTTCCGGATGAGATAAGATTGAATGCTTTAATCCTGGGCAGCCTATCATTTCTGATATGCGGTTTATTTTTGCTGGAAGATTGCCTAACCGAAAAGGAGACTAGTATCGAACATAAATTTATACAAACCGATGTAAATTCAAATCTAATAATAATTACAAAAGCTTTTATTGAACTATAACTTAATTCGTTACAGAAACCATTTAAGAAAATCATATCCTCGATACCAGTACAAAGGAAAGATGATGACAATATTGTTCATACATATGTTTAAACGATTTGTCTTATGTTTCTAAATTTCAAACTTTACTTACTATTATTTAAACTGCTTTGCATCCATGTTTTAATGAATACAAACATTTTTGTCGTTTATTTAAAAGAAATTTTTAATTTTCTTAAACTTAAGGTTTATTTTTTATTTTAGTAATATTATTATTATTATTATTATTATTATTATTACTGTTATTATTATTAATTGTTTTTATTACCATCTTTTTTTCTGCTATTTTAAATATACGTTTTCATAAGTGTATGCTATTTTCCATCATTAATTATAGTTAGCAGGTGTGTTTCTGTGTTTGTATACGTCTGTAGGTGTTTATTGTACAATTTTACACAAGTGTTTTATGCTGAATAGTTGCGTATAGCGATTATTTTACTTTTTATTTTTTTTCTTCTTCTTTGCCGATTTGTTCTTCTTCTTTGATTTCTTGCCGCTGTCACTGTCCGTCGATTCGGAACGTTTGCGGGATTTCTTATCTTTTGATTGCTTCCGCTTATGATCGTCAACATCTGTATCCGAGTCAGATGAACTATAATGTTTATGATCCGAATGCGGCGAACGTTCATGATGTTGTTGCCGTTTATTTTGAGTTAACCTTTCACCATCGCGAGAATGATGATGATGATGATGATCTTTCTCAATACTATGACTTAATTTGTCGAAACGTACTGGTTGTTTATGATCCTTAGCTAATTGTGGATTGCGGCGATCTTTATCACGATTACGTTCTCTTTCGCGTTCGCGTTCTCGTTCCCGTTCCCTCTCGCGTTCTTTCTCACGGTCTCGGTCCTTTTCTTTTTCCTTTTCTTTATCACGTTCTCTCTCACGATCTCTTTCTTTTTCCCGTTCGCGTTCGCGTTCTCTTTCCCTTTCTCTTTCACGTTCTCTATCTCTTTCCCTTTCGCGTTCTCGTTCTCGCTCTTTTTCCCTGTCCCTTTCATTGCCCCGATTAGTGCGATAATTTTTATCATGCTCATTACGTTTGGCTACAATTTTACTATCAATTCCCCTCTTAAAACGTTCAGAATCTCTATCTCTATGATCTCTATATTCTTCATTACCACCACTACGTTGATGATTATCGTTTGCCGCCACTTGCGACAATATAGGATGGCTGATTTTGCTGCCTAAACGCTCTTTAATGGACTTCTTTTTCTGTTCTGCATGGTGATCACTTTTCAGTTCAATTGAACGCTCTTTATTCATGCTAACCGGTAAAGTAATTTGTATATTTTTAATATCGTTTACTTCACCGACATTGCTACTAACGCCAGTACTGTTATTGCCACTATAAATTGCTGAAGTACGTTCGCGTGATGTCGACTTTTTATGTATTTCAATTGGTCTTATCGCATTGATGGCCCGAGCGAAAATCGCTTTTTCTGCTCGTACAATAACGTCATTGGTTACTTTTTCTGAACTATCGGCTGGCGGTAACTTTTCGTCTAGCCTCCTCTCGTCAATATGAGCCAACGGAGCACCTAATTGCTCTTCAATTTCCCATTTAGATGCTTCGGGTACTAATTTCAAACTATTATCCTGAACTTTGAAATTATTATCATCGAAATCGGTTTCATATTCATGAATATCCAGTACGGCGTCAAAGCATTTAATATCCGAAAGTGGCACTTTTTCATCTGTTTCTAATTGAGATGAAATTTGAGCTATTTTACTTAACGGGCCGTGATCTATCCCCTCTTCATTTGCTTCGCTTGTTTTATTCTTTGTAGTTTTTGAGTTTTCCAAGACATCAAATTCTTTATTTAACTCTCGAGTCTTGTCATACGTTAGTCGGTCTTCACTTTGACTATTGTTGATACCGTTCATATCATTGCTATTATTGCTGGTATTGTTGTTTTGTTCACTTTCGTCCTTCTCCAGTTCGTCGTTTTCGTCTGATTTTTGCCTATGACGTTCTTTTTTAGATTTCTTCTCTTTTTTAAGTTTTTTATTTTCTTTTTTCTCTTTACGTCGCTTTTTGCGATCTTTCAATTTTTTTTCAGACTTTTTACCTTCGACCGATTTTTCCTTATGATGATCGGGTTCCGGCGAAATTGATTGCTGTTCGCTTACGTCCACTTTCATTTCCGTTAACCGCGGCGGCGTCATGCTATGTCTTCTCGTTTTCACTTCCGTTTCAATGTGCTCCTTTTCACGTTGCGGCGGTCTTTCTTCACTTTTACGCTTAGCATGATGTATATGGTTGACAACTTTATCCTTATCCTTTTTATAATTCATCGTATCCGATGGTTTTCCCTTCGGTGTGGTACTGCGATTATAGCGTTTACGTTTCTCGCCATAACGCAAACTTGAACGTGAACGGGAGCGAGTACGAGTTCTGGTACGTGATCTAGAACGTGTCCTCGAATGTGAACGCTGTTCGCGTTTGTTCATGTTGTACATTTTATTCTCTTCCATATCTTGAGAAACACACTTTTCATACAGGTCCGGTGTAGGATTACGTAGACCTCGATTATCGATTCGATTTAGATCACGTTGATATAAAGAGTGACCCGAGGATGGTGGAGACATATTACTATGACTATGGAATGGATTACGGCTTGTTGGTGGCATTTCAAATCCAGGCGGTGGCGGTTCCGTTGTCTCGTCGTTGGAATTAAAAATTTTACGATGATGCATTAATGGCTCCCTAAAATTGACAAAAATAAAAACATAATCGACCTGTGTAAACAATTTTAAAACAATAATCAGCAATTACCTAATATCCGGTTTTCTATCTAGCGAATCTCTGCGCTTAATCAAGTCCCTGGAATCATTACATTTCATTGCATTAATGTTACTCCTACTATTACCACGTTTATACCTAATGTAAAATTAAAAAAATTAAAAAAATTGAAACCTTCCAAGACTCAAAGTATTTACCTGGGGTTGTAAACCATTTCTTCCGGTTCTTCATGTCGGGGTTTCGTATGATGATACCTATGGTATAATAAAAGGATAATAAGATTATATTTGAACTGTGCCTTTTATTATCATTTATCTTTTCCCTGCGTAAACAAATAGCGTTACTTGCGTTCGATGACGAATTAAAAAAAATTAATGTACACAAGTAGGACCGTATCGCACAATGCCAAAGTGTCAAATGTTTTTAAAAAACTACTTACATTAATAAATTTTTATTTTTAAAAGCGATACATGATCTTTAAATAAAACATTATTTCTTAGTAAATCGATTTAGTACTAAAATTTATTAAAGAATTCAAGTTTTTTACGAAGCTTGCAATATTGAACGCAGGCGAAAATTATTTGTTGCTGATTCAAAAGTACGTCAAATTGTTAAGTGGTAGTATAATAGTATATAACACGCATTTATTCGCGATTTAGCAGATCTTTTTAACTGCGGACGTCATGGACAAATCGCCGATGTCTATGTCTCAAACGTTGAATACCCACCCACCATAATTTCTGCAAATGGATTGATAAAGAAGAGATTCTTTATTTAGTATTGAAATTTAGAAACTTATATTGTAATCCCTGCGTCATTATTCTTGAGGTAAACTCAACTTGAAACATTATTATCCATTAATTAAGCCGTTGCCACAATCATTCAGTGGAACAATCCAGTTTAACGATTGTGCAGAGAAACATCAACTTCATTTTAAACACGAGGAAAAGCACACGTTGAGCCTAAAAACACAATTATACTCCGATAGTTTGCGAGGAACTCATTAATTTCTGTATGTAATGACCACGATAATCGCGTGAGTGAATGGAACCAAGCCTTGCCGACAGTCCTCAACAGTTGCGATAATATTTCAACTATTCACTCACGAGGAAATTACTATTCTACATAAATTGCGTTAGCACCTAGAGTAAGTAATCAGTGAATTTTAAGGTACTCCATGTTGTCGTCTAATAACATGCTTTTATCGCAACCTCACTTCACCTTTTTCAATTCTACTTTCTTGACGGAAGCATTCGCAACTGGTAGGAGTAGACTTTAATATCAAATTCTGATTGGATCTAGGCTCCTCGATCTGCCCACATGCACGTATGTGCAATGTCTACATATTATACACATTCTCCCGGCCGTAGAAATTAGAACGTCGACTTCAAATTTGGCGAACATATTAATAGTTCTTGTATTAGCAATATGTCAAGTCGGTCGGTACAGTATAAAATGAGAACAGCTCTGCTCTGGGCAATTTTTGCTCTTTACTCATAAACTCCAATAAATACGATCAAAATTTTCAAGCTATTGTACGCATAATCCCACTGCACTTGTACAAAAATGAATAAATCAACTTCACCCATCGGATAGAATTTTCTTTCGTATTTCGTATAGAAGATTAGTTAAAAAGTTGCTCATTTTAATCTAAGACTGGAACGCATAGAACTCTATTCCCTTCTATTATGGAAAAAATAGTTTACTTACTTATCAATGAAATTGTGATTCTTCATATTGGGCGGCGGTAGTAATGGCGGCGGTGATCTATAGCGTTTCGGAGAATGAGACCTGGATCTGCATAAACAAAGAAATGCATAAACGATTGGACAGATTTTTTATTTACTTTATTTGCAAAGTTTACCTGGAATTTCTCTCAAATGATTTGGAACGTCGAGGTCGATAACTTAGTTCTCTTTCACGTTCTCTTTCACGTTCACGTTCGCGTTCCAATCTATCGCGTTCCCGATCACGATCTCTTTCTCTGTCCTTGTCCATATCTTTGCCATAACGAGGCCAACGTCTTTCAATTTCACGGTCGCGGGATCGCGCTCGCTTATCGTGATATCCTAAATCCTTAGGATTACGGTTGTTATAGGGTGATATACGAAACGGCCCACGCATATGGCGTTCCTTAGAGCGACGTCGCCTGTCCGGAGAGCGGCGCTCATCTTTCTTTTTCTCTTTCTCCTTCATAATGCGATTAAAAGCCTCCAAAGGGTCATCTATTATGCTGAAATTAAATTTAGTCGTAAAAAATCTGTCGTTTATTCATTAAACTTTTCTCATTGCATGTCTTACCCTACGCCAACTTTTGCTTGTACTTCCTCATATACGGAGCTTAAATTGTTGTAAGGTCTCATTGGGTTTGGTCCCTCCGGTGCCTCTCTTATGGGATAATTAAAACGATTAGGTGGCATATTAGAGGGCGGAAAACGTTGATATCTGTGAAGTACAAAAATCAAGTTTTTATGGTATGGGTTTGGTTTGTGAACAATTCTCAAGTCTCTAGGGAATTGTAATTGGTTTTCAATCCATTTCATTTTCCTTGTCACATATAGATGAACGATGATTGAGATAAAATGCGTCCAACGATCCCTTGATTGCGATCAATAAATATTGTCCTTTTTCGTTCCCTCTTGATTTCTGAGTAAAAGACTTACCAGCTTTCATTGGATCAGATAATTAAATTAATTCTCTCTTAAAGTTTCAAATTTTCTCATTCAAGAGATTATTTTTAAATCATTACACTTTACATAGACACACATTTACAAAGGGTATAAATTTAATACTTTATTAGTGAAGTTCAATTAAATACTAAAAAAATTTTTCTTTTGCTTTCTAACGATTCTAAGAAATTCTTATATTTTACACTACATTTGTAGTTCAATGTTGTTTTTGTTGTTCTTGTTAACAATGTTGCAACAATTCTTTCGCATTTAGTTGCTTTTCACTTTCTCTTACAAATAAAATAAAAAAAAAATAGTTTTGCTTTATATAAAATTAAATACTGTTGGTCTACAAAGTTGAGATCAAAAACAAGTAAACGAGTAGTTCTTGAGTAGCTGCTGCAATTGTTACTTGTTGTATATAAAAAAATTTTAATGGTTGTTTTTCTTTCTTTTTTTTCACTTACAACTTACATGTTATTGTAAAAAAATGTAGAAATATTTAAAGATTTGTATAAACATGAATTTCATACAAATTGTGAACAATTATTAAAAAATTATGGGAAAATCAATAATCAATTGATAGAGAAACTTTATGCGTATGCATTAATGTTATGCATATTCGGCTAATAACGTAGCTGAAAATTGTAGAGCGTCGATAGAGATATCGCTTGTTCGCACCTCTAACCAGGCTCTTGACTCTGCTGTTAAAGCCTTTTAAGTACGATTGAGTACGTGAAGTATATATATACATATATATATACATACATACGTACCCACATATATATGTATACATACTTTTTTTCTTTTGTGAGAATATTTCTAAATTTTCAAAATGTTGAAAAATAAGCTCACTTACCCCGGTGCCATATTGCCGATGGGATTATAACTTTGATCGTATTGGTTAATCGGCGGCATGGGCATACGTTGTGCTGGATGTGGACCTACTTGATGATGTGGTGGCATTGGATGCTGGGGAAACAATGGTGGTCTTGGCATTGGATTGTGATAGCCGGGATGCATGTTCATAGATCGTATCGGTCGTTGTTGCATGTCGGCGTAAGGTGGATGCTGTGGTGCATATAAAGGGGGTGGCGGCTGGTTTCCCCCTGGTGGCTGCAATGGATTCTCCAATAATTTATTCATTACTCGGGGCTTTTCATTTATGTAACTATTATCGTTGATGTTATTATCATGATGGTCATGATTGCGATGTTTCTCCCTGGAGATATGGTCCCAGTCTTTATTTGAACCAGGCGGTTGCTCATGTGGCGGCCTATGGCCACCACCGGTACCTTCATGATGATAAGGGAGAACCTGCAATAAAAATAAAAGACATGGGAAATGAAATTCATAATCTATAAAAATCGCCTCATATCTTAAAGCTTATAGAGAATGTTCATGAGATTATAGAGAATGTTCTTAATCTGTCCACTAAAAGTCCCCTAAATCTTTTGCTTATTCTGTTTGCATATAAATTTGTGAACACTTCAAAACTTTTACTTGGTAGCACTTCCCTATGGCATGTCAGAAACACAGCAAAAGAATTCTTTTACATTTAGCGGGAAGTAGCACTCATTTCGATAGGAACGTTCGTTGTTGATTTACGTACTAAAACCTGCCGTTCAAGATTTGATTATGCAATCATATAAAGTATGACTTCAAATATCGTAGGGTAAGGAATTTTCATCAATCTTTTCAAAACTGTGGTACATTCGCTTAAAAAAATGTTATTGTTATTTATATATAAACAAAGAGGTTGACGGCGCATCCGCATCCCAATAACGATGTAATCCTAAATTATTGAACATAATCTAACTAGATTGCAAATAACCTCTCATTATCTCCTCTGAGGACAGTACACTATTTTTGTAAATAAATGATGTATTTGCCCATTTAATTTAAGCTATTTAAGTGAATTTCTCGCTGCGAACATTTAATATAGTATTTTCTTCGTCATTTTTCCATTTCCATATCAAAAGTTATCCATAAAGTTCAGTCTTTATCAATCAACTATGCACATTTTACCTGGTGTTTGCTTTTCGGAGAATTTTCTAAACCTGGTGGTCTAGGATGCGATGTGTGCCTTCGATTTAGATATTTATCGGTACATGTATCTGAGGCAGAAGGTACAGTTACCACTATGTTATCTTCGTAATCCGATTCTTCATGATTAGGACTAGAAGTTTCCTTCTCATCACTTTTAGTAACAACAGTAACAGATTCAACAGGAGTTTGTGGTAAGGATTCTTCCGATTTTGTTTCTTCGTTAGGGGTTGCTTCTTCAGGCGCATCGCCAGACACTGGAGAAGTCCTTTCGCCTTGCGGTGATTTCGGAGCAATTTCGGGATCTCCGTCCTTCGATTCTTTCTCTTCGTCCTTTGCCTTAGAATCTTCTGTTATCTGTGGTTGGCTAGCTTTATTAGGCTCAGCAGTTTCCGCTGGTTGCGCTTGAGAGACTTTGTAAAGAAAAAATAATTATATGTGAAACAAATTTTTAAAACTAAATAAAAGAAAAATAATCAACATTAGCTTCTAGGGCTTCTTTTATTCTAATTTTGCTTCATACCTTTCTTTGTTTGACCAGAAGCTTTATACCCCGTTCGATTTTTGAAAGCGTTCACTGAATTTCGCAGGAAACGATTTGGTATTAATGAACCGGGTGAGCTTCCCTTCTCTTTACAGTCCGGACATTCATTATCTTCAGATTCCAACAAAGCAGTACGAACACCTTTTCCAAAAAAAAAAAAGAAAAACCGTCAACTGTTGTGATTGCATTAATTCAAATTTTCTAAGAACTTACAATCGTCGCAAAAAGAACTACCGCAACAAGGTATCATAACGGCATCAACAAATAAATCATTGCAAATGTTGCAAATTAAATCATCTGGTATTTCTTGCTTCTTTTCCTCTTCTACTATTGGTTCTTGACTCTCAATCATTAGGGCTCTAACAGTTAAAAGTCAAATGAGGATTACTCAATCACAATTTTTTAAGAATATAAAATACGAACCGATCCTCTTTATCAATGAAGGATTTCGGGATGCCTGTAGTGCGCTTAATTTCGACATGTTCTTTGCTAACATTGTATGGGCAATTTTTGATCCAGTGGCCACCCTTTTTGCATTTATTACAGCGGTATGTCAACGGCACCTCGCCCGTTTGGGAATACCCTCTTATTTTCTGATAACTAATGTAATTATTAACCAGATAATAAAGAAAACGAATCATTAAAACTCTTAATAGAAATTGCTTATAGCTAAAAGATATCTTAGTTCAAACAAAATTTAAATTTGTTTTTTTTTTACCTTTTTGGATCGTAATCTGCTGTACTTTGCAGCATCATAGCTTGGATTTTATCTTCTTCGGTACCCTCCATTTTTGATAAGTCAAAATCCGCTCCCTCCACTTTTGAAGTAACACGCGCCTGCATAGGTTTAGCTGTTGGATCCCAAGTCTTCTTCACCTGATTGACTATTGGCACACGCGATATTATCAATGAGGTATTTTTTGGTATCAAACTCGTGTCGTGTTGATATTCTATAAATTGACATAAAAAGGATGAGTTCTAATAGTGCATCACTTTGAATATTTGTTACCTTCTTTTGTTTGAGCATTAATTATTTGCAAGTCGAAATCGGTTATTTTACTAAGCCGCTTTTGCTGTAATATGGCCTTCTTAAGATCCGCCACTGATATATGCAAACCATCAAAGGTAATGGTGTCATAATCAAGTGTGCTCTTAAATTTGTAATGTACCGACATTTCCTTTATCTTGCACTTTGTTTTTCACTCGCAAGTGTACTTTTCAATGAGTTTTAAAAACTTTTCTCTGCTTTAGAAAACCTTTTGGTAAAATCTGATAAATTTTCCATATAGCATTAGATTACCAATTTTCGCATTTGTAAAAAACATTTAAGTATTTGGATCAGCGTTGCCAGAAGCCAACAATCGCGTTCACGTTGAATTAATGAAAACGAGAGACGGCAACTCTTTAATTAGGAGCAGAAGAAATTTTGAAAGTAACTTTTATACGTCTCTGTAAACTAATTTATAATAAGAATTTAAATGCTTGAACGAGTCAGTCAAGCGCTAATGTAATCTAAAACGCAAACTTAATTTTCCACTATTTGAATGAGTTATAGACTTTTAATGAATGTAGGTTGGCAATTAGGACTACCTGACCAACGGCAATAGAGAGATATAAGGTTCTGAGAGAAGGACGAGTTAAGCTGTAATGAAACTTCGATTATACTTTTTGGCTTCGATGAGACATTCAATTTACATACTTCTTTATATATCTTTAAATTAAATTTATCCTCAATTAATAGAAAGCCATCTTAAAAAACCATCAAAACTACCATATCTTCTTATTCGAGAAAGTAAACTATGTATATGGTGGCCGACACAATGAGGCGTTATTCCTATTTTCGAGTTGGGACTTCAACTTTGCCGACTTTTTTACAACACTTTATGGGGTTTTGTGCATGCAAATGCAAAAAAGTACAAAATGATGATCGTTTCTTTTAAGTTTTAAAGTTGTTAACCTAATTTGTGTTTATTTATGTTTATTTTACATTAATGTATATTTTTTTTGCGCATTATGTGATTTGCAATTTTGGTTTATATCATGCATTATTTTGTAAGAAATGGAAATTAAGCAACAAAACTATTTATTTTATAGTTGAAATATATTCACAAATTGTTTTATTAGAGAGCAATAAACGATAATTTGAAAACTACGGAGCGATTAATACAAAAATAGTCATTTCACGGTGTCATAAAATTTAAGATTAACATTGTTTCTCAAATTTAGGCTGATGAATAAAATTGAAGGTTAAGAATGACGTCCAAACAATTTCTCGAATTTCAAAATTTCAGGTAATACTTGAAATGGATGCAATTAAAAATGACCGCAAGAAGCATCAATGGCAAAACGGTGATCGTTGTGTGTTTAGGAATTGTAAGTACCAATATCTGCAGTTGTGAAAATATAATTTGCATCACAGATTCCTTATAGAGAAATGGTCTAAAGAACAAACTTTATAAAATTCGCTTACGTATTTGTTGACATTAATATTTACCTTTATAAGTATAGCGGAAAGATCCGGAGTTGGGGGACAAACAAGAGTAATGTGTTTGCCATCAATTACACCAATGCAATGAGATAGATCTTACACGTTATTGAAATCCTGTAGTAATGCTTTCCATTCACGTTTCTTTGGGCATGCAAGTGCTTAATTTTCCCATAAGAATTCACAAGTGAGAGATTTTGCACATTAACGCCATGCGCGCATTTGAATTAACTTAAATGTATTCTTCATGTAGAAATACCGACCGGAGTGTAAGAGACAGCTTAAGTTTAGCTTAAATAGACGAAGGCATTGAATTTTCATAAATTTGGTTTTCAAGGAATTCATATAAAAAATAAAAATCTATTCGATCTCATCCTTACAATTTATTGAATTTCCCATGGAATTTCCCCAAACGAAGACGCAAAAACTCTGTCAACCGTTTTACTTTTATATTAACCTATATTTTATAAATTTGGTGCTTATGTTCACGCCGATTTCTTCATCTTTAGTTCCAAAACCATATGTTTTTGTTTACATTCTCCTGTAAACCAATATGGTACCGCGGCTGCCCATGTTTATCCTTGCGAGTTTTTAACCCGAAAACGAAAATGACGCTTCATTGTGTTAGTTCCCTAAGACCTGATAACGTCCAGAGCGGTGAAAGATTAGCTTGCATCGCAGAGTCGCGATAACACCAAAAAGAACTGACGAAGGACAATTTTATAACAATTTAAAAATAGTTATTTGTTTGCCATCTGTTGTAGCGATGCAATGCGGAAAGTTCCAAATTTTGTTAAAATCCTCAACTATTCTCTTCTACACTTGTTAGAAATTTCTGTGCGTGAAGCCTCCAACTTTTTTCATATTTTTCGCATGTTTCACAAATGATGTCTATTTTAAATATAATGTTTTCTATATTACTTCATGTTTGAGGAAAAGCAGAACATACAATATTTTGCAACTGTCACTAAAGAATATAGAATTAAAATACAGGCCAAGAACAAGGACACTACAATACTTCAATGTTAATCGGAAGCAGCCGCCAACAATTCACGCGTACTGTCTCTAAAAAATACACTAAACTCAACGGTTATATGTGATTTAAATGGTCCGCCTCGTTTTACAAGGCGTAGAGATTACGTCTTTTGAATATACTGTAGCATTATCGATCTGTTGCGCTCTACCGTGATTTACAATTTACGCTAAGTTTACATTTCAACATAATGTGACACCTAACCTAGTTAAGATAGCCTAATTAAGTAACCCACATAGTCGTAATTCTAATAACCTACTTTAATTGTATTAATTGCTTACGTTATCATTCTAGTAATAACACACTTTTATTGTATTAATTGCTTAAGTTAGCATTAAATTATTTATTTATATAATATACTGACTATACCTTAGTTGGTCAGAGAAATAACCGACATCGCTTTTAAAAGTTTACTCAATATTTTGGTTAATTGTTCCAAGAAATCCATCGGAGAATATATGTATATACTCTGGAGTTGAACTCTCTATGGGACACTTCCTACACAACCGTCGGGATTCGAATCTGGTTCTACTCGGATGACACCCTTAAACACTTTCTCGGTGTCGTTTTCAGCTCCTTCATCTCGGTAATCGATGAGACAGATACTTTTCATAAGTGTATTGCCAAATTTTTGTCTTGCCTGCAATTAGAGCCATATGGCAAACTTTTTTCGCCCTTAGTGCTTTAATTACCACCAACTTGCCAACATCGGATAATCAATAAAACAACAGCTTTCCAAGTTGTCGCAACAATTTGAATAAAGGCTTCGGCAAAGGGAAGGCATTCTGTGCGGAAGCATGAAAAGCTATTGCTGGACATGCAGTGTTTAAAATAGCCACCCAAGGTTGCGTTACTTATACTGATACCAAGTCTACTTTATTTAATATGTGTTTTTGCAGTTTCTCTTTTGGTAAGAACTCATGAATATCCCTATAGGATCTCTAGCATCGAGCATTTGTAGTAGATCCAATGTCTCTGAACTGCTTTCTCGCCAAGATCTTCTTGCACCATATCAGTGAATTTATTATAATTTTTATTTATTTTTTTGTTACAAACAATGAGGTCTTTGGAATATAACATTTTCACGGTAACTCTAGGCTGCTCTCTCTATTCTCAACATTTTTTTTTTAAAAATGAATAAGTTTTTTTTTTTAAATGAAAATAAGCATAAAGGAAATATTTTTAACAGAGATTCTATTTATTATTTGCAAAGAACCCTGAAAATGCATGCAATTGGCGGGTAGTCTAGAATTAGAGAATAGAAAACTATGAAAACAGATGGATAATTTTTTCTTATTCTTCTTCATAACAAAGGTTTAAACCTTGACGTGGTCGCCATTTATTAAAGGCAACTCTATTCTCAAAACATGGCACTTTTTTTTTAAAACTTGTAAAGACAAAAAACCAGCTAACGGTATATGTTGGGTGAAGAATTCAAATACAGCGAAAAATTAAACCAAAATATCTTAAACAAAATTCGAAAACAGACTAAAAAATACCAAAATAACAATTGTGGTGTAAAAATTGCATAAATAAAGATTGTTGGACAAATTAAACGTGAGTGTAAAGCCGACAGCCTTAGATGCTAGTGCTTTAAGACTTTAGTCTTAGAATTTATTCTCTGGTTAAATTTATATAATAATAATAATAATAAACGTGAGTATATCTATATGTATTTATTGTTCCAATGTGAATTTGATTTCTAGTATAAATGCCCTAGTTTCTATTCAATGATTGACTTTTCATGTAAAGGGGAATGAGTCCAAAAAAACTGACCTACGACTTCTTATGTATGTCTATACTATTTTATATTATATACTATATTTATTTATTGTAAAAAAAAAACTGCGCGGAGTTTTATTTATTATTATTCTTATTATATATGTATACTAATATAAATATTATTATAGTTTTAAGTTAAGTTTAACAATGGTTTAGGCCTACAGGGAATGCTAGCCATTTAAAACAATTGCCAACACGCCTATCACGGGACAATGAGGTGATGCGGAAAACCGTGCGAACTGATAAAGATTTTAATTTTTTCTGGTTCTTTGATAAATAGCGATGATAAGAACTAAGAGAGAAAACATTAGGAAAAAGCTTACAACACACCATCAAGCAGCACACCACCAAGCAAAGGTATATATTTATATATTGATTATACATTTATTTATTTGTATTGCATATGTGTGCCTTTATGGAAATTATTTTTTTGTTTTTAGGTCGCTCCTCACGAATTGTTTTACCCTTTCAAATGAAGCCAATCAATGTTACATGTTAGAATACAACAGCATTAGCACATTACCTAAGTCATATAAAATGTGAATAACGAATTTAATGGGAATGAATGAAAGTTATTGGTAACAGCGAAAAGATATCGAATCTATCAGTGCTGATATGATAAACACAGGAGCATGGTTGTTAGGTATATAGAATTTGTTCCAAATGCTTCCAAGGTAGAAAAGTGTTTAAATTTCGCTGTCGAATCTATTTGAATCAAATCTATGTACTGGCGGCAAGGGTATGCTCACACACCGAGCACACTATGATTACGCGACAACATAAGAGAATCGTCATTATATGCTAATTTGTAGCTAACAATTCTTGTTTTGCTACGTTTGAGTATAAAGTTTCGCGCTGACAAATATTTTTTTTCTTGGTAATCGGCAATTTCTCAACTAAAATGTTTGATAAAAATATAAATTTAAAAATAGTTTTTATTCAGTTCTAGTTCAAGAAAAAGCAACTTTAAGCGCTTAAAATTTAGTTGCTCGGTTTGAAGCGAACATTAAGAAACGACCTGAACTGTGGAGTTGAAAACTTTAGATCTTAAAGATGTAGAAGGAAAAAATCGAGAGCGTTTCGAAGATGTTCTCTTCCTAAAAGAAGGAAAAAAAAAAACAGTCAAAAGTCCAGGAGAAAAAAATCTTGCGGAATGGGAAAAATATGCAGAGAAGAACAATCAAGGTTATCAGGAGGAAAAAGAAAGATAAGAATTTTGAAATAATAAAAGTAATTTAAAGCAAAGCTCACACTTTGTAATAAAGAGAAATTGGAATGGTGAGAATAGGACGGAGATGACTAAGTTCGAATTGTTAGTTTCGTATTTGACTCTATCGATAGTTGATCTATTGAAATAAATTTGTGGAAAGCGGTTTATCGAATTTGAAGAAATTGGCAGGTTTTGAAATAACGCCATTCGCCAACGAGAACGAACGTACTTTTTACACGATTTTTTGTTCTAGCACGAGTCCCAAAAAAACTATTTTGAATTGTACATTTTTTTTAGCTGGATATCAAGAGTTATATAATAAATAGTACTTGTTTGTTATAACTTTGTTTGTATTGTTCAAATATAAATTTTGCTTTAGTCGTTTTTACTAGTTTTTACCCTTTTTTTCCTTTCGTTAATACTTAAGACTTTTTGGTGCAAACTTTCATACGCATACATATCATCAATGCGGATGATATTCTCTTAAACGCGAACTTCTAGCTAAATCCCAAAATCCCAGTTCAATCCAATAATAACGATTTTCTCAGAATTGCAATCCAATATACGAACGTAACCTAATAACCCACCAATAATACAAACAAGTGATGCCATCTGCAAAATCAAAGTCTTAGATAATTTATCCTCGACACTGGTAGCCATTAAACAAGTGGTTGCTATAGCTGCTCCTTGTAAATAAGTACAAGTAAATAAGGAATACCTAACGAACCGTCAGAAGCTTGATAACTCGTCCATTGATCAGTGTCGTTTTGTTTTTTTGACAGTTTTACAAAATGGCTTCTCTTTGATGTTATCTCTATGGAATGAACTTAGGAAGCTAACCGTGATTTTGTTTCTGAACGTTCAAAGTCAAAAGTTAAAAATGACACGTATTGAGATAAGTTTCCTTTTCATTCGATAAAAAAGGGATTGGAATTGTTACCTTATTTATTTGTTAAGAATTATATGGAAGCAATTTCAATTTCGCGGAATGTTAGACGATCCAACCAACCAACTTTTTGTATTTGACGCATTTTATCGCCAATTTGCTCAATTGTTGCATTTGAGATTCGAATGAAGTTCGGCGATGCTTGTCGAAATTTCGCTATGCTCATACATTTGATATTTACCATCTACAACCGAGTGCCACATTAGGAACAGACTTTTCTACGACTTTGGGTGCGAATTTGCTTCCAGACTACCATATAAAAGCTGGGTCTGTTACTTTAATTATCAAATAATTAAATATTATTATATTATCAACGCTGCGAGCGTGCATGGACTGTATTCCCTTTTTCTCTATATTCCAATTTCGCCATTAGACGTAAGTACAGTAAAATATCTCTTTGTGGTTCAACATCTATCAAGCGATGTCTCCACTACAAAATTCAATTTGTGCTGTATTATCTCTAGAGGCTTTAGTAAATAAATAAAATCTCAGACCAATTTCACCAAATTATTTAGGTCAGTTGCGGCCGTTGCTCGTTGCAAGTGGCCAAGTGCAATTTGCGTTCTTTGCGAGAACCTTATATTTAACAGAATTGCATTTTAACCTAAAAAGTTTATTGAAAGCAACTCTGTTTTCTCTCTATTCTCAATACATGGTACTTTTTTAATAAACGACGTAAAGGAAAAAAATCAAAGCCATTTCACAAGTGCTTACTTTAAGACATTTTTGAAATTTTTTTACAGAAATGAATACCATGTGTTGAGAATAGAAAGAGAAACCTAGAGTTTCGCGTCGAAAAGCATGGATTTTCAGGATTCTTTGTCAATAATTCTGAGATTGCTGTTAATGATTCTAAGATTTCTGTTAATAATTCTGGGATTACTGCTAAAACGCATTTACACCTAACGAGGTCGAAAAAGGATTTCTCCTAAAAATTATTCTGTATGCAAGCATGGTTAAGATATGGTTTTTTTATTCATCATATAGCAATCAAAACGAAGGCCATTATTCCAAAGGACAGCTTGTCTGTACACTAATATATAATAATATAGTCCACGTAATAAGTATACAGTTTGTAATAGGAAAGTTAACTATAAGTGTTTTGTAGTACTTTAATTGATGAACAACAGCTGTTTCACATTTGATGTTTGATATTTTTTTGGTGTTGCCATACAAGTTTGGTTTTAGTCTTAACAGAATATCAGGAACTTTTAACAGAAAACCAACAACTTTTTAAGAAAAACCAGTTGACTTTAACAGAAATGCGTCTTGTGCTACCATGTTTTGAAGGCAACTCTATTCTCTTCATATGGTATTTTTCACATTTGAAGAAAAGAAAACCGGCTAACGGTTTTTTGCGAGAAGTCAAAGAAATTTTGACATTTGACAGTACAAGTTCTTGAAGGTGAGAGGGAATAGTTTGTTCAAATAAATTGAAAAATTTTCAAACAATTCTTTGGTGAACTAAATAATTATATGTGATAATTAGAAACACAAAAAAAAAATTGGAAATTCATCAAAACAATCAGAAATTCCTTGAAAACAAACAGAAATTTGCAGGCAATTATTACAAAAACGTGTATTGAAATCATAAGCGCCATAAAAAAAATCATAAAAAAATCGGCTTTGCTCGCCACAAATAGAGTAGTATTGTTCGTAATAGCGGAATTCATTTAAGTAAGATCTCTATTCATAACGCTCTGCTCATATAGCTCATAGCTAACGGCAGAACGGGAGTCAAGACATGTGCGTGGTGGTCAAAGGAACAGAAAATAAAAGAAAAAATGATCTACGGCAGTTTAAAATAAATATTGAGAAAAATAAATATCGCAAATAAATGAAAATTTTGTCACATTAAAACCGCTGTAACTTGTGTATGGGAATAAAATGTGGAGATCACCATCGCTATTATTTTCAATAACTTTCCAAAAAGAAAAAAACTGTAAATGTTCAGGACAAATATGAAATGTCTTTGTAAGGATAGTATGTAAATATGTGGGAGTGCGATTTAAAAAAATATAATAAGAATAATAAAAAAAACGAACCAAACAAGTGTTTTAATACAGCTCCAAAGGGATGCTTCGCTGTAGGGCAATTGCTATCGTTCCTGGAGAACGTTATCACATGGCATCTTAGCGGACTTTGTCGAAGTGGCTTAGCTAGAGTGCCAACAGGAAGGAAATCGGCAGCCACAGCAATTAAGACATGTGTGACATCAGTTTAAGAAGTGCAAAAAAAAAACTAACATGATGAACTAGGTATGTAATAGGATAATGAGTTACAAGTGTGGGTGTGTGTGTGTGTGCGTAGGAATCTAACAAGAGGACAATGACCTAACGGACCAACAGATACATAGGGTCAGACTGACGGACCAAAGAACAGTACTAACGGACCATGAGCCTGTTTAGACAAGACACGCCGTTAGTTATTTATCAATTCTTTTCTTTTCCTTTCTTTTTTTTTTTTGTAAGTGCAGCTGAGCTAGTCAGGTAGCAAAAGGCACAAACCCAGCTCCTACCTGCACATTACAATTTAATATATTGAATTAATTGCATAGTTTTATTTTTCATGATAATGAAAAAGTCCATTTATGCGAAGAGCGATATCAAAGATTTATGGAATTTCATGATTTCCAGATATATTTCAAAAATACCTTATAGAAATGGAAAGGAAAAAGACAACAATTTTGTGGCCTATCTCTACATCTTTTAAAGATCTTTAATGAAGTAAACATAAAATATATATATAAAACATAATAATAATATATATATATATAATATAAAAAATAATGTCGTCAACATGATTTGTTGCTTTCATAAATTTGTAAAATCCTTTATAGTGTTATTTATTACACAATCTTGAGATTTTCGCAAGCAATTATTTCACTTTTGGTTTTAGTTTATTACATGTACAGAAAGATGATATGGGATTAATTTAAATTACAAATTTCCGAAAGATTTACGCCCTAAAGAAATTCACTAGCAGAATGCTTACCACAGATTATACAAATAGAGAGACAGACTGACCGAGGACATGTTGATTAGGATTTCGATCAAACATGTAAATGATAGAATAGAATGATGGAATAGTAGTAGGTATCCAATGCAGCGGAATTAGGTGGAATAGAGTTAGGAGAAGTAGAAGAATTAGAAGGCCCCACGAAAGTAGCTAGCCCCGCACCAAGTAGCCTCGCATTTAGTGTAGAATTAGAAAGCTCGGTACTAAATACCAATCGCGCGAACAGCTCAACATCAACTACCGCCGCTTTACAAAAGGAAATAACGCGCCTCAGGAAGGACTTGGAGGAGGAAACGAAAACGGTGTAGAGGGCCGTTGGAGGCGGAAAAGAAGGCAGATATACGCTGTAGAGAGGCGTTGGAGGCGGAAAAAAAGAAAAAATTCGGTGTGGAGAGGCATGAAAACCAAATTTGCAAGGGGACGGCGGTCAAAAAGGTCGCAGAACAGCCAAATAACAACTCAATATTGGCCAGCACGCAAGTAACGACAGATTGTGCTATCGAAGAAGTATGCGCCGTGTTTTTGATTGCAGTCAAAATTTTCTGCTACAGTGCGCTTATGTCAGAAGAGGACACTAACGAGAGAATGCAGGCAACAATTGTAGCAAAACATGACTGCACAGTATTACCTTATTACGATACATTTTGCATATGCTTCTAAATAACATTAATATTTAAGTAAAAACTGTTACTAATATAACTCGTGAGTTTTAATCAAGCAGCACACAGTCAAGCAAAGATATACATATATATATATTGTGCGGAACCAAAGTCGTCCCCCGTTTTGGTTTTACAGGTTCTTCGTCTCTGAGGGGAGTGCTAGAATAAGTTAGATTAAAAATTAAGGTAAGTAAAGGAATGAGAGTAATTGTCTTAAGTATGGCGAAAAGAACAGAATTAGTTAAGTGAGAATAGGCGATTAGGCTACGAACGAGTCAAGTCTTGGCTACGCAGAAGAGTTGTTACTGGTTAAGTGCTGCGTGTGGTTATCATTTGAGCTTAAGAAGAGAAAGTAAGTGAAATTGAATTAAAATAAATGAGTAAAAGGCTTTAAAACGAAATTAATTTAATATAATTTAATTAATGCTTAGAAAATGAAGACAATGGCGTAAGTGAGCTAATATCAAAAGGAAAATATATAATTCAACCGAAAACTAAGAAAATATCTAGAACAAAAATTTCTTGTAAGTCGGAGCCTGATCCCGCTGAACTTACCCTAGCACCAGGTATGGGGTAAAGTCCTCACAATATGAGTATATTTACTTATTTATTTTTATTTTATCTCATCATCAAGTAACATTTGTTTTATGCCAATGCTAAGTTTGTGTTCATCATTTACAGAAAAATTCAATAATCAATAAATTGTTCCTTTATACAGATCATCGTCAACAAACACACTGCTCATCAAACAACCCACCGCCATGCAGCACACCACCGAACAACATATCGCCATATCTTATGGATTTTTATATCTATATAAATGAAAAACAGTGGATGCACTTTGCTATGCACATAAATACATTAATTATTACATATTAATTGGGAGACATAAAAATTGTTTCACTTTGTTCTAAGTTACCTTGCTGGGAAAATTCGTAATGTAACAAAAATTAGTAGAGATAAACCTCCTATAAATATTCTTCTTTAAAGCCCTGAGCTGAATTGATTCATAAAAAGATTGAAGTTGGGGATACAGAAATTTAAAACGTGTTAGTCAAAGAACATAAGGATATGATACATATTGTTGAAGAGGAAATCGCAAGTGTAATTTCATTTTTGCTCTTGCAATAGTAACCAAAATTAAGAGAATTTTGTATTTGCCGTAGTTCGTTATTTTGTCTGTGTGTGTGTGTGGCTTATTTTTGATCTATTTTAAATGTTAGCCAATCCGTTTATATGAATAACTTTCGTCAAGTTACACTGGGAAGCTTCAAAGATTTCAAAAAGTTCTATAGTTGCGAGCACCGAAGTTTACTTACGGTCTGGGAGAATTAAATTCATCGTACGTCTGGATCGGACAAACCGGATTTTCTCAAATACAAGTAAAAATTAGCTTATGGACAAAGATCGCATTTCACATATTACGAAACGACGGAAGATCAGAATTTAAAATCCCTATCGAAAACCGCCCTAATATAGAACTGGTAATTATGCTCGGCAGAGCGTTATTAATGACCTTGCAGCTATCACTACGGATTTATCCTTATAGCTTTTATACATAACTAAATCTCTTAATGAATATTCGCCCATAGCCTTTCAGAGCGTTCTAATTGCGCGTTTCTTCTTGTTTTTAGGTTTTGCGATTTTGTCCTCTAAGCTTTTTATGTTCGACGGCGATTTGGCGTCAATTTTCAATGTTTAACAGCGGTTTAGCGTTCATTTTCAATGTTCACTTGTTGCCACTTATTGAAAGCAACACTATTCTCTTTCTATTCTCAACACATGGTACTTTTTTTTACAAACCTTGTAAAGGAAAAAACCACCTAACGGTTTTTAGCGAGAAATCAAAGCCGTTTTACTAGTGCACAAAGAAGTTAGACAAAGGGGAAAATTGCTAAACAAAACGAAAAATATTAAAATAAAAATTGAAAAAAAAAGTGAAATAAAAATTACTATTGTGTTATATAAATTAAAGATATATAAAGAAATTGTAAACGGTACACGTAAATAAATGTAATGTAAGAATATAAAATTCTTGTGAGTCAGAGCCTGGTGCCGCTGATCGTTCCCCACTAGGGAACGGTCAAAAGCCCTCATAGTAGTTATGTTTCTATGAATGACGTAACAGTTGATTAATAATTACTGTTTATTTCCTAGTTGAAATCACTCCAATTATTTTCAGCAAGGAGCCGCTTCAAAGAGTCAAAGTATTGAAAGTTCCCTTTGTGATTCCTTTTAGAAATACATTTAACTCAATCACTACTACATTGGCGTAAAAAGTGCTTACTAATTATGATTTTAAATTTGAATACTTTGAAAGGTTTTTATTATTATCCCTTTTTTTTATTTTTTGATAACAATAATCCAGCACAAAACTATCGTTCCATTTCGCTTTATCTTGCGTGTTTGTTTAACAATTTCATACAAAACAAAAGTTCTTTTTTTTCCTTTTTAAAACTTTTGATAAATATTCTGTTTTTTTGTTGCTAAAATATTTGTGTCTCTTAATCAGTTAACTCTGTAAGTTTTTACTACCTTTTCCTTGAAAGTTTGCTGTCAGACTTCCCTCAAAAAACTAACAGCAGGATCAAAACGTAAAAGAAAAAATACCCTCAAGTCAAACAATATTCTCAGTCACCTCTTAGCGTTATTTAGAGAGATAGTGTTATGAATATAGATTCTCCATAACGGCAGGCTGTTATTGTGATTTTACCTACTCTATTGGGGTAGAGCAGTGGTCAAAGCAAATCGACGGAGCCACTACACTTCAAATGTACACGGACGTTACAATTTATATAATGTAGAATAAATAAATTTGACTTTTTAATTCTTCATTTCATTATGTATCTTTTTGTAACACGTAATCTACTACATGTACACCGGTCGGCTTGGTTCCGGATTAACGGATCATCAGGGCAGTCAAGCTCCCTATATCGTAAAAGATGTGACGATATTCTTCAATGAGAGGCCCGCGGCAGAAAGGGCAAGTTTAAAAATGTAAGACTAATGTTGTCATAACCAACACCATTAATGCTATACACCGCTGAATTAACAGCAAAAAATTTAATGGACCGAAAATCCATTTGCTAATCGCTGTCCAAGATGTATGAATTTGCAAAAGTGTTGCTTTGTGTGTGATGGAACTGGAAGGGAAGCGTGCATCATGAGGTGTTTCAACATGGTTAGTCGATCGATTCCACTTTCTGCTGCGAACAACTAATGCGATTAAAAGCCGTAATTGAAGTAAAGGTCGAAAGTCGAGAGGCGCTTATGCTAGATTGTACCTTTCCTTTATGACAGTGCAAACAATAAGGGACTTTGGCTGAAAGTTTTGATGCGTCCTACATATAGCCGGGACATTGCCGCATGCTATTTCGATTTATTTCCAACCCTGCAGAATTCCCCTAACGGTGTAAAGGTCAAAATCGGTCTGCGAAAATTATTTATGTTTAGTTTTTCGTCCAAAAATCCAGAATTTCTACAGTAGTGGCACAACGATTTTGGACGAAAAATGGCAACTGGTTGGCGATAAAATATTTGTTCAATAAAATTCATTTAAAATATAGAAAAAACACGTCTAAATTGCCGCAAACTCTTTCTTTAATATTATTACTTCGTTTTCAGGCTATAATACGTAGGTTACATACCGTGTTATAATCATACGAATCGCTTAGCGCACACATTTTGATTCGTTTGAATCGCCATATAACACTTTTTATAATTTTAACGAACTTATTGGCCCCTCAAAAGCAAAACGACTAATTTTTATAAAAAATAATCTCATCTGAAAAAATTTATATCTACTAGATAAGCTCACATAGTTCTCTAAGAGTAGTTTGATTTTTTTAACAGAAACCGATTATTATTAAAAACCTTGAAAATCCATTTTGATGGTAAATCTGAACACCAGGGATTATAGCTTTCAAAAAGAAAATTGTACACATCACCTAGGTCGAGTTTTCATTAATCTCACAGCATCTTCTTACAATCGAGTGAACGGCAGCGAATAAAATTCGAAAGTGCATCGAAAAATCCGTTTGGAATGATTGCGATATACTTTTTATGAAGCAGGCGAATAATTTTTCGTAAACAAGTAATGAACGCTTTATGTTAGACCGGCCCATTGTGTACTTGGGCGAAAGTAAAGTTTTAAATTAATATGTGTCCCACTACAATCAACAACAATTCATAATTGAAATCAAATACTTTTTGACAGTACAGCTCTCCAAAAAGACAAGAACGAGTAAGAGTTCATAATAAGTGTGCTTAAGAGTAACGTGTCGAAGTTGCCCGGATTTATTTCAAACGAAAATTATATACTAAATTCATTTATAAAAAATCCCAATCCCCACATGAATACAGACATTCTTGGAGTATTATTCAATAATTCTTTCCTCGGTGTTTGACAAAGACTAGGCATTTGATGATTTACACAATCTGAATGTAAATTCTAATTGGTGTTCGCTAATAGTACACTCCATTTTCTGTTTTTGTAACTTTTATTCGCATTTTATAACTAGTAACTATTTTCTAGCTTGATTACGTGCCATGTCCTTAGGGAAAGTCCTTACGGGTGGTGTACGAATACGACGGCCAGCTTTGGATCTATTCCTGACAACTTTAGAGTGAATGGCGCAAGAAACGCAATAGTGAAGCTTAGCATAAAGCTTCGGCAATATATAAGCTGTAAGTAAAATAAATTACTTCAAATAAAAGTGCGCTAAAAAAAAATTATATTAAACACTTACTATCCCAAATGGAAGCTTCTGAAATATCGCGCACTGCGGCAGCTTCAACAATATTTCGAATCACAAATTTCTTAATAGCTTTATCTTTAGGCACGCAACGAGCACAATTGGTGCAGCGTACTGCCTTCACATGGCCTCTGTTATGCTTGCAGCGACCCCCATTACGGCGCTTCTTTGTCTTGAATTAAAGAAATATGGAAAAAATTAGACATCACACGAAAACTATATAAGTTCTGTAATCAATTATTTTCACAATTCTGTAGTATTTTTTTTTCTAAAACACACCATTTTTATCCCGTAGTTGTTTCTTGTGCCGGAAGAAAGAGAAAGAAAGAAAAAAGATCTTGCGTGAAGTTGGCTGCAATAGGATTGCCAAATGTAATGATTTATCTACTGTTTGAGAATATTGTGAAAATTCGTTGATGCCACACAACAATCTATTAAAAAATTAGGGCTTACATTTTTTTGACATCGTCAAAATAAAATTTGTGTAACTCTATCGTAATTCTATCACGCGTTATTGCTTCTTAAATTTGTAGAAAGCACGGCATTCTTATGTGATAATTCATTATGCAATATTTAAACAAGCGCTGTCGGTATCATAACATTTATTTGTGTATTACTTTGTAAGCATTAAAATATTACTTTTCCTAGAGACAGTGCATATTTCTTACATTTCTTTATTCATATTCAACGTTGATTTCTTTAACTTTATTTCTGATAAGCGAATGCGAACTGATTTGTTAGCTAAAATTGTCTTTATTTTGTCGTGACAAAGGTATGGTTCAGAAAAATTTGATCGCTTTATCTCGCGTTAGTTATGAATGTCTAGTTGTTCATGTTCATGCACGCAGTAGTGTCCTTCAGTACACAGGAATAATATGTGGGTTACGTATTTATTGTATATGTATAAGAAAATCATAGATGGCTTTGAATAAAGGATAAGTTCGAAGGATAGCTCAACCAAAAAGAAACAAATTCTTCATAAGTTACGTTTCTACTGAGGTTCATAGTTTGAAAAAATGAGGATTGTTAAAGTTTGGAAAAATCAGATTGGTTACGAGCTCGGTTTACGACTTACGCTCCCGTTAGTGTGGAGAAGCTTAACAGCGTTTTCTGTTAAGTCTGGATTTGTCAAGAAATACGTGTAGCGCGCAACGCGGAAATCAAACTCTTTATTTTAAACAGACGTTTACTGCACTTTATATAGGGGAGCGAAACTATGGGGTTACTTTGACTACCCATAGACGTGCCGAAACCTTCACCTCTTCGTGGTGCTCCCTATAAACATTTCCTGCTGCATAATGGCTCTAAGTTTCCTTTGGTTTTATGAGTCGCACAGTAAATGGCAAAGAAAGGTTTAAGGCTTACTATCTATAACCTAGCAATAGGTGTTTCTCATTGGAACCGGAAGGGGTCTAGTCGGAAAGGGCTTCTTTTCTAAACTGAAAAGGTGCATTTCTTTCCCTATTTGGTTCTCTTGGTGGAGGTCATCTAATGAAGATGGCCAGCGATATCAAGTGGGCTGGGGCACAGCTGGGTGTGTGTGCTGTGCGACGACAACCTTGGAAGCAATATTTCCTTAAGAAAAGATAGTTGGATTTGGCTATCCGGGCCGTGTGGATAGTCCAAAGGCAAGAGTGGCTACGGCTGCGTACAGTATGAGATCACCCAAAGC